>JAHWGI010000979.1:0-600000 GCA_029379305.1 Frankliniella fusca
ATTCAGAGTTGTTTACCCCTCGGTTTCAAATGGGCGAACGTCCGTCCCGTCTGCCCAAGCGCTTTGGGATTTATACAGGTATAATAAGAACACTAGAGAGGAAGGGGCGGACGAGGCAGAGAGAGAGAGAGAGAGAGAGAGAGAGAGAGAGAGAGAGAGAGAGAGAGAGAGAGAGAGAGAGAGAGAGAGAGAGAGAGAGAGAGGCTGACTGGTGACAAGCCGGGTGGTGTGGAATGGTCGCCGAGTGACAGTATTTATTCGAGGGGTGAACGACTCGCCTGAGCCGTGTACCCAGTACTATATATTATAGGTATTATAAAAGTATTATAAAATATCATAGGTATTATAGAATATTATAGATATTATAAAATATTATAGGTATTATAGAATATTATAGGTATTATACGGTACTATAGGGTCCGCGTACCCAGTATTATACGAGTCGGTCACCCCTCGTAGTTATTACATAAAACTAATTATATGAGATTACTTTAGAGGATCGAGAGGGCATGCCGGGCATGCACTCGCGTAATAGTCGGGTCACGATATCCGTAATAGAGGCATAATAGTCTGCGTAACAGAAGCGGAAAAAGAGCGCCATACCATTGCCATACCCAAAATGTCCTATATTTAACTAATTGTTAGGTCGTTTAGGGCTGTTTCTGCCTGTTTTTGGCTAAATTTATAAAATTTCGGGGCGTAATACAGCGTATTAGACATGTTAGTCAGGTCACAATTTTTTTGAGAGTGGATGCCCCCTCGCAGAGGATGTAATACAAAAAGTAACACGCAACAAATTCTTTCCAGTTCACACTGTTTGTCGTCCCTTGCCGCGCTGGTGGGGCAGGTCGTCAGCCGTCGGACCGAGAGAGGCCGGCCCGTCCGGGCATTAGCGCCGGGCGACCGCCTCTGCAGCCTGCAGTCCAGCTCTGCCCACGGAGCCACCCCGCCCCGCCCCGCCCCGCCCCGCCCCGCCCCGCCCCACCTCGAACACTCCGGCCCGGTCCAGACCCCCTCCCGGCCCCTCCCCGCGCTCAGCGCCAGCCAAGCCTCATCAAGCTCACATCCGCACAATTTATTTCGCAATCGCGAAAAAGAAAGGCCAGCAGCAGCTGGTAGGAAAATCTCATTTCCCCAATGATAGTGTTCCTCTTATCACCTCACAGTGGGTCAAACTGGCTAAAAGTGCTCGAAACATGTTTCATACGGTCTGAACCCAAAATTCCTGACAAATCACAAGATTACAGAAATCGGCATTTTGATTCATGCGATTCTCACCGAGAGCATTCGATGAGCGTTAATAAAACACTTTTTGAGCAGCGTCTTTTCTACGAAATTACTTTTTTTTACGCAATTCATCCTACATATCCAGGATAAATTTCTCTCCTAAAAATATTCAAATTTCGCGGAAAACCACGGCGCGTAGGGGGTGCTTATCATTTTACGTTTGTTGTGGCGGGTGGCGCAGCTGCCGCCCCTAAAGCAGTGCAGCAGCCCACTACTGCTGGTGGCCGGGAGAGAGGAAAAAACAGAGAAGAAGAGAGAGGGAAAGAGAGAGGAACAAGGAGAGGAGGAGAGTGAAGCGAGGCCCGCTCGTCTCATCTTCAGCTTTACGACGGCAGGACCTGAGCAGGACGCGCCAGGAAGGCGGCAAAAATAAGGACTTGCTGCAGCGGGGAGGCAGCGCGGAGCATGCGCTTCTTTCGTCGGGCCGGCGCGCTCTCTCTCACGCACACACCAAACCGACTAGCGCTTCTGCAAATATGATCAATTTGGTTTTTTGATATTTTTTTTTTTTGGGGGGGGGGGCTGTTTTCGTTTTTAAACGCAATTGATTGTACGATTTGAAATTTTTGGATATATAAGAGGGTGAGTTTATTTATTGCTACTACCACTGACCTTGCAGCCGAAGCAAGAGGAAGAGCGATGTGGGGTCTGGAGTTGGACCGAGGGGAATGGGGGAGGGGGGAGGGGGGCTTTCAGCACACGTCACAGTCATATTCAGAGGTCAGGTTTCCCTCCATGTTTGCACGAGGGATTCAAGGGGGAGTGGGAGGTGGAGGGTCGCCGCCGTGTGCGTAACAAGATACCCAAGTCACCGCCTGCCAAACACACCTCTCTAGCTAGCAGCTCTCCCGGAGGGGCGACCACTGGAGAGCGACTCCGCTGCCGGCTCACATCGGTGCTCTCCTCGAGTGCGAGAGCGACAGTACAATCGCACCCCTCGGTAGTCTCATTGAGAGTGAGAGAGACGCAGGGCGACGAGTGCACCGGCAGCGGGAACAGTAATCAGGGTGGCCAGATCTGTGTGCACGTGTGAGTGCGCGCGTGTTCGTGCGTTGTGTGGCTCGCTAGGCCCTAGATGGCGCTGCCAGACACTGCACTATCATTATTCTTCCAGTGATTTTTACGGTGGTAAGCTATCGACGTATTTGCGAGAAAGATCAGGTATAAACGATTCTATTTTAAATTACAAACAAATTTGTTTATTCCTTATATCGATGAAGAATTCTGTTGTTAAGAAATGTTTATGAATAGAATAAAAGTTGTTGACACCTGTTCATAATGTTGTTGTTGGGGGAAATAAGGAGAGCAAGCGCCGCGCGCCGCGTGGAGAGAGCGACTTGAGGAAGCCAATCGAATACTCTCCGCGCGGGCAGACTGGCGAGAGAGAGAGAGAGAGAGTGAGAGAGAGAGAGGGGGGGGGGGGCTGCTTGCGCTGGGATGACTGAGCGCGTCTGACCCGGAATCAGAATACGCGAAATAGAGTTGTAGCAAACAAAGGGGAGGTGTTTGCTGGATATGACTGACTGTCGACCTGCTTTTAAGCAAATATCCTTGAGCAGCGCGACATAGTGTCGGACGAGAGGGGTCTGCTCAGCAGAGGGCACGATAACGGAGCCGTGAGATAGAACACGATGAAAAGAAGCGCGCGACAAAGTCGGCGTAACTGTTGCCTCCTGCCAGCTGACCTCGGCTTAATCGAGCAGAAGAAGAAGATTAGTTATGCATGAGGGTGCGGGACCGCGGCGCTGGAAAGGCACGGAGCCACGCCACTGTCGAAGGGGATTTGCGCACCCGGTACGAATCCTCGCGCGCACGCGTATTGCTGTAACCCTACTTGCGCCGCACGGGCACAAACAGGGGGATTTTTTGCAGTCCCCGCGTCAGTAGAGCTTCCCATTTGACGACGAGATGAGGAAGTACTTTGCTTATCAAAGTGTCGAACAGTTTGCCACTTAATTAGTGACGAACTTTTCTTTTACACGTTTATTTGTAGAACCAAATAGTGTGCAACTTTATCATCAGCACAGACATGTATCAAAGACTTCTGTAGTTCGAGGTATTACCCATTTAATTGGAGGTATACTTGTTACTGTAGAGCAAAAGTTTTTCACTTTACTTAAGAGGCAAACAGATCTGCAGTTAAAAGCGGTAAAGTGAACCTCGACGTCGTGTACTTCAAATACAATATCAGAACCAACAAGGGGAAAGTTATCGCTTGTGCGGAAACAGAACTTTTGTAGATAGAATTTCAAATAGCAGCCACAATCCAGGTAGACGGTAGTCCGACCTGACCCTACCAGGCACTGTCCTGTCGGCGCACTCACCTCCCGCGCAGTTAGTTCCACGCCTCGACCAGAACTCCCCCCCTCCCCCCCTGCAAACTCCCTCCGCGCGATTTGCGGCAAGGTCCGTCGCAAAACACCGTAGCGGAGTACAAATTGTTATGCGGCACGGGTCGGGGCCCCTAGCCCGAGCGCGACTGTCTGCGACAGCTAAGGCAACCCCCGTCCCCAGTCCCGCCCCCGAAGAGCTGGCGAGACCCTCAGCGCAGGGTCGCTCTGTTCGGGGTAAGAGAGGAAAGGGTAAGAAAAAATGTGCCCTCGACGGGGATTTGAACCCCATGCGAATTACCTTGCGGGGTAATCTACCGTGATACCGCGTCGTTGCTGTGCTCCTGGGGCGAACGGGCCGCGCGCGCAGCTTCGTGATGGGTCCAGAAAATAGCCTCTCTCCCTTTCCGTCCCCCTCTCTCCTCTGACAGACCCTCACTCTGTCCTACCTCCTCTTCCAGGCGCAATGCGCGCATAGCAGCCAGCTCCCGCTAAATCAGATTACAAACTTTTCGCGAAATGTCACAGATTTACAGCAACGGTGACTTTCGCCTCCTAACAGGATTATGACAACTTCCCTCATCGGTATCTTGGACTGTGAAGCCAGGCGAGAACAGAAAGAATGACCGCCGCAGTTGACTACACATGATTTGTGACGACTACTCTGCAAACTCAACTGGAGTCCAGTACTAAAGCAGAGAGGCCAATGGCCCAACACTAACGTTTTACGCTGGATAAGTTTTACTTTCAAAACTTTAACTGGCAAAGCTATGTGAAGGATTTTGCCACCTCCGATCTCTCCCACTCTCTTCGAAATAATACGTTCCCCAGGTGTCGGTGGCTATTGGAGCCAGAGGTGTGTAGAAACAACGCAGCAGAGATTGCTCATTCAATGCTTAATTGCGATAAACGGAAATTGCATTGAAAAGTTATCGAGCAACAATTTGACCCCGATTCAGAGCTTTAGTGGGGCCCGCTTCCTTTGTTCTTTCCAGGCCTGTTTGGGTCTTTGCCTTCTCCTTGGGCAATTTTGGCATATGAGACCGGAAACTTCGTCTTTTCTCCCTCTTTGCCACCTCGAGGGGAATGGCCACCAAACGTAGGCGGATTGCTGGTTTTGGGAGGTGATTTCCCGCCACTCCCGCCGACGCCGCTGGGTGCAGCCTGCACCATCTATTAAGACAAATTAAGAGATATTTTTAGCGAATTTTGACGTATTTCTGTGTTTATTTTTGTTTATTGAGATGTCGATCCCGTGCCTAACGGCATGCCCAAATGCTGTGTCTAGAATCTGTCTTAAATTGGATTTTTGTACGTTATCAGCCGGTAGAAACTCCCCCTGGCAGGCTGATACCATGATCGTCTAAACCGCGCGGAGCTCGAGTTTTGTAAACGTTCAAACAAATGAACGGAAAGGTTTTGCGTACTCAAACAATTTCTAACGTTTTCGTATTTTGTGTCCTCGTGGCTTAGGAGGGTTATCGCAGCTTTTTTACATTCACAAACACGTAAAATAAAATAAAACTAAAACTCGATAATATGAGAAATTCAGCTACCGATCGGCTGTCCTACTCTTATTTCAAAATTTCAATGCTTCCGAACGGAGAAGCGCATCGACAACCCTCCTAAGCCACAAGCACATGAATAACAAACACCAGACAATAGGTTTGAGTCCTAAAGACCCAACCGTTCGTCTGTTTGAACAATTTCAAACACCCGAACGATCATGGTATCAACCTGTAAGCAGGAGTTTCCACCGGCTGACGTTATCGAACCATGTAGATGTCCATGCAGACGTCTCAAGAGTCTCAAAGTAGACATAGATACAATTTAGACACGTTTTAGATCTATCAAGTAAATAGCTCAATGCAGCTCACTGGCGCTTGCTTGCGCTTCGGGTCATTTCTGACACAATCAAAAATAATAATAATTAAAAAAGTCACTGACAATATTTTGCTGTGCTATAAAAGTCTTCGTGGATGCCAGAAAAAAAAAATAGTACTGGAATAGTAGCGCTATAACATCTCTTCATTTGGGGATCAAAGAAGGTGAAATGTATTCAGTCGTCTTACCGCCATGCAGAGGGCCATTAGAAAGGCCAACAACACTCCTAGGGATATCTTCATGTTGACGTTTTGGAACTACTGAAACGCTATTGGAGTGTTTCTTATATAGCCACAGTGACGTCCACTCAAAGAGCAAACGTGCCTTAGTTATCAGTGAATCGTGCTTGTTCTAAATGAAAAGGGTTTACAAAGGCCTTTGTTTTATGGGCGGTAACTTCAAAAAATCATTATAAGGCCCCCCAGAAAATCATTTATAAAAAAACAATCAAGAAAAAGATACAAAAAACATCCAAAATAGAGAGAAGTGAACAAAAAACGAAATAAAGTTGAAAAAAAAAATCAGCAATGGAGGAAAAAAAATCTAAATTTATAAAAAAGTGACAGAAAATTTTCTTGAAAAATCAAGAGAAAAATCAAAACAAAAAATCAAAAAAATCGAAAGTAGAAAAAATTATTGTACACATTAAAAATGAGTTATCCCCCCTCGGTTGTATGTGAAGGTTACGGCGGCGCAGGCTACTCTACACATACATGTGAAAGACGCCTATGGGTCTCACACCTTTAAATGCCGAACCCTTTGGTCTCTCATTTTACACCGAATCACGAGTTTGCAGAGAATGTATGGCCGCGACGTGTTTTTTCTCTTTTCTTTTCTGCGACTTCCTCCTCTACGATAAATTATAAATAACACAAGAACCCTTCGATTTTCCCGTAATTTGATCGAACCTCTCCACGTCTCTGAGGAGAGACGCATCGGCCAGCGCAATAAGTATAAGTAGTAACAGAGAGTCTGTCGGTGGTCGGGACTGCTGGAGTGCGCGGAGCATAGATGGCGTTGGGGCGGGGTGGAGCGGCTCGAGGCGTGGCGGGGCGGAGGGCGAGAGTGTTAGTGTGAGCTTGTGAGGGTGCAGCATCGAGAGCCGCGTTTGCATAACGAGCGACCGAAAGGTGTGCTTGAAAGTCAACCCATCGCTTGGTCATCAGCACCGGCCAACCCCGCGCCGGAGCACCCCGCTCCAGCCTGCCCCGCCCCGCCCCGCCCCGCGCCAGGACTGCCGCGATAGACCGGGGCTGTGCGCCAACGACCAAAGAAACACGCAGCTGGGGAGGGGGAAAAAAATGGGGACTCATGAGGCAAGACGCTTAAGGGAAACGGAAGATTTATTATATCATGGGAAGTTGATAGCAAGATGGGAAAACGGTCCGCTCGCCGCGACTAAACAGCAGGTTTCCCGCAAATACAACTGATCCCATGCGGGGATGTGACGCCCTTCCGGGAGTTACTTTTTTGATTCAACCCGAATATGTATGCGTCGCGCAGGAACAACACACCGCCCAGCCCGGCCCGGCCCAAAGGGTCCTACACTCAAAAAAGTCAGTGTACACCACAAAACTAAATCAATAAAAGATCAGATTATAAAAAATAATAAAAAAAATCAGAGAAAATCAGAAAAAAAAACAAGAAAAGATCAAAAAAAATCAAGAAAAATCACGAAAAACCAGAAAATTTGGCGTACACTCTAAATGACCATGGACATTTTTGTAACTAGAACCGAACGATTCTGCACGTCACTAACTAGATACAATTTTCACCACGCTTGTGTGCAGTAAGTTACAAATTGTGTGGAGTTCGTTACAAATTGAAACTATTGGCACACAATATTGTATCTTGTCTAGTGACGTACAAAATCGTTCATAGTTCGTTACAAAAAAAGGTCGATTGACATTTAGAGTGTACTCTTGAATCTATACCCCTCAGCCCGGCCACGACAATGCCCAGCTCGCGTGCCCTCCTCTGCACGACTTCGGCCCCGGCCGAGCCAAATGAAATAGAAACGCAGTCAGGTGGAATTGTCGCCCGGGCGGACAGTTGTCGTGTAGTCACGACCGGGCCGGCCCAGCTCGGGCACCTGTAGTACAGAGTGCGAGAGAGAAGGAGTCACCCAGCCACCGCCGTCGATACACCAACCGCCGCACCGCCTTCCTGATCCCCAAGGCGAGCCCATTCGAGATGAATAAAGCGTCATCCGAAAATGAGGGCGTCAAAACTGCCGTTTGCCGCTGTTGTTTTTATTATGATAATTATTTTCTCCTCGACTCCCGGCAGTGCCTTATTGTTTCGTCTGCTGGGCCCCGGCCTCGGCCTCGGCCTCGCGGCCCCGGAGCCATTAGGGGAACACGAGCCCACGCTGAGTCCGCGGGTCCGGAGCCGAGGCCGGGGCCGGGGCCGGGGTGGCCCGCGGGACAAAGAACAACCGTCTGGACCTTTATTCAGATTGGGATTGAGGTCAGACAGGGGCGCGTGGCGGCGGGGGAGCACAACCCCTTCAGCATGAGGGCGGGAGGACGCGCCGACAAGTGCTAAGAATAACCAAACCAATGTCGACTCGGTCGCCGCTGATTTAAAGGCCCCCACACACGCTGGTCGGGTCGGCTCAGAGAGCGGAAAAAAAAAACACTCTTCTGCGTGAGCGTGCCAGTATACAGTGGGCCCACAAGCGGTCTATCTCAATTAAAAGAATTTTAATCTCTCTCTCTCTCTCTCTCTCTCTCTCTCTCTCTCTCTCTCTCTCTCTCTCTCTCTCTCTCTCTCTCTCTCTCACCTTGTCATGCCCGGATCCAGCCGAGACTTATGGGGGCAGCGAAACGTTGTGGGTTGCCTACCTTCAGGGTTTCAAAGATGTCTTTACTTCTAAAAAATAAAAAAGCGAAAAATTCGTAAAACGATAAAATTTTTAATATTTAAAATATTACTGTGAAAAAGTCATGTTGCTTCCCAGCTACGGGACAGGCTTGGGAGACATGAAAACCGTGAAAAATAAAATCTAGGTTGAGCCCATGGGGAATTGTCCCCTGGATCCGCGACTGCTCCTCGTCGTAGTCCTCCTCCTCCCTCTTCACTGTGAGAAAAAACTACAATTTAACTACAATTTTTTACCGTTATTTCGAATTACAATAAAATATTGTACTAAAATTGTACCCGGTATAGGGTAAATTAGTGATGTACGGCAACGAAAACCGTAAACCGTTAATTCAAAACCGTTGTTTAGTTGTATGAGGTACGGTTTTTCTCACAGTGTTGCCCCTCCTCACCTGACAATCTCCGAGACAGAACGACGGTATACCTCCCCTTTTCTGATGCGCTGGCCCCCGCAGGTGGACAGAGCGGACCCTCAGGTCTGTCCCACACGCCCTTTCAGTGTCCAAAAACCGTGTAGGGCTCTTAGCGGATCCACGGATGGAGAGGGGGAGGAGGAAAGGGTCACCTGGTGGAGACCAACACAAACGGCCAGAGAGATTGAGTTCTCCTATAGGCGTCTGAGCGTGGACCGAACCGACCCCACACACAATATTATGGGAGAGGGGGTCGGAGCCCGCCTTGTTCTGCGGTGCACGCCGCTTCCCTTTACGAGGTCCTCCCAAATTCTGAATCGTGTAACAAAATATTTCTACAAGCCCGGCGCAAATAGTGTAAACATCGAGTGTGTTATTTCTTCGTCGTGCCGTTTTGCAGACCTGGTGAAAAATATATCTGTGTATTGACGACATACTTTGTTAATGGCGCTTTAAAAGGTATGTTGAAAATTTTCGACTTCCTATTCTAGCTCGCAATTGACATTCAAGTTTAACAAACTTTTTGGAAAATTTCCCTGAAAACCTACAACTATTTTACGGCGGAGTATAGGGTTATCGAAGTCGAAGAACGCCCTGACGACAGCGCTCTGTCACGTAAGAACGGCGGTAAACTCACCTGTTCCCGGCTAATTACGGTACAAGCGTGAGTGACGCTGACGAGAGAGCGGGGCGGGGCGGGGTGGGGTGTGGCGTGGTGAAGGCGTCTAGGCGTGGTGTAGGCGTCTAGGCGTGGCGATTCAGCCGGAGGCAGTTAGTGTGTCATGGACCGCATAAGACCCAAGTTTGCGATGAGTCATTGAAAGTTTTGCGTTGGCTTGTTTTGGTGTTGTCTATAGTTTGTTATAAATCCTCTGCGAGGAGAGCGCGGCCAGGACGGCAAGGTGGGGCGAGTGGTTGGGGCGGGGTCACCCTCGACCGTGTTTAAGGCTGTGTTATTGTCTCACTCGCACCAGCGGACCGGCGAGGGGAGCGGGGGCGGGGGGGGGGGGGGTCTTACGACAAGAGCACAGAAATACAACGTAATACACCAAAGCAATAACCATAAAAAACGAAGATGCGAATTAAATTCACAATTAAATTCCCAAAATACGATTTTAGGAAATTCCGGTAGGCTCGAAGTTCATTAATGTTTCGGTTTCATAATATACTTTCATGGATGGTCTATGTAGATATTGAGCAACAAAGATTCTACTTTTTTGGTCAACTGAATATGTTATACCTCAGTATTAAATCAGTGTTATTACTTTTAGTCACATGACAAATTTCATCCTTGTAGATCAAACTAGTTAGAAATTAACTTTTCAATAGACATGTCAGATCAGCTTGATTTTTGAACTGTAGACTCCGTATGTAATGATCATTCGAACACTGATTTGACATTTTCGACGTGTTCTTCCAATTTTTAGATTTTGAACAACTGTGCATGAGTTGAATCGAAAGATTTCTGCCACGGAGCCACGACGGTCCTCCGGCCGGCTGGCACTCCTGGCCGCAGGGAAACCGAAGGCAACCCGCAGCCGGCTGGGGAAGGCGCTGCCGCCTTAGACCGAACGGAACGCGTTTGAGGTGGAGGTGCGCTGTCCTGTCGCTTCTACGGTTCTAGGCTGGGACCTCCACTCAACAAAAGAAGGCTGTTGGCTCGGCGCCTCACGCGTCCACCTCGCGACTTAACTCGCGTCCACTACCGAGAGATGGCGCCAACGCACAAGCGACCGCCCGACGGTTTCCGGATCTGGACCGGTTGGAACCGTCCCTCAGCTCGGGCTTCAGCGTTTAACGGCAGAGTATCGTTGTCCAGCGGTGATAGAGGCCGCCCCACTTGCCCATTCATATACATGGCATGCAAATGCCCGAGTTGTCCCGTGCGGAGCTCGATGGAGGGGTCGCGGAGCTGACCTAGAGCTGGCCACCGAGCGCCCTTTCCCTCTACGAGCATGAACATCCAGTCCTGCGGGCGATTCCAGCAGACTTTCACCAACAAGGTAATGTTGATTTTGCCGATTTTGATTCCACGCGGGGCGGTCTGTTACGTCGCGTAGCATGTGACAGACTCGAAAAACAATTCCTTAAATTCTTATTTTCGGTCTTTTTTAGACGCTAGAAACGGTGTTTATTTCACCGTTTTCTGTGACACATTTTATTTTTGGAATAATTGCTAATCATGCATTATTTTAACTGTGCGAAGTCTAGCTGCAAGTCATACGATCGGTCCGCATATACAGCGCATTGTGGTTCCGTTGAAAATACGGTCCAAATACAAGCACATTCGGGTTCACGAAAGTTTTCTGACAGGTTTCGTCCAACAGTCCTGCTGTGTCGCTGCCCTCCACGGCCGGCTCTCTCTAGGGTCTGCTGCCGCCTCTCTCTCTCTCTCTCTCTCTCTCTCTCTCTCTCTCTCTCTCTCTCTCTCTCTCTCTCTCTCTCTCCCTCTCTCTCTCTCTGGTGCCAACTTGTGTTATATCCTGACTGTAGTTATTACCAGGCGATTAAATGTATCTTCCGGGGCGACACGCAGTTGTTGGCTATCTCTCCACCCCCACCACCCATACCCGTGGACGAAGCAAGTTCTTATCAATTTCTATCAGGAAAACGTGAAGTCGTCAAAACGTGGTCACGCCTTAGTTGTGCAGCAGTAAAATAGGGATTCTTGCAATTCGGCAAGTCATCGGTGATGACGGAGGTGAGGAGGTTAGCCCGAACTGCTGGGGCACTGGCCGTACCCTGTGTGTTTGATAGTTTGCGAGAAGTGACTCTTCAGTTTTTCAGCTGCGCCCTGGTCGAGTTGTCGTCTGGGTGGTGAACCTCGGCCAAGCCGTTTGGGACAAAAACAAAATATGAAAAAAGATCTTGTGGTGCACCCAGCACCGCCTGACCGACGCAGTTTGCTCCTAAACTACATTTTAGTTAATACGCAACTCTCGGCGAAAAGCGTGACGCTCTAGCCGCCCAACCATGATGAAACGTAAAATACACAATGTGTGGGAGATAGTGTCAGGACTGAGGTGTGACGTGACACAAAACTTGACAATTGGTCTAGAGCTGGTCCGCCTTAGGCAAGAGGCTCGGTTCGGCTGGCAAAACCCGATTTTTTCACTTGAAAAAATCTTCGCATGAAGATTTTTGGTGTACTGACTCAATGTTTTGCACCTTTGCGAACGGCGCATGCGAAATCGCAATCAAGAAAAACCATCCCCTTCCACTTCACAAAGTCTACATTGACTGTATTCGTATTTCTTTTTTCTGTTTAACTTCATACAGAAGTAATCCGTGCACACGACACGTGCTAGGTTGCAGTTAGAGTGTTCCGTGCCAGCAAAGCCCTGCGCCGCACGCCAAGGGTGAATCACTGAACAAGAGAGTTCCTCAGACCCGGCCCGTTCGGCCCGTTCGGCCCCTTCCCCTCCAGCTCCAGCGCGACTGGAGCGGCTCGGCTCGTCGTCGGGCCCGTTTATGCAAATGGCAAAATTCCCCAGACTCTGTCTGAGATTGGTCCAGAGAGCGGAGCCGAGACTGGGCGATGGTCCGCGGGGGCCGCGCTACACCACGGCGAGCACAGGTAAGGAGGAGGTCCACCGGAGCCGGAGGAAACGTGCCGTGGAGCGTCAGACTTAATGGGCACAATAGCTATTAGACCGGCTCAGCTACGCAGCGGCCCGACCCGACGCCGGACACGCTATGAGCTCGAATCAGGAGTCAGAGGACAGAATCGCTGACGGCAAACGTACCTTGCCTTGATCTGTTTGAAAACTAAATAAATAAATAAACTGTTTACTAGCGTTGGAAAATAACCAAGTACAAGAGAGTACTTCTTGTAAAAAAAAAAATAAAAGGCTACAAATTTGTGATACGATGCTTCAAGAAGGTGATAAGTTTATTTTCTTCTCAGCTCCTACTTTCTTCAACGGTTTTAGAGATTCAGCGCCACGATCTTGCCACCACGCCCGCCCACCCCTTAACTTTTTGCTTCTACTTTTCTTGGACCCGGCCCCGCCAATGCGGTCGGGTCGGTTCTAGGGCCCCACCATGGGCCTCCCCGCTCCCCCGGGCCAGGCGCGGCAGCCTGGGTGCAATCGAATTACCCCCTGTAACATCTCCACCTGCTGGAAGACGGACGGTCGGGGAGGGCCTGGGGCGGGTTTGGGGCGGGCCTGGGGCGGGCCTGGGGCGGGGCGTGGCGGAGCGGGTGCGGCTAGGGCAGCGTGCGGCGGTTGAACCGGACCGAAAAACACAGCCGGCAAGCAGAAGCAGGTGCCTCCAAGCCTTACCCCCACACCCGGCCCGCCTCGGAATACCTTCGGGGGCCTGCCCTGCTGGCAGCAAAAAGGGAACGCCCACGCCCCGCACGTGTTTCCCGAGCGTGCACAGAAACCAGTCCGTGTTGACCCCCCCCGCCCCGCCTACCCCTGCTGCCGCTCCCCGCCGCGCTGCACCCCGTTTCTCACCAGAGCAATGCAGGCGCGAGGCATCGAAAAGAAAAAAAAACCTAAAGGTTCGGGCAACGTTGCAACGGCTGGCCCCCCACCGCGCAGCGCCATCGGCGTCGACTTTCATAAATATTCAATAGATGAGCATCGTTAGTGCAGGTAATAACCTCACTACTCCCGTTGCATTTATGCTACACGCTGCGAGAGACAGAGCAGCGCGTTGAAGGGGGGGAGGGAGAGAGAGAGAGAGAGAGAGAGAGAGAGAGAGAGAGAGAGAGAGAGAGAGAGAGAGAGAGAGAGAGAGAGAGAGAGAGAGAGGGGGAGATTCAGGCTCATCTAGTGCTGCCATCCATCACAAGCCGGGGAAAGGCAGGCTCCGGCCCGGCAGCCCCGATCCACCCCACCCCACCCGGCGGGCTCTGCATTCAAGAGGCCTAGCAGGGCAGGGCAGGGCACGGCACGGCTAGGCAAGGTCCCCAGCAGAGGGCCACTGCAGACCCCCCCGCCCTGCCCCGCGGGCCCAGGAGACTAAACGGCCGCTGTGCGCTGACCGAGATTAAGTGCAGCGGGGTATGAACGAGCAATGCGCTGCAGACGCACGCCCCCCACCAACCCTTTCACTACCCCCCCCACCCCCCCCACCCCCTCACCCTCTCCCCAACTCGCCTCCTCACACCTCGCGCATCCTAGGCTCTGTCAGGCCGGCCCCCGCCCCGCCCCGAGCCCAGTCCGCGCTCCGCTGCGACAACAGCCGACCTATTCCGAAGAGCGCTTTCCTCGCCCTGTCTCTCTCGCACTCATGGGCTTCGCCGCATACGCGCGCGATAGAGGCAAGGTGGGCAGAGCGATCTTGGGAATAAGTCCGGCAGGCGCAAGTCAGCTCGCGGCGACAGCCACCGCCGTCCCGTCCGTCCCGCCCGATAGGGGTCCCCCACTCCAAAAAATCAGTATAACCACACCCCTAAACGAAATCAGTAAAAACTTTTTAAAAAAATCAGAAACAATCAAGAATAAATCAGAAAAAAATTCATGTAAAGCCTGTCCCTTAAAGTTGGAATACAAGTCGCCCAATCTTTCAAAAAGTATCTCGCCAACATTGTAATGAACTGAAAACAAAATACGAAATAACTAAGGAGCGGCCAACTCATGTATTTCTGTGTACACTTGACTTGTATTTCTAATATATTTTTCGGTATTTTTCTGGTATTTTTGTTGAGTGTTTCTATGTATTTCTGTGTATTGTAGAGTACTTCCTTGTATTTGTAGTGTATTTCTAGAAATACACAGGTATTTCTGTGTACAAGTTTTTTTCGAGTTGGCCGCCCCTCGGAAATAACCAGTTTGTTTTATCCTAATTTGAAACGTGGTGCACGGCATCTCCTCCTTGGGTTTCCGGCTGCCCACGGAATCCACAGGGGCTCGATTTTATATTGCGGGAGGAGAAGCTGAGCAGCTCTCCTCGACTGATTCGGCTGGAGCGGTGGCGCCATTTTCTGGAAATGCAAGTGTGTACTTGAATGCAGTATTTCCTGCATACCTACATATATTCAGTAAATACTGTGTACTTGCTCAAGTATGCAGGAAATCCTGTGTACTTGACCAGGTACACACTAAATCTCCCCCATTAATGTATGGAGGTTTTAGTGTGTACCTGGGCAAGTACACAGGATTTCCTGGATTCTGGAGCAAGTACACAGTATTTACTGAATACGTGTAGGTATGCAGGAAATACTGCATTCGAGTACACACACTGCGTTTCCAGTGTACTCCAGCGACGCTCACCGGCTTCGTCGGCTGAAACCCCGAACCCCTAAAATCCCAACACCCTCAGCCCCATTCCACCCCCAATCTGTTTGTCCACGGGGACCCCGAGCAGCCATTACCACGTGTCTATCTTCACCCCGCCCCGACGCACCCTGCCACCTCCCGGAGTACCTTTAGAATGAAGCATCTGCTAACCGCGCCCGGCCAAACTACGATCTCCTCTCCGTGCGAGCCTGTGTATTTGTCTCACTAACTCTCTCCTCTCCTCTTCCACTATATTCTAGATTGGTATGATTTTTTTTTTTTGTACACCGTATGCACTGATTTATACGTGCGGATTTGTGGACAAAACTGTGCATTCAATTCTAAAAGGTTTTATGCATTAAAAATGTTATTTTTGTGTGCATTACCTCTAAATGTGTACATATATGTATATAAAGTATCCAATATAATTAATCTCGCTGTATAAACCTGCATACAACAAGAAGGAAAAGGTACACTTTCAGTTAGAGTGCACTCTGACCACTGCGGCTAACCACTTTTCTTTTCTAAACCCAAGCCACACTTCGCAGCCTTTGTCAATGGATATGAGGGGAGGGGGCCACACACAGACAGGCACAGTCTCTCTCTCTCTCTCTCTCTCTCTCTCTCTCTCTCTCTCTCTCTCTCTCTCTCTCTCTCTCTCTCTCTCTCTCTCACACACACACTCACACACACTCACACCAACTAGACTGGTAGGGATTCCGGTGGAGATTGAAAACGTGTCGGAGCGCGGGGCACCCAGGCCTGTACCGCCCCTCCCTGCCCTATTACTTGCACACACATAGCACTCCTATTCACAGGACTTGAACAAGTGAGAGATTCGAGCCGGGTTCAAAGGAAGTCATTAGCAAATCCACCTCCACCCCGACACACCCCAATCCTCCCCTATTTTCAACCGTGAACCGCCCCCTATCCAGACCCCAGAGCCCTCTCCGAATCGTTGCACCTACACCCTTCCCCAAATCAAACGCAATAGGTAAGTTTTTGTCTAGTCTCCACTAAGTGATCTGTTAATTACATGATTATGATAACTAATAATCTGTATAACAATTATGATTAAAGTAAAAATTCTTTTTTTCGTGTAATTATGCGATTGCTTTTGCTGGGTACACTCGAAGACCTTCTACCATTATTGAAATTTCAGAAACATCCAATGAACTAAAATTTACTAGTAAAACAAAAAGAACCAAGGATGCGCAAGTATAGAGGTGCCTAACCATAAAGACGTTAAAAATAACAATAAAAAATTTAAGGCATGAAAGGAAAATTCCAAACATATGTCTAACCTAACAATCCATATCGCTCTACTTATACCCAAAATTTCCATAGGGAAATGCTGGTGCGCGAAAATATCTCAAGCTGTCGGGCAGTGTACGGTCTCGCACGCCACCTCTGTGCCGCAGCAGCAGCCTCCTCTCCTCCATCGAGGCCCTAATATATCGTGGTAAAGTATCTCGATTACAGGGGCCAATTTATTACCTCCTCATCGCATGTCGTGTGGGCGTGTGTGTGTGTGTGTGCGTGTGCGCGCGCGCGCGCCCGCTGGAATAGGGTTATGCGGCGGACAGCGCACAAGTAGGAAGGGTTGCGAGCGGTAGGGCGATCACCTCGCCCCACCCCGCCCGGCACGGCCCCGCGACGCCCCGCCCCGCCGCGACCCGACCCGACCCGACCGCCCCGCGGTAAACGAAAACATAATGCCCCACTTTACAACACAGAGCAAGCGAGCGGCAGCCAGAGCGGCGAGCAGCAGCGCCCCGCAGCCTGTTGCAGCGCGAGTCCCCGTCGCGCCCGACGGTAATAGTAATAAGGTTTATTGTTATTTTGATTATTTTTAATGTTTGTTTTTAAGAATGTTTTCAAAAAACTCTGGGAAATTTCACTCTACGCTGCAGTGAACCTTGCATGACCGCGCAGCTTACGAGGAATTGTTACGGTAAAACTTTTACGGTAAGCTACACGGTAAAAACGATGTCTGAATTTTTGAGGAAAAAGGGAAAACTTTGAGGACCTTGTATACTTTGAGGAAAACTCCTAAGATTTTGAGGAAATCACCTCAAAATTTGCGGAGATTTCCCTTATTTTTTGAGGAGTCTTACTCAAAATCTGAGGGGTTTCCCTCAAATTGCGGAAGTTCTTCAAAGTTTTCCCTTTTTCCTCAAAACATCAGACCTTGTTTTTTCCGTGTACGGTGAGTGTCCATCATACGCTATATACGACGATCATTGAAAGTAAAATTTTGCGATCTTGCTGAAATCTTGAATAAGAAATGAACCACGACGCACGTCATTCCTTCCGGATAACGAGCGCCATCCCACAGGGAACGTTCACAGTGAAGTTCACCGTACAAGGTTCTCGCGGAGGGCCCTCGCAGCTCCTTGCTCGGTCCCACCTATACATTCTCCCCCACTCCTCTCTCCCGTTCGTCCCCCCTGTGCCGCGCTTTCCATAATCACCCCCCCCCCCCCCCCCCGTCCCCTACTCTCTTACTCTCTCACGCCCCGCTGCTCATTAGCAGTTCTCACTCGGCTGGGCACACGTCGCCGGGCCGGGCCCGCGCCGCCTAAACTCGCGATACGCCGCAGCGTCGCGGCAGCGCGGGCTCTTTTCAAACAGCACTAACCTGCCCCAACCCAAACACACACAACTTACTCTCCGCGGCCCAGGCTCAAGACAGGCCATAGGTGCGCGCGCATGAACAAGCAGCAAACCCCTGAGACTCGCCTGACCGCCGGCGGGTCGCGCAGCGCAGCCGAGGGGCCGCCAACTAACTCGTGCTCTGTGCACACTGACTTTGCATTTCTCCTGTACTTTTGGTATTTTTCTTGACTGATAAACATTTTGACTAATTACTTGGCATTCTCGTGTATTTCTTTATGATTTTCGTGTATTTCCTGTATTTTCTAATGAATACACGTGTATTACTGCGAACAGTTTTTTTTTCCTGAGCTGGCCGACCCTTGAGCGCAGTGCTACCCAGCTCCACCGACACACCGCAAAACGTAGCCTCGTCGCCTATTCTCGAGCCTGCAGGGCCGATTCAGAAGAAGCGCTCTCCCCGCTCTGCTGTCTCTCTCTCGCATTCATATGAGGTGCACCGTACAGTTCAGAGAGTGACAGAGCGAGGTGAAGCGCTCCTCCGCTGTCCGCTGGCCCTCCCCCCTCCCTTCCCTTAGCGCCTGTTCGCTCAGAGGGAAGCGCCCGGCGAGTAGGCAGTCCCGCCGAACAAATGTGTCGTGCGGCGCGGCCCGCCCTCGCCGCTGCAGGCGCTACAGGTCCGGCCAGCGAGCGAGTAAGCGCAGCGCAGCGCAGATCTCCGCGGAGCAAGGGTAGAAGGGGCGCCAAAGCCATGCACGGGAGATAAGTTAGTGTGCGATAAACCAGAGCAAGCAGGCGGAGCAGGGCCCGAGGGGGAGAATCACTTGGGAAAATCATTGTACGGCCCTCAAAACAATCATTTAAAAATCGAAAAGTATCAAAAACATCAAAATAAAATCAAGAGGAGAGTTACCAAAAGATCCGAAAAATCGGGAACAAATGAACAAAAAACTGAAAAGAATTGTAAAAAGTCAGAAATAGGAGGAAAACGTTGAAAATTTATCAAAACATGATAGAAATTTTCCTCTAAAAATCAATTTTAAAACAAAACAAAAAACAAAAATCTTACACTCCCCCTCGGCAGGTCCGGGCGGGATGGTGTGGGTTGATATTCCATCGGGAAGCGCTTTTCGTCGCCGCGCAGTGCTGCGCACGGCACCAAGGCCACGCGATGCTGCGGCTTCCAATACATTCTCAAAACCAACCAACTTTCTTCCCCCCCCCCCCCTCTCTCTCTCTCTCTCTCTCTCTCTCTCTCTCTCTCTCTCTCTCTCTCTCTCTCTCTCTCTCTCTCACCCCTTGCTTCCGGACGCCCACGCGGCTGCCGCTGCCCCTGTCCAATGAAGTTTGAGATCACTTTTTTCTTTAATTCCAATCAGTGAAGAGATGGAAAAGCAATTTTAGGTTAAGAGAAGAGGCTGGCCGGCGGGAGCGGCCACGCGCGGCGCTCAAGCCGTGAAAAAGGACTCGGATCGGAGAGTATCGACAAGTCGGAGGAAAACAAACGACGCTGCTCTCCCGCGCGGGGGTGGGATGAGAAACATGGAGCATGCACGACGTATAGGGGAGGAAGGGAGAGGGGGCGGGGGCGGCCTCGCTGAGCCCTTATGCATTAATTCGTGCTAAAAACTGCAAAGGATTACGTGTAACCAAGTTGTGCATAAATTTCATGTGTATTAAGTGCACTGTAAAAATTTTTGTTGTTGATTAACAGCAAAAGTGTTGTTAACTTATTAAACAACATTTGTTGTTAAAAAACAAACTTTTTGTCAAAGGTCAAGAGTTCAAAAAATTTCTTTTTTTCAAAAAAAGTGTTTTGGTCTCATTACTGCACAGAAAGGTTATTAATTACAAACTTCACTGTTCTCCGACAAAATGTGTTAGTTACAAAGTTAACAACAATTTTGTTGTCACATTACAACACATCCATACCATTCCATACACATCAGTTTTTTGTATGGGGCCATATGGTAAGAACATTCGGATATTTTTAAGTGTAATACTGAAAACAACTCCTTTGTTCGAGAACAAGGTGCTCGACGTGCAACCTCTTGTCTCCTGACAACTATTTTTTACAGTGTGTGCAAGTGTGCGTATGTATGCGCTACTGCATGGCCATACACGGTTACACGGTGCTATGTGCATGACTATCGCTGCACGTCATCCTGCTAACCCAGACACAGAGAAAAAAATGCTAAAGGTGTGAGATGAGGTGCGAGTACTCGGGGCATTTGGGGAAAAATCGCTCAGCTCGAATTAGATGTGAAAAATTAACGCCACGGTTAAAAGCTTAACACAGCGGAAAAATAAATAGCCGAGTAGCTAAAAATAAGAACGGTACCTTGAAAATTAGCGCCTTCGTCCAGCTAAAAAATTAGAGCTTGCTTTCTTTTTTTTTCCTCTCTAACGTGAATTATTATTATTTTTTTTTATTTTTTTTTGCGTGCAGTCCACTCATAGCACAACCGGAGTTTTGATGGATCCTCCTCCCATTTGGGCTCCCACTCCGAAGCGTGGATGACTCGCGCGTCCCTGTCGGGCTGAGGGGGGTCCTGGAGGCCCGAGGGCGTCCCAGAAGCGTCACTGCGAAAAATATCCTCGTAAATTTACGATTTTTTTTGTAATTTTGATTTACAAAATATGTCGTAAATTTACGACAGCCCATTCTTCCTCGTCGGTCAATTCCAAGTCGATATGGAGTGCTTGTAAATTTACAATTTCAAATTGTAATTTTACGACTTTTATCATGGAAAATTTTCCCGTAACCCTTACGAGTATTTTTCACAGTGGTCCCCCAGACGTCCCTGAGGGTGGCCATACAGCTACGCGCCGCCGATGCGCCTGAGGGGGGAACGGGACGGGGTGCGCGGCAGCCAGTGACCACCAAAGGATTCGCTGTGTCAAGGCGCGCCTGAGCGCCACCCCACTCTGCCCCGCCCCGCCCCGCCCCGCCCCGCCCCGCCCCGCCCCGCCCCGCCCCGCCCCGCCCCGCCCCGCCCCGCCCCGGGATGGGGTCTGATTCACTTTGAAGTAGTCCGGCCCTTTGCTTGCCCAGCCCCGCGCCCCACGCGCCCCACCCCGCTCTCGCCCGACCTCACCCCCTCCCGCAACAAGATATCTAGCCACTTCCTTATTGACCCCAACAACGACGCCGGTTACGCATTCCATTTTATTTTTTTCGCCCCACGCGCATGGCTCGTCATCGCGCAACGACCGGCGCCGGCTCCGACAACGCGAGGACCTTTTCCCTTCCTTTCTAATTTAAGCAGCACCGGGCAAATTTAAAATAAAGCGGGGTACGACATGCTTTTAAAACCACCTGCTCGCGTAGCAAGCTTTTGTGTTGACGCTCGAGGACAGCGGTGGTGGTTGTGGTTGGGAGGGGTGGTGGGGGAAACATGAGTGAGGGGCTACGCTAAGTCACCGACCGAACCCGAGTCATGCACTTATACTTACGCACACGCACACACGTACGCAGAAGCTTGTCAGCGACCCTCTCCCTCCCCCCTACATTACACAACGTCAGTAAGAGGGAAGAAAAGCACACATAAGAGTCGATGTCGTCTTTTCTGTCGTGCTGGAGCGCCTCACCTTGCAGGGCAGGTCCCCTCTGACGACGCGCGCTTTGTGTGCTTCGCAACAGCGGTCTTGTCGAGGAGGCGGGACGAGGGGACGATAAAGACAGGAAAGGTGAGTGGAAACACAGGACACGACCCATCCGACCAGAAAAGCCACTGTTAATACACTTCCGAGAAATTTTAAATTCTTTGAACATTGTATGGAGCGGCGTTTTCTTTGCGATTCCGAAAAGCATTCTTTGTAGCCTGCTTCGCAATGGGAAAGATATGGGAAATTCTCCTGCGATTTCCGGTGCCGAAAATTTGCTTCGTAATGATTCACAGGCGTGCACTCTAACTAGAAATGTTCTTTTTCTTTCATAACAAGGCAGACTTGTCACTAAAAAATGGCGTAAAGCCAGGAAGGATTTGTATGCATGAATATGTTGATCATTGAGAATTATTTTTATATGTATATAAATTTGTGTACATTTTATAATCAAGCACGACTTCGGCCATAAATCCGCACCTCCTAAGTCTAAGTCTCCCCATATTAGATGAGAAAAGCACATTCACATTCAGAAAATGTTGTTTATGGTGAAGTGTTCTTATTACCATCTTTATGTCCCTCACCCTCACATAGCACAACTTTTTTAAAAGAAATTTTGCTGTGGAACCGCACAATAGATGACTAGGCCATATTTGTTTCGTTGTATTTTGTTTCCATTGGAGAACTGTACTGTATGCCGATTATTCGCTACCGTTTTGTCTCCGTTTTGTTTTGAAAATACAAGATATTTGCGATGCGGCAAATAAACGAAACCACAACACAGCCCACCGGGAGAGGGATAAAGGGGGGGAGGGGGAAGGCAGGGGAAACTCGATAAATGGAGTGGGGGTTTGTGGCAGGAGGGTAACCGGAGGGGAGGGCGGGGGGTCACCAGTCGGGCAGGGCCAACTGAGAGGTGGCATACGCCGCGACGATCCCCGGAGAACCAGTTGCATTTCTAGCAGCAGACCATAATTGCAAGGGAGATTTTACATATACTTTAAATTGTACATTTCACATATACTTTTTTAAGCATAACCATGAAGAGAAAAATGAGTCTCCCATGTTTGACTGCAAATGCCTTGATAACGAAACTCTTTTTCAGCGGGTAAGCCATAAGATTATACGGTTTCGCTTAGTCTCTGCCAATCGACGACGACGGCCTTAAGCACGGTGACTATGATTGGTGCTCCGGGCCGCGCCGGGCCGGCGGACTAGTGACTGATGGGGCTGCCGGCTGGTCCGGCGGCTCCTGGGCACAAATTAGGAGTATTTCTGTCACAACTGTGCGAAATACTTGTGGTTTTTGCTTTAAAAAAATTATGTATCGTTTCATCAATTCATCCTTTCCTGTCGACTTGTTGGAAATTTACTGACGAGCAGAAATAGCCTGTCGTAAGTTTGTAGCAGTTATCTCATGCGTTGCGATTAAAAGAATGTATTGATCATTGAGAAAAAATTTCTAAGGACTGGATCAAATCTCTTCAAACGAACAAACGGTTCGCTCAGAGGCTATATAAAACGATGAAACCACACCGCTCAACATGACTCGCGGAACAGCCGAGGTAATGGTTCGAAACGAATCGTGGACCGACAAAGCCTGGCCCTGGCGGATATGACCAACCATGGCGGGGCGAATAAAGAAATAGACGCCATAGTGAAACTGCGAGCAGAACACCCGGCCCGCCGGTCCGGTCCGGTCTAACGTTCGCACGGCGCGACGCTGACGCTGATGAAGAGATCGGTCATTTCTCAGCCAATGATAACGGGCTGTGCCCGCAGGACCAGGGTGCGGGAGGGAGGGAGGGAGGGAGGGAGGGAGGGAGGGAGGGAGGGAGGGAGGGAGGGAGGGAGGGAGGGAGGGAGGGGGCAGCTGCGGACTCCCCAAGTGCAGCCCCCTCCTGTCCCAGGCGCGGCTGGTGCGGCTGGTCTCTCACCCGCAGTGTGGCAATGGCGAAGAATCATCAGAAGCACTTGCAAGCGCCCCACCCCACCACGGCCACCGTCTCTTTTAATGGAACCGACCCGCGCGCTGCCCTGCTAGGCCGCCGCCGCGCCGCAAACTCCGGCGGAGAGGGAATACTGATAATGGCTGCACTGTCCGTTCGTTTCAACTATTATACGCCCACAAACATTCACAATGAGATTGTGTGCACCTTCCGTGCGGATTTGCGAATGATCGCTGTAACAAGCAGTCCATCGTGCCGACATAATTTTGCACTGTGCAGAGCACGGCTTATTTTCTGCAAAATCCTTTCCACCACCTGTCTCGCGAAAAAAAGGAAGCTATTACGTTGAGTCTGAGTGGACTTTCATAACAGAGAGCGAGGAAAGCAATCTTAGCACGGCGTACTTAGGCGTCAGTGCCCCTAAATAATAAACTGTTGATGTCACAATGGTATTTTTTGTATTTTTTTGTTGTTGTCTTAGCAGCGCGGCGCCTTTTAAGATGGAGAGCCACGACTTTAACACTGTCACGGCCTGACAGGCGGCCAGGCAGGCAGGCAGGCAGGCAGCCAGCCAGCCAGCAGCCAGGCAGGCCCGCGCGGCTCAGTGCGCCGTATAGTACACCAGCCTCCTCTCCACGCTGCTATGGGAAATTGGAAAATTGCCTGAGAGCCGAGCCGAGCGACGAGGAAGCGGGTAGCATGTATTCAACTATAACCACGCATATTCAAACATCCATCGTACACGAAATTTCGGAAATGTTGACCCATTGGGCAGGGTAGACCCGCAACACTGTGCGGGGGGTGTTCTCCGCGAAACACCTGATGCGCACACTCCCGCACGGCTCAGCCCGCCTGCTCCCTCACCAAACGTGCACCATTGAGTTGCAAGCGCTATATACTTCTATTCAGAACACTGTAAAAATTTGTTGTAAAATAACGACAAAAAAAAATTACAGGTTTCGCTGTTAAATCGGTGAACAGATTTTTCCTGTAGTTTGATGAAACATTTTGTGAATTAACAAGAAAAATCGCGAAACAACAGATAAAATTTGTAAACTAACGGAATTCTTTTGTAAAGTTACGGAATATTTTTGTAAAGTTACAGAGGTTTTTGTAAATGAACACGAATAAAAAGTAAATTCACAGTCAGTTCGTTTAACAAAATTCACAGATATTATCTGTTAATTTACAACATGTTTTTTTTACAGTGAAGGGAGACATAAAAGTTATTTCTCGACAAGCCTGCCGCCGCTCCCGCGCGCGCGCTCTTCAGCCCCCTTGCGCCAATCTGGATGAGATCCACGCTCTTCATCCTGCCCGGGCCTCTTTCGTGTTCCAGCCCCACCGCGGCGGCGCGACTATCTCCACCACCTGTTCTCAGACGCATTTATTAGGCCCCCATCATCGTCACAACGAGCAGCCCGCATGATGCATGTGACCGTGCGCGGCGCGTCTCCACTCTTTTACTCCAAAACGGCACGAGGCGCGTCAAAACAGCCAATTAAAAGTGTTTCCGCGGTCGGGAAAGGTGCGGCGCGGCGCACAGCAGAACAGTTAAGAGAAATTATTATCCAGATGCGCACACAAATGCGAAAGAGAGAGAGAGGGAAAAAAAGCAAGAAATAGTCACTAATTGACCGCGAGCGCGCGGACCATAGGGCCGGCCGAAGCAGTGAATAATTCCCGGCGAATGGCGGCTTAAAAAAAAAATAAACAAGTTTTCTGTTTACGAAGGGGGACAAGTTTTAAGCGAACGCGGCGGCGGCGGCGCGGAGACCCAAACTTCAGCACAAAGCGACCCCCACTACCCTCCGCCCCCTGATGTGCGCTCCGCGGCCGCGCTGCCCGCAGAAAGAAAGAGAAGAACGCCAAGAGAGAGAAAACAATTATTGAGGGGCTGAAGGCGTAATGTGATTGGTGCGAAGCAGAAGCCCAGTTCGGGGCGGGCCGGGGCGGGCCTTTGCAAACCTCTCAAGGCGCGCTGCGAGGTGAATGGCCAATCAGCTTATACATCCCGTGTGCTACAAAAACCGTATATGGGATTGTAGTTTTTAAAAATAAAATAAAGAAAAGGCTACTTCGTGCTCCTAAAAAGACAGTGTTGATACTTTTAAGTTAGAAAAAGAATAGCGCGGCGGGCACCAAGCAGTATGGATAAGAAGTTTACGACAGATCCCGGTAAAAGTTTGTGGCACTGGAGGTTGGGGTGAATTTTCTGTTAAAGCTAAGTTATATGCACGGTGATTACATGTAAGGGCGAATGTCACTAATTTACAAAAGCACACAGCACACTCATTGCGCGTGGTTTACAGTGACATTCGCCATAGCTCATGTCATGCGAAAAATTCACCGTGGGCGCAGTGCTGAAGGGTTCACTGAAGGAAGCTAACAGTCAACTTCACCGAAAGGATTACATAGGGGGCAGGAGGGAGGGGTCGGGGAACACCTCACTGGTGAACTTGCACAAGAAGAGCGTAAGTCCAGTTTCCCTCCTCCTCACCTCTCACCTTTAGATGAAAGGTGAGAGGTCAGGAGGAGATAAATCGGACTTACACAATTTTGTCAGATCACCAGTGACTTGACGCCCGTCTTTTCTCTGATAAAGTTCCCCCACACGCAAGAGACGTGCGAATGTGTGTTGGATCATTAACCCCGCGGCGCGGCGGCGGCAGAAACAAGGCTGGGAAAAATCTGATGTCTCCGATTGAGACGCGCTGCTTCTTCGCTGGAGGCGAGCTCGCGCTGCTCTGCTCACTCGCTAGACTTTGATCGCCTTGTCTTGAAACTTGTTAATTACTTTACGTCCCTAGACACCGCGCTGTCCTACCGCACCCCGCCCCGCCCCGCCCCGCCCCCTAGACGACGACGCCTCTCCCCATGCACCACATCTCTCCCTCTGAAACGCCGAGGTGCGCACCTCCTTACACCGACAACAAAAACAAAACAACATGACGCTCAAGGCAAAGGCAGCAAACTAAAATTAAACGACCGCCCGAAACATCGGAACAAGAAACACAGAAGCGCCGCGGCGACTGAGCCGCACCGCCGCGAGCACCGGCTCTACGACGGGAGAGCCGAGGCAGCCACACTCACTAGGGATAGCTTTCGTAACTGGCACAGGACATCTGTGCGCATATGGATACACTGCTGTTTCGGTAACGAGAGGCTCTTGGCAACTCACGAAGTGAAATCCTGGGAGTCACGAAGTAGCATGAAGTTTTAAGAACTTTTTAAAGTTCAAGTTTGGTTTGGTCCTACTTTTCTTCTTTGGAGCGGAGTCCTTCATAGAGGACGGCGGAGGAGACTCACCGGTGCGCAGGAGGGCCGCGGCGGCGATCACGGTGAGCAGCAGCGGCGCTCGCGCCATCCTGGTGGACGCGGGTCCCGGGTCCCGGGTCCCGCTCACCGGGCCGGGACGGGCACCGCCAGCATGCTGCGCGTTGCGCCTCCCCTCGGCACGACGACACCTGCGACCAGACAGAGGCGAGCTGAGAATGAGGCCACAGGGGCAGCATGGGACGTTGACGTCGAAACGCAGCCAGAAGTGCTTTGGTTTCGCTGTGAAAAATAGTCGTAAGAGGTTACGGGGAAAATTTTCCAAGATAAATGGCGTATAGTTAAAACTTCCGCAGTTGTATTGTTTCGATATTTATTTTTTTTTACACCATGTGTCCACTTAGTTTTCTTTGACGAGTAAGAATTTGCTGTTGTCAATTTACGGCTTCGCTCGTAAATTTCAACAATGTGTCGTGATCACAAATTATTTAAAAAGTCAGAAGTTTACAAATATATTTATCACAGTGTTTTTTTTTCCACAGCATTTCGCATCTTCACAGTAAGCTATGGTTCATTGGAGACAATGGATAGTATTCGTTAAGCAATAAAATTGATCATTTCCTATTATTCTTTTTTTTTAATTGCACAAAATGTTTTCTCGCTATCACAAAAAAGAATAAAATTATTTTCGGCCACAGGAATAATTTGACCATGCTCGGACCGCGGGGCGGAGCGTGGGAGAGAGCAGAGAGGAGGAAGGAGGGAAAAGGGGCGTAAAAGCATGGCAGGGAAAGAGCGTCCGGTCCGAGACGGATCGAGGGAGGAGGGGGGAGGGGGAGGGGTGCGAGAGTGCGGTGAAGCATTGGCGCCCTGGCCGGCCCTGGCGCTACAGACCACGTTGATGTGCGCATCACGCCCGAGATGTGTGCCAAACTTCCTGTTGGGCCGTGCCGCGGGCCGGGCCGGGGCGGGGCGGGGCAAGGCCCCGGGCCCCCACCAGTTTGAAGGTTTCCCAATGCCACTTCTCCCCACAATCTCCAACACAGGGTTTGTGCCGCAGCCACACCTCGCCGACCTGCCCGCGGCGTTAAGTGTGTGAAGTTAGTCATTCGCAGTCAAGCCAGATCAGGCGGCCGAAAATCAACGGGAGGGGAGGGGAGGTTCGGATCGTGCCGACAGCTGCCGAGAAGCCTTAGCCTCCGCACTGCACCCCCACCCGAGTGGACCACTATGCGTTCAGCATGTGAAAACTACACGATCCCTCCGCTCCTTTCCGAATCCCCTGAAATACATATAATGTCATAAAATTATGCATGTCTCAGCGGTACATTCTTGCCCGAAATTCCCAAAAATATAATTTGTGTGTCTCATATAAATCAAACCAAAATCTTAGTTCCTCCGAAATCTTCTACAAACGCGGTCAGTTCCCCTACAATTTATCATAATCTGTCTCCAAGGTTTCGAGAGAAATCTTCGAGCATATTGTGCAGAATCTTTTCAATCCTACAAGATCATGAGAAAATTTGGACGGAAGAGAGCGTATGGTGGCCCGGGGCCCCTTGGTGTGATCATAAATGCTGATTCGTCGTTCTCTGCGTCGTCAAACGTCGTTGCAGGAGTGAAAGTTACAGGGTGGCTAGTCAGATAGTCAGTCGGAATCAGCCTCCCGGCAAGCCACTGTCAGCCTGCGTATTTCTCCGGGAGCTCATTGGACCGTGGCTGAGACAAGCCGACTTCTTCAAAAACCGATAATTGCGGAGTGCGCATTGAGCGTGTGCAGGGAAGATTGGGGGAGGGGATTGGGGGGGAGGGTGAGGATTAGCGGCCAGTGGCCAGCGGTCTCGGTCCGGCCCAAGTGGCTGGCCAGTGCTGGCCTCGCGGTCCGTATTTGGACTCCAGTCCACAGCCCTGTGGATCTCCCAGAATGGCCATTTAAATGTTTAAATCCGATGCAGCGATAGGTCGAAAAGTGGGAGGGGGGGATTACGCACAGGAATCAGCAACACTGTGAGAAAAAACTACAATTTAACTACTAGGAGTACGTGCGGCAGGCACGAAGTAGCTGAGCGAAGCGAAATTTATCTAAATATAATAAGCGCAAATAGATAGACAGTTCGTTCCACTTAGTCTCCTTGATGTACAAGCACGTACAAGCCACACCCGTCCGCCGCACATCGGGAAATGAAACGAACGGGTCCGTGACTCTGGAACAGTCACGGTTTTGTTCACTAGCAAGAGCGCCGTGCCGCGCAGGCAACCACTGCAACGCCTATGCGTGGCGGTGTTGCCGAGCAGTCAGCCAAGGAGCTGACTGGCACAGCCGGCGCGGTGGCGAGGCGACAGAAGCCCCTTCGGTCCCACTTCGGTTCGGTTCGGGACGAGTGGGGCAGGGGGGGGGAAGGGAAGGGTGGAGGGCGGTAGGTGTGTGTGAGCCGTGTGAGGTTTGATTCTGTACAGTAGTAGTTGTGTCGTCTGTTCTGTGGAAGTGTTTATGTTGCGGTGTGCTCCATCGTTCCTAGCTTGAATTTTCGATATTTTAGTGCTTGGAATTAAGTCAAATTGGTAAAGGAAGAGAAAGGAAACGAAATATTTAATTGTCGAAACGGTGGAAGAATTAGAAGTCAACACCGGTAGAGATTGGGAGTTAAGGTTAGGTTTACTACAGTCACTGAAAAAATAAATGAGTTTGCAATTGGTTCATCTTTCTCTTTATGGTCTCTTTATGGTCTAAAGTAGGAAAAACCCAACTTCCAAGAAAGTGTAATGATCTCTAATTAAATAAAGTGGGAAAAAAATATCTTCCAAGAAAGTGACTGAGAACTCAAAATTAAATAAAATTAATTATGCACAGGAGTTTTCAAAGAAAGCAAATATATCAATAAAAACTTAAGTCATAAGTTTAAGTTGGTTTATAACCTTCTCCATCCCTTGCTCATTCCAATGTATTCTGTCTATTTGGATAGAACCTTTGTGCGTCCTGTGAAAGGAAGGTTAGTTATTACAGTTATAAACTTCCAAAATGCATTTAGTTTAAACGTAAGTATATTATACATACTCCTCATAAAGGTCTGACTGCAAAGTTTCACGGTCCCTTCCAAAAATTTCACGAACGTTGCAGATTTTGACATTTTTGTGTTCTGCAGAAATATTAGAGTAAAAGTTTCAATTACACATCTATAGTGTTACAGATGTTTACTTACCGAGTACAGCTGCTTCAATAGTATTATTGATTTCCATTGTATCTGTGAATGGATCTTTTAGAGCAGGTATTGCGGGTAGCGTGATTACAATCACCTCCTTGCACTTGTCCGATAAATACTGCACAATTCTGGTTATATTTCTTTTTGTAAGAGCACGATTTGAATCCTATTTTTAGGAAAAATAACAACATTATTACAATTTTAACTTGCTTTAAAATGCATTCAGGGAATCAATCCATTAAATTTTACTCACTTTAAGCACATCATTTGTCCCAATCATAACAATTACTTTTGAGGCTAAAGGCTTTTGTTTCTCATAAAGAGAGCCAAGCAATTGGCTTGTTGTTTGACCATGCCTGATAAGTCCTAATTGTTTGGCTTTCACTGAAAGTCAAAAGCATCGTTTTACTACGTGTAACATTACTTAGCTCTTTTATTTATAATCTTTAAGAGAATTAGAAGGAAAAGGAATGGGAAGGTGTTGTGGGTGAGGAGATAGTAAGAGGGGGAAGAAAGAGAAAGGAGAATATTGCAACTAAAAGTCTGGTACTTACAGAAACTATTGTAAGGCACTTTGTGGCCGAGGTGGCCAGCAAGTCGCCCCACCATGCTGTCGCCTATCAGCTGCCACCCATTCCACATAGGTTTTGGGTTCTAAGAAATCAAAATATAAACTGGAGTTAACTGAGTTTTGATAACAATTAAGGGGCGCGAGGAGGCCCGCAGCCCGCACTCGGAGACGACCACTTACGGATTTGGCTTCGAAACTGGTTTTCCTTTTCTGACCGCTCTTCCGTCCCTTTTGACTTTGATTTTGAGGTTTTGGTTGATGTTGTGGAGGCCGGCCACCCAGTTGCTCTCGTATCAAATTTAAGGCCGCCTCGGGCTCCAGCATCATCACTACCGTTTTCTTGTCTGACATCTAGAGACCGCGCAACAAAATCGTGAACAATAACTCCACATCCCTGAGCCAAACCAATTGATTTAAAAAGATGATGAAACCCATAAATACCTTTCTCCGATTTGTAGTATCGCACGTCCAACTATTGAGTAGCGGTTGAAATGAACCGGAAACAGTTGTTTTAACCGCCTAGCAGTGTGGTAAACACTCCAATGTTAAATCGTGGAGATGAAATAGGTTTGAAGTCGTTGCCAAAGCAAAACAAGTTCATTATACTATTTATTTACCTACATACTGGCTCTAACTTACTGTCATGATGAACCTAGGCCCTAAGATGAAACGAAAATATATTGATAACTGTGTACAAGCTTTTGTTCTCAGGCATCCGTTGCACTTATCTTGCGCACATCAGCTGTTTTCTGTCTCTTCAAAATTCAAAATACCGAGGATAGCGGCCTGGATGAAGTGTTCGGGGAGGCGCTCTAGTAAAAATAAGAAGCGGATCTGGCATTCCCCTGCACTCTTATGCGGCTCAGTGGCTCGGCGCGAAACAGACCGCGAGTCCGACCCGCACTCTGGGATTGCGCAGCGCCGGCTCCGGCCACTTCGGTGCCCCCCTCCCCCTTCCCCTCCGGGGCTCGGTCCACCCGGCCTGCAGCTTACGCTACTCCTTGTCCTGGACTTGGCCTGCGGGACGCCTGTGGTGCGTCAGCCTGGTCAGCCTCAGCGGGTCCTGCAACCCCGACGCCTGCCGGGCCTGGTGGTGCGAGCGGGGGCGGGAAGCTACCGCTCCATAGTACTGCGGACCCCCTGGCGCCTCAGCGCGTCCTGCGGACCCCCTGGCGCCTCAGCGCGTCCTGCAACCCCGACGCCTGCCGGGCCTGGTGGTGCGAGCGGGGGCGGGAAGCCACCGCTCCATAGTACTGCGGACCCTGTGGCGCCTCAGCGCGTCCTGCAACCCCGTCGCCTGCCGGGCCTGGTGGTGCGAGCGGGGGAGGGAAGCCACCGCTCCATAGTACTGCGGACCCTGTGGCGCCTCAGCGCGTCCTGCAACCCCGACGCCTGCCGGGCGCGCGAGGGGGGGGGGGGGGGGGGACCTCGTACCGCCTTATGTACAGGTCCTGCACTCAGCTTACTACGGGCGTTACCTACTAATCAGAAGGCAAGTCAGAAAATAACCGACTTGCTGTGGTGAAAATGGGCGGTCAGTTTGTGTCTGCTAAGGTACAGAATTAAATCACAGATTCAGGGTCTGTTTCTATTGTACTACGGTCAGTGTGACACAGTAATCCTGTGCTTCCCTTGTTAAGAGTTAAAATCCTGTGTGACATACTAATGTTATTGAATGGCAGGATCAAGAGAATTATAGGTCCATGGCATTTGGTGGCTGGCAAACAAGATTTTTATTATTCAATGGAGATTAGATTGCATTAGTTACAGGTTTTTGTATTTACAGGGGGCACAGAGTATGTCAAAAGGAGTGATTCACTAACATTTAAATCAGCTATATGTACAGAGGTAGAAGCATTACTTATTACAAAACTCTCCATCAATACGCTTATTTCATGATTTAAATTTGAAACATTTCTCGCTTTGCCCAGTAAGACGGCACAGTTTTTACATCTTCCTCGAAATGAACCATATTTATTCCTTTTTGAAGTGAGATATGTGGTATGTTGAGTCACCATGCAAAACTGCAGTTTTAGTATCAAGTGTTGAATTTTTAGATCAAAGTGGACTGCAATAGAGAACAAAATTCCTAATATTTTACTTTTAACGGGGGCAAAAGAAAAACTGTCAAAAAGGTTCCTTCGTAAATAGAATTTAAACAGATAAAGACAACAAAAGATATCTACTTACTTATCTTTGTCAGTTACATGGCGAGTGCAGTGTTCATTTCCTTCAGCAGCCTTAGAAAACATTATTGTCTGCCAACTGCTGGTCATACCATAAATGGATCTAAAAACAAATAATAATTAAATTAAATGTTTGATAGATGGCTATAATCTATATTAATTTAACATACTTATACTGACAGGGTCATTGATACTGGACTGAACTGAGGGTACATCACTTTCACCAGACAGTGTGCAAGTCTCTGACCAGTAATTTTCTAGTCACGTCCTGTCATTTCACAGTCAGATCGAGTCCTTTGACTTTCAATCTTGATCAGTTACGTAGTGAGTGCAGTGATCATTTCCTTCAGCAGCCTTAGAAAATATTATCGTCTGCCAACTGCTGGTCATACCATAAATGGATCTAAAAACAAATAATAATTAAATTAAATGTTTGATAGATGGCTATAATCTATATTAATTTAACATACTTATACTGACAGGGTCATTGATACTGGACTGAACTGAGGGTACATCACTTTCACCAGACAGTGTGCAAGTCTCTGACCAGTAATTTTCTAGTCACGTCCTGTCATTTCACAGTCAGATCGAGTCCTTTGACTTTCAATCTTGATCAGTTACGTAGTGAGTGCAGTGATCATTTCCTTCAGCAGCCTTAGAAAATATTATCGTCTGCCAACTGCTGGCCATACCATATATGGATCTAAAAACAAATAATAATTAAATTAAATGTTTGATAGATGGATATAGTCTATATTAATTTAACATACTTATACTGACAGGGTCATTGATACTGGACTGAACTGAGGGTACATCACTTTCACCAGACAGTGTGCAGGTCTCTGACCAGTAATTTTCTACTCACGTCCTGTCATTTCACAGTCAGATCGAGTCCTTTGACTTTCAATCTTGATCAGTTACGTAGTGAGTGCAGTGATCATTTCCTTCAGCAGCCTTAGAAAATATTATCGTCTGCCAACTGCTGGTCATACCATATATGGATCTAAAAACAAATAATAATTAAATTAAATGTTTGATAGATGGATATAGTCTATATTAATTTAACATACTTTTACTGACAGGGTCATTGATACTGGACTGAACTGAGGGTACATCACTTTCACCAGACAGTGTGCAGGTCTCTGACCAGTAATTTTCTACTCACGTCCTGTCATTTCACAGTCAGATCGAGTCCTTTGACTTTCAATCTTGGTGAGTTACGTAGTCAGTGTAGTGTTCATTTCCTTTGTCAGCCTAAGAAAATATTATTGTTTGCCAACTGCTGGTCATTTCATAGATGGATCTAAAAACAAATACAGTAATAATGAAATTAAATGTTTGATGGATGGATATAGAATCTAAATTAATTTAACATAATTATACTGACTGGGTCATTGTACACACCCATTCTGCGGTGATGTACCCCTCCAATTGGACTGAAGTTTGCTAGCCCTTAGGATAGCCAAGTACTTAGGATACACGGTGCCGCAAGCGGTCCGGATACGACACTGCATTTCTGCAGGCCGAAGTACTTTTAAGGATAGGATACACGGTGCCGCAAGCGGTCCGGAGACGACACTGCATTTCTGCAGGCCGAAGTACTTGTGAGGATACACGGTGCCGCAAGCGGTCCGGAGACGGAACAGCATGTCTGCTGGCCGAAGTACTTTAAAGGATAGGATACACGGTGCCGCAAGCGGTCCGGAGACGACACTGCATTTCTGCAGGCCGAAGTACTTGTGAGGATACACGGTGCCGCAAGCGGTCCGGAGACGGCACAGCATTTCTGCTGGCCGAAGTACTTTAAAGGATAGGATACACGGTGCCGCAATAAGCGGCCCGGAAAGTCGACAATTAGTCGACAAGTAGCTTACAGGATGCGCATACCGAAGATATGGCGCTCTCCTGCCTCACGGGATGGGAAACCCGGGCAGTCTCGTATGTCAGTCATTCTTTTCAAAGTAAACTCAGGGTCCAGTAGGAGACCTTCCCACGATTTGACCCTGGACATGGCGACATAGATTAGACCAACTTGAAAGTCATACGGACCGACGTTGACGACGGCGCGCTCGACTGTCAGCCCCTGCGCTTTGTGCACCGTGATAGCCCAGGCCAGACACAGGGGGAACTGCTCGCGAGTGCAATGTGTGCCCTGGCCGTCGTCCCAGCCACGCAGCTGCGTGGCGATGGGCACCGTGCCGTCCGGCATGGTCGGCCCGCTGTAATGATCAAACCTTACCATCACCGCGACGGGGAGGTCGTTCGGTGAGGACTTGTCGCGGCCGTAGACAATGTCCACCACGGTGCCCGTCGCACCGTTGACCAACCCGGCCGCCAGCCAGAGGTTGCTGCGCAGCATGACGCGCGCGCCCGTGGCCAGGTACACGACCGGCTCCAGGCCCTGCGCCGCGTCCGCGCTGGCCGCCTTCGCTTTGGCGTTGTTGTGACGCGCGGGAAGGCGAGCCACCGGCACGTCCAGCCCCACAAGCTTGGCCTTGTTGTGCTTGGCGACCTCGTCGCGCGTGGTGAACAGATGCGTGGCGTTTGTGAACTGCTCTCGCTCGGCGGCGGGCACGTTCATTTTGAAACGCGCAGAAAACCTGTCGAAGTCCTCCTCGTTGGAGGTGCCGACGGACAGGCGATCCAGAGCGTCTCGGAAAGAGGCGTCAGCCTGGCGCTGAGACACAGACAGGATTATTGATCTCTCAAAAGTGCGATACATGAGTTTACCTCGATGCACATCTGCTGAGTCTGAGACGGTTGTACTGTACAGGGCCGGGTCCCCGACCGGGGGCAGCTGCCGAATATCTCCAATCAGATACACGAAGAGACCGCCGAAGGGCTCGTCGCACCTTGGCTTGGCCTCGCGCAACCGCTTTTCCAGGAAGCCCAGAAGTCTACAACCAATCATTGAGAATTCATCAATGAAAATGAAATGCACATCCTCCATTTCGTCCTGGAACTTACGCAATGCCTCGCCCTCTAAGGGCTTATACGGCTGTCGGGGAAATATTCTACACAAAGAATGGATTGTGGTACAGCCCATACCGAGCACGGTGGCGGCGGCCCCCGTCGGCGCCATGAGCTTGACGGCCCGGCGGCCGAGCTGCTGGCTTACCATTGCCACGCACTTTTTAACAACAGTGCTCTTACCGCAGCCCGCTTTGCCTTGAATAATGACACGTTTAATCACGGGGGCGCGGGGAGGCGCGTTACCGGCGGCTACAGAATCGAGCTGGGTCTGGACCAAGTCGATCAGCTTCTGCTGCTCCGCGGTGTAGACCATGTCGTCCACCACGGCCTCCTGCTCCGGCTCGACGTTCGTCGTCGCCCGGTGCCTGGAAACAAAATCGCGTAGAACAGCATGGTCTCCATATGCGTCAGTAGAAGCGTGCCAGTCATGAGCCAAGTCCATTTCGCGACGGCCCAGCTCGACCTCCTCGACCTGGCCGTTTGGACCCATCCTGGCCACGGCCATCCACTCCTCAACGCCCTCCACCTCCTGCTCGACAAGCTCAGGCGGCTCGAGAAGGGCCTCCTCGGCGGCGACCTCAGCGGCCGCCTGGGCGAGGTCCTCGTCAATGGGCTGGTCGGGGACGAGGCCGGCGGCCTCGAAGGCCTCCTTCCACGTGCCCGCGCCCTTGGCCTCCTCCTCTGTCCGCCAGGCGGTGTGGAGCAGGACTTGGATTCGGTAGTAATCCTCATCCCGGTCGTCATTGCCGGTCAGTTTGAGGCGCGGGAACACACGGACCACTGCCTCTCGGACATTCCGTGTCCACGCCCCTCTCCTCCCCGGGGCGAAGGTTTTGGCGACCTGAAACAATGACATGTCATTCATTGCGGCCGGAGTGCGTTGTTGATACCGGAGGATGAAAGCAGAAAATGTCGCAACAGCGCCATCTTCCTCCTCGTCCTCGCGACCAACATCGCCGCCCCCGGGCTGGGCAGCACCCTCGTCGCCGAGCTCGGCTGCGCCGTCAGCGGCCGGGGCGGCCTCGGGGTCGTCCACGTTCTCCTCGGCGTTCTCGCCTGCGCCCCCACCGCCTTGGCGGAGTGGAACCCACGCGTTTTTGTTCAAGTTTAGAACAATAAACTTGCGCGAGGACACGTGCAAGGGCTGTCCGCTGAGGATGTGGCACACCTCCTGGGCGGAGTAGTCTCGCTCTGACACGGTCTTAATGAGCAGCTTTTGGATGACTGATCTGGCCGTCTCCTCCGCGTCGGTTTCCGCCAGGACAGTCCTGACGAGCTCCGCGCAAGGAACCGACCTGCTCTCGCCTTTGGCTGTGTACTTCGCTATGTACCTGAGAATAAAGCCCAAAGACAGAATGGGAGTAGCATCCATATTAGCCCTCCACAAAGTTATCACCCATTTGATATACTTGTTGAGGAGACTGTCATTGCGAGCAGTGACAAGTTCCCACAAACCTTTCTCATTTTCAAAAAGCCTTGTAATCGGCTCTTCCTGAAAAGGAAATTTAAATCTACAGACCGGTTGACCCGTCGCCCTGTCAACCCGTTGGCAGTAACCGTTTGAACATTTGTGCCGCTGCACTCTGTTCAACAGCTCGCCAAGGTCACGCACCGGGTCGTCAATCTGACTGAACTTTTTCCTGCAAGGGTGAACGACAGCAGGAGGCAGACCCAGCCCCGGGTTCATTGTCGACACCAATTCGTCAAAGTACCTGACGACGGCGTCGAGGTGCTCCGGGGCGGCAGCCGAGAGGTTACTTACATCTGGAGCGCCCTCATGCCAAAGAATGGCGTGGATATGCGGGGATCCCCTGTGCTGGTACTCAACGCGATACCACCAGTCCACTAAGTTGTACTTATATTTGTACACCTTGTTGATAAAGAACTTTGCCCTTTCGGTAAAGAACGTGTCGGCGATGTGAGGATTGTCGCACAGGAGCTTAGAGCGCCGAGCGTCCGTCATGGCGTCCACATCCTCGCCAGGCGCGAGCAGCCGGAACAAATCCTCCCAGTGGAGATCGGCAGCGCTGAGAGTGAGAAAAAGTGTTGGTACACCCAGCTGTTTGACCATGTCAAGCAACTCACCACAGCGGGCGTGCCAGAACTGTCTGGTGCCCTTAAGTTTGCTGCCGTGATACAGCGCCTGCTTGAGGATGTTCCTCCTGCCCCTCTCTACGGCCGCGCGCAGGTCAGCAGCAGTCATGTTGCGGTACTGAGGGTTGTTCCTCACAAACACCCTCCCATTGGTCAGGGCGTTCCACCGCATCATGGAGTTCAGGGCGAAAAACCTGAAAGTAGGGTGGCAAGCAAAACGCCTGTCAGAGTACTCGATTAAGAACCGGAAATACTCAGCCATGTTGACCACATGGGGCCGACCACTCCTGTAATCCGCCTGGCCGTAAGGGAAGAGCGTGGGGAAGGCCATGGTCATGTAGCCATCAGTGGTGAACTCATTCACAGCCTGGTGGCCAACGGTAGGCCAGCCCACCACAGTGGCCTCCACCTGGTCGCCGTTGTGCACGGGCTGCACCAACGGCATACACGTGGTGTGCACGCCGACCTCCGCCTCCTCCTCTACAGGGCCCTGCGCTTGGCCGGCGGGTGCAGCGCCAGGGGCGGGAGCAGCGGCAGCTGCAGGCGCGGGGCCAGGTGCAGCGCCAGGGGCGGCACCTGCTGCAGGAGCAGCGCCAGCCGCAGGCGCACGGCCAGGTGCAGCAGCTGCCGGCGGGGCTGGGCGAGGGCGTTCGTCTATGCCCCGAACCTGAGGAAACGCATCACCATCGTTAGGAAGTTGAGCCAAGTTTTCCTCAGATATTACCACGTCAGTGTAGTAGCGGTGGTGCTCCTTCAGCCACACAAGTGCCCGTCTGACGTGGCCCGACCGCACTCTGAAGTCCACGTGACCCTCGGCGCCCTGGGTGCGCACCGTGATCACGGAGGACAGGTCCGCGAGGCGGTGCGGTAGAGCGGTGGCCAGTTCCTGGACATCCTGGGGGAAATTAATTATGTTTCCCGAGTAGCCGTACTGGCCGCCCCTTACCTTGTACACGGACACCACGGGGTGCACCCGCGCAATCAACTGCTGCTCAATGTACGTGAGCCCCTGCAGCTCGGGGGGGATCACGCCCGGGTCCATCCTGTTGGTGCCAGTGAACTTCTGGCACGCGTTAGCGCGGCAGCTGGCAGCCAGCGACTCTCCCGGCGCCATGGTGGCCCTGCTGCAGCGGGGGCACACGTTCATGCGCATCGCCGCCATGGTGCCCTCGAAGAGCTCCTCCAGGGTCGCCGGCCTGGCAGCGGCACGAGCTGCGGGAGCCGCAGGTGCAGCCCCGACAGCGGCGGCCGCGGCCTCAGGGCCGGCAGCCCCAGCAGCGGCGGCGCCTTCCTCCGGCACGTCAAAGTTGACGACACGGCGCCGCAGCAGGCGCTGGAGACGGGCGTGCACGGCCCGCTCCGGGGTGGCCACCTCCCGCACCTGCGCCATGTGGGCGGCGGCCTGGGCGCGGCGAGCCGCGGCCGCCTCAGGTTCCTGCAACAGACGGGCATTAGCATGTTGCTCCGCGTTCTGAGCGCGCCTCTCGTCACGAGCCTCTGGGTCCTGCCGCCCTCGGGCCTCGGCGTGGCGGTCCGCGTCCTCCTCACGGAGAACACGGCCCGCCTCGGGGGTGAGCTGCTGCCGGGCCAGCGCACGGCGCCCGGTGTTCTCGGCGCGGCGCTGCTCCGCCTCCTCCGGGGTGGCGAGCGCGCGAGCCTCCGCACGGCGCCCGGTGTTCTCGGCGCGGCGCTGCTCGACCTCCTCCGGGGTGGCGAGCGCTCGGGCTTGAGCCGTGCGCTGGGAGTTCTGCTCCCGGCGAGCTGCTGAGGTCCCTTCATCCTCTGCGGCCCTCGCATCGCGATGCCGAGCTGCATCGGCTGCCCTCCTCTCCGCAGCCTCCTCCTCCGTCTCCTCTCCTCGACCCCGCTTGTAGGCGGCGGCCTTAGAAGCTGCTTTGGCAGCTTCACTTCGTTTCCGTCTCGGCATTTTAACCTAAAGAATAATGTAAGATCAGAACAAGTTATGAAAACATAGGCAAGAAAAATACACTACAAACTGCAGTATAGGTTTAGGAAGCTAAATGCCAGAAATGATATGTTCTCACAGACTACTGCCAGTGTGTGTACTTTTCTTGCCTTGAAAAGCGTTTTTAGTGACTATGATGGGAAAGCAAAGTATCATTAATGACAGTGACAAGCATACAGAAAAGATTAACAATTCTGAAGTGAAAATAAATTTATCATATTGTCCAGTGAATAATTGAAGTACAACTTTAAAGATAAAAGGTTTTCTTGGGGGGTCCAAGATAATGCATGCCATTCACCCTCAAGCAATTTATATATTCTATTTAAAGCAGTTATTGGGGATGAGTTAATTCATAATGCAAAACCTGTGGAAAAGGCCAGGATACAAAAATTAGTACTGTTGCTGATGCTCAAAAGAAAACTAAGTTCATATTTAAGAGTTGGTTTACCTCATCATACAATTTTACAGGTTAAAATTTTACCAAAATATTCAGTGTTATCCATCGTAAATCTCTATGAAGTCTTACTCCGACATTCAAATCATCTCGTCTCTTCCAAAATCAAATATATCTTGAACGCATATTGGTCACATGATAACTTTCATGTCATGTTGTTCGTAGCAGCACAAATCTTTCAAGGCGGGAACACTATAGGAATGGAAAAGAGAACAAAATATACTACATTTAATAGAGAGCATGTGACAGGCTAAACGTTTAATAAAAGGACGTTGTTCAGGGAAAGCATTACTTCAGTACAGAAAACTTACTTTGTAATATGGAGATATGCGGGTGCATTATCATTATTCTCCAAGTCTTGATGACAGTTAAATGTTGAATTTCATTCACACTGCTAAATTGGATATTTAAAGCGATGTGCAGAAATGCACAATCACTCATCATCATTCTTCGTCTTCTTACCTGTCAAAAGTATTATCAACAAAAATCTCTTATAACTACATTCAAAGATTGAAACTGTGATTGTAGAAGCATGATCTTACCAAGAGAATAAATATAAACATAACCTCGACTGCAGACTGTCTATGACATGTGTGTTAAAAACACTGATGCATGCAGTGTCACTTTGTACGTTCAGTAAAATTTAAGCTAAAATTAAAAATTTACTGTACAATATAAAACATCAGTTGGTGCTACACTTATTGAAAAATTATAAACCTAGTATAATGACTTCTAATCAACTGCAAAATAAACACAAAAGAACAAATAACTTTCACATTAAAAATGAAAAGGGCATGTTTTCAAAAAGCACACTTTACTTCCTTTAATAAGTCATAGAAATTCTTCAGATCAGATGCAACTCTTCTTTAATTTGTTAATATTTATTCAAAAATTCACTCCAAAACAAACACATCTAAGACAGACCCCTCAGCAAACAATGTTGTGGTAGGTTATGGTGGACCTAACTAGACCACCATTATTTGCACTAGTCTATGTGCACCACGACGGAAATGATTAACCAAACCGACGATTTGAAATAGTCGAAGAAACGATGCACAATATATTATTGTCAGATGCTTTAACGACAGGCAGGAAACCCAAAGTTTTAATAAAAAGTAGTTTCCCAAACACACAATCGCGAATTAACGAAATATCAGTACATGTCACACAACATCAGCTGATCGTCGGGATCAGCTGATGCCTACGCGGGCACAAATCAATTTTCACGATTACTCCTCAACATCACAAACCACACTCGAAATCAATCCAACAGACGTTCACTCATAAAAAATACTCACTTTCGACGTAACGGATAACACTGGTAAATCACTTGTACACTTCTAACACTCAAATTTCCTCAAGAACTAGAAGCGAGGCAGTCACTCCACAAAGATGGCGGGTGACTGGGGCGATACAATTTCAGTTGGCGCGCTCCTGTGCTTGATAAACCTCACTTCCCCTCCCCCCGCCCCTTCCTCACATAAACACGTAATCCATTCCCGACATCATATTCACTTTTATACACTGACATGGCTTGGAACACCACTGCGCCCGCTTCCGCAGGTCTAAAAACAACCAATTCACTGTTATTTTCGCCACAAGATCATTTAATTAATTGTTTGGATGTTCTAAAGTGCTGAGGTGGACGGTGGGACTTAGCTGGGCTACGGCACCGCGGGGCGGGCGTAGTTCGGAACTCTCCCGAGAGATGGCGCCACCGCTCAGATCCTTTGCCATTGCCAACCTTCCGTGCGTGAAATAAACTGAATAGTTAAATATTTCAAACTATGTTAATCGAGATAATCTGTTCAGATTATATTGCGCTGTAATTAGTAGATCACGACACACATTCGTTTATAACGATATCTTCTGTAATTTCAGAGGAGAAGAGGCTAGGATGCACGGACGGACAGACGGACTCACGACCGACTACACGCTTGGGTCCCGTGCTGGGGATAGCTTCGCTTCGCTCAGCGACAATTTTTACCGTTATTTCGAAGTACAATAAAATATTGTACTAAAATTGTACCCAGTATAGAGTAAATTAGTGATGTACGGTAACGAAAACCGTAAACCGTTAATTCAAAACCGTTGTTTAGTTGTATGAAGTACGGCTTTTCTCACAGTGAAGAAAAAAGAACTGCTTCATTTTTATTCCGATTAAAAAATTATAAAGGTCACTGTCACACATTTCAAAATAAAGTGGGAGGCGCCCCCGCTACTTCCCCGCCCCCTTCCCTACCGGATGTACACAAGGGTCGCAGCTTGCGCCAGAGGCGCCGCCGGCGCTCTTTTACCCGTAATGAGGCGATGAGATTTTGCTGGCAGCGGTTCAAGTTCAAGTCAACACGGGCAGCCACGCCGGTGCCAGGGCGGGACCCGAGGGCCCGCCACACCCCGCCACCACTTCAGTGCATCTGCATACGGTGCCGGGGGCGCCGGGGGCCCAGGGCAAGACGCCGGTTAAGTCCGGATATGCAGGGCGTGGGCAAATATTTCTCAAACACGGACCACAAAACTGGTGCGAGAAGGGAAAGAAACCGTGAGAGATGAGGGAGGGGCTATTGCAAGACGGGAAGCCTATCGCCGCGGCGGTGTAGGAAACAAAATCAGGAAGATAAAGATAAAATTCCAAAAGTTTTGGTCCGTGAACAGGTCGGTCGAAATAGGCGGTGCAGGGTGGATCAGGTAAGAAACTCGCGGTGCTCCGGCTCCTCCAGCATCGCGGCGCGCGCGGCGCATCTAGGGGCCAACTATTTAGAGGCCGACACATACCGGGGGGCCGGGGTGCCCTCCCCCACGCCCTTGTTTGCGGCAAATTGCGCCAGTCTCGGCGAGGGAAACGAACATCTTTCCAACTTACATTGGATACGCCGCAAATTATGCTCGCAGCATCACTGTGAGAAAGAAAAAAAAAAGTCCTCGTTTTGGGGAAAATTTTCCACCAAGTGTAGTCGTAAGATTGCATAATTACAAATCGTAAAATGACAAGCACAACCCATCGACTTGGAATTCAATTACGAGGAGGATCGGTTTGTCGCGTAAGTTTACATTTTTCGTACGTCGTCATTTACAAAATATATCGTTAATTATATTTTTCACAGTGATTGCACAAATTTGAGGGACTGTACGATCACGCGCAGACGGGAAACGCTATGCAGAGAAGCCGCTCGCCGTGACAGGGTTGTTACAGAGTCGGGAATTTTTATTTCCCTGACTTTTCCATGACTGAATTCGAGGTTTTCCATGACCTTCCCCCAGACATATATAGGACTAGGTTTTTAAAAAGAAAACGATGTAAAGCAATACTTGCACTTGCACAATTTTTTTTATCCATTTTAAAGCCCTCTGAGGCACTCATTCGACATAAAATAAAAGAGCAAAACCGAGGGGGTGCTGTCTCAAGTAGCAGTTGTTCAATGATTTACATTAAAAAAAAATCAAACGTTTTTTTTTATTTTGGATTGATTTTTTTGATTTCAAAATGACTTTTTAATTTTTCTGTTGATTTTTGATCTTTATTCTGATCTTTCGATCTTTCGATATTTTTCTTGATTGTTCGGGATGACCTCAGAAAATACACGCACATCTGATCCAAATTATTCTCTCAATTACATGATTCAATAGGATTTTTAGTAAATTACGGTGAATTATTTCGATTTATTCCAAATTATTGGAAATTAACTTGCAATAATGCAAAATAATCACAATTATTTCAAATAATTTTTAAAACTTTTCAGAAACAAATTTAGCTCTGCAATTGAAAGGGTGGCGTGAAAACATAGAAAATTTTTGCGGCAGTAAACCTCCCGAAGGAGGTTGCGGTTCCCGCCAGGCACAGGGCTTTTACCCCCTGTGGCAGCCAACTGCTTCGGTGTTCCATGGGAACCGGCGCTTTGCTGACTGCGATCCTATCGCGCAATTCGACAGATTTGATCCCCGTACCACCATTGGCCTACCCCTAGAGGTACGAGCGGTGTCAAGGGCGTTAGACTTCCTGATCCCAGTTTCAGAGGCCTTACCTCAGAGGGGTACGCGGGATTCGAACCCACAACCCCGAGTGCCGACACGTAGCCAGAACAGGAAGCGACCCAACGCCCAGAGCCACCGAGCCAACGGAGGTGAGACGTGTTTAATTTCTACTTGACCTGCCCTGGAGCAGCTGCCAAGCTGCCAAATGAAATGCCAAGCGCGAAAAACACTTTCCCGAGTGGGAGTCGAACTTGGGACCTCTCGGTTCATTGTTGCGCGCTCTACCAACTGAGCCACGACGTTTCGATGACTGTCCGGTGCGACGGGTTCGCGTCGTATTTGCCCTATCCCCCAGCCTCCAGCCAGGAGGATTTCTGAGAAAACCTGTGATTTTTTTATTTTTTATCTTTTTTGATTGTGATTTTGATTTTTTTTATATTTTTTTTCGTGATTTTTTTTGGCCTTGTTCAATGATTTTAGAAGACAGCACCCCCTCGAGCAAAACCTTTGTTACGGCGCGGCAGGCAGAGAACACGGGCGATACTGCAATTTAACAAACTTCCATGACTCGGCGCTTGATTTCCCTGACTTTTTCATGACTTCCATGACTCGAATTTTTTTCCATGACTTTTCCATGACTTCCAGGTTTTCCATGACCTGTAACAACCCTGCGTGAGATGGACGGACGGCGAGGCAAAGGAGGACTGGACGGACTGGAAGGGGCATGTCAGCCGTGTGCCGTGCGCCTGTATCGTGTAGGCTGGGGGAAGGTCAGGGGAGAAGCACGTTTTGGGGTGGAAGATACGGGCAGGTTACGAGCGGACGGACAGTCGCACCGGGGGCGGGGGCGGGGAGAGAGAGGGGCGCGGTGTGGGGGTGGAGCCGGCGAGTCGCTCAGCACACCTGCTGGTGCTGCTACTTCTTTGGGCGCAGAGGCGCGCCCTGCGACTGCCTGCCTGCCTGCCGCTCGTTAAAACTTACCTCGGTTCAAATAATCCCGCCGCTCGCCAGGCGGCCCGAGGGAAGTGAGGGGGGCGGGGGAAGCGAGAGACTGGAGACCTTCATTACCAATGCTCTGTCCCCAGCCTATTCAGCTGCGAGTTTGTTTACCGACAGTCGAACCCTCTTCAGAGACTGGCTGGCCGGCCAGGCATGAGGCGGGGCGGGGTGGATCGGGGCGGATCGGGGCGGATCGAGGCGAGGCGGGGCGGAGTGGGGCGGGGCGGGGTGAGGCGCGGCCGAGAGGCGGGAGCCCCGACTCTTCTTTGTTTCCCGTCGTTTGTTTCCTTCCGTTGTGCGGGGCGCGCGGTGCGGGGCGCCTCCGTGCCCAGGGCTAGGCCGGCTGGAGTAGGGGGAGGGGGTGGGGGTGGGGGGTAACACACGCGAACCTTCTAAAGCACAGCACCCGCGACCCTCCCCCCCCCCCCTCCCTTCACACACCCAAATACCTCACAACCGGGCCACCCCATAACCCCAACCACTCTAAACACGGCAAAAACGAGTCCTGGGTTTCCCAGGGGAATTTGCACATTCCCAGGAGGTATCATCTTTCCCAGGGGATGTCCTGGGTTTTCCAGGGAAAACTCCTGGAAAAAGCTGCTTTTTTCCAGGACATCCACTGGGATTCCAACTCTCCTGGGAATCCCAGGACTTGTTTTTACCGTGAACCCCATCCCAGACGGGTACATCAGCGCCTCTCACTACAAACAAACATACCCCTCTCCCCACGCCTCTGCGCCCCCGTTGCACCCTGTGGTGGTAACGCTCATGCAAGGCGGGGGTGGGGACGCCTGCCTTTTGGTCCCCGTTTGCGTTCACGCCGCCGCTTTTCAAACTGATTTAATTTTGCCGCCCTGCTGATTGGATTGAGCATCTGATTGCAACACACGCACCGTTTGCCCGGTCCCGCCCCGCTCTTTGCGAAAATCTCGTCGCAAAACTAACATTCTATGTTTAGACTAGAGGAGTACGTGCGGCAGGCACGTAGTTGCTGAGCGAATTGAGAGGTAAAAGAAATATACCCAACCCAACGAAACCGCCGTTTTGTCAGGCAACCCGTCAGTCAGTCAGTCAGTCAATGACGGAGGAGGGGGGGGGAGGGGGGTTGAGGGCAGAGGGGAAGGAGAGGGACATCCTCCTCGCGCGCCGCAATTCAAACAACAGCATTTGCTGGCAGGCACCCGCCCTGCGGGTGGGCGCTGGCCAGGTAGCGCCGAAATTCGAGTGGTTCCCCCCCTCCTCACCCCTCCATTTTACCGCCACCCATCTGAGATCAGGGGGTAAGTATCATTTACATGTTTAGAAAGAATGCACCTGCATCATATGCTGACAGTCCCTTCCTCCCTCCCCTCCCCCCCTCCCCACCTCTCATTCCTTATCCTTCTGAATTAAGTTTGCCCTCAAGCCAAATCACATGAATCCATAGTAAGCCAGAAATGGGTCACTTAGAATATGGTTTAAAAAGACATTGCAAGAAATTTTGTAACAGAGGTCAGTAACTTAAAATACGATCAAGACATTCACAAAGACTCAGGACCTTTAAATAATGAGGCGTATCTATTTTGAAATGAATGTCAGCTATTAAGGATAGAATTAAAACAATTGTACCATTTCAATGGTTATATGGCTAAATATTAATAATAAGTATGAAGTTCAATGTTTTAGAAAGACTGTATTAATGTAAACACTCCTGGCATAACTAATATATTACAAGTACGGTTTCTCACAAAAATCCTATCCACAGTATTGCAACTAATATTTGTAAGAGTCAAATAAGGAGTAGGTTAGGAACAAAACGCTACAAAATATACCAAGGTAATACCCAAACTCTTTTCTCGTTTCTTGTTAGGTTTCGGAGTAGTAAGATTTAAATACTCAAACCACACTTTTACGTATTATCTTTAGTAGAATGATGATACACCAAATATTCAGTTTACGACTTACAAACTTATTATTCTTTTTTATTACAAATGCCTATTGTCATATGTCAAAAATGGGTGCACTTCCACTAATACAATTGAAAATCCACACCGCACTAATGAAATTGTTCAGCTGGGGTTAATTTGTGGTGGCTCAATAACAAATCAATACGCTGGGGAACCAAGCAAGGATTCAAAACTAAATTAAGTGAAATATAAGGAAATCCTACTGCTGTTAGTAACTCTCACTTGTCAGGGCTAAACTGTAAACAACATTGTCTATGTTATTAGGTTATGTCACTCACTCACCTAAGAAGAACACAACGAAGTTGCATCGATACTGGCTGTCATTTCAGTAGTCCTTGACGTTCATTTCACAAATCCAACGAAATAAAAAGTATTTTGAGGTACTATCCTTCTCACTCCTCCCCAACGCACTGACGTACACAGACAACAAATTATTCGAACCCGCTCTTCTACACAATGGCGACACCTAAAACTTCATGCAGCGACGTATGCAACCTAAACAACGACTTTAAACCGCGAATTACGTTAACTTTTTCCGATAACGTAAAATACCGAGCCCGACATGCACTCCAGGCGCGCCCGGGCGCGCCGTGCTTGACTGACTATGCCGGCGTCGAGTCGCCGGCGTCCTCTCGCACGGAATCATGGGAGGGAAGGCCAAAGCTCCTGATTGGTTGTTAGCTTTCAGTAAAATAAATATTCATGTAACTAGCTTAAGGCCCTGCCTTCTGGGCTGACTGCCTGGCATATACATCTGCATTTGAATACATTTAAAAAAAGCATATAAAAAGTGATGTTAATAAATATCAGGTGGTATAGTATATTTTCATTATTTATATTAAAATGATTTGCATTGTATGAAAAAGAATGTATTGTGACGGTCTGTATCGTTTCACGTATTAATTCCTCCCGTGTAACGCATAGCCAGTCGGATTGCACGCGCCATCTGACTATACGCGTCATTCAGCTTCGAGGGTCATCAATACATCTCCCATGTGCGGTAGAGACCAAACGGGGATGTTCTGTCCGACACCATTCCAACACTGTACTTTCATTGCTTATTTAAAAGTTTAAGTAAATGTAACAAAGTCTAATTGAACTTTAGGTAAAGAAGATACGATGTTCAGTTATAATATCCTTTATTATCACTCTATTACATTCATTTCATAAGAAAAAGATGCGTCGACAGGAAACACAAAAAAATTATTCCACAGTTGGTATCAATGAAAATCGGCTCTGGGGGATGCCCTTTGGGTAGCTATGGCCTCGTATCCGAATCTGAATTGATGTTTAGTTTTTTATTCTTAAGAGGCACTCAGCCAATTACATTTTACAGTTCACTTCAGGCTAGACCGAAACTAGTGTATGGGGAATTGAACATAGAAGGGAATTTCAAATTAAACTTTTAAGTATTTCAAACTCCTTTAATTTGGACAGCTTGGATGATACTAAAGCGCAGAAATTAGTAGATTGCGGAACACCACCGCTCTTTACGATTACTTTTGTACTTTCAGAGGAGAACCGGCAGGCGCGGTTTTATGGGGGGGGGGCGAAGGGGCGATCGCCCCCCCCCCTCCCCGGTCAGCCCCCAAATCCGCCTGTAAGTAGGCAATTTGAGGTACAAAACCACTGTATATAGGCAATTTCGGTCAGCCGATCCGCCCCTCCCGTCAGCTCGACTTAAAACCGCGCCTGAGAACCGGCGACGACGCAGACTAACGGTCAGACAGACAGACTCACGACCAAGTACACTTCCGATCCCCCGCAGGAGTGAGCTTCGCTTCGCTCAGAGAAAAATGATACCAGGCCGAATGTAACCAGCAGGGCCTACTTAAACCCTCCCGCAATCACGCTACCCTTCCCTACAAACTTCGCAGGCACAGCGTAGCCAATATTTGCTGTGCGGGCAGGATCCGGAGGCACTTTGCAAGAGACGGAAGAAATATTTGACGGAGGTCAGGAGAGGAGATGTGAGGGAGGGAGAGGGTAAATGGTGGGAGGTGAGAGGGAACGAGGAGAAGGGAGGGGTATAGCAAGCACTGCTGACAAAATAATCGTAAATTTTTACAAAAACAAACAAAAAGCATTCTGTGACTCTGAAATGAGGTTGAACATTTACGATCGGTCTTGTGAATTTACGACATCCAATTTGTGTTCGTTTTAGAATGTCATGTCGATAGCAAGTGTCGTTTACAGTGGTCGAACAGATGTAGCGCATCGAAAAAACTTATTAAAGACTAATGCCTTATTAATATTGTTTGCCAAAAAGCGCCTTTCCATGTTGATGTTGATGCACGTTTGTCTTTCCAGTGTGACTCCTAAAAACATTTCTCAAAGCTAGGGAGGAGGGGGAGAGCCAAGGGAAAGGCGAGGGGGGGGGGTAGAGCAACGTGGGCAGAGCGACGCGGGAGAGCCTCGGCGAGATGGGGGGCGGGTATCACATGTCGACACGCACGCACCCCGCAACTGCTGGGTATACATCCCTGCGCGGGCCGGGCCGCCGGGCCCCTCTCTAACTCCATTCACACAACCCGCCCCGCCACGACGACCAAGAGACTTAAAATACGGCGGGGCGCGCCCGCCGCGTGCCCCTTCGCATACGAATCAGTCCGCCGCCCAGTGTCAAATCCCAAACACGTCTCCCATATGTGCGGGCCAGGGCGGGGCGTGGCGCTGGCGGGCTGGGGCAGGGCAGGGTGGGGGCGGCTGGAGCAATGGAGTCCGTCAAGGATCATCCAGTTCAGTCCCACGCTGAACGCAAGCAATCGGACGGAACGGGCTGGGCTGGGCTGGGCTGGGCTGGGCTGGGCTGGGCTGGGCTGGGCTGGGCTGGGCTGGGCTGGGCTGGACGGGCGCTGCGCCCAGCCGCGTCACTGGCGCCGCCTACCCTCAAGTCTCCGATATGCGCTCGGCCCGCATTGCGCAGCGAGGACTCCGCAGGCGCAGCGACAGTAGACTGATTCCGCATGGGACTCTCGTGCCGCCGGCCTTGTCGCACTCATGAGGTACTGCCATTGGGTGGGAGAGAGAGGACCGCGTCTTCCATTGGCCGACGTGCGGAATCAGCCTGCAGAGGCGGGGACCGCACGGCCCTTTGGCTTTTGACAACTGGGTGGCAGGCCGACGGATATGACACTGCCAGCCCTGACAGATATATAGAGGGAGACTGCGGTGGGTAACGAGGGAGGGGGAGGGGGTCGATTTACGAATAATCCCTTTGGAAAAGTCGAACACCCAACCAACTTCCGCTCTGCTGCGGCCTTTCCTTTCCGCCGTTCTCGCAATGCTCGATAAAAGTAAAAGTTTGAGTTGGCGACACACAGGGATAGAGCCGGACGGGGCGCACCGCTAAGCAGTCCTTTTTCTTCTTTTTTATTTATTTTGCCCCCTTTTTTTTTTAAAGTTAATTTTTGAGTTACAGTACAAAGGCGTCCGCAGCGAATGTAGACCAAACAAAGTTTTGTTTGGTCTCGTACTGATCCGAACCTTAATCGGGCACTCACTGCACCTTGAAAGTTTAGAATGCAGCCCCAGTTCCAAAAGGCGTAAAAGAGTTAATTTTTGATGGATGGAAACCATACCCAAGCTAAACGACACTCGCCTGTGAGCAGACGAAACACGCACACACTCGCTCGCGCCAGCGCGCACTAACATTTCTGGATCCAGCTCCTATTTTTGCCACTTTTCTCGCGGGGGGAAGCGCGGAGCTTGGACCTGCGGAACCTGCGGGCCTGGCCGGGGTGGGGCGGGGCGGGGAGTTGGGGTGGAGCGGGGTGGAGCGGGGCGGGGCGGGGCAGGGCGGGGTAGAGCGGGGTGGGGTGGGGCGGGGCGCGGTACAGGGCTAAAACGGGAAGAACGGCCAGCGACGCGACGGCCATGGGGGCGGCACACAGTGGAATGTTTCCTCCTTAGCGCGCACGAGTACACTGTGAAAAAAAAATTTCATAAATTTTCGACTTTTCTTCGCAATTTGTGATTACGAAATTACGACTCAGAGTTGTAAATTTACGAGCGCAGTCGTAAATTTACGACAGGAAATTCTTACTCGTTGTAGAAAACTAAGTATACGCATCGTGTAAACAAAAAATTATCGTAATACAACTTGAAGTTGTAACTTCACGGCATTTATCACGGAAAATTTTACCGTTACCCTAACGAATATTTTTCACGGTATAGAAGAGAAGGGAATAGAAGAAGGGAGTTTACAGGACCGTACTGGTGACATCGTCAGAGCGAGAGATGTTTTTACCAAAGAAAGCTATTAAAAAAAAATGGAATACAGTATTTTTTAAGTATTCTATTTCTCTAGACATAAATTCGAGTTAAAAGCATAGTACTGCAGGTTAAAATTGGTCCTTCTACTTAACCTAGGAATAAAACATCCAACAACTTTCATGTTTCCGGATCAAGGGGAGAACGCTCGGATGCGAGTTGCGAGGTGCTCGGCGAGGACGCACGACAGCGGCATCTCTCTACAAAACAGCATTCGGGGGGTGAAAAAAAAAAAAACGGAAAACCGGTTACTTCCGGAGACGGAAAGCGAAGTTTGGGCATTTGTCATGAGCGCAGGGCACACTCGCGTGAGGCGGAGCGGGGCGGGCGACGCGCACCTGAGTGTAGATCAATTTATCACTCGCGGGACGAGAAGGAGGAGGATGATAGGACGCCCCGCCGCACGGCACGGCACTATGCACCGCCGTCAGCCTAATCAGCGGGGGGAGGGAAGGGTGAAGATGAGGGCAGAGCAGAGAGACTTTTAATCCAGAGAGTCACAATTACGGATTTCCCGCGGATGCTCAGTATTATGAGTCTGTAAGTCGCAACAGCTTATTTTCAGTCGACGTCACTAGAAAAAACAAGGATTATATTCGCGGTTCTTACTTCCCGGAAAGAAAGGATGAAAAAAAAAGAAGAAAAAAGACCATGGAAAAACAGGATGCAAACACAGTTTATACAAAAACGTGTAGACAGTTTGTCATCGAACATACGTCAGAAATTTTCTATTTTTTTCGTAGTAGTTTTTCATCAGAATTAGGAGAAGATTGCTGCGCCCATAAGGGGACGTCGTGAAGAATAAATAATAATAATAATAAACTCACGGGCAAGAGCAATAGGCTCCCCTCTCGGGAACCTAAAAAGGTACGGATGGAGAAGGGGTGCGGTGCGTGAGTGCTCAACTCATACAGGCATCTACCGCTCAAAATTAGAATTCCGCTCAGCCTGGAGCTAGTTGACAGAACCGGACACTTGTACGTCAACTGAGAAGTCAATTAGTCTGGGGTTTGCTGTCGTAGCCTACACAAGTAGTGTCCGGCCCTAGGTCCAGCTTTCAGCGATCGAACTAAGCCGATCAATGAAAAACAAAGAGACTTAATAAATTTACATTAATTTTTATCTTTTGTGATTTACAAATTATGTTGCGCGCACTGTAAATGCTACGGCCTCTTTCATGCCGAAATTTCGGCATTCTTCTGGAATGCCAATTTTCGGCATCTTTGAATGCCGAACTTCGGCACTTTCCATGAAGGATGCCGAAAATCGGCATTGAAAGGTGACGAAAATTGGCATTGCAGGAGAAAATCAGTATTTAAAGATGCCGAAAATTGGCATTCGACAAGAATGCCGAAATTTCGGCTTGCAAAGAGGCCTTAGCATTTACAGTGTGGTAAACAAATATTTCGGAATCCGAGAGAGGAACTCGTGCTTTCGGATGCGCATATGTGACCACGAGACGGCACACTTAAACTTGAGATGCGCTCTTGGAATCAGCAATATTTTGTTTTAAACCGTGAGTAAATTTACGATTGGTAGTTTTTCATTCACAGTAAAAAATAAGGTCGATACCGAGTGTCATTAGGGATCTGGAATTTTAAAATTATTTATCGTCACAGCGATACTTCTTATGGAAAATTCTTCCGCGACGCCCCTGCATTTGCAGATTAATTCATTTAAAAGGTGATCCAAAAGAATTGATCGACACAAAACAGTATTTTCTTTTCCTCGTGGAAAAAAAAGAGAAGAATAAAATAAAGAAAGAAGAACCTTAAAATGAGACTTGTATAATTAGTGCGACGCACCCTCTGGAGACTGCCGATCACCCGGAGTGAATCAGTGTTCCGCCATACACTAGTGCGACAACGCAGCAGTCGGACACGGCTAGGACACGGCGAAGATACGGTGAGGACACTGCGAGGACACGGCGATGACACGGCGAGGACACGGCGCGGACACGGCGCGGACACGAGGACGGCAGGGCACGAGGACCGCAGGGCACGAGGCTGGACGGGGGCTCCCCTTCCGCTCTGCTGTGCCTCTCCGCTCGGCGAGTGAACGCTAACTGGAAGGGAGGCTGCGCGGCGCTGTGCGTCCCGGGCTCCAGCAGCACGCTAGCCAGCGCCAGGAGGGGCGCCAGGGGGCTGGAGCTGGAGCTGGAGCTGGAGCACGCTGGTGGCTCGCGCAGGCTGGAGCGAGGCGCAGGATAATGACTAGGATCCAGCTGGAGCCAAGGAGCAGTGTCGGATTTCGCGATTTCAGACAGATTTCAAATGATTATGGATCGTTTAAAACGCCTGCCCAACGGTCCGTCACGAAAAATCCGAGCGTACACCGATTTTTTCTGATTTTTTTCTTCTAATTTTTCATGATTTATCTTGGTTTTTACCGATTTTTCCTGATATTTTTTCTAATTTTTCTGAATTATTACTTATTTTATTTTAGGGTGAACACTGATTCTTTGAGTGAAGAACCCGCGGAAGGACCCCTCAGTCCTCGGTGGTAGCCTTTGCGTCGCCCTGGGCTCTTGCATCTCCGTGCACTGTCCACTTATTTCGGATAAGTCATCACGGAGTGACTGCCGCGCGGCATTAGGCTGTGTGTGATGAGTTTCCTTCAGAAACAAAAAGGATAGATGAATGGGGAAAAACAGGGGAGTAGGAGCCTGCTATGGGGCGGGGAGGGGGGGGGGCACGGGCTCTCGCCAACCGTAGGCTGGGCCCTAGTTCAAAACTTATGCTATTTGAGGTCCAATTTTATATCTCGGGGACTATCCAGCATACCCTTTTAACTGTTGGACCAATAAATGGCCTCTCTATGAAGAACGCCAGATTTTTGCTCCTTTTCAATGCCAATATTTCGCATTCTTGTTGTAAGAGGGCGAACGTTGCCATGAAATATGGCCTAAATTTGGCATTCGTGAAAAAAATACCTAGGCCTTCAAGAAGTGGGATAAGTTTGGGTGTTCAAAAATAGCGCCACAGCGTTAACAGTGCGATTCGCCCCTGTAAGGTAGGCACACCACGCTACGTGCCCCTACTTTGCAGGACCTTCCTACGCCGCTGTGGGAAAAAAAAACATATAGGTAAAGGCACCCGGCACAAGGTGTCACTGTCAAAAATTACAACGGGAATTTTGACGGGATGGCCCGGAAATTTGTTAGCCGGTTTTTAACCGTTTTTAAATTTACGGGACGACCGTACCAGAATAATATGGACCTTCCCGTAGTTCGAAATTACGGACCGTCCCGAACACCAAAATCCCTTGTTTTGTGTTTAAGGACCCCCGGCCCCCGGAGCACCTTATTGACCCTTTGCATTTAAGTATAGTTACGGAGAAGCGCCCGTAACATTCCACTGCGGATTTCTCCCGTATTTTAGAAATACACACTGTTAAAAGCTTACGGTGAATTTCGCCGTAAGCTACGGCGGCTGGCACCGTAAGCTACGGTGAATCAGGGAAGTCACTGTAACTTGCAGCGATATTCACCGCAGCTTACGGTGCCATTCACCGTAGCTTACGGTGAAATTCACCGTAAGCTACAGTGCTGCAGGATTCGCTGTAACTTACGGTGAAATTCACCGTAAGCTTCTAACAGTGCAGGCGGCCGTAAAAAAAAAATCACTGTGCGTCCCGCAGCACTTCCGTAATTATATGTTACGGGATTTTTAACAGTGGTTGGCTGCTTCGGAGTTAAATGTCGCTCTTTCAGCTCAGTCCACTCCACTGTACTGTACACGTGTTTTGCAAAACATTGGGCTTACACTCTTAACTTCTTACAAAGAAAATTCCTTGTATTACAAAGAATTCTGTGCAACCGTAATACAAAGCCACTACAAAGCAAAATTTTCTTTTCTTTTCCCAGCGCTGCAGGGGGCATGGCTCCTTACGAGTGAATTGGGTAGGCAAACCCGCAATACTGTCACGCATTCATAGAAACACCCGGTACTCTGACGTATTGCGCGTTGGGTACTGTGATGAAAGAGCGCCGGGGAACTCTAAAGCATCCAACACCTACGCCTGTGGTTGTATCTTTCCCAATTTTTTTTATAAAAAATATATGAATAGCCTACTTGTCTCTGAGGGAAACTCATCAGACAGTTGAAAACCCGTGTTTATTCAATTTAATGTCTCGCTTTGACTTTCTTTTTACACTATTAATAGACTTCAATTTCCAAGGGGATATATAATGCGCACTTGCTTGGTGCTTGATCGTCCACAAGAGATACTGAGTGAGTGAGTGAGTGAGTGAGTGAGTGAGTGAGTGAGTGAGTGAGTGAGTGAGTGAGTGAGTGAGTGAGTGAGTGAGTGAGTGAGTGAGTGAGTGAGTGAGTGAGTGAGTGAGTGGGTGAGTGAGTGAGTGAGTGAGTGAGTGAGTGAGTGAGTGAGTGAGTGAGTGAGTGAGTGAGTGAGAGGGGGGGGAGGGAGAGAGAACCCCTGAAGGTTTCTGTTATTGGCTGAGCCACCGTTACGGAATAGAATAGAAGAAGAAAAGTAAATCTATTTGAGGCGAAGCCGAAGGGATCGACGTCGAGGGGGGCTGGCTGGAACCCGGACCAAATCGCGGTCCCTTCCGGGCTGACCAACACCAAAAACACAAAAACCAGTAGCAAAAAAGTGTCGATAAAACCGGACTTTTCGCAAGTTTTCATGGAAAATAAAAATAAAACATTCGGGAATATAAAATATTTTTGTATTAACTTTATGGAAAACAGTTACATTGACTAATTAATCTCATAATCTTCACTTAATTTAGTGTCCCGTGTTGCCGGACTGTTTGTTTATCCCTTATGTTTGAATCGCGTTGGGCGGGATTGTTATTGTTGTTGTAGTCGAAAATAATTCGGAATTTCTAGATTTTTGGATTTTTTCCTACAATTTACTTTCCATGACACACGATGCATCCTAGCAACATATATTACAACGGGTGAGATATGATGTTGATTTATGAAATATGATAAAATTTGAGGTAAATATTAAATTTGCTCCAATAAAACATCAGGTTGCCTCGGGATCCTGAATTTTCAGAGAAATGGGTAGAACTTATCATAAATCAAAATAAATGTAGTGAGGTTACTGCCCATAGCACTACTTACCCGTGTAGTGATCATTTCAAGAATGAATTTAAAGGATTACGAAAGTTAAAGAACGGAGCTATTCCTACCATTCCTTTATCCAAAAGTGATGTTCGTGAAACTCAAAGCCCCTCTAATAAATGAAGCTACTACAGTTTGTGATTCAAATTTGACTTACGTCAACAAAGTTGTGCCAGTCAGGACGGGGGAGAAACATATTTCCAGAACTTTCAAGTTTTATGCCTGTCGCTGCCACAAATAAATTTACTCCCCACAGCACTACTACTACAGTTTGTGCTTCAAATTCATATGATATTTTTTAAATGAATACACTTCAGTGACAGAAATTTCAACTCAATCATTTCAAGAAAATGAAGCTCCTACAGTTTGCCGTTCAAATTTGTTGAACGACATTGTTTCAGATACGCATACTTCACTGACTGACATTCCAAATATTTTTACATATGAGTTCTCCTCATACCTAGAAGTAAACATCAGTTCTCTGACAAATCAGAATCAGGTAAAGTTGCGGTCATAGACATTTCTTCTCCATCCATAAATTTCCATTTAGCATAGTGAACATCCACCTAGCTGATCACAAAACACAGTACCACAAAACAGCACTTTCAAAATTCAAATTTAATTCAATTATTTTAACATTGTTCAATTGATTCATTCAAATGAATAAAGCCAGCGAAGCCAACACGATCTTTCAGATCCACCTAGTATATTTCTCATGAGGAGATAGGGTATAGCCGAGGGTATAGCCTTTCGAAAGGCGCTGGCTGCAGGTGGTTACAATGTGAATGTTACCAGTTAAAGGGAGGGGGACTGAAATTTTGCTTTGCTGAAAGCGGGGGAAATAAAGCTTTCCAACGGTGTTAGAAAAGAATGACCTAAAAAGCCCGAAGAGTAGACAGCGGATCCCTAAAGTTAAACGAAAGCTGGAGATCTCAGACACGAAGGCGTAGCGGGATAGTCGCCGCTTGCGACTGCGACCCGAAAGATTTCTCATCAAAATGCTCATGGGTAGTTCTCTGCTTACGACTCTTATCGATCTACGCCGATCGACCAACAACATTCTTATGTCAGCTGTGTGCCGTTCGCAGGACATTGCTCGTCTAATTTTTATCTGAATCGAAGAGTTCTACCTTGATTTTCGTCTTCACAAGCCACAAATATGGTAATACGATATTAGTGTTGTTAGCAGCCTAAAATTCGATCCTGTGAGAATGTTTAGCCCTGTGGCCAGAAGAGTTTTGCCACCAAACTGGTTTCCATCTAACCCTTATCTCGATTTGTCATTTCATGAAAAGATAAACCCGTTTGCATTATTTTTTGTTTGAATTGCGGATTTGTCTGGGTGGTCCTTATCGGTATTCTGTTGCGCTTTTAATTCAAGTGTTCTTCTTCACCAGTTTTCTCACAGCATCATGAATTTTTATCCTCAAACGTCTGTTTCTTAGCTTTCAACAAATGTAGAGTTTTCAAGTGGTACATCTAGTCGCAACCTGAGAACCCTCTCGTCTCATGTATGCTTTTACTAAATTTTCTTGGAAACTCATTAATATACTGTAGCCTGTCAGTTGTGGAAGGAATGTTATCCTAACCTCAGTTGTCACTTTCCCATGACATTATATTTGTAACTATTATATTTAAATATATAATATAATTCCTACGCTTTAAAACCATAAAATAACCTGAGAAAATACAAAAAAACCAACACAATGAAATAATAATAATAACAAACATAACAAAGATACATAAAACGCTCTCGAACCTACCCCACTTCTTCCATCTCTTCATTACCTTCCTCACACCATCATCGCTAATCATTATTCATATATGTATGATTCTTTTAAATTCCTATTTTCTTCATATACTAAACTCACATACGTTGTGTGTGTAATAATAATTTAAAACAAACCAATATCAAAAAAAATAAATACACAAAAATTAATATTTCTTAATTACAACAAAATCCTGAAATCTAAACCACTCTTACAAAATAAACACTCATCACACTCCTCTCTCTCTCAACTCACCACCAACACAAAAAACTCTCTCTAAACAACTACTCTCTATCAGCACGATCCACAGCATCTCTATCACATCTTATATATATATATATATAGAAATAGAGAGATATATCTCTATCACCCCTCAAACCCCCACACACACATTTCCTCTCCAAATAACAAAAATTTTCCTTCCCCCTTCTAAACACACCTCTCGCCGCACTCACGCAACCGTAATTCCTCCCCCCATGCTCGTCTGCTCACCTCCGATTCCTTTCAAATTGCAAAGCGCAAGTGATTTCATGGAACAAAAGCCTTATTACTACCGTGGCGCTTTATATATCGTGTAAGTGTTTCTCTTTGAACATTAGCAAATATAGTATTGTTTGAAATGTGATCATCAGCTTGCTTTTCATTGAAGAAGAGTAATTTTTATTTCTGTGAGGGAGGTAGTTTTGACTGGAAGTTCTTGCTTCTGATTTGTTCTTTTTCATCAGGATTTCTTTGCCAGCGGTTGTTCTTTGCGTGTCAATGAGCACTATCTTCGGTAGTGGGCTTATTTTCGCCACTGGTGTCATTTATGGAATGATGTCTCTTGGCAAAAAGTAAGTACTCATGACAATTCTCTTAACTTTATCACTCTTATTCCACATCTTGTCTTTGTCGGTTCTTAAAAAAAATTGAGGTCTGTTATTTTGCCACTTAATAGGGATCAGATTGTTGTAGTAGTAAGATTAACAGTGTTGCATTCTCCTCACACCTTCATAATCCACTTCTCCCTTTTATTATGTAAAATGCTTGGGGATAAGCTTTTGCTGTGGTTTTGGATTTATATGTTTTAATACACTAATTCTGTATCATAACCAACACTTCGCGTCTGTGTGAAATTGTGCGTCTGTGTTGACAAGTGTGATTGAGTGCTGTCTTTAACATGTGTGTGTCTGCTCCATGGCAGAGGGTCTCGTCAGGACATGGCTGCAATGGCCTCCCCAACGGGTAGTGTCCCTCAACCTGTGGACCAAAAGACAACACTCATGGAGGATCCTGATGTTTGGCGCCCTTAAACAGGCTCCTCGTCGTTGTGCCAAAGCGCAGAGGTGCCCGTGAGGCAATAAATCTTTTTGTTTCTTGTGTAAACAACTTTTTAGCATGAAAGCATGATTTAAAATTTTGAATTTGTATGTAGGATGTAAGTCAACTCTTTTTATTTCTTGTTTGAAACACAGTTGAAATTTGAAGGCAAAACATTGCACTAAGCCCCTTTGATTTAAAGCTCTCTTTGATCATTTTCTTCAGATTCTTATGTAATGTTGTAATATTAACTTCTATGAGGTGGTCGTCAGGCATGACTGTATCAAAGAGCTTTGCTATTAACTTTCCAAAAGGTGTCTTTTCTTGAATTCGTTATTTTCTCGTTGAACATTGTCATTCCTATTCTGCAGTTTTTGATCATACTGTACTTTACTGCCGTTAGACATGATATCACGTTCCCTTCATGAAGTGGGTTGATGGTGTACTCCTATCCACTTACTACAGCAATATGCAATTTTAGTACAGTGACATCCGCTTAAACCGTTTTGCTCGATTGCGCCGCAACTGAACGGTTTAAGCGGAGAACGTTTTAAGCGGATTTTTAATGCAGGCCTATGTTTTAAATGTAGAAGGACTCTAAACCGTCTTAAGCGGAGAAACGGTTTAAACGGATACGGTTTAAGCGGATTTCACTGTATTACTTTCCTATGAACTTTTCCCAATACTGTAGGATTTAGTGACTTATGCTTTGAAACATCTCTTGGTGTTTTTTTCCCCCATATTGTTTTTTCAGAACTTCTCATGACCAGTGAAGTTTTAGCTATAGTTCAGTTAAATGTAGCTTGTGCAGTACTGCAATGACATTAAGCTTTTTTGTATGTGTGCGTGTGTGTTGGTGTATTTGGACCAGGAAGAAAACGCTCACCTTGCTCAGCTTGAACTTCTTGTTTCAAACGCTTCTGTTATCTGCTGAGATTCCTGTTGTCTTTGCACAAGTAGTTCTATCTAACGAATCATCAGAAATTTATAATCTTGCCTGATTCTAATGAAAGATGTGCTGTTTTCTTTTTTTCAGGGCCTCTGCAGAAGAAATGAGATCAAAGGCAGCAGGAGGTGTAGATGCCGGACCAGGTGGAATTGGAGTGGCACCAGATGTGCAGTCACATATGAAATCATCGCTAGTAGATAATGCACAGCCCGTTGCGTTTACTGGCTCTCCGTATGACAGCAATGTATAACTGCATGCTCAACATTGTAATATTTGAACAAAACCCTTATTTATGTCTGTGACCCTTGCATTTAGATATCTTCCTATGATTATACATTAATGTAATTTGCTTGATGATTATCATGTGCTAATTAAAAGCATCTATTGAGAATGCAGTTATGCTGTGCTAGAAAATCATCAACCGTGAGTCATTTTGTAGGGAACTGAAGAAGTTTGTGTAGAGAAACTAAGGATGATTGAGTCATTGTGTATGTAAACATTTGTAGCAGGTTTGCATCTACATTGGTATGCAATCCTTTGTAGATGGAGCACATTCCAAAGTTAGTGTGAATGTATGTGCTTGTTTTGCCTATGTATAATGTACATGAAAAAGAAATAAGATAGTAAATTATTAGGAAATAATAATGTGAGCAGCAAGTTCATTTTGTGTATCTGAAAGTAGTCTGCCTCTCTACTTTCCGGTGTAATAGAACTCCATAGTGATATATGTTTTTAATTCATATTTTATCTTGTAATTGTGTGTTGTATAGTAGTCCCTGTTGGCCCAGAAAGTCATGTGCAATTTTTCTGCTTGGTGGATTCAATCTTAAAATTATGAACTTAATGATTGAATTCATGCAGCTAAGATGTGTAACTGATTGTTTAGGAAACGTTCATATTTAGGTAATTATTAATAATTTCATCCTTTTTTTTTTCTTTCATGTTTTGTTTCAGAGGCCATATTAATTTTCTCTGTTCAATTTATGAATGTGACTGAAGATTTTAGCATGTTATGCATTATTTCCATTTTAATTAATTTTACGTTTATAGAGAGCTGTCCCTTCCAAAATGTTGGTATGGTAAGGCTTTCATTGTTTTGCTCACCTTAGTCGTACTTTCTGGTAGCTTCTTTCCTATTATCTCACCTTCAAATCACCTCAAATTAACTATTGCCAGATTTTCATTTTCTTCAAAAGTCTTGCCAAAACTTAAACACTCCAACACTTACTTTTACCTTCGATCTGTAAAGCAAAAAAATCCAATATATTTTCATTGTTTCTCTTTGGTGACAATTTATGTATTATGTTTATTTTGTACACAAAGGATTGCTTTTCCTTCCTTTAAGTGCATCCTTCTCTTTTCTTCTTGGGAAAATGCATTAAATTTTTAGATCTTAATTTTGGATGCAAGGTACTTATTCGTAAGTTCCTGTTTTCTGAAGAAATTGTGATTCGTCTATAGGGTAGACCTCCTTACTTGCTCCATGTCTAACTGTCTCCTTTTATACCAAATTGGAACTGATGTTGATGTAAAACTCCTCATTCATTTGGTGAGCAAATACAAATTCTTTTTGATTGCAAATAACAGAATTGGGAATGTTAACCATTTTTTAAATATGTGTTTTTAATTGGGCTGTCATCCAACTATCTAATTATTTAGAAAATGCCTTTCACCTTGTGTCATTTGTTCACTTAGCGTCACTCTGGTAAATGTCTTCCCCCATCTGTTTTAATCAGGCTGGATAATCCTTTTGGAAGGTGTATGTTCTCAAGGATATGTTTTCTAGCAATTTTCTTCCTTGTTGCCCCTACATTGTTTTAAAGACTAAAAGAGGCTAATTTTATTTGGTTTATTATACAACTTTTAGTTTTGTTTATAGGGAAAGCATTTTGTTCCAACTGCAGTCTACTCTAGAACTTAGAGTTCTTACTATTGTTAAATATTTGTTACATTTGACTTTTACCTCTGAAAACCATTTTGAAAAAGAAAAACAAGAAAAAAATAGAGCAATAATTCACAGTATTAATTAATCTAACATTCTAATTCTAGGCGTTGGTCAAAATTCTCTTCAGGTGTCAGTATTTTGGAGGAAATGGTGATGTTTGAGAAATTGCTTGTTCAAAGTGCAATTTCTTCAAAACCTTTCCAAGTAGCTAATTGGTACCTTAGAGACTAGCAACCAAATGTAGATATACTCTTTTGATTCCATACTTACCAATTTCAAAGTTGCGTAGTTGTAGGTTCTCAAGCTTTCCTTCATCATTCAATTTTCTGTCGCATTGTTTTCTTTTGTTTATCAATTTTGCTTGTACCAAACATGCTGGTCAGATTCCTTTTCTTCTTTGAGTGGAAAAGATAGAGTTGTTGTCATAAGTTGGTTTTCTGAGGCATACGAGTAACCATCAAATACAGACTGATGAAGCCTTATTTTTGTGTATCCCTGTTTCCTTAAATCGTATTGATCATCTTGAATTCATGCCCGCTTCTTTCTTTTCTTTTTAAAAAAAATTATAGTAAAAGTATTTGTGTTCTTTGGACTGCATTCAATTGAAGTCAAAATTGAATCCTGGATCACTAGGGCAAAACATATCATGTGTATATTGGCTTGCTGCTCTTCTTCTGTAATAATATTTCATAGATTTGTAAATCTGTTTGTGCAAATGATCGCTTATTGTTTGCATTTAAGTGAGGCTTTGTTGTCTGTACTGTGTGAGCCCTCAAGTTCCAAAATTGACCACATGGCTACAGTATCACAATTGAAGCAGTAACTTGTTATCTGGGTTTCAAGTGGATAGGTCACGCAGACAATGAAATGTTCATGCCTATTTGCCCAAACCTCCATATTTGAACTGCCACAGTTCTGCATAAAAATCAATTGTTAATACATATTTAGACTCATAGACCTCATAAGGACCTTAAAACTTAGACGTTTTTTGGTTTAAATTTTTTCACAGCAAAATTTATTTTTTGGAAACAAAATATTTATTTTATTTATTTTAACAAAAAAAAAATGTCAAGTACTGTCGGGATTTGTTTTATGGTTTTGCTGCCAGATAATTTCTAGGAGTGGAGAAAGCCTAGAAGATTAAATGGCTTGGGTATGGCTTGTCGGCAAAACTGTTTTATACCTTTGTTTCAGAGGCCCAAACTAGGACACTCTGCTGAGAAGTGCTTACCCTCTTCTTGGTCTCAATGTGTGAGTATTACTATCCATTCCCATAAATTTATTGCTCAATTAGAGCTCAAGTCTCACACATTAAATTTTTAAATCTCAGTTTAAAAAAATCATGATTTCCTATAGAAATTGTGGAGAGGGATAAGAGGAGGATTGGGGTAGGGTTAATATCCATTTAAAATCCTTTTGACATGTATATAATCAGATGTCTCACAACATTAAATGCACAATGGCTGATTAAAAGAAATTAAGGTTCATCATTTTCCCACTGCTGTAAAGCTCTAATTGCCACACATTGAAGGAAGTTGACATCAAAACGGCTGTGTATCTGGGAAATTAATTTCAGTTCGTCAATTATCAGCCTTCATACTTTTGAGACTGTTTTGTCAACTGAATAAACAAAACCTAGAAGAAAATATGGTAACTGCATTATTTATTTCCTTCACCCTTTCTTGCAATCGGTTTTCAACTGTTAAAAGGAATAATGATTGCAACAAGATAGGCTGGGATTTGAACCTAGCCGGGATACACACCTCAAACCCATGCGAATCGCTATACCTATCTACTCCAGACCGCAGGACTTGTGCAGAACTACCTTTACCGCCCAAACCAAGACCGGTATCGTGCTTCTGGCGACTGGAACATGTTTCACAGTGCGAAAAGAATATTCCCTGTGAATTTGGGCGTGATCTGAGACTTTCGATTTTTTGTCAAATTTCCAAAGGCTATAGCCTTTCCATTTTGAGGGATTTTGGTCCAAAAAATCATTTCCTCCAAATTGACGGGGCTTGTGCTGGGGACCTCTAGCGCACTTAGAGACCAACCCCCGAGGGTGAAATCATCCGAAAACCGGCGAAAAAAAAAATTAGGTCGACCGAGATTCGAACACGACAAAAGCGTCCCGACAGCCTAGATGGTTTGGGACGGGGGGCAGGGACGGTAACCACTAGGCTGTCGGTTTGCACACCTGTTGGCGATGCGAATTGGAATCCCTATCTACCGGCCTGGACAGGCCCGGCGCGGCGGAGACGACTTCCCTTACCGCCCAAACCAAGGCCGACCGGTATCGTGCTTCTGGCGACTGGAACATGTTTCACAGTGTGCGAAAAGAATATTCCCTGTGACTTCGGGCGTGATCCGAGACTTTCGATTTTTGTCTAATTTCCAAAGGCTATATAGCCTTTCCATTTTGAGGGATTTTGGTCCAAAAAATCATTTCCTCCAAATTGACGGGGCTAGTGCAGGGGAGATCTAGTGCACCAAGTGACCAACCCCCGAGGGTGAAATCATCCGAAAACCGGCGAAAAAAAAAATTAGGTCGACCGAGATTCGAACACGACAAAAGCGTCCCGACAGCCTAGATGGTTTGGGGCGGGGGGCAGGGACGGTAACCACTAGGCTGTCTGTTCGCACACCTGTCGGCGATGCGAATAAGAATCCCTATCTACCGGCCTCGACGGGACCGGCGCGGCGGTAGAGACGACTTTCGCTCCGACTTCGTTCTTGCCGCTTGCCCGAAAAAATGGCCTGTAGATAGGGATAGCGATTCGCATGGGCATGACATGTGCGTCACGCCAGCCGAGATGGTTAACGCACCTTCCCCCTGTCCCAAATCATCTCGGCTGGCGAGACGTTTTGCAGGTTCAAATCCCAGCGGAATTTTCTCCTTGTTTTCTTCAACTTTTACCCTTATTTCGCATTACCATTTTACTGGCCAGAAGATGCATCGAGAGGATTTGGTATTTAAAGCATCATACACCTCGAGGAAAACAAGATATTCTTCGTCTCCGCAAACAGCGTCGGTTAGTAAATAAAAATTATAGAAAAGTTGAGATGCGAACCCAGGTCCTCCTGAGCCAATGTCCACTGCTCTATCCACCAAACCACGGACTTGTACTGACAACTGGAATCCGAGCACCACGTAGCTTCGGAAAAGTTTCTGGTACCAGGAGTCGATTTCGAGGAGGTTACCTCCTCGCCTCTGCTGAACTCCGGATCAAACGGCCTCAGAACGCCGCTTTTTCACGTTTTTCTCTCAAACACGCTGTCGCCGGCTGGCGTCGAATGGGTTGCCTACCCATCAGGCGCCAAATGGACAGTTCACTTTTCATCGCGTAAAAAGCCAATTTCTCCCAAACCGAGACCGCTATCGTGCTTCTGGCGACTGGAGCATATTTCACAGTGCGAAAAGAATATTCCCTGTGAATTTGGGCGTGATCTGAGACTTTCGATTTTTGTCTAATTTCCAAAGGCTATATAGCCTTTCCATTTTTAGGGATTTTGGTCCATAAAAACATTTCCTCCAAATTGACGGGTCTAGTGCAGGGGAGATCTAGTGCACCGAGTGACCAACCCCCGAGGGTGAAATCATCCGAAAACCGGCGAAAAAAAATAATTCGCACAACTGTCGGCGATCCCTATCTACCGGCCTGGACTGGCCCGGCGGCGCGGCGGAGTCCCGCGCGGAACTCCGCATCTTTCGCGCTCAATTATCAAACCTCAAGCTCCCTTTCATAGGGAATACTATTCGCATCGGTTTATCCTGTAAGAACCGACAGCCTAGTGTGTACCGTCCCCGCCCCGTCTCGCGTCCTAGACCATGTTGGCTGTCGGAACGCTTTTGTTGTCGGTTCGAATCTCGCCGATAATTTTTTTACGACGAGATTTTGATGATTTAACCCGCTGGGGTTGGTCTGGGGATGCACAAGAGCCCACCTGCACAACCCCTGTCAGTTTGGAGTAAATTTTTCTTTGGACCAAAATGCCTTAAAACGCAAATTTGAAAATTTGACACTAAACGAAAGTCTTAGATCACTCTCAAATTCATGCGAAATCTTCAATACACACATGAGAACGTATCAGCCGCGAGAAGCACGATATCGGTCTTGGTTTGGGAGAAATTCGCTTCTTACGCGATGAAAAGTGAACTGTTTTACCGGCGCCCGATGGATAGGCAACCCATTCGACACCAGCCCGCAACAGCGTGTTTGAGAGGAAACCGTGAAAAAGTGTGTTTTTAGATGAACACGGAATCATGTTTGGTGTTACACTGCACTGAACAATGCTTGTTCATCTACCACGAAGTAGGTGTAGGTTGGTGGTAAAGAACGAGAGAAATAAGTCCGGCCGGGATTTGAACCATTAAAATGTCTCGCCGGGCGCGTATTTGCTAACTTCAGACTTTTGGGTATGTAATGAATAATGACGGCGCAGGCTTGGAAAACTTTGAGTTTATTGTTCTATCAACATGTTTAACAAATCTAAAATTTGAATACAACAAAAATATAACAGTACAGGGCTATTCTAACGGTATCTTCCAAATTATCACATCTTCCCATGATCACTAAGGTGAGTCGCTTAGGAACATGTAGACAGCTTCACAGCCAATTTTACATAACAAAAGCCAACAGTTTCTCCTGACTTATCCCAACTATCCTTTCTGGGATAATAAAAAACAACCCCAGTGGATTTCAGTCCCGATTCCTCTCCCCGCCCTCGCCCACGCCTCACCCTCACCCTCTAAGCACGGCCCCTGTTGGACACGGCGGTGCTCCTGAAGGCGATGTCCGAGGCCTCCCAGCTGCCCTTGAACGAGGCCTGCAGCAGCGAGGCCTGCGAAGCGCGCACCCCTCCACTCACGGCGACGACGTGCTGGTGCTGGGCGGTGGTGAAGGCGCTCAGCACGCCGTGCAACGGCACAGCGGCCGAGGCGCGACGCACGAAACCGGACATGCCGCGGTAGAGGAACACGACCAGGCTGTCCGTCGGGCAGGTGGTGGACACGTACAGGGCCAGCTCGTCGCTCGGGAGCTTGTCGAAGTGCAGTGCGGCGGGGCCCTCCACGTCCACGCTCACCCAGTGGCGCCAGCGGCCAGAGTCGGCGTCGAACCTGCTGATGTGCACCATGCCGTTGTGCGGCGCGTCCTCGACGTGGCCGGAGGCGCTGGCCAGGTAATGCATGCCGCGGTGCTCCACGGCCGCCACGGCGGTCGCGTTGACGACGCCCAGCCTCTGCAGCGAGCGGAGCGCGCCGCTGGCGGCGTCCCACGTCCACACGGAGACCTCGCCCTCGGACTCCTCGCTGACCCCGGACGCGACGAACACGTGCGGGACTCCTCGGACGGTCAACGATGTGGCCTGACAGAACAGGGGAGAATAAGGGGGAATAACAACCGAGCGAAAGAGAGAAAGGCAAGCTCAAAGGCGGTCGATGCACTCACATGTGTCGGCCTGGAGACTGGCAGGGCGGCCCTCACGACGTCATCCCGGCCGGAGCTCAAGCAGTGCAGCGAGCAGAAGCCGTCGGCGGCGCCCACCCCGGGAGAGCCGCGGATGAGGCAAGACATGTCGCCCACCATGGTGACAGACACCCAGGCGCTCGGCAGGGTGTCCTGCAGCAGCTTGGCGTGGCCCAGGTAGCCGTCCCGCATCAGGCCGACCACCGAGCCGTGGTGCACGCCGGAGCGCTCGTCCGTCTCCCAGTACATGGCGTTCTGGCCGGCGTAGCGCGCGGGCGCGATGAGGCGCACAGTGCTCGGCAGCGAGACGGAGCCCAGCGCTGCAAGATCAAGCAGCGCGTTACAGACGACGCCGACGGGGAGGTCGAGCTCGCATGGCGAAGCGCTCTACTACTCACTCGGGTGGCGGACGAGCATCCCCTCCTGCGCGCTCCAGCTGTAGAAGTGCAGCTCCAGGTTGCGGCCGGGCGCAGCCTCCCGGACCACGGCCACGGCATACGCCTCGTCCTCCACGTCGCCTGGCGTGGACGCTGCCTTGCCCAGAGGCAGGATGGCTCGCACGCTGGAGCGGAACTCGACGGCGGTGTGGTAGTAGTTGAGGTAGTATCCCTGGGCTACAACACCGAAGCCAATCGTGAGTCAGGGCTTGTTCAGGGTAATCGGGGCGGGGCGGGGCGGGGCGGGGCGGGGCGGGGCGGGGCGGGACCCACCTTTGAGGCTCTGCTGGACGTGCTCGGCCTTGTTTAGAAGCTGGCGGTGCTGCTCGGTGTACAGGTCAAGGCCGGGCGGGTGGTGAGCCTCGTAGATGAGCTCGGACACGTTGACGCCCTGGAAGAGCCCGTCCAGCTGCACGTTCTGCGCGCGCAGCGGCGCCATCAAGTCGACCGGCGAGAAGAGCTGCACGTCGGCCGTCCTGTACGCCTGGTTGTTGAGCAGGGCACGCATGTCGACGTCGTTGACGCGGCCGCCCACGCTCAGGTCGGTGACGCGCAGCCCCAGGCCCGGCAGCAGGGCCGGCCGGAGCGTCTTGGCGCCCCGCACCACCTGGTCCGAGTGGCGCAACAGCAGCGACTGGGCGTCCACGCGCATGCCGCCGACTAGGCCGTCCACCCTGGAATCACCGAGACGAGATGGTTCAGTGCTCGACCGAGCGGAGCGGAGCGGGGGAAGTCAACCAAGGAGAAAACGAGGGGAAACAACTCTGAAATTTTTGTACACCCCTTAATTAGGAAAATTCAGGAAAATTCAGAAACATTCAGAAAAATTCAGGAAAATCCAGGAACATTCTCAAACAAAATCACAAAAATTTACAAAAATGTAGGTAAAATTCAAGCAAAAATTCACAAAAATTCACAAAATGTGAACACCAAAATGCAGAGTTGTTTCCTCCTCGGGAGAAAAGCACTCACGTCATGTCGCCGACGACGTTAGGAGAGTACAGCGTCTTGGCCCCGTCGACCGTGTAGTCGCCGGTGGTCCGCACGGCGCGGGCGCGCCACTTGTTGAGGTCCACCCCTTGTACGCGGGACTCGTCACCGACAGCGAACTCGGAGACGTGCAGGTTGCGCACGGTCTTGCGCTCCGTGATGACATTGTGTTGGAGGGCCCTGCGGAAGTAGCGAGGGCGTCAGACAAGAAAAGTATACCCTGCGTCGCGCGCGCTCAGCACACGAGTCGACTCACCATGGCAGTTCCAAGTTTTGAACGACGTCTCTGGACAAGTTCATGCCGTTGACGGTGCCGTCGAGCTTCAGGTCGCCCGCGACTGAGACGACGCCGAAGTCCATGTGGGCTATGACATCCTGGTCGGGGCCGTCCAGAAGAACCTTGGTCGCGAAGTCGCTTAGCTTCACGTCGCCCACCTACATCAGAATCAGAGGACGATGTTAGTGAGCCTCTCAAAAGCGCCTTACTATTCACACTATTGGCTTCACTTACCTTTCCGTCGACAATAATCCCCTCGTAGTCGTTTGCGACAAGATTTCCCTGCACTAGCAGCCCACCGAGCACGTTCAACTTGGTCGTGATGGCGCCACCTCTTGTCAGGCTCAAGTACCGCGCCGCAATGGCATCCAAGTTAACTCCATCGATACGATCCTGAGGAAATTCCGCACGTCAAAACTTACATACTGCAAGTATTTTACTTCGAAATTTGAAATTGCGCCAGTAGTTTTTCGCGCAGGGCGGCACCGAGCCGAACCTCGCGCTCGAGCGCACCCGTTCAGCCTGCGGTGGCGAGCATAGGCCAGCCCGCAGCACAGGCCCGTCCAGCGGGCCTGCCCAGCACCCAGGGGGCTCAGCGCTCCCCAAGCACCTACCTCCACAGAGACATCATTAGTGAACTGCACGTCGCCGAACGAAAGCTCGCCCTCAATTCCAGCAGGCCTGTCGCGCAGCCAAGTGTTCAGAAGCAGCTTGTTCAAATTTAGGCCATTGATGTCTTTCAAAACCGGTTCCTCGTCCAGATGGAGGTTGCCTGCAACGAGTCCACGTCCCCCGTAACACACCGAGGGCGAAATGACCACATTGTGGTCACTCTCCCACATTAAACTTCGAGATGTGAGGCGCCGCGTCCTGCAACTGCGGGCAGCGTTCCGATCTACTCACCCTCCACCGTGAGCATCTGCGGGGTGTTAAGACTCGTTGTCGGAGGGTCGAAGAACTCGCAGAGCTGCTTGAAGTTCTCTCCAGCCAGGTTGCCAACCACCGACAGACTGCCCGTCTCGAGGCCTCCCGCCAGCACCATCCTGCCGCGCACCTCCTGGGCGAACGCGCCCCGGGCCAGCAGAGCGTCGGACAGGTCCACACCGTCAACCGAGCCGGCTGTGACGGGGCCGCGCGCAACCAGACCATTCTCTGCAAGGCGAAGTGACAAGTTTAGCCGAGTAACTTCAGCAACATACGGGTGCCGAGGGCGAGGGGGGAACAATCCCCAAAATTATCAAAAATAAATCAAAACAAAATATCAAAAATAAAATAAAGAACGATACAGACCAATCCGAAAAATCGACAAAAAATGAACGAAAAACCAACGAAATAAAATTGAAAACATTCAGATACGTGGAAAAAAGATTAAAATTTAAGAAAAAAGTTATAGAAATTTTTTGTGAAAAATCCGAAAAAATTATATTTATAAATGTGAAAAAATTAAAATGAAAAAAATAAATAAAAGTATATAAAAAAATCACTGAACACATTTTGTATGAGTCATCCCCCCCCCCCCCCTCGGGGAAGGTGGGGCCCACTGCGGGGTGAACCAGACGCAGGGGATGGGCTTACCGAACACGACAGAGCCCAGAGCCAACTCGGGGTCGTCGATGCGAGCAACCGTCTCGGCGAAGCGGGTGATATCCAGGGTGTTGATGGAGCCGGCTTGAACGCCAGCGTGCGCCACCACATTGCCGTGGACATGCTGAGGTCCGTACAGAGTCTGATCGCCGTCGTACTCCAGCCAAGGCGCAGACCACTCCTGGTCCGGTATGCGGTCCAGCGTGCCTGTCGGGGCGGGGCAAAACGTCACTGTAGAGTAGGGCTGAGTGAGGGCTAGCGGATCCGCACGACAATAAGGAGGCGCACTCACCACTGAATGAAAGACGGCTGACTGACAGCGGATTGCCGATCGTAACGCCGTTGGGGAACTCGAAGACCTTTTCGGTGTCCTCGGGGTGTTTCGGCTGGTGCAGAATGTGCGGTATGTTTCCCCCCGCCTTCGGGTCGACTCGCAGGTGATCTACTTTCACAGTCTGAGAGAGGAGCAAACACTATGAGAAACGCGACGCGTAGGTAACGCCTCCGTGAGGTACGGCACCCACCTGTGTGAAGGTCTTCGGCCCGTCGATGACTGTGACCGCTCCGCTGTCCTTAAATACAGAATCCTGGAGCATTTTGGTGATGTTGAAACCTCCCAGGCTGCCTTCAACGTGCAACCTCTTCAACAGCAGATCGCCGTCCACCTCCAGGTTGTTTTCAAAACGCACAACATCGTCGACGGGCTGCTCGTCCCACTGGTCCTCCCAGCGAGTGCTGCCGAACATGGTATCGTTGCTCCAGACGGCAGTCGTCGTCACGGACGGGAACTTCTTGAAGCCCGGGATCACCTGGTCGCCCGTGGTCAGCAGCGAGGTCGTCGCCAACTCGACCAGGTCGACGTGGTTCACTTTGCCGGTCAGTTTACTGGATTTAGTCACGGTGAGGTCGCCGTCAAACGTGGCCGGAGACGAAAGGAAGACCTCCAAGTCGGGTCTGTCCTGGATCCAGGACGAGGTCTGCACGCCATTCAGGTTCTTCACCTCCAGGTTGGAGGTGACCTCCAGGTCACTGATCTTGACGTTGGCCGGGAGCGGTGCTGTCAGTGGCACGGCGTACTTCAACACTTCCAACAGAGTCGATCCGGATCCAGGGTCCACGATGTCATTCGCATACACTAAGCCAGCAATGTCCGAGTGTCCAGAAATCTGCAAAAACGAGCAGCTCTTTACATTCTCCATTTATCCCAAATAGGTTTTTTTTTCTCTTAAAAATAAAGTCTCTTAAAAAGTAATTCCGTAATTTTCCATATAACTGAAGTTAAATCAACACCACTTACTAAACACGCCGCACATCGTCACTCACCGTCACGTCTCCCGTGATGACCTTGTCCTCTCGAATCACCGTCACGAGGTCCTCGTCCTCGGCGGGCAGCACGAGCCCGAGGACGCGGCCGTGCACGCGAGCCTCCTCCGTCACGGCCAGCCTCCGCAGCCGCTTGGCGCCCGTCACGTGCTGCGCGCCGCCGCCCCTGCTGCGCCGCAGCAGCAAGTCCATAGACCCGTCCTTGGCCACGCCGACGTGCACCAGCCGCTTGTACACCTGAGAGCCAGAGTCCAAGGACATATCGTTCGGAAAAGGCAAGTTCATTTCCACTTGAGCCATCCCATCAGTCCCTGCCTGTGGGGCGCGCGCAATTCTTTACCTGCATCTCGTCCGCCTGGACAGGTCGAGTGAATTGTAGAGTCCCGGGGAGAACCTCGTCCCGGTCGGTCCGGACCACGCTCTCGACATTGGGCCCATTCAGACTGTGAGCGGAGTGAACCTTGAGCTTGGCAAAGGTGTGATCGCCTGGAAAAAAAAATAATTTTTTTTTAAAGCACTACGATAAGGACAGGGGAGAAGGCACTCACCTGTGACCACCTGCTTCCCATGGGTACGCAAGGCGTATTGGTTCACTCTCCTGATGTCCACGTCACCTAACAATCCTCCGAGGTTGACGTCTTGTACGACGAGCGCTTCCAGGTGAGTATCTCCGACGTGAACGTCAACATCAGGCGGAGTGGGCTTGGACACATCAAGCTGCATGCCGTTGACGAGGCCGCGGAGGTTGAGTTTGTTAATCTGCCAGTGGGCGGTGCTTGCGATGTCTGAGGGAGGAAAAAACACGTCCGGAATCAGTAGGGGAAGGTGGAAAGGGGCGAGGGGGAGGGGGGGGGGGGTCACTTCGAAAAATCATTGTACAGCCCCCAAAACATCATTTAAAAGATCAAAAAATCAAAATTAAAAAAAATCAAGTAGAAAGTTGCATAAAAATCCGAAAAATCGAGAACAGATGAACCCAAAACTGAGAAAAATGGGAACAAAACAAGAAAAGACACAATTTTTTTTTTTAAAAAAGTAACATTGCTTTTTTATCTCATGAAAAATCAAAGGAAAAATTAAAATCAAAAATCAAAAATATGAAATCAAAAAAAATCATTGTACAAGTTTTATATGAGTGATTCCCCCTCGGAAAGGGGGGCGGGGGCACAGGCAGGTGGGGGCGGTAGCACTAACTACTCACCGGGGAGTTTCTGGTCGCCACTCTTGATCACCACGGTGTCGGGGCTGATGCGCACGCCGTCGATGACGCCGTCAATATCCAACGCGGTGTCGATGCGGAGCTCGTCCACGTCCAAGCTGCCCATGATGGTCTTGGTGTCGACCAGGCTCACGAGTGGGGCGTCCACGCCGAGCACGCGCCTGCGGCAGGAGGCACGACAGCGTCGTCAGTGTCGCTCGAACAGACGAACAGGCCTTCAAACGAAACAGTGCAGATTTCAATACACCTACCTCGTGACTAGGTCGCCGGGAACAGTTGCACTCTCTAAGTAGAGGGTGCTGAGGTTCAGGTCACTGTCCAGCCGGACCGTCTTGGTGACCAGGTCATCCGCGTCCTCGTTGTTAAGCAGGCGCACCTGGGCCTGCTCAAACCAACATCCTTTGTCGGGGCAAATCACGGTGGCGTTATCCAGCACCAGCCGACCTGCACAGAATTAGGATTTTCAAAAAAATCGTCGCACAGCAGGGGAGTGCTGCGGGAAGTAGGACAAACCGTTAAAGAAGTTGTCGCCCTCCTTTTTGAGCGCGAGCCTCATCGTCTCCTCGGCCTGCAACAGCTTCTGGTTGGTACTCTGTAACGTGGCAGCCAGGTCGTTCACCTCCATGACGTAAGCGGGGTCGATGACTCTCGTCTAGAAAATAAAATATTAAAAACTTGAGCAGTCGATACTTTTCAGTAGACGCTAAACATTAAGAGGCTGGACTAAATATATTCACCGAGTTGACTGTCACAACGTGGACCGTGCTGTCGGACTCAAAGGTGACGGAGTTGATCTGGACGACAGGCTGGTCCCACTTGGGCGCGCTCTCGACCCTCCTGAGCAGCTCGTCCACGGAGGAGGCCTGCACCTCGGCCAGCTTGCCCTCACACCAGCGGTGGAGATCGTCGTAAAGGCTGTGGAGCGGCTCGATGCGCTCGAACTGCAGAGAGAACACGTTGACCTGCGAACCGTCTCCATCCTTGCTGGCAACCACTGCAACAAAATAGACCAGCTTTAGTGCCAAATTACAATACTGTACAGATTGAAAATAAGCATCCGCATGCTGAAGTTAGTCAAATTGGTGAAGTTAACTCGAGGGGTAAACAAATCTAAAATTTGTGTACACTTCGTAATTCAGAAAATTTCAAGAAAATTCAGGAATATTAAGAAAAATTCACAAAAATCCCCAAACAAAAGTTAGGTAAAATTTTTGCAAAATATCAATAAAATTCACAAAAATTCCCGAAAATTTACAAAAACTTACACAATTTGTACACCAAAATTCAGAGTTCTTCCCCCCTCGAGTTAACTCAAACGAAATATAGTGGTCATGCCAAACTTCATGCGCCGCATCCAGCACACTCACCGAGGAGGACTTCCCTCTCGAAGACAACCGCACGAAGCGAGGTGATGCGCCCGGTCGCGAGCTGCTGGTGCTGGAACCTCCAGCCGTCGTACTGGTACGCGTGCAGCCCGTACGCATCGGCGCCCAGCAGCACCGTCTCGCCCCGCGGCCCGAGCACGGGCGTCCAGTGCAGAGCGCCCGTCAGCTTGAAGCTCTGGAAGGGCACGAAGAAGCCCTCCGACCACCGATACAGCACCGAATTAGTCTCCGTGTTCTTGATGAGGTCTGCTCCTGAAAACAGTGAAGCGGGGTAGGCGGGAGTGAAATCACTGGAAAGCACGGTACATGAGCCAGTCACTCCTCGCTCGAGCTAACCCTGGTAGTACGAGTTGGCGATGACGAGGAAGTAGTCCTGGCCTCGGGCGCGGTTCATCGTGAAGAAAGCCACGTCGACGGCGGCGTGAGTGCGCAGCCGCTGGTGGACCACAAACTGCTCTCGCGCCAAGTCAAAGCGGTACACAGTGGAGTCAATATTTGTCTCGCCTAGAAAAAAAAAACAAATACAAAATTTAGCTAAAATTCATGAGTTACTTCAGGTCCCCTCCCCCCTTCTCTCCCCCAGAGTAGCTCCACGCTTACCAGAGTCGTCGATATGGTTGACGACGGCCAGGTACTGGTTCGAGCCGATGGTGAAGGCGGTAACGGCCTTGGCGCCACTGGTGGGCAGGCGCTGGATAATATCCAGATGCTCGCCGTACCACTTGTACACAAGAGTGTCCGCCGCCCACGAGATGCCGGAGGAGTTTTGGCTAAACTCCGTCGCCACGGCCAGGTAGTGTGAGCCCGAGAACTCCCTGTGAAGGATTTGTTGGAATTTTTACAAAAGGATCAAAATCACCAAAAAGCGTTTACTGTAGTATATCGGCGGGACGTGTATACTGCACCAGAAGGTAAGGTCGCTCGGGAAGGCAGTCTCCAGGGTCTCTACGGGCACGAGGTTCCGGCCGTTCAGAGACAGCCGGTACAGGATGGAGCCGCCCTGCGGCTTGTCGCGGTGCTGCGCCATCCTTTCGGACGCCACCAGGTACGTCCAGCCGTCGATATCCTGCACCGCCAGGGCAGAGGCGCCGAACGCCGGCACGCGCGCCTGCTCGAGGAAGCGGCTGCCCAGCAACTTGTACAAGACCAGGGCGTTCGCCAGGGAGGTCTGCGGGTGTTCGCCGTCCGCCTCCAGGGCCGCGGCGTACCACGAGTCGACGCCGCCCTCGGCGCGCCGGAAGAGGACGATGTCGTTGGGGAACTTGGCGGGGATCGTGAAGCGTTCCAGCATGGGCGTCTTGAGCAGGTACACGCCTGGAGGGAGACAGACGTGCGACGATCAGAACCACCACCCTCGATTAACGATTACCTAGGATTAACTCAGAATTACCCCCGATTATCGCGGACGACGCCCCCCCCCCCCATTGACACAAGCATTTCACTTTCGGATTGCCCAAGTCGTCGACCCCTTGCACTGGCTTTGACACGATACCTTCAGGGTCCTTGGTGAGCCCCGACAGACGGTCTGTGGGCAGCTGTCGCTTGCTGCGGGACGCCTCCGGGTTCGGAACCGCATCTTCGTCAGCGTCGTCGCTCTCAGGCTCGGGCGCCATGGGTAGCGAGTTCATGCCGAGAGTCCGCTGCACGAGGGAGAGGTACTCGGCGACGCGCGACGACCAGTTCTCCTCTGTACGCACAGACACAGGGTCATGAGGGACACGGGGGAAACATTGTCGGACCGGGCCGGTTGTGTTGGCAGTCGGTCGGATACTGGCCGTACCCGATTGTCTTCCTTCTCTCTCCCTCTCACTTGACACGCATGGGAGTGACAGAGACAGAAAGGCAGTCAGGTAAGCTAGTAACCGGCCGATTGCAAACACTACGGGCCGGACCGGTGCGCCTCGGAGCCGCAACGCCTACTCACCCGCATCGCTGATGGAGCTGACCTCGTCCGCGAGGAACGCCGTGTCCGCCAAGACGTAGCTCAGCGGGAGGCTGTTGGAGGACATCGCCGGCGCCCCGGCGGCGAGCAGCGCCACGGAGGCGAGGGCCGCCGCCGTCGTCACCAGGGTGACGAGGGGCATGTCGGTCCACGGCATGGTGTGTGGCCCTGGACACGGGAAGGAGAGGAGCAACGTCAAACGCCCGATGCGCCACGTGTGTTCGATGTCAACTCCGGTTCGGCACTGCGAGAGCTCACCTGAGGGAGGAAGGGAGAGAGGTGAAGTCCGCGCCGGCGGACGCGAGACGACTGACCCAGAGTCGCCGCAGCAGCTGGCCACCTAGCCGATGGCTGCGTGCGAAACGGACGTCGAACTGCGGCCAGCTGCGGCTGCGCTCGGAACGCTTCCTCCCCTCCCTCCCCCCATTCTGCTTCGAAAACGCGCCCGCGTTTGATACCCGTTTCGAGCGCAGTCGCGCAGTCGGGGATACTAATGTTGCGGGTGATAAGAACCAATTCACTCATGGATTTTGTAACTTCCACTGAAATTTGCAAAAGTTGTCACTCAACTAACAGAAATTACAAGAAAATGGGCTTGCGAGAATGGGTGATGTTTTCTGTTTTCTACAATTTCGTCGTGGAGCACCACAAGTCGAGTTTTATGCTGCGGTGAATTGAAGGGGTGCTGGGAGAATTATTTTGATGATTTTGATGCGAGGTACTTGGGGTAAGGAAAGGAAATTTCGGATAAGTGCGATATGAACATTTTTAAGAATGACATCGGTAGGCTTATTAGACCCCTTTCACCGTGAAGGATGTGACAGACGTGAGCAATACACTGGTTCGACCCGAAAAGATATTACGTTTTATTTATTTATTTTTTCCTTTTTTGGAAGGGGGTGGAGAGGGGGCATGGACACTCTAGCGACCTGCGAAAAGCGAAATAGCTCACTTTACTCGGCGACATAGACCCAGAGAATTTTTGAAAGCTGTAGACTGATTCTGCATGGGACTTTCATATCTCTGTCCTTGTCGCACTCATGAGGCACTGCCATTGGGTGGGAGAGAGAGGACCACGTCTACCTCCCATTGACCGATTTGCGGAATCAACCTACTGGCGAGCGACAAGGCAGGAGACCAATAATCTCTGCCGGGTCCGTAAGTATACGTATACGGGCACTCGTCGACGACAAGCTCGGCGTCGCTAACGCGGCCAACGCCCTCCCCGCGAGGGAATTCCCGCTACACGATATGGATGGACGGGACTGGCCGTGTGTCCTGGCCTGAGCCCTATGGACCGCGACGGTCCTCCATGCAATGTTTGCATGGGTTACCCATCTGACGGCGCCATGTTTGTTCACTGCTAGTCGCACCATTCTGCATAGGACTGATGTATAAGGCGAGATATGGGTGATGAAAATAGTATGCACCCACTGCTCCATCATAGCATATTTCTTTCATGATAGGATGTGGCAATTGAGTCACAGGATATCAGTTAACTAAATATGATGTATTTCATAAACACAGTTAAACCTTCAGTCAACAAAATTAATTAAAAATCTTAATATTTATTATAAATGTTTGTAACTTCACATAAATTTGTATGTGGAAAAGAAATTGATTTTAAAATGGCAAGCGTCAAAACTTAGATTAGATAAATTCTTACAACAGAATCATCCAACTTATCTGCAGAGTCAACTCATTACTATGTACACACAAATTCTTATGATAAATGAGGGAACTGACAATCAGATCAGATTAGATTAGCTAAAGAAAGAGTACCGATAATTTCACTGCCCAAATTCTGACTTTAATTGGTTTGATATTTCTGGGATATGTATTTTATAATCACCCAGTTCAATAGTTTCAAGAACATCAACTTCATACATTTTGTTAAGGGTGACTAACTCATTGATACGTTTGATCACCTCCAAAGTACGATTGGGAGGAGTTCCTGAGCAAAAAGGAAAACAGCATGAAAAGATGCAATGTAATCAAAATTCAACAACCCTTTTTATTATCAACTTACCATCAACTGTGCACATTGACATTATTACTGGTATTGGCTTAAAGTCAGGCACCATCCGTCTAATGTCTTTAAACTGCACAACTTCAGTATTACCATAGTCAAGGAAATATACTTGGCAGCTCTGTGTTGGAGTTATAGTCTCGATATTGACTGCACGATACCACATTCCATCTATGTTGATAAAAATCAAACTTCAGATTCATTTTCACAAAATTACACAAGATACCACAAAATCAAGATATATGGTACAATGTAACCTTACCAGTATATTTTGCTAAGCAAACTTCATTTAGACGAGGGTTGTATGAACTATTTGAATCAGTTGATTCACAATATTCATTGAGTTGAAAAGCCATAGTTTGAAGAACGTGATCTACCTCTGGTCTGTCAATAGGACAGACTGAAATTCGCCCATCTGGCATCACATTCGAGACTACAACATTCACTTTGCCCTTTTTCTGTCCATCTTTCAATAGTTCCAAAACAGGAATGTCCTCAAGTAAATAGACTTCACCTCCTAAAATAAAAATAATTAGTGACTTTGGTTAATTGTACAATGAAGAGTATTGTATAAAATTCAGTCTCATTCGTCAAGTTCACATACTGTGTGGTTCAGCTCCCTTTTTCATCTGTATTTCCCAATCAGGCATAAGAAGTTCATCAAGCTGACGATTTAGACTTCTTTTATCAGGATAGAACAGCTCAACTCCTTCTGCAGACGTCCTTGAGCACTCCTGAATTTGAAACAAATACATCTTAATACATGAAATTTATAGAAAGCATCACACCTAGACATAAGCTATGGTGGTAATACCAGCTTGAATTGTTGCTCCTTCAATGAAATTCGGTTCAGCAGCTGCGTTGCATCCTGAGTAAGGGGACCCTCCCGTACACCTTTCAGGCTAACTCTCACTGACATGCATGGAAACTGTAATGAAAACAGGTAGAACAACACAATCAATCAGGAAAACAAACTGAAGTGTAGTATTTACTCTTACTGAGGGAGACTAGCAGCAACAAAAAGCTGAGATTCATCCCCCAGATGGAGTAGGTGACGTACACAGATGAACACTATGCTCTCTTCAACTTTGATAATTAAACAATTGAAATGAACAATGATCTATTACAGTACCATTTTCAGCTCTTGAGGTAGAGGTTTCATATCCTGTACAGATGCAGTGTCCAGATTTCCAAAGTCCACAAATATGACAGAATATTCATTCGAAGAAGCAGCTTCAGAAACAATGGCGCGGTAAAAGTTGCCATCTTTCTTATATCTACAGGCAACCATTTCCCCTTTGTAAGGTGGTCGGTCAAGAGTAGGGGCTGAGGAAGGAACAGATAGTCAAATATAGACAATAAAATAACAAAATAAACAACTAATTTTCATACAAGAAACTCATTAAAGGCACATAATCAGTACCAACTGATAATATTCCACCTTCGAGGCTAAAGTTGATAGAATTATGCTTACATGTGATATGGACAGCTGCTACCTTTTGCAACAGCGTAAAAAGTTGTTCTTGAGTGGTCTTGCCTACAGGCCTCACATAAATAGCACCTTGGTGGTGGTAAGCAGTAATAACTACATCACATGGGGGTTCAACTGATATTGGACTAAGCTCATTAGTGCAGGGTGGCATCCATGGTGACAGAGAAACAATACCAAGCTCCGATTTATTTTCACCCAAAACAGTGGCAGTAGCTCCATTAATTGAACAGTTTAAGATATTTAACTGCAACTGTTTATCTTCTCCCTACAAATATAGAGGTTACATAGAAAACTTACAAAGCCACCATTAATTAAATTATTAAATCTTTCTAAATTGAAGAATACCAGACCATCAATCAACTTACAACAACATTTGGAAGTGTTTGGATTACTTCACAAGAGACAGCTAATTCTGGCAAAGTGTGGTATGATACCGGTAGGGTCAACAAATCCACTATGTCAACTTCAACAGTTTTACCCAGATCACAGAGAGCTACTCTATATTTAGTTGATGAACCCAAACAAGGAATGGCAGTTACATATCCTCGCCATACTGAATCAAAACAGCGTACTGCCAATAGCATACCAACAGATGGCCTAAGAAAAAAAAAAAAAGATAATATAAAAACGAGTAAAAAACATCCAAAATAAGCAAGTAAAACAATTACACAACAAACCAAAACATATTCTACAAGCCACTAAGAAAGAAAACTTAAACATACCAGTCTAGAGTATTGATGCATGTATTTTTCATTTGTTCAGGTAATTCAGTACAAAGTTTTTGGCATGCTTCAAAAACAGCCGAACAGGTGAGAGTGCCATAATATTTGCCATCTCCACTTGAATTGATGACAAGGATTGTTTCCATCCCAGACTGAAGCACACTAAAAACATTCTTCTCTGGTTTACCCCTAAAATAGAAAATTAGAAAAAAGAAAACAAGAAATCTGATGAGTGTTCTTAACCTTTTTTTTAAATTAAAGGACTCTTGTAAAAGATTAGGGAGCATTACCAAAAGCGATTGGGGAGAAAGTTTCCTGGAGTTTGAAGTAAATTGTCTTTCTGACATAAAGGGGCTAGTCGCATTGTGTTTTGGACAACATTATCCATAATAACATCAATAGACCTAAATTAAAAACATTATTTTCAAAAGTAAGCAGCCATGAGAAAATTGAAAAATCAAAGTTATGCACTTACTCTTTGGTAGTACACATATTCCTATGCCTTCGAAAATCTATCTTCTGACATTGGACTGAGCAATATGGAGTTCCGCACACTGAACATTTTTGTGGTGTTTCTGACCCACAATTAACACAAGGCTGTACAGGAACCAAAACATCTGTTCCTATTCTCCCATGCTGAAAAATTTGGAAAATGTAACAATAAGATAACAAGACTCTCACTTCTCTGAGAATTTGATAAATAAAGAAATCAAGTCTGCAGAAAATAATATCAATAAATGGCAAAACCACAAATTAAATCAATACTTTTGTTAATAAAAAAAAAATAATAAAAAAAAAATAATTTTGTTGAAAGAAAGAAAGAAAGAAAGAAAGAAAGAAAGAAAGAAAGAACCAAAAAATAATAATTTTAAAACAATAGCAAGGTTTCTTTGCTACTGAGCAGTCATGATTTTGCTAGCTACTTATCAAACAATCAGAAAAACAAAAGTTTGTAAACAAATAATAAATGGAGAAATAAGACAGGAAAACTATGTGCTTAGTAGTCAACATACATGGGGATGACTTTGAGGATCCACATGTATCGTCTCCTTTCTGTAAATAAATAATAGCATCTTCAGGGTAGGGAATAGTTTCAGTATATTATTTTGATGCCCTCACTGATTTACTTACTCAGGTGGAATAAAACCACGGCCCATAGCAACTTTTCGAAGTGAATTTCCCCCAGCAGTTACCACTAAGCTCTGAAAAACTTCATTAGTTGAGCGGCATCTATCTGATCTGGGATCAAACAAAATTCCAGTAGAATCCCGGAAATCTGGAATGCCATTGGACCAAGCACAATTTTGTCGTCCTGCACCCCTATCATATCCGTCTCTACAAGCCCTCACAATAACTCTTCCTCGACAGGAGCTTAGGCCTCGGCCTAGCAATCTAAAATACAACAGCACAGTCCAAGTTGAAACACAAGTTGTCTTGTTTAACAAAACAATCTTCCAGATGTGTTTACCTTCTAATATGACCATGACGGTTTACTTTACCAGGAGCTTCATCTTGGAAGCATGGCTGATAATTATTGCTCATCTGTCGAAGATTTTCAGCATACTGCCTTTCTTCCTCTTGGCGCTTCTTTCTCATTCTTTCAATTGCCTCATCACTTTTGGCATAAGTCACTCTCATATTTTGGAAAATGGAATTTGAACCAAGAGCCACTATGGCTGCCTGAGCCTCTCTGCAGGGGAAAAATAATGAGATAAGTTCACCCAAATACACTGCTAAGGCTGAAATCAATTACGATGTGTGACTTACGCTAGAGTTTTATATTCTATTATTGCCCAATTTAATTTGTCACGACTGTCTGCTTGGCAATAACTAATATTAGGTGTTCCAAAGTTAAGGAAAAGATTTTCTAAGCCAGTCTGGAAACAAAATTAAAATGGAAGAATAGTAATCCCTACCATGACGGATTGGTGAAAATGTTCTGGTAGTCAATATACTTTACCCTGGTGAGGCCGCATGGTATTCTATCCACCCTCAACTTCCAGACAATTTGATTGTTCCGATCTCTACAAAAACCAATGAAGTATTAAGAAACAAATAAATTGCTTTCATAATCAATCTAAAATTAATCTAACTGAACTCACCTGTAGGCTGGCCGTTGCACCTCTATATCTAGGTTGGCTCCTGGTCCGTGCTCATAGGCATTGATGTTTGGGTCAAAGTACTCGTCTCTCATAGGATCCCAGTCATCATCAATAGTATCATCATTACTTTTATTCATGTTGTTGGAGACAGTAATTTCTATGTTATTCTTCATATGTTTCAGCATGGTTGAGGCTACAACAGACAGATAGCAAAAACGATGCAGTTCATGCGTACAAGCAGAGACTTTAGAATAATGACAATATGCAAAAACAAAATCACTCTTGAAGGGATTTCATTTGTATATCTACATTAATGCAGGGAATGACCACAAGGGAGAGAATCAAGAAGTATAAAAAGTTGAAATGTTTTGAAAAGATAGCAGAAAAGTTTAAGTGATGCAAACATTACAGAGGACTCCCATACATTAAATCTTAAATGATCACCTGAAAAACTGTGGAAAACTTTGTTCTTATAAGTAAGGTTATACTTTACTATTTAACGCAGAAATGTGAATGGGGGAGAAAAAAGGTGCAGAGAGGTGTCACCAGAAAAGTAACAGCGCCTTGTAAGCAGAAGTTACACTCGATTACTTACACAAACTATGCAAATATTTGAGACAAATGGTCAAGCGACAGAAGTTAAGAAAGAAAGTCAGTAGCATCGCGTACCGCGACGTCGACATTCAAAGGAGTAACATAATGTGAAAAAATGGAAACCTTGTTTCTGATGACGACAGCTTGCGGCGACAATTCAGCTACAACGTGTTTTCTACCTTGCAAAAGAATACGGCGGCACTTTACTCCTGCAAGTCCGTTGCCACTGTTTACTACCAAAACTATGGGGACCGCACGTTGCAGATGCAACCAGTTGCAGGCCACGGTGATTATTGCGATTGGAAACCTTAACACAAGTTTGCAGTTGGACTAGCCGCGCACGTCGCACGAGGCTAAGGTATTAATAATAAAATACCAATATAAATATGAGAAATTGTTATTCACTCCTCCTACACGCCCCTTATCAAAAACTAATTTTGCGTGTTATTACAAGATTTTTTACCCTTTCAAGCGAAAAAGAATTCATTCTAGGAATATGCATTTCCTCGCGGTAGTCTCTGATATAGGTCTGTCTTCTGTCGGCTCGGCTCGGGCTTTTTGGGTATGACCAGAATCTCCGTGTAGGTAGGCAACTTCCCCACCATGTGTGTCTAATGGTTTGCCAGCTTGAAGGCTATCACGCATCGGCAGCTACAGGTGTTTCTTGTTTCTTGCATGGTTTGCGAAAAGCAGAACTGTCTAAAATGCTAATCTTGAATCTTCAAGACCCTTCAAAATCTATAAAATTGAAATTTAGTGGTTTCCTATGCTTTCTGCTATTTACACTCGCATAGGAAATGCGCGCCAAAAAATTAGAGCCTCCCCATTCCCCATCCCAATTCCCCCCCCCACCCCTCCCCCCCTCACACACACACACACACACGAAACCGGCAGTGCAGTGGGCTGTCTTCGTTTTCGTAAACAGAACAGACCACAACAGACGGACCAAACAGGGTTGAACCGGTAACGCAAGCATTTCTAATTTGACAACGCCACTCTATGTTGTCATGTTTTTTGTGATGACAACTTCCTTGTTCTCCTTCGTAAAATGCGCCGATCTCACAAGGTTTGTTTAGCAGTTTTCTTATGTTCCCTCTTATGGTAAAAGTGTCGTCAAATCCCGAAAAACTAGAAACAAAAAATAAGTCAAACAACAACAAGAGCCCACCCTGCCTTCACCTTGCATATGCGGATCCTACTTGTTGCAAGGTTGTTCTGTTTACCCCTGACGAAAGAAACGTGAAGTGAAGGTATGATTCGGGTTGCTGGGAGTGCCACTATTGTCACGAAATGATAGTACTTAAATTTTCTCCTCAATCTTATTTGCGTGGTGCGAAGCCCCGTCGTCGGGTTTCGATTAAATCATACCCGAATGTGTGAGATAACTCAATTTATGTAGAAATGTATTTTTCCGACCTACCTGATTGTATAAAGGATTAAAGCAAGCAATTTTTGCGAGTGACTTTTTGTTAGAGAATTAGCGTTCGAACAAGTGTCAGGCGCTCTTTCCAATTCGGCTCTTGCCCGATCGTATTATTAATCCAGACAAGTTTCAAAATTTGCTTGATGTAATATTTTTTAGATGTTGAATGTGGCGAAAGAACCTTGGCCCATTGAATACGCCGTTGAACACGCCGAGTTAGTAAGAGAGAGAGAACTGGAAAGGATCCCCTTTGCATATCGAAGTCCACAAGTAAGGGCCTCTATAGCCAATTGAGTCTTTTATTTACTCATTTATTCTTGACACCTAAAATCAATACTTCTTAGATTCAGCATAGATCTTACCTTGTTGGATGGATCCGTTCAAGAGCAGAGACATTCATGTGTTGTACCAGCACTGTGCATCTTGCTATTTACATCTTGGACATTTTCATGGACAACTTCAGTATTGAGCAGGATCGATTGCATCTTGTTGCACTTGTTTGTCTTCAAGTTGCCTGTAAGTTTTTCTCTCATCACACAATGTAAATGTTATCAATTATATTTTTTATTAACTATGTATTCCTTGCTAGCCAAATATGAAGAAAGAGATATAAGGACACTTAGGGCTGGTCAACTGAACAATGTTGTGAATGACAAGTACAAGTTGACGGAATTTCGTGACTTGGAAGTCATGCTGTTGTCATTTTTAGAATGGAAGTTAAATTTACCTACAGCGGCTCACTTTGCAGAATATTATTCATTGTTTGCAGTGACTCAGAAAGATTGGTGTCAAACAGAATACACAACATATGAGACATTCTGGCAAGAGGCTCAAAGGGCAGTCAAGGATTACTTAGATCTATCTCTTCTAGGTAAGTTTCAAAAATCAAGGTCCTATTGCAAGTTTGTTTTATTTGAATTTTTAAACTTTCTTAAATTGGTTGGCAGATATTTGCATGATGCAGTTCTTACCCTCTGTGGTGGCATGTGCCTGTATTCTTCTAGCTAGACAACAGCTACGTTTAATGAAATGGACAGAGGAGCTTCAGCAAATCACCAAATACCAATGTGAAGACCTCATTTTATGTGCCAATGTTATTCTAAGGTCAGTTCAACAAATAAAATCACTTTGTCATTGAAATCAATTTCAGTAATCAGAGTTGGAAATTAATCACATGCTTACCTCCATGCAGCAGAAGTTCCAACAGAGGTTTAGAAAGAAAACGAAAGAATGCAGATTCTCCTGATTTGGGATATGTGACCTCTGGAAGCAACACAAGTACTCCAGAAGGGACCACAACCAAACGCCGCATCATTGCCGGTAGTGATTAAACCTATGATTAAACAAGCAGAGAGTAACCTTCATACTGTGTTGATTTTGAAAGACTGACTTAAATGAATTCTGTACTATCAAGATATTAATTCTAGAATGTGAATATTAATTTAAAATGTGATAGTTATCCTAGTCATCAATGTTCCAGAGGTAATTCTAATAGCCTTTTTTGCAGAGTCAAACTAATGATGTTACCACAGTTATTTATGTTCTAGCAGTCTCAAGTAGATTTAATTTTGGTACATTCCTGTATTTATTCTTCCTCCTAACTCTTGTTATTTTCATAATGATTGAGTGAAAGATCTTCTTTTGTAGTGTGTTGAACTCCGTATCGGATTTCCTTATTTGAGTCATGCGCAGTAAAAAATGTTACTGTACTCATTATTCTATTATTCTTGAAAATCAAGTCAATGTCTTCTGCTTGCTGCATTCTTTATGATTACTTAATGTAGAATTTTGAATAATATTGGTGTTTAAATTTAAAAAGAGGAAAAATTGTTTAATTGAATAAACCTAGTTTACATTTTATGCCTGTTTTCTTTACAAATAAGCAGTCAAATACGTATTTACGATGTAAATTTTATAAAATGCGAGACTAGTAACATTTGATAAGAAAATACACGAACATGTAATTATTTGTTCACTTACAGGCCACATGTTCAAAGGAGCAAATGTCAAAAACAAAGAGAAAAAAAAAGCAAGCATTGTTAGATTTAAAAACAAGTCTGCAGATGTATTTACATTCAAAAATATATGAATGTATTGACTATTGCTGAGAGACAAAATATTGCATTTGGGCAGCAAAACTACAGTGGCCTTACAGTTAACTAACATTACCTTTGATAGCAATGGCTCGTGACAATTGAATTGACTCATTACAAGCAACTTGATTCAAAGTAACACAGTAAGACGTTTGATTGCAGATAAACAGAAATTTATGATCTCAAAAAAAATTAATTTCCTTCCTTAAATAGATTAAATTATAACACTGGTTCCAGATTTATACAGACATATGTACAAGGAATGGTCCCTGGTTTTGATTTAAAATGTACAAAGTTAGCCAGTCATGGCAGTGTACTCAAAAACCCATTAAAATTATTCTCACCAAAGTTAAACAAATAGTCAACACAAAGCCCAACATAAAAATGCACACAGCCCGTTGGGGACATTTCAGCAATAGAATATCATGGTTGATTCCATACTCAAGAGTACTCCATCAGAACTACCTGAGGTAAGATTTTTTGCATGTAGTAAAAATCTGGGTTTACATTGTTTGATTCAGGTAAGCTGCATAAAGGGGTATAAGAGTGAGACAAAAACCTAAGTATGACACCATGACCTCATCTCATTACCCAGCAAACTCCAGTCAAAAACACACAAACATTGATGTCATGTCTAATTTAGGGCTCTCAAGACGCTGGGCCGCTATGCCAGGATCTCCACCAAACAGAGCTCCAGATTTGAATGACCCAAAGCTGATCGATAGTGCGTGAGGCGTGGTTTGGATTTCCCTGTGGGCCCAAGGTGCTACACATTTGAGTGGGCTAGAATAATATACATAAAATTTCTGGTCGGAACATGTAATATAGGTAACTAGATACATGAACCCATCCATTCAGAGATGAATGTGACAAGTTATACTTTGAGAACAGAAATAACAGAAGAGGTTTCTTCTATAACACCATTCACTTTATAACCATTAGAACAAAATCAAAATATAAGACAAAGGTATAGTACAACAGTATGAACTTCATATGTACACAAATCTAACAAACAATTAACCCACCATAAAAAGTCAATAGGCTACTTTTTCCATGGTGGACTTCAGATTTAAAAAGTTAAAACAGGTAATAAGAACTGATCATTAAAACACATATAAGGTATAAAAATTATCAGTCGCGAAATTTGAGCGATGTGATCCATTTTAAACTATGTACTTTTAAAATCTGGAAAGTAAAGACACAATAACTTCATTTTCTAGGCTTAAGTTTCCAGAAATCTAAGCTAGTGATAAAATCTGCATAATATTAAAATTAGGAAAAAAGATATGAAAATGGCACAGTAATCACAACAAGGTGATGTGGTTGTGGTAGCCACAAGAGTGAGGTCCATGATTGTTCAATCTATCTAGTGGATAGTTGTTTCTTAATTTAATACTTTGGTTTTAATTAAAGCCCGCTCTTCTTTAATCTACATTATAAACAAACATGCACATTAAAACATTGAAAAGTCAGTGTACTTGTGCGTAGAGTCAAATTAATGTTTGAACATTCAAACGAAATGCAGCAAATATTTGTGGACAAAAATTTGATTGCCACACAGATCTTACCAGTAGATAATATATCTCAAGAAAAATTGCATACAAACAAAACAATTAAGAGAACAATAAAGTGCACTGAAATTGATGAAAAGTAAAATCTGAAGTTCCACCAGCCTGAACTAAAAAGAATATGCAATGTCTCACATAATAATCTGTGGCTCAGGTACTGAGCTTGCAATTGACTTGTGAGGTAATACTTGGCCTCCATTTATATAAACTTCATCCTTAACTATTACATCCTCACCTAAAACTGTAGTGTTTTCCATTCTTACCCATTGACCCACAACACTTCTCCATCCAACGATGCATCCTTCTAGCCAGGAATGAGACCTGAAAACATTAGAAAAATACTGAAGCAGTTACATTAACTTTAGGCACCAAAAAACTAAAAGCAAACAAACAAAAAAAGATTAGGCGGGGGGGGGAGGGGGGATTAAAAAATACGTAGGTATGAGGTATGCTGACCTTATTGTTGCATCTCTTAAAATAGTGCTGCGTTTAATGCACACTCCATCTTCAATGACCACTCCTGGGCCAATAGTGACATTTGGCCCTATACGGCATCCCTGGCCAATTTTAGCAGTTGGATGAACAAGAACATTTCCAACTGTTGTTGGACCATTGTGCAGCACTGGAGCATTTTTCTGACGCAAGGCAGTAAGATACATGCACATACCTAAAGGTATAAGAGGCCAATTTAGAACGGCTTAGAGTACATCAGTATGTAGAACAGGCCCCTTCTTATGCCTTACCCCGTAAAAAGTCTCGAGGCTGTCCAACATCCATCCAGAAACCTTGTAATTCCATGGCATACAGCTGACCCTCACTTGCCATGTGAGGAAACACTTCTTTCTCAATGCTTGTGGGTTGTAGCTGGATTCTTTTCAGAACAGAGGGGTTAAAAATGTACATCCCAGCATTGATTTTGTTGGACACGAACTCCTGTGGTTTCTCAATAAAGCTTTGGATTTTTCCCTGTTCTCCATAAACCACCACACCATACTTGGAGGGCTCTTCAACTTTGGTTACAACAATTGTACCCTCTTTTCCATGGTTACGATGGAATGCAACAAGGTCTTTAAAAGGAAACTCACAAATAATGTCAGAGTTTAGTACAAAGAATGGTTCATCAGTAGCACTTAAGGTTTCTTTAGCTAAAGCTAAGGGACCTGCAGTACCCAAAGGTTCTGTTTCATGTGAAAAAACTAGCTTGCAGCCCAGTTTGTCAGCTTCCTCCTTCAGCTCTTGTTCCATCTGCTCTGCGCGATAAGAAACCGCTAAAACCACTTCGTGAACTCCAACTTCTACCAAAGCTTCCATCTGATGTAAAAGCATGGGTTTGTTGGCAAACTCGACCAGGGGTTTTGGTCTGCTGAGGGTAAGAGGACGGAGTCTAGTTCCATACCCACCAACAAGAATTAGAGCCTTCATGCCTCCAAGTTTTGAATCTGTGCCACACATGTTGTATACTGAGTCAATCCTGAAGGACAAAAAATACAATTAATTTATAATTAAGGCTTTAATGAAAAACAAGTTTTGCAGGACAGCCAGAGATAAGTTTAAAACTCTACCCAAAGGACAAGTCTTCATCAATATGCAAGACACTGGTACACAAGTCATTTGTTTGCACAAAAGACTGGTGACATGGCAGTGACAGCGTTTACATGTTTTCTGTGATTCACTTCAATGGTGTCATAACCAAAACAGTATTGTACCAATTCATTGAAAAAGGGGGGAAAAACAATTACTTTTCAAAGAAGAAGAAAGCTATTTTATTGCTGGAAAAAATGTGGAGGGGTAAAGATCAAGATATTTGCGACCATGCAGAGAAATTACATCGAAATACTCACCAACTTCAGCGGCTAGCTGAACTGACACTGATGTCAAACGCCACGTATACCCCGAGAGCAGTTCTCAGCACGCTCTCTGCGATCGTCCGAGGGTAATCTCCTTACGTAGAGAAACAACCACATCGACATTTAAGACGTTTGTAGGCTTATCGAAATGATGATCTGGCAAAGCCGCTCACTGACATTTCAAATATTGTGTGTTTGTCAGTCTTCCTAACATGTATATTTACATTTAGCAGTAGGCACAGGCACGGCCCAAACAAACCGGGGTGAGATTCTTTTTCTTTTCTTCTTCTTCTTCTCGGTTCCTGACTGTTAAGGCAAGGCCACTACTAGAAGGCGCGAATTTTGAAAACATGGCGGGAGAACAACCGAGTGTTCTGCCCGGACGCAACAGCTAAACTTGAGCTCATCCGCGGAACATGTAAGGCGGGACTGGGAGCAGGACCTCGAAAACTATCGCAGCAACGAATCAGTCTTACTGCTACTTTATTGGCTTCTCCTTGCTCTTGGCCCGCTTGCCCCTGGACGAGCTCGATGAGCTCCGCCCTGCCCCCGCCCCCGCCCCGGCACCGGCCACCACGCCTCCGCCGCAGGCCCGGGGCGGCGACGTCAGGGACACCCTGGACCTGGAGGCCCGCTGACCAGCCTTGGCGGGGAGGGCAGGCGCGGCCGCGAAGGTCACGTCCGACATCATGCATCGGATGTGCCGCTGGGAGGCTGGGCGCACCCCCAGTGCCTCCGTCAAGGTCGCCATGGTGGTCCTCGAGGCGGACGGCTGGCTGACTGGCGCCGCCGGCGCGGCCTGCGCGCTGGCCGGCCGGGACTCGGCGGGCAGGAAGCGCTCCTCCACGGCGAGGGGCAGAGGCGTGCCGCCCGTGTACAGGCCCACGCTGCGGCCGCGCAGCGCCCCCAGGACGTGGACGCTGCCGCCGGCCTCGTCGGGCGCCGCCAGCGCGGCCGAGGCCGAGGCCGAGGACCAGGACCCCGCGGGGGCGGACGACGGGCGGGGCGAGGCCGAGTAGCCCGACGGCACCGCGAGGAGCGTCGCCGCACCCGCACCCGCGGGCAGCTCTGTCGCACCGGCAAGCAAAGGGACGACGCTGCCTACTGATCCCGAAACGCGCTCTCGTTCCCAAGTCCCTATCGCAGCTGGGGACACCGTCAGTCATCCATCCCCTGCATGGGGCACCCGATGGGACAGGGGGAAACAACTTTGAATTTTTGTGTACAAAATTTGTGAATCGTGGTGAATATTTTGTAAATTTTTGCTTGAGGTATTCCTTTAATGTTGGTGAATTTTTGTGTATTTTCCTGAGCTTTTTTTCTGAATGTTTCCAAATTTTTCTGACATCTAAAATTTTCTTGAATTTTCCTGATTTTTTTTTTCTGAATTACGAGGTGTACAAAAATTTCAGAGTAGTTTCCCCCTCGGATGGGACACAAGAGTACGAGAGAGATTCTTATTAATTTGCAAGACGCTCTGCAAAAGCAATATCTGATGTTCGAAGGGAAAAGGGAACACTTTCAGAAACTCCCTTGATTTAGGGAAAACTCTCCAGGGTTAGAGGAAGTCCCCTTAAAAAACTGGGGGGGGGGGAATTCCCCCTTTTTTGAAGAGACATCCTAAAAATCTGAGGAATTTTCCTCAAACGTAGGCAGTTCCTCAAGGTTTTCCCTTTCCCTTCAGGAAAAAAAAAATAATATCAGACATTGCTTTTATTGTGCGCGGACGCATCGCTCATCAGATAAGGAGAGCAGTCTCTGGTGTGCTGCGGAACTGACCGTGGGGTGGTTGGTCGGACAGGAAGGGCCGGTGGTGGGAGGTGAAGGTGGGGTACGCCGACGGATCCTCGCCATCCAGCAGCCCGCTGCTGGGCGCGGGCGCCGTGCTGCAACCTGGAGAAGCTGACGAGACGAGCCGAGAGCTGTTGTCAGTGGCCTCGCATAAGCGAAGTCTGCGCTAAAAAATAAAGATACCTACTGTGCTCCTTGTCTCGCACACCTTGCAGCAGATCTTGCTTTAGCTGTCCCTTCCCACCTGCAGCCTTTTCCTTCGGCTTCTCGGCTGACCTCTTCCTGAGGTTGCTCTGCTCGGGTCTGTGTTCGTTCCGCGTCGGTTTCCCGGCATCTAGCGGGTAAAGTGCTTTGACTTGAAAACTTGGACAGGACGAGGAGGGAGGAGTCGCGCTGCACTGGGCGGCTGACTTTCCTTACACTCAATAACGTCGTTCCATACACCCCTCCCCCTCACCCGCCCCATAGCACGGCAATCATTCGATAGCCATAATAAAGGAAACTTGGTAAAATTAGTGCCGGGGTGTCCGCGTTACCCACCCCTCACCCTGCCCCTGCCGCTGGCGAGGTCCGCGCTGGCCAGTACGCCAGCGTCGCGGTGCGCGGAGGTGCCAGTGGCGGGGCCGCCTGCAGCGCCGCTCGCCCGCGCCCCGGGCCTCAGCGCCGTGTCGGAGGTGGACTCGGCCGTCGAAGCCTTGGCGCCGGCGCCTCCATCGACACCGAAGTGTCGCAAGGTGGGCGCGGCGGACTCGGCCAGCGCCCCGAAGTACGAGAGCAGGGTGCTCTTTCGGCACTTGTCACCGGCGTGCTCTTGACGTGGACGGTGCGGACTCATGGTATGGTCGGTGCTGACAGGGGACCCTCACGGCCCAACCCCCCCGCGCAGGGCCCCTCAGGGCCTGGGCTACCTGGGTCTGAGCGTCCACATGCTATTGTTGGAGACCTGGCTACTTCCATGGCCACCGCGGCCCGGCATTTTTCTTTGCATTTCACCCGTTCTGGTGGTGGCGCGGGTGGCACATTCGGTTGCACTTCAAGAAAATTTAGATCTCATAAAATATTTATTTCCAAATAAATAATAAAAAAACAAATGAATATCACAGAGAATAATGTTTTCAAAATAATAAAAATAAACAAAAAAAAGTAAACTTAGTGTTGTGAGAGTGTAGTGTTGAGAGTGACAGGATCACGTTGCGAACTCCGGGATCGCTGTATATTTTGTGAAGAACGCGGTGAAAAATAGGTGGAAGGATAAAAGCCGTGAGCTTGAGATGCCCGAAACACTGGTCGCTATTTAGTGGCGCTGGACGCGCGGCCGGCGCCGGCGGGAGTCGTGGGCGTCTTGGAGCGCAGCGGCTTGAAGCCCAGGTCGTCGATGGGGATACCGTGCTGCTTGAGCTTGGACTCGTAGGCCGCGAGCAGGTCGTCGTGGGCCTGCACGGCTCGTGCCAGCTCGCTCTGGAGGTCTCCGCTCACCGTAGGGGCGCCCACCTGTCGATATGAACGCCTTCTTACATTCCGGGGGAAAAAGGCGACTGACGACCAGCAGGGCGGTTCCGCGCAGCGTTCAGGCAGCGTGCTCTCTGTTGTTCCTCATGTCGTGGCCCCGTGAGTGCGACAAGGACAAAGACTGAAACGCTGTGCGGAATCACCCTACGACAGAAATCGAGAACATAAAAAATCTAAAGCGAATACAAGGCAGGTTATTATTCGAGGGGAAAACAACAGAAATTTAGTAAAAATTCAGTAAAATTCACAAAATTTTTATAAAAATTCACGAAAATTCACAAATTTTTTTATAAAAATTCACGAAAATTCACAAAGTGTGTACTCAAAAATTCAGAGTTGTTTCCTCCTCGTTGTTTTCAGTTTCACCAGAAAAGCAGGCAATAAGTACACCAAAAACAACGGAGTTAAGTGGGCTGCATCTGCCCCTGATTACTAGAAATCATGCACGCACCCGCGCTGAGGTGTTGCCTAGTAGCAGGCATAGATGCAGCCCTCTTTGCACCGCACTCTCTTCGGGCTATTCATTGCCTTCTTTTCTGGCAACACTGGCAACAGGGTTAGCGCCGCGCTGGGTAGGCAGTGCAGTCACACAGCGGTGTTAGCCGGGTATGCCTACGCGCCCTCGTCAGGCGCCGTGAACAACGCCCAAATGTACTCTAAAAGCACTACTCGTACGAAAGTAATCGCACTACACTAATTTCTCGAGAGTGTTACTAGCTACAAAACAAGCTCCATCAGTCAAAGCACCGTCAATTAGCGCCTTCACCTCAGTACACTCTGCCTCATTCTACTCTGCTGCACTCTACTCTGCTATACGACTGCAAAACCAAATTTCTACGACTTTCCTTGGACGAAGACCTTTTTATTCACTTACGGTGACTGAAAAGAGGTGCAGTCTGGGATGGGGTTGGATGGAATACCACATGGATATATTGTAAGGGCTCCTGGCAGGTCAAAATCCCGCACTTGTTAAAGGTAAAATAATACCTTTTATTACTGGGAAATAAAAACAGTACAGGTGCAAAGAAACATCCCGCACTTAGCGAGAAATCAGGTAACAAAGGATAAGGAACATGATCAACACTAACAATACAACATAAGCACCACGACAAGGTGGGAAAAGAAAAGGGAAAAACTACGACAGGGGGCGGCTTCCAAATGACAACCAGAAAAGCTAGGAATATCTTGCCAGACTCTACATCATACCATGCTCTACATCATGTCATGCTTCACCCTTGGGATGGACAGTTGAAAGACAGCTATGGGAAAGGGACTCATGAGGACGATGACCGACTCGAATGTTCTTTATGCTTTGACTGTTTCCTAAACAGCTCCACGACCATGACCTTCTTGGGCCTCATCACCCTCCCTAGCCTGCCACTGCAAGGCGGCGCCGCGGCGGGGCACGCCGGATCGTGAAGCCCCGTCAGGGAGGCCGTGGACTTGGCCCTGCTCACGAGGATCCTGGTCGGCTTGGACGGAGGGGCCGGGTCGGGGGCGGGCGGGGGGGCTTGACTCGCGGCCGAGGGGCATGGTCTCATGGAGGTCAGTGACCGGGAATGGCGACGTCCGCCCTGCTGGAGGAAGTGTGCCTCCACGGCGGACCGGAGGCCGCCGAGATCGGGCATGGTCGCGGCGCTACTGGACGGGCTGCCGCGAGGGCTGCCGCCGGCGCGGGCCGAGGCCGCGGTCGCCGCCGTGGAGAAGCGCACTTTGGGAGTGCGGCCTCCGCTGGGGGTGTCCGCGCCGCCACCGCCGCCGCCTCCGCGCACACTCGTGGTCGCCGTGGCCGGTGGACACGGGGCGGCTTTGGGTGAGCGACTTCTCGACCACCTCCGAGAGCGCGGCGCCGGCCAGTCGACGCTGTCGTCAGCTACCGTCACCCTGCGTCTGGGGTGCAGCCGGTGGTCGCTGTCCTCCTGCCGAGATCGCCGGGGCCGCGGTCTCCGCGCCGCGCCGTCGGGGCAGCCGAGCGTGTCCTCCACGACGCGCCAGGCGTGCAGCTGCGAGCGCGACAGCACGACGGGCTCGGCCACGTTGAAGCTCGTGTCCGAGGTCGAAGTCCCCGCCGCCACGCTCAGCAGCCCGCAGTCCAGCCGGCAGTCGAGCTTCACGTCCGAGTCGGTCTCCTCCTGGAGACAGCTCAGCCTGCTCGTCGTCAGCCCCACCGTCGGGGCAGATACCCCGGCCAGCTCGGCCTCCGCACCGCCCTCCTCGTACACCACCTCGTCGCTCGAGATCTCCTGGATGGTGACGCGGTCCTTGAGTGCGCGCCAGGACTGGCGCGACGGCCCCGCGGACACGCTGGGCGGGGACAGCACCTGGGGGACGGGGCTCAGGCTCGCCGGGCTGCCCGAGCTGATGGAGGAGTCGGACGCGCCCCTGGCCGGGGGCTCCCTCCTAGCCGGCGCCGCTTCGTCCTCGAGCCGACCGGACCGCCTCACCTCCGCCTCAACCGGCAACTTCACCTTCCGGATAGCCCCGAGTGACGCGCCCGCCTCTCGGACTGCAGGGCTGGCCGCCGGAACAGGGACAGAGGGGTGATCCGCGGGTGGGGATGGTTTGTAAGGGGGCGTGGGAGGGATCAAGGGGGTGGTCTTCAGAGCGGACGTCGGGACAGACTGGGACATGGGGGCGGAGGCAGGGGCGGGGGCCGGAGAAGGTGCGGGGATGGGAGCGGAAGCGGGAGTGGACTTGAGGACACGGGCTGACGCGCTGGCAGGATCGGTCGGCTTGGAGTTGACGAGCGAGGGAAACATGAGCCACATGGAGCCCGCGACGTTGCTGTTGACGGCGGCCGGGGTTGCACCAGGTTTAGTCCAGATAACGGCCTTCTCAGGGAGGCTGCTCGCCACTGACGAGGGCAGGGACTCGGAGCTGTGCGTCGACGAGTCCTCCCGCGGGACTTTCTTGGTCTTGCTGCGTTTGGTGTGGCCCTTCTTCTCGGCGGGGCCGGTGCGGGTGCGCGCCGAGGCCGAGGCCCTGTCCCTCTTCTGACGGTGCGGCGGAGGCGGCCAGGCGCGCGTGGGCAGCGGCGGCAGAGTGAGCGTGCGGTCCTCGTAGCACTGCAGGTGGCGGTCCACGCCCACCTTGCGGTGCGTCGAGGCCGTGAGCAGGACCTCGTCGGCCGGGGCGCCCGCCCCCGCCGCGGACACGCGGGCCTCGGACCGACAGCGCGCACGCCTCACGGGCTCGTCACGCGGCCCGCGCTTCAGGCCTCCCCGCCGGGGCAGCTGCGGCAGGCTGTGCGCGCGGCCAACGGAGTCCGCTGTGCTCGTCGACATGTGGCAGAGGCCCGAGTGGTGAGAGCCGAGGTCGGAGTCCGAGGCCTCCAGGTCGAAGCGTACCGAGTGTTGGCTGGTGCGCTGGCGCCCCTGACCCCGCCCCAGCCGGCTGCGGCTGCCCGAAGGACTGCTCTGCCCGCTGGCCGGCCGGCTGGTGGGCCGGCTGGTAGGTCCGAGGCACCCCGCGTGCCTGTCGGTCTTGAACAGGTCCTTGCGGGAAGGCCGCCGCGGAGAGACGGACCTCCTCGGAGAGGCCTCGGACAGGTCGCTCGTCGAGGTCTGCACGCTGAGCCGGCGCGCCGAGCTGGCCCACCTGCCGTGGGCGAGGCCTCGCAGCCAGTCCTTGATGCGGCTGCTGCACTTGGAGGCCGGCACCTTGGGCGGCTGTGGCCGCGGGCTCCTTGAGGGGCTCCTGGAGGGGCTCCTGGCGGGGCTCCTGGTGGGCGAGGTCCGCGCTGGCCTCGGCCGCCCGTCCGTCTGCTCTAAACTGTCGCTCCGCTGTTGCCGGCGCCGCGCTTTGACGTCGTCCGCGGACCTGGACCTTGCACCGCGGGGCGATCGACGTTGATGGCGAGGCCGTTCTGCGCCCGGACCCGCGCCCCGGCGCTCCCGCGCCTCGGCGTCCTCTTCGCTGGATGATGTCTCCGACAAGCAGACGTCAACGCGAATCCCGATGGACGTCCCGACATTCATCCTGCTCGGCACGGGGCTCGGGGCCTCTGCCCCCTGGGTCGCGTTTAGCTCATCTGCATCCGTCCCCTGCACAGGCTTCGATTCTCCATTATCTGGCTTGGATATCCCATCCATTTTTCCGTCACCGCTAGGCTCGCCATTCGTCTGTTCAGGCATCGTCAACCCTGTTTTGAGATCCAAAGTCGGCGCCTCCGCTTTCTCTTTAATGCCTATCTCCACCAGGACACTCCGCACTGCCTGCCCCTCACTTGGCGGTTTCTCAGGTTCGTCCGAGGGACTCGCTGGCGGGGGCTCTCCTCCGTCGGCGACCCTCACCTCATCGTCGTCCGAGTCATGCGTATCCAGGCATATGGACGAGGACACCTTGGGCAAGGCCGTCGAGCTTGGAGCTTTGAACGGAATTGAGTCGGGTACGTTGAGTGTCGCGTTGGCTGCAGTTGCTGGGGCTGCGGCAATCTCCTCTCTGATGCCCAGCTGCTCTTCTATCGGAACTTCCAAACTCTCGGCATTCGTTTCTGGCGGTGCGGCAGCTTCCGTTGGAGCGGGCGAACTCCACTCAGAAGTAGCTTGTGTGTCTGCGGCCGTGTAGTCTTCCTCCACTGTAGGTGCTTTTGACGTAGCGGGCGCCGTCGCGTCCGATCGCAACGAGTCGTCAGTCTCCGACGGGAACACGGGCCGCTGGGAAGACAAAGGTGTGTTGAGCCTTGTGCCCGAGTCAGAGGGGGGTAGCTCCGTGCCCGACAGCGTCCTCTCCAGCTCGGGGTGAGACTCGAGAAAAGGCCCCGATAGTGAAAAAATTCCCGTGTCCGACGCCGCAGTTGTCAACTTGGAGTCTGCTGCCTCCCGCTTCGAGGCAAACGACAGTGGCTCGTCGGACGACTCCAGGGTTTGTTGCACGGCGTTCGACCTAGTGCCAGTGTCCGGTAGCTCCGTTCCGGACGCCGACGCAAGAAGTCTCGCGTCTGCCCACGCCGGCGCCTCTGCTATGTTGATGGCCGAGAAGTCTGCCGTGACCCCCGTCGACTCGGTGGTGACTCGAACCGAGCCCGTTATGCTGGAGATCCGCCTAGCCTCGCACGCCGGGTCGCACGGCTCCGCTGGTGCGTCCAGTGTCTCTGGAGCCTCCAGAGCCTCAGGGCCGGGAGGGGCGGAGGGCTTGAGGTCACCGTTGGTGGTGGACTCGCTGATCAGCGATGGAATGCGCGCCTCGCACGAGGCGTCGCAGACCTGGGCGTTCCCTTCCGCGCCGACGGCGACCTCGCTGAAGAGGGACGGCAGGCGCGCGTCGCAGGAGGCGTCGCAGGTCTGCGGCCGGTCGGCCGCGAGGAAGTCGAGGGCGCTGGTGGCGGCGCTGAAGAGCGAGGGCGCGCGAGCCTCGCACGCAGCGTCGCACTGGTACGGCCCGGGGCCGGGGTCCGTGCCCAGAGACTTGTACCGCACCCGCACCTCCACCGAGGGCTCGCAGCCTGTGTCTCGGGTCGCGGGCGCGGCGGGCCACGCCTCGACGGCCGCGTCCTGCTTCAGCGCCCCCGCGGAAGGACGTCGGTCGAGGCCGCTCGACGAGACGCCGGCAGCGCCCCCTTCGCGCAAGCCGGGTCGGCCGACGGACCGGCCATCTGCCTCCCATTGTTGCCCAGCGTCGTAAGCTACCCCACCTGTTGTCGGACGCGAAATCGATAATAATAGGAATCTGAACCGCAGAAGAGGTGTTCCCAAGGGAATGTCCATGTCTACCTGACTGAGGAGGCGGGGGCGGGGGAGGCGCCGCCAGCGAGGTCCGCCGGGACCCGGGTGGCGACCGCCCGTACAGAGCGAGGCGTGAGCCTGCGCGGGGTGACACGGGCCTCGACACCGACCTCTGCACCCCACCAGGGCCGGGACTGGGGCCAGGGCTGGGGCCAGGGCTGGGGCTCGGGCTGGGTGGCGGGAACAGCAGGGGGGTCTCGGCCGGCGGCAGGGACGTCTCGGCGAAGCTCCGCCGCACCTGGTAGGAGCCCGACGGCACCTGCGAGGTCGCGGACGGGTCTATCGCGGCCACCTCTAGCAAGGACAGCTCGCTGAAGTTCGTGTCCACGGCCACGGTGGACGCACCGGGTGGACCGCCGCGAAACACCGTCTCTACGCTGGCGTTGGCGGCCAGCGGCAGCGTGGCGACGCCTGGCTCGGGGGTCCACTGGTCGGCTGGGGCCGGCCTGGGGGGTGCGGGTGTAGGTGCAGGTGCGGGTGCAGGTGCAGGTGCGGGTGCAGGTGCGGGCACGGGTGCAGGTGCGGGCACGGGCGCGCGCACCGGTGACAGAGCTCGGGAGCGGCGCGTAGACGACGCAACGCTCGGCGATGCCATGCTCGGTGACACCACGCTCGGCGACGGCACGACAACCGACGACCGCCGGCAGTCGGCGTGCCGCACCCACGACCTGCTGGGCGCAGCGGCAGCGGCGCTCACCAGCGCGGAGGGCCGCCGGGGCGCCGCCGGGCCAGCTGCCGAGGAGCTCATGGGCGCCGTGGGCGGCCGAGGCCCCGAGGCGGACGGCAAGGCCGAGGGGGAGGTCGCGGCCAGCACGGACATAGTCGTCTCTCTCTGCGGCGCCCTGGCCCAGGCCGAGGGGCGGGGGCGGGACGCCGCCCCGCTGGCAGCCGAGTCGCGAGGTGAACTTCTCGGTACTGGTGACGGGCCGGGTGACATTCTGCTCGCAGTCACGACCACCTCCGGCAGCGCGGGAGCGGCCGCGGCCGGCTCCCTCATTTCACCAGGAATGGAGTCCAGCGACGCAGCCGTGGCCACGTAAATATCCCTGTCGTCCCCGAGCCGGTCGCCGACCAACGCGTCTTCCGGGTCCGCTATGGGCCTGGACGCGAGGGAACTGCCGTGGGAGCTGACCACGGGGAGGCTGATCTGCGCGATGGAGAGCTTGACCTGGGGCAGGGTGGGAACCGGCACGGCCAGCCTGTTGACGTTCTCCTGCTGCGCCCTATTGGCCCGAGGCGACACGGCCCGGGACGACACGGCCGCGACCGGCCTGGGGTGTGCGGAGTAGTTGGGTCTGATAGCAGTCTGCCCCAGCCCGGGACCGGGACGGGACAGGGAAGTGATCCTGATCTCACGGGGAGTCTCTGGCTTCGATCTAGTAGGCGTCGTTCTCGGGGTGGGGGGCGGGGGCTGGGCGCCGCGGACCGGTGAATTGGGGAAGCGCGAGGAGGTCGCCACGACGCTGACGTGCGCCGAGACCAGGCGCCGCCGGCGCCGCGGGGGAGCGGAGAGCGCGCGCGCCGCGGTGCGCGGGGTGACGCCCCCGACGACCTCCAGGGGGAGCGCGGGCGGCGGCGGTGACCCGGAGGGTGACGTCGGACAGGAGCGCCGCGAGCGCTTGGGGGATGATCGCGAGCCGGGGCCGGGGCCCGGGAGTGCAGGGCCGACGCCCGCGTCTACGCACACCAGCGGGGACGTGCAGCGCGTCAGGCAGGGGCGCTTGCGGGCCGAGACTGCCAGCGGCCGCACAGCAGAGCCCACGGCCACGGCTGAGCCCAGCATGGCCGAGCCCACCACCACGGCTCCCAGCGCGGCGCCGCCGGGCGAGCCGGGGCCGGGGGAGGACACGGACTCGGAGCTGTGCTGGGAGCCCGTGGCCGCGGGGTCCTTGGGGGGGTCCTCTTTGGGGGGCCGGTCCGGGGACGGCGCGACCCAGCCGTTGTCCTGGCCCTGGCTCGGCCCCTCGCCGGCCTGACCCTGACCGCCGCGGCGGCACTTCTTACACCGGCGGGTGCAGCTGCGGGGGGATCGCGGCCTCCTCGGGGACGTCTTCGTGGTGGGCGTGGCGGAACGCGCGGCGCGCACGGAGCGCCCGCTGAGCGAGCGCTGCATGGAGCGCAACGAGCGCCGCAGTGCGAGGCGCGGCGGGCAGCGGCAGCGCGGCGCCCCAGCCAGCACGCAGGCGTTGCAGCGGCGCTCGCGCTCCTCCAGTGCGGCGCACGACTCGGAGCGCTGCACCTCCACCTCCTCGTCCTCCTCGCAGGTGCACGAGCTGAGCCCGCTCCAGCTCCCGCCGAGGCTGGCATCCACCCTCGTGCCCTCCACGGGCGTGGGCAGCGTGGGCAGGGGTGCGGGCGGCGCCGGGGAGACGGGCATGGGTCTGGGCACGGGCTGGGCTTGGGGGTGGGGTGGGTGATGTCGAGGCGGCTGCCACTGCCGCCGCACGGCGTGGCGCAGGGTGCGCGGGGACAGCCACACCTCGGTGACGTCCGCGACGGGCACGCATCCTCGCCGGTGGCGGGGCCGGGGCCGGGGTCGACGGTGTGCTCTGGGAGAGATGTCGCCGTCACTCACCGCGCCGCCGCGTAACTCCGACATCTTCTTGCCCAGCATGGCGCTCTTGAGACCCGACTTCTGCTGCACATCGAGGACGGCTCCGACGAACTCCGCATGTAAGCGATCGCGCTCCTTTTCCACCTGATGACACACCGCACAGAGACAAGCAAAAATTTCATAGGGTAAGAAAGGCCATAGCAGCAATACCTGTTTCTGAAAATTAATATACCTTTTCAAAGCGAAGTTCTAGAACCTCATTCTCCCAACGTAATTCTTCTAACTCTTTAGTCACCAGCGCCAAGCGTTGTTTGGTGTTCTAGAGAGGAAATCATCTTGGCTCTTGGTATCACACTAATAACTGGACTATGTCAGAGATCTGCATCATAACTTATGTACTTACAGCCAAGGTGATTTTGTCATGGTCATAACTAGCAAGCTGCCGCTGCAGATTGCCCAATTCCGATTGAGCTTGTTTAAGGGGTTCTGTTAGTCTTTTATTTTCTGCTTGAACTTCGCGTAGCTGTTTTTCCATCCTTTCATGGCTACTTTTGAGCTCTTCCATTTGTTCCTAAAAGATTGCAAGTCAGAAAAGTCTTCACTTCATTTACAAGTAAATTGAGATAGCAAAATAACTACGCAATCAAGAAAACGTACCTTCAAACTACTAATAAGAGCCAAATTGTTTAAGGTAATTTCATTGTAGTAATTTTTCATATCGTTAAAAGCCTTTTCATGGCTCTTTGTTAGTTCTACTACTTGTCGATTCTTCCGCTGTTCAACCTCTGCCAATTCCATAGAATGCTGCAAACCCATCTCTTCACCTTGAGTTGTTAAGCGAGCCTCATATTTCCTTTCGAGTTCCAAAGCATCTTGAGAAAATTGTTCTCGCATTCTACTGATTTCTGCACTTTGTTCCTATAGAAGTAAAATAAAGACTTTAACACAATGGAAAGTTCATCTTCTATTCCTTTTTCAAACAACATGACTTCAGTCAACTTGCCATTTTCAATTGGCGGACAATTTCTTGATGAGCAAGTTCTTGCTCTCGCAACTTTGCTTTCTGATCCCTTTTATCTTTCAATAATTCATTTTCCATAGCAGTGTACTCATCTTGGGCCATTTTAAGAGCCACCATACGCTCAACCTAAGTTTAAATGAAACATCAGGCAGTAAGATGATTCAAAAATATGCAAGAACGCAATCTTACACCTACCTTACCTTGACATTAGACAAGTTACATTGGTGCTCATACAAAAGATGCTTGACTTTTTGCTTGTAGGTTTTGATTTCCGACTGATGTTTCTCTTCATTTTCATCTTGTGCACGATCTTGATTCCTTAATAAAAATTAGTTCACATTACATATAATAAAAATCAAGTAATGGTAGTTGTGGCAAAAAAAAAAAAAAAAAAAATAATAATAATAATAATAAAAAAACTATTACAAAGTTGCGATGAGCATATCATCCCATAAACTCACCTGAGCTGAGCACGATTTTCTTCCAACTGTTGTCTTGTGATTTCCCAGAAGGTTCTCAATTTGTCTCTTTCAAGTTGAAAAAAATTCCGTTCTTCCCTCTCTCTGTCGAGCTCTTCCCTCAAGCGAAGAGAAAATGCCTCCAGCTGTTCTCGAGACATACTGGTGGTATCAACTCCATCCACTGGACCACCCTTTCCTTTTCCCTTTTTAGGACCCTTCATTAATAAAAAACAAATTTAAAAATATTATATAATGCACACAAAAAAAAATTGCACAGCTGAAGCTGACATTTTATATGAAAAAGCAAAATGTTGATAGTAACGATGTAATATTCAATTATGTGTTTAACAGTCATACCATTTTGTGAAAATTGAAGGAAAAAGAAGTTTATTAGTACGTTAACAGTATGTTTATTATTATTATTTAGTATTTGACGCAAAATTTGTATGCGTCTGCAATGGTGTTCGTTGTCATGACAACCTCCCGCGCCGCCAGAGTTCCTACTGTGTTTTGTTTTGTCTCTTGCGACTTATTCGCAGATTATACCTGCCTGAGCGCACTCTCTCGGTTACAATACCAGTTAATTTTCAAACTCCGTTGAGTCCATATCAGTTGTCCAGTGCCAGTGCTCGTGATTTCGATTTGTTCCCTGAATGTGCTTAGATGGACTCAGTTGACTGACGAGGAGGGTTTCGCATTAAATCTTCTATTGCTCTGGTATTATCTCGGCAAAATCATGACTGAAGGTCAGCGTACCTTTGCGATCCATTCGGATTATTACTCGGCTGGTCTGGCTGGTCGAACGGCTTTGAAAGGTACTTGTGTATTGCCTTCTTTGCGATGTACGAATTATTTGATGTTTGTCTCTGTAACAGTGTAGAATGGCCCTTAAATTTCCTCTCCCGTCGATGTCAAGGCTGAAACGGAGATGACTTTTCAGAGATAGGTTATGGAATGCTTTTTCCAGTCAGTCATATTTTTTTTTTTTCTTTCCACAGAGCCAACCTCTTTACTCAAAAGTGCACTCAGTGATGTGAAGAATATTCTTCAGGCAAGGCAAACCCCTACTGTACCAATCAAGAGAATCGGGACCTTTACAGTATCGAGTCCCCGCTCTAAATCAAAAGCAATTGATGTTTTGCCTGACAGCCTATCGCAATATGATCTGTGCAATTGCAACAAGGATGAAGGTTTGTAATTTTCTTCTCAATGGTACAGTCTGCTTCTCAAATATTCTGTTAACTTCTTTTTAATTTTCTTAGAGGACACAGTAGGATTAGGGTACACATTAAGATTAGAGTCAGAGTGTCTACGTGAAGAGGATATTTTGTATATACAGGAAGGAATGTTCAAATTACCGAATTCTGAAGATGCAGTCGTCGCAAGTACAGAGTTTCCTGATTATGAACCTCCAGGTAAGATGCTTGATGTGTGGTTATTGCAAGTTTCAGTCATATTAGCTTCAGTGTACCGAATATTTGACACAGTTCCCTTCTTGTTTTATTACAGATGCTGATGAAAGCTTTTTGTCTCCAGCAAGAAGCTTAGATTCATATTTTCCACCTGTTGATGAACCCCGCTACATCTTTGATTTTGAAGACTGAGTCTGTAGCAAATGGGCATATTTTATAGTATCATGTATAAGTTAAAGAAGTGGTCTTGTATCAATAGTTTCGTACAAATATTTTTTTATTTTTCTTTATACGGAATATTTTGATTTGATTTTGAGTAAAATAGAATATAATTTAGTGAAATAGCGTGACATATCGTAAGTGTTAACAATTGATTCTGATCTTGACAAGATGCGATATTTAGTTCAGCTCACAAGCTTTACAGTTATATACAGATGAATTTTAAACCTATACAAATGGAGAAAAGTAAACTTTACGAATTACAAAACAACTGCTGTATACCAGCGCCGAACATTCGTCCATGTCATTTGATTGATGAGTCCTTGCACAAAGGAATGTATCACATTGAAATAAGTCCACACTTAAAAGTATTAATCTTCATGAAAGTAAGCATCCTACTCTGTCCCTTGGAATAAGCCTCAGTTCAGAGCCATGTTTTAAAAATACATTCCCAGCTGTTTGCTGGGGGTTTATTCCGATACCATCGTCGGTGATGATGGCTGATGTTGCTGGTGGCACTTTGAATTCCTCTGCCGCGAACTTCAAGACAGCCGTGAAAGGTGTTCCTTCTGGGACACTGAGGACTTTGAAAGGTAGCTTGGGGTCCGATGTAAGGGTAATCTTGAAGGTAACTTTAGCTGCCATTTTAGGTTAGATGCACCGTATGGTAACAGCTGGCGAGACAACTACTTCGAATCTTGCAAATGAAAAATGGACACAGTAAGGACTCAGTAATGATGCACTAAGTTTCGAGTTCGGTATCGACCTTTGAGAACAATGCAAGCCTCCAACACACAAAATACTTGATGAAATGTGTAAAATTGGAGACCTACAACTTGCAAGTTGCTTGCAACTGCAACTACCAACCAACAACACGTCACGTCACAGCACAGTTCTTCGTCTGCAGCAGAGTCTGAGAATAGTGTGCCGGCGCTGCCGATAAGCATTTGTGTCTACTGCTACGAGCGTCTTTAAAGCCAGCCGCAAAAACAAAACAGCTTGTTTTTATCCGTTTTTGCTTAGCATTTTCCAGATCTTGAATGACTTTTCGAAAGGTGATGAGTTGTATCGAGCTTTTTAAAAAAAGCTGACTTTTCTAGCTGACAATTTATGAATGTAAGGCCTGATTTTAACTGTAGTTCCAATTCAAAGTGCTCTGTTTGATGGCTATTTGATATTTCTATTTTGTTAGAGAATTTTAAATGAATATCTGTAGTTCACAATTTATTGTAATTTATCTGTTTACATTTCATAGAAATTGAAGAGGGATGAGGACATCGAAAATTTATGACCATGGTTCGTTTCCATTGGAAAATATTTTCATTGCCTCAAAGGTTAAGGTGAGGCAAAATCATATATTTCTTATCTCATGATATATTTTGCTGTTGTGATGTGGTTACTTAAGATGGATACCTGCTTGATGTGTATTTCCACTCTCAATGTTCATGGTCATCCAGAGTTATTAAATTTTCAAAAACGTGTCTGTTACTTAACTTAAAGGGAGTGTGCTTTAAAGCATCCGGATAGAAAGACAGTAGTGTCCCTGAGCCATCTCTAATGTTTTTCCTCTCTTTCTCGTGAAGGGATTGGGTATCATGGAACTATCAGAACTTTGTCCTAACAGTTCGCTCTCTTACCTACAACCATTTTATGAACTCAAGTTATGCCTCAGATGTTGTCTTGGAACCAATGATTTGGTTTGTGGACAATTTTACAAAATTTTTAGGGCCTGTAAGTATCTATTGCATGTTTTCTCACTCCTATCTATCTATACATTGGAACCTAATGTTGTCTGTTTTAGTTTTTTGTTGCATGTGTAATAGCACTTACTTCATCAGTCGTTGCAATATGCTATTGGATTGGTCTTCCTTATTGGTGGGAAAAAAGTCCAATTGCTACAATTCCAATCCTAATAATTGGGCATTGGCTCCTCATTCAAATTGCCTTCACCTATTACATGGGTGTAATAACTCCTCCTGGATATCCACCTGAGGTATTTTGTTTTTACTTCCATAAGATATCATAATACTATAAAATCTTTGCATCCCTCTCATTTTGTTTATGTTAAAATGCTTCATTGTAGGGGAGTCTAATTACTGAAGCCGTGAGCATCTGCAAGAAGTGTATAGCCCCAAAGCCCCCAAGGACTCATCATTGCTCAGTTTGCAATAAATGTGTCCTGAAAATGGATCACCACTGCCGTATCCTTTTACAACTTTTCACATGTCCACTATTGTTGATTTCAAAGTAATATTTTTCTTGACTTATATTTTGCAGCTTGGTTAAACAACTGTGTTGGTCATCTCAATCATCGATACTTTTATACGTATATGGCCTGGATGTGTATAGGAGTAATTTTTGTAATTACATTTGGACTGGAAATTCTTTTCAAGGAGGTTATTTCTGGTTATTTTCATGAAGAAGAATTGGAGGATATTGAACTGGAGGGACATCCAGTGCGTGTCAGTAAATCTGGTGCAATCATACCAATTGTAAGTGATAGATAGATTCATCTTTCTTTTTTTAGTTTTTTTAGTTTTCTTTTTTTCCCTTTTTAAGAATTGCATCACCAAATCTTTTGACGAGTTTTTTGTTTGAAGACAGAAGACTGGGATCTTAGCGAGATAAACAGCTCTCCATCAAAAGCAGATGAAACGGCTTGGAGGCGTAGATGCATTGTGTATGTAGCCCTGTTATGCACAGGTTCGTTAAGGTTTTTGCAGTTTTTCAATTTATATTATACTGTTAACCATCATGTAACTCATTCATCAAATGACTACCTGTTTTACAGGAGTGATCTTTGCTCTTGGTGCCTTAACAATATGGCATGGAAAGCTCATCAGCCGTGGAGAGACAAGTATAGAGGCTAACATCAATAAGAAAGAACGTGAGAGATTAGCCAAGTACAAAAGGGTTAGTATATTTTTTTCCAAAGCATTTACCTGGTATATTGATTAAAACCTTTTTGTATGTTTCTGCATTTCAGACCTACATCAACCCATATGACTTTGGAAAATGGAAAAACTGGATGCTATTTTTAGGATTGGTAAATGGAAGGTGAGAGATTATAAAATCTTCTTGTTTTCAAAATAAAATGTTGTTTTATTAGGAAGATGATAGTGCCACCATGTTTTGACTTTTTAATTTTTGTTCCGATGCAGAGGCTGGAGATATGTCCTGCTACCCTCAGCTCATCCACCGGTTGGGAATGGATTGCATTGGAAAACTGTGCACTCTGATAGTGAAGATAGTGATGATGATTGCAATACTTTACATTCCTGTCTGTCTAATTAAAACGTAGTCATGAATTCTGTTGTGATACAAGGTTTCGTGCCAACAAGCAAAAATCCATCAGGTTTTAGAGATTAAAACAAACAATATTGTCAAAAGAAAAACAAAATATTTTTGTACCTATATTGATTAGCTTTTTATTTAATGGCATACTTAATTAAGGCAGAAATTACTCGAGATAATAACTAAATTTAATCAGCGGTTGTATGCTTAATGGAAGTGAACTGAAGGAATTGAGTTTAAAATAATGAAACTACTGAAGCAATATTTTAAAAAATAAAATAAAAACAAGTATATGTTAAATCAAGCAACTCACATGAATTTCTGAAGGAGAGCAAATCATTCGGGCAGCAAAAATATTAAAGCTGACCAAAAACTAATGCCCACTGATGTCAGTGACATTTTCATTTAATTTTAAGCCGTCCTCGAACTATAACAATAATAATTGTGCTAGGCCAGGTGGCATGTATGACGCCGACCTCACCAAGTCGTAGAGTGGCCGTTTGCGTGCAGGCGTCTTCCGAGAGCGCAGGTGTGTGTGTGTGTGTGTGTATGTGCACCCGTTATCTGAAGGTAAAACAAGGCGGCAAGAAAACACTCTCACCTCTCGTTTTCGGACGCATACGAGCACGAGCCTCTGAGCTCGCTCGTTTCTCTGCTCTGCAAGGAAAGGCAGGAGCTAGACGCCTGTCGGGTAGACAGACCCGCAACACACGGCTGGCGCACGGTGCTGCCTACCCGGCGGTCATCGGGCGCTCACCCCGGCCGACCCCGACTCTCCCCAAATAACAATTTACATACCACGAAAACAATCCCTTTTTCGTCCGCCGCCGCGCCGTCACGTCACGACGAGCTCCGAGCCGACGACGGCCCTCCACAATTGTTGCACCCGCGCGAAATTATTCCCTTTTTAATCGATAGTCGCGCGGGCGGGGCGGGGCGGGGCAGGCTGACGCAGTCACGCTGTCACTCAGCGTTGATACGCGCCGCAGCGAATAACGCGACACTTGGGATTGTGGCTGTTTGTGCTTTACGAGCGTCAGGCCGTGATTGACAACAGCATGGTGTAGCGCGGCGGCCCGGCCCGGCCCGGCCCGGCCTGGCCCCCGGCCCGCGGGACCCGACGACATCGCCACGCCACCGCCACGCCACGCCTCACCTGTGAGGTCATCGCCACGGCTCTTCATCATTTTCTTCCGCTCCGGGCGCGCTGCGCCGCGCAGCCCCCCACGGCATCCTCCTATATAACTCATCCAGCCGAAAAACAAACTCGCGGCTCTGCTCATCACTCGCGCGCGGCACGGCGCGGCGCTCCGGGCCGCGGGACTAATAAGTTATGGATCCGCACGTATCGCCGGTGTTACGAGCAGGACCGAAGTCCGAGGGGGCGTCGCGCGCGAGACTGCTTTTAAAAGCGCACACCACAGGCACTCGAAAAGACAACTTACGCCAATTATGAAATAATTTTCGTTATCTCTGCTGCCTGTAATAGGCGGGCTGTGCAATGCACGGCGTGTGGCGCGACCTCATGTCAATCGCGCCACTCGGCCCTCTTTTCTACGGAAACCGATGGGAGGGGATAAATCTCGGCGGGACACCTGCTGTGGGGAAAAGGGGAGGTGGGTGCTCGCCAGTATAATGCTATTCCCGCATACATTGTCTTTAGGCCCCTATCTATGCTAATAAAGATAATGGCATCTGCCCAGTAAGAAATGGGACGATGATCTCAGACGTTGATTTGACAACTATGAGGTGAAAAATGGCCGTTTGGAATCGTACGTCGGGAAATCGACGAATATTAAACGTAAGTGTAATATGCGGGTGATAAAACCCTTGAAAAGCAGGGCGTGCTAACTTAACCGAAATTGTTTTCACCTTTTTGGCATTATCTTTTCAACGGGGGGACATATGAGCGTAAACGAGTGACCATTAGAAAGATAAAAGTACACTGAATTTTCGTTACCTTATCACCGAAAGTGCCCAAACCACTCCTTGTGCCCTAAAATAATTTTCGTTAGGTACAAAATAACTTAAACGCAAATTATTTTGTAACGAAAACTATTTTAGGGCACAAGGAGTGGTTTGAGCACTTTCGGTCATACGGTAACGAAAATTCAGTGTACTTTTATCTTTCTAATGGTCACTCGTTTACGCTCATATGTCCCCCCGTTGAAAAGATGATGCCAAAAAGGTGAAAACAATTTCGGTTAAGTTAGCACGCCCTGTTGAAAAGGCGTTAATTCCCACTTTCGTTTTGAAAACCTGTAGCACTATACCTTACGATGAATTTTCATCGAGTGGGAAACAACTCTGAAATATTTGTACACCTCGTAATTCAAAAAAAAAAAAATCAGGAAAAGTTAGGTAAAATTCAGAAAAAAATAGAACAAATCACAAACAAATAGGTAAAATTCAAGCAAAAGTTAACAAAAATTCAATTTAAAAAAATCCACAAAAATTCCCGAAAATTCAGGAAAAATTACAAAATTTGTACATAAAATTTTCAGAGTTGTTTCCCCTTCGATTTTCACCATAATATAAAACGCTTACGGCGGAGCTTACTGCAGCAGCTCCCAGTGGAAAAGCCCGCAAGTTGTTTTTTTTTTTTTTTTTTTTTTAAATTATTATTATTCGTATTATCCAACGAGCTGCGCAGCGTTACCCCGGGACCCTCACCACGCGGGTGCCGCGGCGCGGGTCGGGTCGGATCGCGCCGGGCACGCACCGCTGCCCGTCTGAACCTCCGGCAGTACAGCAGGGACAGCCGAGCGATTCCGAAGATCGCTTTCATACCTCTGTCCTCGTCGCACTCATGGAGCCCTACCATGGCCAGCATAGGGCGCCGCTGTAGGTGCAACAAGGACGGAGGGATGAGAGCGATCTTCTGAATCAATCGGCAGGGAGGAGAAAGACTGCTGACGCGGCCCGGGCCTGAGCCGGACCCTGTGGACCCATGTCTAGCCTCACCTCCCGCCGCCGCCGCCGCCGCCGCCTTATCCAGCAGGGCCGGCGGGGGACCTGCGCGCGCGCAGGGAACCGGCAGGGAAACTGCCGCATTCGGCAATAACTCCTTTCTATTTTTTCCCCTTCTTTTCCCGAACCCCTTCCTCCTTTGCAGCGCCCATTGTTTGTCACGCGCTGCACACACACGCGCGCGCAAAAAAAAAAAGTCACTGCGCGTCGCGTTGCTGCTGATCGCACGTCGGGCGCAGCGCGCAGCGCGGGCTCCGTCGTCCTGGGCCGGTGACGCTGTGCCCTGCCCTGCCGCACCGCGCCGCACGCCGCGCGCGCCGCACACTGCCGCACCGCGTCCCGGCCCGAACCCGGACCAATAAGTAGACTGCAGGCGGAGCGCTCCGGCCCAAACCCGCGGCCGCCTCCCTCGCGTCCTGAGCCACGCCGCGCCCCGCCCCGCCCCGCCCCGCCATGTCCGTCCTCGTGCTGGCCGTGGTGGCGCTGGCGCTCGCCCGCTACGGGCCCGGCGCGCTGCGCCAGCTCCTCGGCATGGCGCGCCTCTTCTGGAAGTCGCGCGCCATCCCCGGCCCCGCCGAGGGCGTGCTGCGCTTCCTCACCTCCCCGTCGGAGGAGCTCATCCACAAGGTGCACGAGACGACGCAGCGCTACGGCGGCGTGGTGCGCGTCTGGGCGCCGCCCGTCGTCTGCATCTTCATCACCGACCCCGAGGATCTCGAGGTGAGTTTTTTTATAACTCTAAATGAGCGATTTTCGTGAAAGTTGCTCCGCCAGGGAGTGGTGAAATTGGATTCACAAAATCGCTCCCTCACGAGCGACGAAATATCGCTCCTCGTTTTACAGTGAATGGCCTCCTTCCAGGTTCGGGTCAACTCCCGACTGTTTGAGTTCAAGATCCCGAATAGTTTCAATTTGAGTCTCGAAACTCTCGCGGGGAGCTCTCTAATGACCCTCCTCACCTAGATCTCCGTATCATCTTACCATCCCCTTCATCGAGCTGCATTTGGGCCGCGCTGATTTCAGCTAACGCGTTCCGGGGGAGGAAATTGTGTCCCTCGGGAACATGACGGACAAGGAACAATTACTGAATAACGTCCCTCTCACCGTTAGCGCTTAGGTCACATTATGACAAAATTTCACATTACTTCTGAAATGCCAAAGTTTAGCCTCCCTGAAAAAAAATGTCATTTTTGCCATCGTTGATGCCCAAATTTTGCATTTTCAATGGAGGAGAAAGGACTTGGCATACCTAAGAAAGTTGGGCTAACCTTGGCATTTAAAAAGAGTACAAGATTTTGGGCATTTAAAGTGCTTGTAGCGTTAACAGTGCTTGCCTCTCAAAGTGAGCAGTATACCGTATCACAAGCAATTTGAAGAGCAGCCTGTCTCTGGAAGTCAAAATTTCCCCTTATGTCGCATTATTTGCGTCGCGCTGAAACAATGCTACCCAAAAATAAAGAAAATGGAGGAAAAAAAGCCCGTGGCGCTGTTTGTTTACTCGGCACGCGCACAGCGCACGCTCCGCTCCGCTTACCACGCCGCCGCCTCTTCCCCGCAGGTCATGTATGGCAGCCCACACGTCCAAGTGAAGCCCGCCATCGTGTACGACTCGGTGTCGCCCATCCTGGGCAAGGGGATGGCCACCCTGAGCGGCAGCGAGCACCGCAAGCACCGCAAGTCAATCGGGCCATCGCTGCACCTCGAAATCCTCCAGGTGAGCTCAAAACAACCGAGATTATAAGGAGCACGCAAAAAACTTAAAAATTATTCGTGTATGAGCAAAATATATTAGCAGGAGTACTTTATTTTTTAGCTGTATAGGCGCAACAATTTTTTTAAGATACGCTGCTGATTTTCTAGCTACCCTGCAATTTTATTTTTCTGCTGTTTTAACTTTAAAGCCGTAGTGCTATTTTCCACTTCTAATTTCAACTAAGCGCGATCTTTTTTCTTCGTGAGTCACAAGAATTTTGTCAAACAGTAAAAATAAAATGAAAAAGCAAAAGTGAAATGATCGTGCTCATGTCAAAGGTGCGAAGGCTGCCCGCTAGACGAGTGACGTGCTTCTCCTCCTCCAGGGGTTCGTGCCCATCTTCGAGCAGAACGCGCAGATCCTCTGCAAGGGGATGGACAGCTACGCGGCGACGGCCACCTCGTTCGACGTGATGCCGCTGCTGGGCCGCTGCTCGGCGCAAGCCATCGTCGAGACGGTCTACTCGGCCGAGGTGACGCCCGGACTCAAGGATGAGCAGGAGCGCTTCATCAGGGTGCTCATGGACTCGTCCGAGCTCATCTTCTACCGCTTGACCCGACCCTGGTACGCGAACGACACCCTCTTCCGCCTCTCGCCGAATTACGACAAGTACATGGAAGCGGTGAAAGGCTTCGACCTGTACGTCAGCAAGATGCTCGCGCACAAGAAGGACATGGTGAAGCGCGGCGTCGGGCCCAAGGAGGGCAAGCGGAAGGCCTTCCTCGACCACTTCCTCACCTCGGACGAGGCGCACGCGCTCACGGAGAGCGAGCTGGTCGAGTCGCTCAAGACGCTGAGCGCCGGCGCCGTCGGCACCTCCATGGACCTCATGTCCTTCTTCATGGTCCTCATCGCCACAAATCCTGATGTCCAGGACAAAATCGTGAAGGTGAGCAGGTCAAAGTGTCGCGCGCAAACTCGATGACACTTTCTCCATATAAATTAAAATTCCGGAGCGCCGGAACTTGAAAGCAGATGATACGTATGGTAGATGTCCCTACGCGTCGCAGGCTTCAGGGAAGCGGAGCGCTGTCGCGCTGGGCTAGGAGGGGGGAGGTGCGGGGCGGGAGGGGGCACCGGCCCGGCGGCCCGGCGGCCCAGCGTCCCGAGAGGTGGCGTGGAGTAGTGGAGTGGCGGGGCGCGCGCCACGCGAAATTTTCCCCCCTGTATAATATTATGCCACACTGGCTGCTCGCTCTGCCGGTTGCTCTCTGCTGGCTGCGCTGCTCTCTGCATACTGCTCGCAGTATGACAGTACAAGCAGGCTGATACCTTCGTATCATCTGCTAAAAACATCCCATGCATTGTGCTCACGCAGGAGTTAGACGACGTCTTCGGGGGCTCGGACCGGCCCGTCGAGGCGAGCGACCTCTCGCACCTGAACTACCTCGAGTGCGTGATCAAGGAGACTCTCCGCATGTACCCACCGCTCTTCGCCTTCAGTCGCAATGTGAAGAAGGACGTGCCTCTGCCGTCTGGACATGTCCTGCCCGAGGGCAGCATCGTCACTATGCTACCCTACATGACCCACAGGTGGGTGAGGGTCAGTTCGGGGCGGTGCTGTAGCTACTACACCCTCATAATTACACTGCTGCAAGCCAAAAGGCGTACTTAGCACACCACAAAGAAGTGTTCTCGCTGTTTGGTTATCTGAGTTGATATTCTCATCCCTCCATATAAATCACGACTTACCGTCTGTGTTGTCCGCTTTGCAGGAACCCCAAATACTTCCCTGACCCCGAGAAGTTCGACCCCTCTCGCTTCTCGCCGGAAAACAGTCGGGACCGACATCCGTACGCTTACATTCCGTTCAGGTAAGCCTTGTCCCTCACCCCTCACCACGTTTCCTGTGGCGGAAAGTTACTGACAGTGAACCGTTACAGCGCCGGACCGAGGAACTGCATCGGCCAGAGGTACGCTATGATGTCCGCGAAAGTCATAGCCGCGACTGTCCTCCGGAAGTTCAGGGTCCTTCTGTGCCCCAACGGACCCCAGAAGATTAGTGACTTCAAGATGTCGGTCGGGGTGACGTTTGGTTTCAAGTACGGCGCCAACATTCGTGTGGAGAGGAGGGTGAAAAGTGATCTGAAACGTCGGGGGTGACTCAGCAGCGACACCGTGTGTCAACGTTGCGTTCTTTTCTTTCTCTGTGATATTACGATAACATAACAATACAATGTGTATATTTTATTTAAAAACAAATCTCAAAACATAATTTTGTTTAAATATTTTTGAAATCCTGGCTGATGTCGGTCCACCCTTTGTACTTGTCACTAGGCCTGTACCCCAAAGCTGTCGATCTTCGCGTCAACGAGTGTCTACGCAGGATGAATGATGGGTTCTGTTCAGCGAAAATGCCTTGGTTTATTTATTAAAATACTAGATCCTGAGGTATGACAGAAATAGTAATCACAAACTTGACTAGATTATTCATACAATATCTATACACAGTATTGGAGAGGAGGACGCTAATGTTACTTACAAAATGAAACAGATAATCTTTTGGCAACACGAACCAAACTCACGGTGGCACCGAAGAGGACATAAGTATTTATGGATGACCTACGCAATCCATTGTTTTACTGGGTAGGCAACCCATTTTACGCAAGCCAAGTACAGACCACTCACACTCCGGTGTCGAATGGGTTGCATACCCAAGAAAATGAAAAGCTTGCGTTGGCCATTTTACGGCTTCCACGAATGCTCGAATGGCTCTAGAATCACGTAACTTATTGATTGAAAATTCTCACATTTCAGCCTCACTTATGGATTTAAAATTATTTTATGGTACACTGTTAAGAAGAGACTCAATGGGTATCCGGACTAAAACGAACTCACAATTTAATACAGTTTTAGGACAATAAGATACAAAATGTACAACCTTAAAAATATTTTTGATGAAGTTTTTGATGTACAAAGTTAAAGGAAGTGTTTGTGGGTTCGAAAGTGTGGCATCATACCACACAAGTACTGAACACAACAGCTTACGCGTTTTTTCGCTAGTCTAAAACGAGGATAGGGCATTGGGCAGGTACGGGCCACAGAAAGGCAAAAATAGATTCATAAAACACAATCCTGTACTGTTAAAAATGAGGACAGCAAACGATGCGGGGAAGACAAACGTTGACAACATTCACGCCAGGACAAAACGAATACTACCAAGATGATCGGAAAGATAAAAAGTTGGGTTGGTTTCTGAAAATATTGGATTGCACTACATTAACATACAATCTAGAAATCCAAAGTAATATACAAATTGATGCTTTTCCATTGCATCAATTTTGTTGAAGTGTAATATTTTCCCCAATAAGAAATAATTGTAGCAAAAGCACGCATATTTCAAAATGACTAGTGCTTCACACGTTAACTTAGATAGAACTTATAAAATCAGTGGTATTTACACTTGGAATAAATACTTCACATCATTGCCTATTGATCAGTGATTACCTGAATGCAGCGTTTTTTGAATCTGAAATTGCATGAAAAATTAACACAGCCATTTCAGCAGCAAACAGTTTTTCATCTGATTTCAAACTGTAATTGGAACAGCGAAACCACTATGATCTGTGACCGCGTCAACTCAAAGAGGCAAGTAATGACAACATAAATGCAATAACACCTACCACTGTATTTAGTGTTAGTGATATGCCAACACATTTCAGAGCTTCATTTGCATTCTTACCCTACATGGCACACAATTAACAGTCTTTCCAAAACCTTACAAATCTAAAGAATGAAACTATATTATCTCCGCAAATTAGACAAAAACAACTCAACCGGAGATTATATGACTAGTATTTATAATAGCACCATATTTTTTTTTTCCTTAGAAATTAGAAATAAACAACGCTCGCCTTTTACCCTTTTTCGTTGGCACTGTAAGTTTCTTACGAAGAACTGCTCGTCATTACGTATAACTGATTCCGGATCCGCAAAATCTTCGCATCACAAAGACCTCCGCTCTGTAAGACGAGTACCACCTGTTTGTCACTGGACCAACATTCTTTGTGGCACCAAGAAAATTTGTGTATAAAATGGCGGTTCAAGATGCATTATGCATTACTAGTTCGTCGTATGAAGAACAAACAGTGGAGACCTTCTGATTTCGGGAGGGACGAACCGCGTTACACTGAGGTAGTATCATCTCCTACAGGGAATCACACAAACACAAATTATATTACACAAACAGCACCACACGAAATGTGCTCTCATTCGGAGAACGACAAATCCAGTTTATGAAATTCTTGTGGTGTTTCGAGATGACTGAGTAAAGCACAGCCAATAATAATAAGAGTTTTGTCCGTAATGCGCGACGGACTGTGTCCGCGCCGGTATGGCAGGAGGGCGCCGCCGCGTTGCCGCGCGTGCCGCGGGCAGAACAAGCTCCCCTCACAGCTGCTGGTCCCGCAGGCCGCCGCCCTGCTGCGACTCGGCCGCCTTCTTGGCGGCGAACAGGGACTGCCTGGCGAGCGCGCCAGTGACGTGGCCGATGGCCGCCGCCACTGGCGCGAGCTGCTGCTAGGTGTCCTCGTCGTCGTAGAGGTCGGCGTCGTCCGGGGACCGCGGCGGCGGCATGGGCAGCGGCACGGGCACCTTCTGGCCGGCCAGCGCCTGCGCGGCCGCCGTGATGGCGCCCCCCGTCGTGGAGTGCGCGTAGCCGCGCCCGCCGCGCCCGCGCCGCCACCGGCTGTACAGGTCCGCCTGGCTCACCGCCGCGTACGACACGCCCGTCGGCGTCAGCATCACGGCCGCGTTCAGGTACTGCAAACGAAAGCGGCAAGCGACCCGCGCGGTTAGTGAAAACTCTTGCGCGCGGAGAGCAGTTTGACTCGGCGAGCCTGAATCACAAGGCATTGCTTTGCATCACGCGCGCGGGACAGCTGTACCTATATTTGTCGTGCCTCGTACTACATTGGCCGGCCGCGCCTTTGCTCAGAGGACTTGACCGTAACGACGAAGGGCAGGAAGCCAGGCCAGGAGCATTAAAAAAAAAAAAACAGCATTTGTTATGAGCTGTGATTGGTGGAGAGAAGCCGAACTGACCAATACGATTGCCTTTTTGTCATGTTCCTGTGGCCCGTCTTCGGTCAAGTCCTCCATGACGTCTGTGCAGCTCTCACAGAAAATGTTTCGGATTCGAGGGGGGGTGCAACTCTGAACTTTGCTGTACACCATTTGTGCGACTTTGTGAATTGTTGTGAAGTTTTAAATAGTTTTGTGAATTTTCACATGAATTTTACTAACTTTTTAATAAATTTTCCTGAAATTTTCTAAAATTTCTAGAATTATAGTGAATTTTTTCAGTTTTTCCAATTTTTTACTCGTTATTTACCTCCTTCCTGAGTGGTGAAAAGAATGGGTATTGTTCTCAGTCGAGCGTAACCCTTAGTACCACTTTCATCTCAGATCTCACAATACCTACAGGCATGATACTTCTACTTTTCTCAAAATGCTGATCTTCATTCCAAGAATGAACTTTTTTTTTTCAAGTTTAATAGTATTATTTTGAGAACACTTAAATTTTGTATGTTTTCATTCTAAGTCCATAACCCAGCTTATTAGTGGAGTTTTCAATCTCAGAGAGCATAATACCAATAATACCCACAGACATGTTTTTTGCAAAGTTGATGTCTTTTCTTCTTGTTTTTTAAATTCTCCTGAATGACGAGGTGCACCAAAATTTCAGAGTTGTTTTTCCCTCGTTCGGATTGCAAAGCAATGCTTTGTTTAGTTTGAACAGTGTAGGCACGGCGTGGTGCCCCGCGACGCCGGCGCAACAGCCAGCAGCCATCTGAGTCTGAGTCTCGTCGAGGAGAGAGTGTTGCGACGGCATGCGGTACTGCTGCCTAAGGTTCTACAGCTCCTACAGCTACTTTGTACTCGCATTTCATTCCATCCACAGCTCTTAGGGAGACAGAACCGTATGCACAAGAGTACACCCAGAAAATTCAGTGCTTTGATCATTTACATTTTCACGAAAACATAAGAAAAATCGCCATTTCTTCATTGTGGCCGCAATAATCAAATTACTTTATCTGTAAATGTTTTTTTCTCTGGGAGTAGCGAATGCATAACAGTTCGCTGAGAACTTGCTACTTTACTACAGACAAACTAGAGACAAGAATAAAAAGAAGTCACGAGTAATACATATATAAAACAAATGCCAGGAATCCGATAATTAATATAATATGGCAACCATACGAATTACATTAAAAATATTAAAAGTAATAAAATATACGATAGTTTGTTTTGTATTTAAAAAAAAAAAGGAACAGGAATCCAAATTACGATCTCTTATCTACATTCGTAGCGGATTAGCGAACACCCTCGGTGTTATTACGAAAGCTTATTCCATGCGTAAGATAAATCTAGCGATACAGGGAGGGGCAGCCAACGAGCGGGGCGGTGGTATAGCGAGGCGTCGGAGTCGGGTCGGCTCTGGTTGAGGTTCGGCAGGATGGCGCGGCCGCAGGGCGGCCCTGGTGGTACAGCGGGTCCCTGGGTGATGGACGGGACGCACTACAATCTGCATTATTTGTTCACACGGCCCTTGCCGTCTTGTTCGGCCTGTCCCGGACGGTCAGGAACGAATGTGTTGGCGCCCTTTGACGTACGAGCTGTGGGGGAAGGCTGGGCTGGGGCCCGCCCGAACCTTTGCCCGAGACTGACTGACCCCGACCAGATGTGACCGAGGGCCCATTAGTTCGGGCCGCACGGGGGGAGGGGGGGGGGTGCAGGGCTCAGCCGTTCTTCCATCTCCAGTCGGATACAAACTGCGCAATCGAGCAGCTCCAGTGCACAATGAATCAGAGGGGAGAAAGACACGGCCGCGGCCAGCAGGGCTGCCGCGGGGCTGCTGCGAGGCGAGGCTCTGCGCCTGGCGAGCCGACCAGAGGTCACACAACAGCAGACTGTTATACTCTCTCCTTTTCTTTCGGGTCGAATGACGTCGTGTCCCTCTAACAGTGCGAGTGGTGCGACACTTAAAGCTTGTGAGAATAAAAACATTGACTTTTGCTGTTGCTATGAAAAGCACAATCTTGCAAAATAACATAAAATAATGACACAAAAAAAAAGGATTTAAAAAAAGATGAAGAAAACATGTACTGACATAAAGTGCACGTGGAAACATAAAAGTGGATAGCCTCTACAGGAATAAAAAATTTTGCGCCTTTTACAAATGCAATGTGTTCGAATATGTTGCCAAGGGCACTAGGTCGGCGGGTGGGTGGGCAATCGCGGCCCAGGCGCTATCTCACATCTAAGTTTCCAGTGGCTGAAATGAAAGCGTTCGGCCCGAGGCCGCATAGGCGTGGATCTAGCTCGGCGAGGCTGGGCTCGGCCCTCTGGCCGAGTAATGGCGGAGGCTATCGTCGCCTACCGCGCGACTGCTCTACTGCGCTCTGCCTTTGCCCCTAGTGTGAAAAAGCCTACAACGCGCCGCGCTGTCCCTGCTCGCGTGGGGTCTCTCCCAGCGGCGATAGGAGACGGCGGAATGTCGACGGCCGGCCGTGCCGGTACCCCTTGCTCCGGGAACTCGGTCAGGCCGGGCGGCTGTACCTGTGCGGGAGCGCCGCGTGGCGTCCCTTCCTCGTGGAGTATCTGCTAGCTCGGCCTCGGCCCCGGGCGCCCCTGGCGGCGCAGAGGGCCGCACGCCTCGCTAGGGGGGCCACTGGCGCGTGAGCTGCACCTCGTACCCGTTGCCGTAGCGCTTGCGGGACGGGCAGCCGTTACAGTCGGGCTGACTGCGTGAGCCCTAGCGCACACACATACACACACACTCACTCACTCGTACGGAGACCCTCTCGGCAGCGGAGGGGCCACCCGCGCGCCGATCCACTGCTCGGCTGCAGTCTTACGCGACAAACGTATCAGGCGATGCGCTAAGACTCTCGGAGGAAAAACCGAGGGGAAAATAACTCTGATTTCTGGGGCGCATTAAGTAAATAATTTTTTTGTGAATTTTCCTGAATTTTCGTGATTTTTTTTCCAATTTTTTTCCAATTTTTCCCTCATTTCTCTGAATTTCTCTGACTTACGAGCTGTACAAAAATTTCAGAGTTGTTGTCCCCTCGGGGGAAACAGTTACGTCGCACACTGCTTCTATACTTTGAAACAGTCTCACAAGAACACTGAGAGATAAGGTTGGAGTTATTACGGCTAAATTTTACATGACAAAAGTCAACAGATACGACATTATCTTTTAAAATTTCACAATTGCCATAGCACTTGGTATTGACTTGTCATTCCTCGTCGAGCATGAAGAAGGTCTTTGTAAATTTTCGATACAGATCGTAAATTTACAACTTAAATTAAAAATGATCGAGTACGAGGAATGTTGCACATATACGAAAAGGTGTTCTTTTACGCTGAACATGATGGTTGCTATTGGAGTAGGAATACCCGCGAAAAGGAGGAATCCCTCCGAGAGTCTATCGTATCCGACACGCTTCACATTCGTCTGCAGGATACCTTGTGCGCGCGCTTGCTGTGGGAAGGCCGAGGCCGGTGGTGGTGGTGCCTAGAGTCGGACCGGGAGTCGGACACAGGTGCCAGGGGTGCCAGGGTGTCCAGGTGAGGAGAGAGGCGGGGGTTAAGGCCGCGGCCCGTACGCCCGCACGGGCACGGCTCGGCCCGCGGTTGGGAAGGGTAGGCCCGCTGCGGAGAGCATGCAACACGCCAAAATGGAAGAAAATGTGCAAAAAAGAGTTAGGATAAAAAAAGGTATAAACAAGATAAGGAGGATACGTCATAGTATTTGCTCAGCATATGTATAGGCTTTTGGGCAGTGTGCCGTTCTCAGTCGATTGCTCGAGTACAAGATTATTTGTTTTGGCCCGCGTGCACATGGTGTTTAGCAGAGTAAAACAAAAAAATTATCCTCCAAATATGAGAGTTAGGAACAGGTGGATAGAAAAGAAACTTGATACAATAGATATCTACACAACTTTGTGGAAAAGGGACTAATACGATAGCGTCAAACTGAAGGTGACAAAACAGCTACACAAACCCATACACACACACACTTTTAAAGAAACACAACCAAACTCACATGCGAGGTAAGAGAAACTACTCTGAAAAAGTACGGACAGGGAATCACAAAAGACCGACGTCAAGAAGTCTTCTCTGAAATATTTCAACACCCTCGGAAACGTTGAAACTCGGGAGATTCACACTTGGTACACGACACTAGAAAGTGTGCACTAAGTACACTACTAAAGGGTTCACGAATAAGGTAACCAAGCGACGAGGTGTGGTTGCCTCAAAGACAGGCGCGACTGCCTCCGCCTCTTCTGCCGCAGTGACGCACTCAGGAGACTAAGAACGACATAAAGTGCGAGCGAGAGGATGCAGGTGGGCGGGCGTGCCGGCGCGGCGCGGCGTGGCTCCCGAGGGACCCGGGCCCGGGCCGCGCGGCGCGGGGCGCCACCAACCAACCCCTGTACCGTGCACAGGTACTGCAAGGCTTACAGCTGCCCGCCCGCCAAAGCCAACTATGTGAACGAGGGCAGACGGACACCCCCAGGATGAGGCCGAGAAGAGAGAAAGAGAGGGGGGGGGGGGCGATACAGAGAGCAGAAGGAAACGGCGCACGCTTATTACAGCTAAAGTCAAGTGCTTTAGCATGTGGCGCCAGTTCAGCCCAGCACATCGCGAAGCAGCCGACGAGCAGGTACTGTACGTATCCGGGTGGAGAGGCGGCGGCGGCACCACGCGGCTCAGCCCGGACGCGCCCAGCCCCACCCTCCCCGCCCGCAGCTTGATCGCGACGGCTGATAGAGTCACTGGACCCGATTAACCTTTTCCATCCTCTCTCTCTCTCTCTCTCTCTCTCTCTCTCTCTCTCTCTCTCTCTCTCTCTCTCTCTCTCTCTCTCTCTCTCTCTCTCTCTGTTTCAAACTCTCCAACTAATTCAAACTCTCTCTCTCTTTGTCTCTCGCACTCTCTCATTCTCTCACACACTTTCACTCTCTCTCTCTCTCTCTCTCTCTCTCTCTCTCTCTCTCTCTCTCTCTCTCTCTCTCTCTCTCTCTCTCTCTCTCTCTCTCTCTCACACACACACACACACTCACTCACTCACTCACTCACTCACTCACTCACTCACTCACTCACTCACTCACTCACTCACTCACTCACTCACTCACTCACTCACTCCTCTCAGCCCCTTCCCACCGCCACCCCGTTTATCCCGATTGAAATTTCACGGTGCAGTGCCGCGCCTTCCCCTTTCCTTCTCTGTGGCCTTTCCCTCTCTCTCCCCTTCCTCGCACCGTTTGAAGTGTCTACCGGGCGGACAGCTCGGTCCGACCCGCCGCGGCCCGGCCCGGACTGTGCCAACAGTCGGAGACCTCTGCTCTCGCGCGCTCACTCTAACCGGCCCTGAACTGGCCTCGGTCCAATAGAAATATCACTCTCACCTCCTCTGGAATATAGCAACAATGCAAAAAAAGCGAACAACATGGTTTTCAGAGGGCGGAGGGCCGGGATTCGCGCTCGAAAGAAATTAATTAAGCGCGCGGGGTCGGGCGGGTGGGTGGATCCCAGGTGGCGCGCAATGTATAACTTGACGAGGGATCATCCGGATTACCCGGAAGCGGTATCTAATCGCTAATCGTTCTTAAATCTCGTTCCGGCCGACGAGCCCGATAGCCGAGCCGCCGCTCGCTGCCCGCATGATTTGCAGCTCACCCTCACACCTGGACACCGCACCGCCAGCACCGCCAGCACCGCCTCTCCCGCCCTCACTCTTACTCTTCCTTCCTCCACCACAACCTCCCTCTTGCCTCCGCTCTCCGCATCATTTTCTCGACCCTGCCCGCCCCGCCCCGCCCTGCTCTCCCCACCCCGCACTCGCTCGTTCCGCTCCAACCACACCAATCCGCAAAGCGTCTTGAACCAGCCCCCCCCCTCCCCCCTCCCCTCACCCCTTCCCTCTCTCCTCCCCTCCTTATCAATTCTCCCCGTCTCTTTAGCCTTTTAGGCACGACGGGCTGCCAATTATTTTCCGGGCGAGGAGACCCCCCCCCCCCTCTCCCCCCCCCTTTCAGCGGTTTGGCGGCGGCGGGCGGCCCACACAGCCACCAGTCAAGCCCCTCTCGATGAAATCAGCTTTGCACAAAGTTTGTTGCGATATTACAAGTGTCACCGTGCCGCTGTGGGGCGGGTCCTGCTGGCGCCAGCGAGGCGGGAGCGGAGGCCGGGATGGAGGTAATGGCGATTTAGTTGTACGACGAGTTAACTCTAGCGGTAAGACAAATACCCCCCCTCCCCCACCTCCACCCGCACCCCACCCCCCTCGCTTGGCTCTCCCGGACATCTCCCCCACGCTCCCCCATCGCCGACCCCGACTCGTCGGACGCCCCCGGAACTAAAGCGATTGGGCGGGCTGGGGCCCAGGCACACACGTCCGGGCCGGGCGGGCCGGGAACAAGAGCGAAATGTAGACCTCTCTCTCTCTCTCTCTCTCTCTCTCTCTCTCTCTCTCTCTCTCTCTCTCTCTCTCTCTCTCTCTCTCTCTCTCTCTCTGCTCCCTCTGACATTCTCGCGCCCTCACACACACACATACATACACACGCACGCACGCGCGCGCCCGCGCGTTCCAGCCGGCCGATACGGAAGATAACTTTCAGCCTCTGTCCTAGTCGCACTTATGGATCACTACCATGGCCAGCATAGGGCAACGCTGTAGGTGCAACAAGGAAGGATGGATAAGAGTGATCTTCTGAATGAGACGGCGACGGCAGGACCCGTGCACACTACGGCTGATGCAAGACCCACGGCGGAAGAAGGCACTGATGTAAGAGGTGCCTGACAGGATCGCCTCGTCGGGGCGGTGTTGACTCCGCGACGACTGGTGCCGCAGCTGCCGAATTCGAAAAAAAAAGAAGAAAAAAACAAGGAACTGGAAGAGGGGTTTCCACTCGCTCTGTGTTCACCGTGTACGCGGTGTCCGGTGTCCCGTAATGCCGGCGTAACACCGCCCAACCCTTGTAATACCGCACTTTGATGCCGCGTTACGTAACGTATACTACCGCGTCGAACCAGAAATCACTGTGCGCAATACTGAGTTACGAATATACCGAGTGGAAACATCCTTTCTTGGCTGGAACTTGGGTGTTAAAGGAAAAAAGCTACCAGGAACGAGCATTAGCATAACAAACATTTACATATTTTTTTTCGAAAGAAAACACAATTATTTATGATACGGGATCAAGAGTCTTACGGAGTAGGAGTGATAAAGACAGTGGTAGAACTGAGAAAAACATACCGTGCTCTTGCAGCGTAGTGTCGGTTGGTATTTTCGTCTCATCTTCCTTGGACAGCAGGCACAGAGGATCCGCGCGAAAGCTCTGCAAACATAAAAACAAAAATAACTTATTTACACTTTATTTTGGCGCAATTTGATAGGACCATCAGGAAAAGCAAGGACGGACATCTCACATATCCTGGGAAGTCGTTCCTGGAACGTCTCAGAAAAAAATGGATTGAAATGTTAAAAAAAAAAAAAAAAAAAAAAAAAAATAGGGGGTGGGGGACTCCAGATGGGCCTTGACTGTTAACGGCGTGCATCGCACGCCACGGCCTGAATGGCTCTGGCTGTCAGCGCAGCGCAGCGCGGCGGGGACGTATTTGGTCCGGCGCTGATGCTGCGTCTCCCGCGACGCTTTTCATTGTAGTAACTTTTCTCATTTACTCGGCAATTTCTCCATTCACTTCTCCAGCCGCGCGCGCGCGCACCTCTACACCGCGCCTTGCGCCTTCACTTTCCTCCCGTCCGCAGTGCGCGCCGCCGCGAGTTCTTTAATCACAGTGTGCCGCAGCCCCAGGCGCTGCTGTCTGCTGGTGGGGTCGGTCCCCGGTTCCCTCAGTCCCAGTCCCCGGCGCCGGGCTGGGCCGGGCCGGAGCCGCCGGCGCGCTCATGTGCAGCCGCGCTCGCCTCGGCCTAGGCTCGCAGGCTCACTCACTCCCTCTGGGCGGGAACAATATTTTTGCTCGGCCGGCCCGGGCACTCTTTATTGTTTTCCTCGGCAGAGCAACGCAGTGGTCGGCGAAAAACAGGCACCGCCGCGTTGTGCATCGGATTGGGATTCCCGTACAGCTCATATAATCCAGACGCATGCGGCTTTTGTATGCGGGCCGCCACCGCTGTGCACAAAAAATCGTTAACCTTTTTTTTAAAAGGTGCAAAGTATTTTTAATATTAGTTAAATACCTAGGAAAAAAAATTCTTGATTGAAGCCAAATTTTGCCTCGTTTTAGCTATTCTTGGTTTTTTGAAGCCAACTTTCTTGTATTAAGGAAAAAGTATCTTCGAATTAAGAAAGAAAAATTGAATATAGAAAATCGGCTTGAAAAAAAAAAACAAGCAAAGAATACTGTTTTCTGTGTGAGGTTTCTTCTTTAATACATTACTAATGACCACTTCAACAAATTGAAAAAGAAAAAGAAAAAAATGGGAAGAAAAATGTTTGATTTGAAACAACAACAAAAATGCTTTGTTGTATGAATAAGGACAGCCTATTCCTTTCGCACAGCGATTATCTGGATGCAGGTCAGCCTCAAACAGCTGGAAGTGTTTGGCCTGCTTCGTACCTGCCGTCCTTTCTGTCTGCCTTGTAACACTGTTTAGGCGAAGCCAACCATAAGGAGCCCTGCTGGACGCACCGAGCCCGGAAGGAGCCCCGATGTTCAAAGCGCTTTGTCCAGTCTCCTGGAACCCAACCCCCACCCTGCTCAGCCGGCTTTCTCAGCCGCTAGTCCTACGAAGGGAGAGAGAGCGAGAAAGTTCCTAGAGAAGAAGCGGGGTGTTTGCCCTGCTGGAAAAAGACTGCAAGAGGGGCGCAATGGAAATAAGAAAACAGGGCATTACTGTGCGCACCCCATCTCATCTTCTGGCCTAAGAGAGAGAGGGGGGGCTCCGACACCCCGGCTAGGCCGGGCTGCGGCCGGGCCACGCGCGGGCGCGCTCGGAGTCATCTCGCCGAGTCAAATAGGGACGCGCGCGCGGGGAGGGAGGGAGAGCAGGGGGAGGACGGCGAGATAGGGCTGCTTGTATCTCGCGGCCTTCAAGCACTCCTCCTCGCAGCCCAGCCCGGCGCTCGAGCCCGGCCCGGCCCGGCGCTCAGCCACACAATATAACCTCCAGCAGCGCGAGCCCGCCCTGCCCCGGCCCGGCCCGGACCCAGAGAGCACAGGGGTACAAGATGACAGCGGCACGCCCGGCCCGGCCGGCCCCGCCCCGCCCCGCCCCGCCCCGCGCAACGGGAAGTATGGCGCCTGAGCGTTAGCGTGCGGTGCACGACGTGGGGGGAAAGGGATGACAGCCGGCGCGCGTGTGCTGGGCGCCAGCCAGGAGACCAGAGCAGAGGGAGGCACTACTTGAGCCCATACCGCACACATGCCGCTTACATCGAGCCATAAATTCGCTGCTCAAGAAACAAAGTAGACTGAACACCTTTCAAAGACGTTGTAACAATTATTAGAGCGTATAGCACGAACGCCTTTTCGAAGGCTCTCGCTGCTGCTATGGAGGATGTAGTAAACCTCCGACAGTTTTAATACATGACCGTGATGCGTTTTTCAAGTGTTGAAGTCTCCTTCTCCCCCCTCTCACGGCAGTGCACTTTTAGCGGCCGCCTCCTCACCACGATCACCGCCACCACCTCATCTTACCTCCCGGGCGCACCCCTCCACCGCCACCTCCACTCGCACAGTCTGCTTGCTGCCTGCTGCTGCCGATAAGACGCAGACCCCGCGTTCGAAAAGCATGCATCTGTCTCGCTCCGTCCCGGCGGGAGGGTTTCACAGGAAAGAGAAGGAAGGGGTAAGAGAAAGAGAGAAAGAGACAGATAAAGAGCGAGAGAGGAAGAGAGGGAAGAGTCAGAGTTGGGTGAACCGAGAGGGAACGAAGGACGTTGCAGAGGGACGGGAGAGTCTGGAGGAGAGAGCGGAGAGCGCCGGGGCGAGGAAGCAGGGAGAGACTCAGAGGGGAGGGGGAGAAGAAAGGCACCCTCACACAGTCGAGCATGGAAGAGGCTTCCTTTTGTCTAGCCGCGGCGAAACTTTACCTTTACGTCGTTGTTTGCCATTGTGAGCTCTACAGCAGAGTCCTACATCACGGTTGTCCGTAGAGGAGAGGGAAGGGGTGAGTATGGAGGGGAGATGGGGAGGGACAGAAGAGGAGGAGGAAGAGGAGGAAGAAGAAGAAGAAGAAGAAGAAGAAGAAGAAGAAGAAGAAGAAGAAGAAGAAGAAGAAGAAGAAGAAGAAGAAGAAGAAGAAGAAGAAGAAGAAGAAGTTGGAGGAGGTTAACGAGGGGGACACAAGAGAGAATGTTTCCACAGCGTTTTGGGACAGACCAACAGCAAGGCAACTCTTAGAAGCTAGCGGTCTGCCGCTGTGTTGTTGGTGCGGCGAGGCAGGCATGAGAGCTTCCGACTTTAATTGGCCGCCCGTGGTCTCACGCCGAAGAAAAACGCCCCGCGAGCAGAAAAGAACAAGAGAGAGGGAGAGAGAGAGAGAGAGAGAGAGAGAGAGAGAGAGAGAGAGAGAGAGAGAGAGAGAGAGAGAGAGAGAGAGAGAGAGAGAGAGATGAAAGAAGAAGTGTCGAAGATGTCTCCTGCAACACGGGAAGCACTCTCCAGTGAGCAGACCGATTTGGGACTCGGGACAGTCACCGGGACGGACCCGGGACGGGTCTGGGCGAGGCGGGCCGGGCCGCGCCGGGGGTGAGTCGTGGCAGGGGCAGGGTGGGCCGAGGGGGGCGGGGGGCTCGCGTCAGCCCGGAGCGGGCCCGAGAGCCCCCGGGCGATTCGCTCGCGCAGCACGGCCAGTCAGCGCCCCGCGGCTGCATGCTGGGGCACCAAACCGAGCAGGCCAATCACAGCGCAGCAGCGAGCCCTGAAGTTGTCGCCTCTCTCCGTACAATCTCTCTGGGGGGTGGGGGTGGGGTGGGGTGGTGGTGGTGGGGCGTTTCGAAGGCGGTAGCACGAGAGGGGGGGGGGCTTTTGCAGCGGAATGAGCAGAGCTTTCCAGCAACTCCACGATCAGGCCTAATCCACAGGGGTGCTAGAGGGAGAAGGGGGGAGAGATGGACAAACGGAGAGTCACTTTAATTCTTTTCCGCGGCAGAGGAAGGGCAGCCAAGGGACCAGTGCTGCCGATGCCGGGGCCTGCTGAATGGGGCGAGCCCCTCGCGCAACGCCAATTACATATTCAACGAGTAATCGAGTGCTTTGTATTGAGGGGCCCATTCCAATCCGAGGAGACGTTATTCCGCCAGATAATAAACGGGTATGGAAGGTCGGGCGATTTATCAATCGTTTCCTCAGATAAACCGTTATATTGCGAACCGGACCGGGACCGCTAGACAAACTCTCGGTCTTCGCGGAGGAATGAGGCAAAAGGCCAGCAGAGCCAAACGCGTACCCGGTCGTGTAGAGGCGCCTGCAGAGCGCGGGGTAGGCCGTACCGCAGGACACGGCTGCGCGCCGGGCCTGCCTACCTCGCGCCCCGCAGGCGCTACGGGCTCCCGGCCGGGGTCCGGGCCGGGGTGGGATCATGATCAATCAACGCCGTCGTTTAGGCCTCGAAAGAAAAGAAATCATCCTTTCGACGGTAAAGCGGAGGCGAGAAAGCTAGCAGGTTGACGGTTGAACCGCCGTAATGACAACAACAACAACAACAACAACAACAACAACAACAACAACAACAACAACAACAACAACAACAACAGCGCCGGGCAAGACAACGATGCTGTTCGAGGCGGCAGGGTGGGCGCTGCTGGGAGGATCCATCAACACCATCGTCTCCAACCCTTTATTCTCATCGCGCGCAGCCTCGCCGTCAGCACACACACTCACGCGCACCTTGGCGTCCCCTCCTCCACACACACACACGCGAACACCTTTGCGCCTCTGTCTCTCACTCACACAAACACATACACTTTCTCTCTCACTCTCCCACACACACTCACCCACACGAACACAATCACGCACACCTGGACGGACCCCCCACACCCATCCCCTACTCTCTCGCACACGGATCTATCAGACTGTAATCCAGGTCGACCTGATAAAGGTCGTGTTGATCAAGGTTTCCGCTCACGGCGGCACGCGGCCCGGCACGGCCCCCGGGAGCGGATTGGACCGCATGGACAGGGGCAAGAATGAGGGTGCAAAGGAAAAAAGGAAGGAGAAAAACAGGTTTGTTCTAAATCAAACATTATTTTCGGGCAGCAGGGCCGGTGTAACGGTGCGCCGTTGTGTCGTACAGTACCGGGCGCGTTTCAGAGAAGACGAAACAGTATATTGCGGCGCTGCCTACCCAGGCAGCCACGGCGCCGTACTGCTGGAGCGAGTAGGCAAACACGCATGCTGATACGAGTTCTCCGAAACGCCTCGCTCTGTCCCGGCACACGCGTCAGTTAAGCCTGGAGACAGCGGGGAGGGACACCTGGGCGGGGTGGGGGTGGCCCACTCCCGGGCATTCCCCGTCAGACCTCACTCTTCGTCTTCTCTTGCTACTCTGCTGACTCTCTCTCTCTCTCTCTCTCTCTCTCTCTCTCTCTCTCTCTCTCTCTCTCTCTCTCTGTCTGTCTGTCTCTCTCACACACACACACACATGCACGGCGTATACATTCCCTGACGGCTTTGCTAAGGTTGGCACGTCGCAGACTAAACAGTGAACACGACACAATCGGACGATTGAACAACAGCAATCCCTCTCCAAAACTGTCAGCGCGAGGCAAAAACACAAAAACAAAAACGGGACGGGAAACGAAGATAAACAGGAAAGGAGATAGGAAATTCCCCCTTTGCCCTCGAAAGCGCTGATAAATTTGCTGGTGGTAAGAGGGAAGCGCTGGGCGACAGGAAGCGTGGCGGGGCGTGGCGGGCGGAGTGGGCCCGGCCGGCCCGGCCCGGCCCGAGCGGGCTACATCTCCCGGCCCCTTCCCCGCCGCCCTGACCGACAAAATAATAAAAGATTGTCACCGCAGGTGGGGAAGGAAAGGGGGGGGGGAGTGAGCGAGCAAGAGGGAGAGAGGGAAGAGCGAGCGAGAGCAGGAGGGAGAGAGGCGGCGGCGCGACAGCAAGAGCAAGGGGTGAGCGGGGAGACCGTCTTGATTAATTCGAGTGGAACGAAGAGGGTCGACTTCATACTTTTCGCGAGACGTAACTTGAAGTCGCTGCCCTGGTCAGCACCACCAGCACAGAGAGAGGGGGTGTAGGGGGCAGAGGGGCCCGAGCCGAGGCCCTGCCCTGGGCCGCGCACCGGGCACACCTTTTGTTTATTCCAGCCCCGCCTTCTTAATTGCTGCTCGCGTTTCACCCCTGCTGGGAGCGGGGTGGGGTGGTGTCAGTGGGTAGCAGCAGGGGTAGAAAGGGGGGGGGGGGGAAGGGGCACTACATCGGCCAACCATAGCGGCTTGGCTCGGTGCCAGCGCCAACACGGGGTCGGTAGAGAGACCCGATCCGAACCCCCCTTTCAGGACCTCACATTGTTGAAAATTGAGAGGAGGCGTACTCAAACTGTCACCTTATCAATGTCGGAGGCTTCCAAAAAATAGAAGTCAGGTGTATCTTGACAAGCATGTTACGTTCACGGCAACAAGAAATTGAGGGAGCACTCGATCCAGTAAGCTTAGGCTACAAATTGCCAACCAAATTATGACAAACGATTTTATCTAAAGTCTATCAGAATGTGAAACTGAGTCCAACTTAGCGACCTTGTTAAATTCTCACTAAGAAATGTAAAGAGGTGGTAAGTCTCTGTAACATGATTTGACCAAACGTAAAATTGTTTGTATTGTTATAGCGTTGTATATTATTCACCCGCACTCAACACTGTCATATTCGGAGAGCAGGTCTGCTGATCTTTACGGTGAGACAATCCACTTCCCTTAAGTGGACCGCACTAAAATGTATTTGAGACTTATTATTTCACTTCCTCTAAGTGGACTGCACTAAAATGTACTTCGATTCCGCGCCAACAATCTCGCAAGTACACTGACTTGCCACGTTGTGTTGTAAGGAGTGCTGTGCAGCCGCCATAAAGCACCACCAGAACCTCCACACGCGGCGCCTCGAGGCAGAGAGGACCCACACCCACACGCTGTGCACAGGCCGCGCCCCCAACCAATCTATATACACTCCTTTTGGCTTGCTCCGACCCGAGGATAAACTCAGAGTGCTGTTTTCTCCTGAAGCCCGGCGGTGCCCAGTGTATGTGTGCGAGTGTAGGGAGGTGGGGGTGGGAGTAGGGGGCGGAGGGATACTCCCCCACCCCACCCCCACCCGACAATAGCATTTGGCGTGGTGGGTATTTGAGGGATTTAGTGTAAACGTATTGCGGAGCTAGCGCTTCGGGGAGCGGGGTTGTAGGGGGGTCACTGGCGAGAAACGGAAGAGGAGGAGGAGGAGGACAGACGAGGAGGAGGAGAAGGAGGAGGAGGAGGAGGAGGAGGAGGAGGAGGAGGAGAGGGAGGAGGAGGAGGAGGAGGAGGAGGAGAGAAGAGGGAGGAGGGCAGGAGGGGGAGGAGAGAAGAGGGAGGACAGGAGGAGAAAGAGAGAAGAGGGAGGAGGAGAGAAGAGGGAGGACAGGAAAGGGAGGAGAGAAAAGGGAGGAGGAGAGAAGAGGGAGGAGGAGAGAAGAGGAAGGAGGAGAGAAGAGGGAGGAGGAGGAGGGCAGGATGAGGAGGACGGGAGCAGCACGGAGAGGAGCGCCATCTGCTGCACTGCGAGCGGTGCCGGCGCCGTGCGGCGAGGCGGCCGCAGCCCAGCCCACGCAGGGCGCGCAGGGCCTAGGCTTAGCAGACTGATTCAGAAGAGCGCTCTCGTCTCTCCTTCTCCCTCGCACCTTCGCGGCGCAAACCAGATGAGTGCGAGAGAGACAGAGCGAGGAGATAGCTGTCTTCTGAATTATAGCCCACAGGCTCGCACTCCGCAGAGGACGCGCGCCCCCGCCCCGGAGAGCCGCTAGAGACAGACTAGTTCGGGGAGAGTCTCTGCCTGCCCCGGCCTGGCCGGCGCCGGCGCGGCGGCCTACCTCACTCGCAGCGGGGAGCGCTACATTTCGCCGCAGAGTGCGTCGCGCACTGTGTGGCTGACAGGGTCGTCGTGCGACAGCAGGCGCCGCGCCGCCGGGCTGGCAGGTCTATAACGGTTATGGCGCCGGAAACGAGAAGAACATGGCAGAGAGCGCGTTTTTGCGAACTGCGTGATCGCCTCACTCACGCATGATTCGTAGCGGGTTTTTTTCCGGACGGTACTAGTTTTTATTTATTTTTCCTTATGATAAGTCACATGATCAATCACACTCGAAACGAAACAATACACTGGAAAGGTACTAGTCACATTTCTCGCCCGTAATGAGCGGAGTATTTTTTCATCGCTCAGTAAAAGTGACTTTCGCTAAAACGACTCAAATCGAGTATTTTCTGGAATTTTGAAAATCGCTCCGGAAGAGTGACATTTGATGATTTGACTCAAAAAGAGTCATAGAAGTGACTCTAATAGAGCTATGTACACGCATGTCGCTCTCCCAGGAGCATGAAAATTTGGTACAGAAAAGTCGCTCTTCCAAGATCGAAAAAGGCGACTCCTCCATTTTCAGTGTATTCCGAAGCAAAAGAGCTATTTTCGTTATTCTTATTTTTCCAATAATAAGTTAAACTTCACGCCACGCAGAGAACACAAGGCGCATTTCAGTCCTTTTCCCCCCTGTTTCTTTTTCTGGGAAAAGTTTGCCAGGGTGACTAGCTCAGGAGACAACCCTCCCTCCCTTCCCGAAGCGTGCTGGCCGGGCCGAGTCGACCCTGGCCGGCCGGGCCGACCCTGGCTCTCACGACACGCAGGGCACGTACCTCCACGCTGTCACTGAGCGTGTTCAAGGAAATCGGCCCCTTCGCAAACCAATGGAGCGTGGGATCCGTACAGGTGACTCCCCACCTCCCTCCCATGCCCTGTACCGCTACCCTCCACTGCCTCCTGCTCGCTGTCTCTCTCCATCCTCCTCAATCCCCCACCCTAAGAATCCTCTCACTCTCTCTATGGGTAGAGAGCATAGAGAGCGAGAGAGGAAAGCGACCTGACGCCTTCCGCGAGATTCTTTTCTGTCGATCCTCTCGCGCGCTCTCTGTCTCTCAGCAGTGCCCTCTCTCACTCCCCCTTCCCTCTCCTCCCCTCCCCTCTCCTCCCCTCCCCTCCCCTTCCCTCTCCTCCCCTCCCCTCTCTTCCCCTCCCCTCCCCGTCCACCACCTGTTGCAAAGGCAGACTGACGCTGAGGCAGGGCAGGCTCTAGATCTAAATTGATATACATCTTTTTTTTTTACCCCGCGCTTTTTAAAAAGAAGACGCGCAAACCTCGTCGGCCACTATCAACCCCGGCAACAGGCCTCACACGAAGGTTTTCCAGAGTAGGAGAGGAGGCGCTCTGCAGAGCCGTCCGGCCGCGCCGTAGCGCTTGCAGCTAATTTGAATCGCCCCGGCCAGTTTATACACAATGCCGATTTTAAAATGCAAATTGGGGAATAAAAATAAAGCGGGGCGCGCGAGTGGTGCTCACAGCGGCGCATAGCGGCCGGGCAGCCAGCGCGAGGGTTGAGCAAGGAGACCAGGGGACGCTCTGCGCGTCGCTAGCGCCGCGAAACACAGAGCGCCGCGCCCTCAGGAGAGAATCATTTTTACGAACGAGTATAAATTGCAGCTAACACCGAGGTGTTCTTCACTATAAACCCAATCGTACACCGATTTTTCTGACTTCTGTGGTGTTTTGTGATTTTCCTTGATTTTTTACCATTTTTTTCTAATTTTTTCTTCTGACTTTTTGAAACAAAAAATCTGATTTTTTTTCTTGTTGTTTTTCTTTTTGGGAATTTTAGCGAGGGGCGGCCAACTCGAAGAAAACGTGTACACAGAAATACACGTGTATTTCTAGAAATACACTAAAAATACAAGGAAATACTCAACAATACACAGAAATACATAGAAATACTCAACAAAAATACAAGAAAAATACCGAAAAATACATTAGAAATACAAGAAATACAAGGCAAGTGTACACAGAAATACATGAGTTGGCCGCCCCTTGATTTTTAGTGATCTTATTTTAGGGCGTACAATAATTTTTTTTAGGGAAGGACCCCTCAGCTAACACCTCTGATACTCCAAGAAACATCGTAAGTACACCATATTTCGACGTGCATGCACAGAAAGAGCGGGAACTGAAACAATAAACAATACGCCGCCATGTGCTGGCCGAGGATTTGCCGCACCTCCACTCTCATTTTCCAAGGAAAATAAGGGAAAGTAGTCCAAAATTCCCTAAAATAATCAAACATGTGGAAAACCCGAACTTTTGAGTCACTGAAAATTTTTCACCTGGATGCAAATCACTTCTCCTATCCAGAAATTTTCCATACTCGCATATAGTCAATTTCCAGCCACATATTATTCGAGTATTTTGATTTCTAGCTAGCGGACACCTATTTCTGTAGCGGGGCACCTCTTGGTGCTTGCTGTGCAATTCGGTTGAAATTCTCACAGTTTCACAATTTAAAATTGCACCCCGTCGCCGTGCCATGGAGGCGCAGGAGAGGGGGGAGAAGGAGGAGTCAAGAAGGCACGGCAGAGGGGGGGAAGGGTAGGTATAAAGGAGGCACGGCATTTTCTACGGCGGAGTGGAGACTTATCGCGTGTCGGCGGCAACTAATTGCCCATCCGGAAAATGAAACCGGAAGCATTCCGGCGAGAGGAACACGCGCTCCGGGCCCGCCTAACGGTCTGTACAATCAGGCTCCTGAGATAGCAAGAGAGAGAGAGAGAGAGAGAGAGAGAGAGAGAGAGAGAGAGAGAGGGGGGGGGGGGGGGGATATAGCTCGCGCGGCATCCCGAAGCACAGGGGATGCTATCTGATAGACAACACGCGCGCGCTGCGGGACCGAATCTGAAGGCAATAAAGTAGAAGGCCTCTGTGAGCTTACGACGAAAAAGAGGGGATTTTTTTCGGGAGGGGGCAGACCGCAACGTTTTAATTCGAGGAGTAAAGTATCCTGAGCATGACGGCGCGTAGATACGTGGTTGGACAGATAGGTAGATGGATGGGTGGATAGGGGAGAGCGCGATGACAATTCTTGGCTCGTCGGGGACCCAGGGGGTCGGTATGGATGCTAATCCCTGAGGCTTTGATGTTGAGTGGGACTGAGTGAGTCATGACCCAGGACAAGGCAGAGGGAGAAAGGGCGTCCAGAGCACTGCAAAGAGTATCGGAGGGACCATCTGAGACCGGATCGGACGAAATAATATTGAGTACACCAGAGAGAAGTCGAGACAAAGAGATGAGAATTATGTAAAACTGTATACCCTAGTTGAAACGTGAAATCGTTGTGGAAAGCTGAGAAAAAACTCGCGCTAGGCAGATTCTACGACTTTTGAGAAAAACAAGTGGGATGAAAAGAGAGCTTTAAAAATAAAATGGTGCGTTTTCATTCTTGAAATCAAAAACCAAACTCAAAATTATCGACTTAAAAGAAAATAAAAAACGCCTATCTTACCTTTTTTTTAAAAAAAAAAAAGACACAGGCCTTGTAAAATTAGGACTAAAAAGTAAGGCTTTTATCCCGTTGAGGAAAATGGAAGGCAAGAGGTGGGCGCGCGGTGTCTACACTGACGTCATTTCGGGTTTCATGGCGGTGTGTATGTATACGGTTCCCTCCCCGTCCCCGGCAGTGTACTAGCTGGTACTCGAGTGTATAAAGGCTCGCACCTCTGCCCTCACCACCCCCCACCACGCCCGCACCCTGAGAGGAAATAGGGCTGTCAGGCAGCAGCCGGGTGGCGCGGCAAGCGTGGTTCTCTGGCGCCCGACCCTCCAGCCCAAGTCCTTGCCCTTGTTGCAGCGGCTGAGCAAAGATGCGATCTCAAGGGAAGGGAAAAAAAATATGTCAAATAAATAAATGACACACAATTGTCGAGTATACAAAATGTAAATGACTCGGTAAATGATAACTGTAAAACGTCCCGTTTATCGTAAATAAGCATAAGCATTCCTCGCTCTGCCCCGCCCGCAGGCTTTGCGACATTTCGCGTTTCTTTACTTTATGCCTTGTTTGACGAACAGACAAATAAACACAGCGTCGTGTTGGTCCCAACCCCCCACCCCCCAATTGGGGATGCAACGAGTTTAGACGGCTTGTTTGTCACATTCCAGCCAGCCGGTGAGGCGCGGTGAGGCGCCCTCCGCTACGCCCCTCTCGACTCTCTCTCTCTCTCTCTCTCTCTCTCTCTCTCTCTCTCTCTCTCTCTCTCTCTCTCTCTCTCTCTCTGTCTCTCTCTCTCTCTCTCTCTCTCTCTCCCCCCAATCTGTCTCTTTTTCTCTCTGTCCCTGGCTGAATGCGTACGCGCGCATCTCTCGCGACCTCATCTTCAGTACCAAATTCCGATTTTCTCCTTCCCCCGTCCATAAGCCCGTTCCGTACCGTGGTGGCAAGGTGCCACATCTCTCTTGCATCGTGGTCCCCGCCGACCCCCGGACCCCAGCAGGGCGGGGCGGGGCGGGGCGGGCTCCGGTGCGGCAGACGGCGACAGCTCCAGCAGGCTGACATAAATACGAGAAAGCTACGCCGCCGGGCCGAGCAGGGCCCCAGTGCGTGCTGATGTGTGTGTGTGAGAGAGAGAGACAGAGACAGATAGAGACAGAGAGAGAGACAGACAGACAGACGGGGAGATGGAGAGATGGAGAAGAGCACATGAGGGGGTTAGAAAAGACTGGGGAAACTGAGGTGGTGGTGGTGGGTAAGGGGGGTGGGGGCACGAGGAACGTGTTGAGCACACTGTAGCAGCGGGCCGCTGTCGAGTCGCACTATCTCCGTTGCGAGGAGAAGCGGAACGTAAACGAGGTTGGTAGCAGCAGGCCAGTTCACGTTTAAACCACTTTTTGCGTCCTGTAAAATTTTGTCTCGTTACATTACACTGTTAGTACAATTTACTGCACTCTAACTGGCAATGTACTTTTTCACTGAAACACTGTAAACTGGTTGGCGTCTTTAGACGCCAAAATATTGGCGTCCTCTGAGAACGCCAAATCTTGGCGTTCAAAGACGCCAATATTTGGCGTTCTCAGAGGACGCCAAAATTTTGGCGTCTAAAGACGCCAACCAATTTACAGTGAAATAGAAGAGTCGCCTTTGTCGCTCTTGGGAGAGCGACTTTTCTGTACCAAATTTTCATGCTCCTGGGGGAGCGACATTGATTAACATCGCTCTATTAGAGTCACTTTGATGACTCTTTTTGAGGCAAATCATCAAAAGTCACCCTATTTGAGAGATTTCAAAATACCAAAAAAGACTCGATTAGAGTCGTTTTCGCGAACGTCACTTTTACTGAGCGATGAAAAAATGCTTCGCTCATGACAAGCAAGAAATGTGACTGTTACATTTCCAGTGTTCGTACATTTGAAATGTAACTGTATTTAATTATGTAGATTTATGAAAAAAAAAATCCGTGCCTCATTCTGTAGAATATTGGACATAAATCTGTTTTTATTTTGTGCATTTTTTTCTACATACAATAATTTTTGCAGATCTGTGCGCAATATTCTAAACGATTCGGCATGATTTTTTTAAATATAAATCTGCATGTTTATATAGTAACACTGCATCTTAGAGTGTACACAGCTAGCAGTCAGGCCCAGCTGCACGCCTGGAGCCGTGGCGCATGTACGGTCGCCCGCCGGTCGAAGGCCAGAGCGATGGATGGATTAGCTCGCGCGCGAGGCAGGACGATAAAAGAAGCAATCGTGACGCAAAATCGATTCAAGCCGATAAGTCGCGGCCAGTGAAGGGGACTTGATAAGTGTCAGCGACAGGCCCGGGCCTCGCGCAGATGAGAGAGTCCGTCTGACAGTGGGCGTGTCCCACGGCGGTGCGGAGGACAGGCTGCTGGGAGAGTGGCGGGAGAGGCAATATAATCGTCCCCCCTCCCCTCCCCCGCATCTCGCTCAACTTTTTGAGACAAGCTTATCGGTGCTTTTCCGGTCGAACAGAGAGCTTTGGGCTGGCCCGTGTGCCCGCCCGCCCGGGATCCGGGACCCGGGAGGTACTCGCGCGGAGGAGACGGAAGCCCTGCGTCCCGGCGAACGTCAGGGAGCTCCGCTCTTTATCCGTATCACCCAGTCACACGGAGGTAAGCGGTCCGAGCTTACCGGCGGCGGCCGGGGTGAACGATATAGGGGAGACGGGGAGGAGCAGCTGCTTCTTCTGGCGGAATATACGAACTCTGCTCCCGCGCTCCAGCCCATCGCCGGCCAGTTACGGCAGGAATTACTGCAAAAAGTTGGGTCGCGCGCACTAATACAAGCCAATCACACGAAGGGGAGCGGGGAGGAGGAAGAAAGCTAGAGGGAAAGTGTCGTTTGTCATTCCGAGCAGCGCGTGCGAGAGAGAGAGAGAGAGAGAGAGAGAGAGAGAGAGAGAGAGAGAGAGAGAGAGAGAGAGAGAGAGAGAACCCCCTTCCTCCTCCCACACGACGCATAATGATTTGTGGCCCCCCTCAGGGCCGCGCGCGGAAAGGGTGCGCTCAGTGTGTGCCGCGACCTCCGCGCGCCCGTGTGCTTCCCCACGCGGCTGCAATCGCCCCGCCGCCGCCGCCGCGGCAGAACCGAACACCCTCCATCAAAAAAAGATTCAAAAGCCGCGGGTCAAGTGGAAGAAGATGCGGCCATAAACATGGCAACTTTAAGAACGGCCCCCTATATCAGCCGCCACGAGCGAGCGCGCCGTGTCCGACCTTCGGAATAACAATAACCAGCACCTGAGCCAGAGGTCTCCTGTCCTCGTGAGACCAACCTGCGACATCCCGACCCCAACCAACAAACATAATTATTTTCCGTTATTTTGGCGCGATACACTGACACAGTATCCCAATAATTCATCACAATGTTCCGTCTCACATTTCCCCCGGGCTGTGCTGCAGCGAGGTGCTATTTCGAGCGCGGTCGGCGGGCCCCCGCCCCCGGGCCCCGGGCCCTTCTCCGGCGTGCGCGAACCGAACGTGACCCTTTGGGGCGGGGCGGGGCGGGGCGCGCGGCGGGTGAGCGTACAAGGGCAAGGGTGGATGCGCCATGATTCAGGGACCATCACGCCGCTCGGCAATACTCCATTCCGCTTGCGGGGAGCAGGAGACCGCTTCTGGTAAGGGTGCACGCAGCACAGTGCATGGCGGGGTGGGGCGGGTTCGGGCGGGGCGGGTCGGGGCAGGGTGGGGTGGGGTGGGGTGGGGTGGGGCACGGCGGGGCCCAGACCGCCGGACCCGCCGCCGGACCGTCGGCGGCACATTCCACAGCCCGGCCGTGCCGGCATTCATCACGATGGGGTATAGGCGGTTAGCGCACAGTGCGCGGGGGAGTGAGGGGAGACAGCAGCTGCTGACCCGCACACTGACCACCGAGAGGACCAGCAGCCCGGAGCTACACTACTCGAGGGCGAGGCGCACCGCTCGGTGAGCTCCAGTCCTGTACAATGCTCTACAGTATTGAAAGTGCTACCACCAGTCCTCCAGTAATAAGTGTGACCTGATCTATGATATAGTGTTCAACAGTAAAAAGTCTGAGATACCCGCACTGTGCGTAAGTCGAGGGGGGGATCACTCATATAAAACTTGTACAATGATTTTTTTTGATTTTTGATTTTTTTGATTTATTTGATTTTTGATTTTGATTTTTCTTTTGATTTTTCCCGAGATAAAAAAGATATAATATGTTACTTTAAAAAAAATTGTGTTTTTTCTTGTGCTTTTTATGCAACTTTCTACTTGATTTTTTTTTCTTCAAATTTTTTTATATGATTTTTTGGGGGCTGTACAATGATTTTTCGAAGTGACCCCCCCTCGGCGTAAGTGCACGACGCACAGGGGCGAGGCGCGCCTTGAGGAAGCGTTAATCATGGCAGCAGTATACTAACCTCATCCGTACATAACATTAATCTTTCTCTGGACGTGTCATTTCTGCGAAACTTTACTACGTCCCGTTCTCGCTTTCTTCATCACCCACTACCTCCATTCACAGCCGCCCTTCTCCTCCTCTGCTCTTTAAGATCCAGGCGTGACGTGGCGTGGGCGGAGGCGTTGGTGGGACGGGGCCTAAAGGACACCGCAGCTCAGCCGCGTCCGAGAGGCGCTGCCGGTGCCGGTGCCGGTCGGGCGCGGGGCGGGGCGGAGGTCCCTTTGGCCGCCCGCACAACCCCGCCGCACCCCGCCCCGCCTCGCCCCGCCGCACACCGACGGACGCCAGGAATGTCCTTGCGGCTCCGACCGGTGTTTAGGGCTCCTTTAACAAGGGCGGGGTGAGCGGGTGCGGTGCGGCAGGCGGAGGGGGTGGAGCGCTGAACGGACAGTTCCGCACGCCCAGCCCCGGCCCGGCCCCGGCCCGGCCCCGGCCCGGCCCCGGCCCGGCCCCGGCCCGGCCCCGGCCCGGCCCCGGCCCGGCCCCGGCCCCGGCCCCGGCCCCGGCCCCAGCCCCGGCCCACCCCGGCGGCTTGGCCCGGCGACAAGGCGGCGGCGAAGCTGTTTACCTCCGCCTGCCTCCGCTTTACCTTCCCGAAGTGTAGATTTGGCGGCAGCCCCTGCAGAGCCCTTCAGAAAGCGGGTTGGAGAGCTGCGAGAGGCCCTGGGGGACCTCTTTTAACGGTCTATTGCAGGCAATCAGCACTCGAGCAAGTCGTACCCGAGGCGGCATTACAGCATTCAGCCTTTCGTTGAATAAATGCTTTTTTAAGAGGCCGAACTCAGCGAAACTCCCGTTTTAGATTACATCGAAAGCATTTAATCATGAATCTGGAGTTCAATTTTCCTCTATCCGATGTGGATGGGAGGCGAAAGGGGCGATACCGCGGGCGATACCGTTGCGCGTGCTGCACGCAAAAACCCCGAGGTATTAGGAAGGCGCGCTTGCGTCGGGTGGTCGGTTGGGCCCGGTCCATAGCATCGGCCTGCCGTGCCGCGGGGTGAGGGGGAGCTCAACCAGCGACGCCTCGCCAAGCAACACCCACCCCCACCGCCGCTACTACCACCATCGCCACGCCATGCCAAAGCGAAGCCTAAAGCCCACGCCGCCAGGGCTGGCTAGGGGCTTTTCCCAGCGAGTTACGTAGGTCTGTCCTAGACTAGCTTCCCTCCCAAGCCCAGAGACCCGCCCCCGCCCCGGGGGGGCCCGGGGGAGGCTGACCGGGGCACAAATAACAGCTTAAGCTGGCCAGCCCGCGGGACGGGCCGGAGCCGGGGTCGGGGGCCGGGCAGAGTCAGCGGGACCGTCCTGCCCCGCCCTGCCCCGCCCCGGGAGGTAGCGGTAGCGGAGGCAGCAGCGACAGCAGCCGCCCTGCAGAGCGCAGGGAGAGAAGCCCTGCCGCGCGCCGACCACCAGCAGCAGCTGCAGGATAAGGAGGTTAACCGACATCAAACAGCAGCCTAAAAGTACTCCGCAGCACCACGGGGTACACCCGGGGCAGCAGCATCCAGAGACCAGAAGCAGCAGCGTAAAACCGGAGCGGCAGCATCTATAGACAAGCAGCAGCAGAGTGCACCCGGAGCGGCAGCATCCGAACACCACCACCAGGGGCATCAGAAGATCTGGTCCATTAAAAAAAAATAATTAAAAATAAATAAATAAAAACATCACAGTGTTGCGGGTTTGCCTAACCCCATTTGCGTGGAGGACGCCACACGGACAACAAATCTTTTTCCGTTCCAAACGCCAATGCTTCGTGGTCAGAAAATATTTTTTGTCGCCAGAACTTGTTATTTGGTCTCTGAAATTAACACGAGTTAGTGACAAGAGTGAAACCAACAACCAAAACTTTTTTGATCCGTCTTTATCCTTCTAACCAACACGTTATTTCAGCGACAATAGGTTTGCCGACAAATATTTGGTTTTGACCTATAGCGGCGCGGCGCAACGAGGAACCGAAAAATATTTGTTGTCAAAAAATTAGCTAAAATTTTGGTCCGGGCAACCAATTTATTTTCTCCGGTGCATGCGGCCCCTGATGAAGCCCTCAAACGAGTATGCCATCCCGCAACTCATTTACGCATTCAAAGCATCAACGCCCGGTACACGGCGCGCGGGTGGCGCCGCGGTTACACCGCCGGCGTCAACAGAGTACATCAGGAGGAGTCTCGCCAACCAACCGCCAACCACCCGCAGCGGCGGCAGCGGCAGAGTACATCAAGAGGAGTCCCCCTACAACACCCCTCCTCTTAGGACCATCCATCTTGCGGCCGCCGCGATTCAAGTGTCAGGCGAGGGACGCCGCGCCTCCCTTGAAGGAGGACCTGGGGCGGGGCGGGGCGGGGCGGGGCGGGGCGGATAGCCGCGCCGCTACGCGACGCGCCGGCCGACGTGTTTTTCTGCGTGTTTCACATGTCCTGTCCCGTCCCGCCGAGCCACCCCGACATCAACATAATCACCGCACCGTCCTTGGTGGACTACACCGCAATTTTCTCTAGCGGTTCGCGAAAACCACCCGCAGCAAACGCCCAACCAGAACAGAAAAATGAAATTATGCAAGCCTTTAAGGACACCGTATAGTACTACAAACGAGGGGAGCGGGGGGGTAGCACGCCTTCGTTTCGCCAGAGAGTAAACTGCTGCAACTCAATATTCAGCGCGGCCGCTAATACTGCGGTTATCGGCTTTACACAGGAGCCGGGGCGACGACCAGCAGCGAGTTCAGTGGCGTCGCGCCACGACCGCGCTTCGCCTTTAAAGAGGGTTTTCGGTCGCCATCCTTGAAAAGTAAGTGTGGCGCGGTGGCGGTGCGTGGTGGCGCGGTGGAGAAAGGGTTCGATCCCACGGCGGGGGCCAATTCGCCCAAATGAGATTTGCACGCCCCGGCCCCGCCCACGCCCCCGGGCCCCCGGGGCCCTTCCTTCCCACGGGGCGGCAAAGGCAACACCCAGAGGAGAAGCGGCATCGCCCACGGGGGTGGGGGTGGGGGCGAGGTGAAGGGGGAAGCAGGGGGGGGGGGGGGATGAGGAAGGGGCCCCGCTCAGCGATATCCCTCGTGGTTGCGGGAACAACAAAGAACTCTTCTTTATTGTGACATTTCCGGTCCAAAGAGAGGGCGCGGGGAAGGGGAGCGTTAGGGGGTAAAGAAGAGCACCAGACCGAACTTTGGGCTTGCGGCCGGACCTATGGAGCCCGGTTCGGCTGGTCGCGGACGAGGGACAGCCGAAGGTACCCTAACACACTCGCTTTCTATTGTGCACCAGCAGATTATTACCGAACAAGTGATTCCGTCGGATTTTTTGTTCAATAATTTTATTTTTTAACAGTTTACTACTATATATATTGACGAATAAAATTGAATTATTCTCTTAAATTTTAGATGTACTCCTGTACTCATGAACTCAAGTGAACACTACCCCAGCTGTACCTGGTTAACCCCTCGGGTTGAACAGCGGTTAACGAGACTAGAACATTTCAGAACTCGGAAGGAGCAATCAAACGCAAGTGTTTTTTTCTCTCCTTTTTTTCTTCTTCTTTTTTTTTTTTTCTTAATGTATACGTATATATATATATATATATGATATTTTTAATTTGGATTTACCGAGTTTCCTGGAGCCCACTACTTAATTGTGAACACTTACAGGTGACAGGCTATTGCTATCATACCAGCACCAGCTGCTGGCGCCAGCTTGCGGCTGGACGGCTTTCCACCTGATTCACGACACGCCCGTGCAAAGTCCTCACCGTCGCCAAGTAAAGCGGCATCCAGCTCGGCCGGTGTATGGCCGGACTCTTCCCCAGCGCGCATCCCTCCCCCCACTCTGACGCAATCTTGAATGCGATCGCTATAAATTCCGCGCAACAGAGTTGCGCGCGGTAGACAGACATTGACATGCTCTCCCCCGTACACGCCCCGCGCGAGTGCGCGCTCGCTCGACCGTCTGATTCAGAAGATCGCTCTCGTGCCTGCTTCCTTGTCGCACCTTTGGCGGTGCCCTATATTGTTCATGGGAGGACCCCGTGAGTGCGACAAGAACGGAGACACGAGAGCGATCCTGCTGAATCTGACGGCCGAGCGAGCGCGCACTCACATCTCTTCTGCCTGCTTCTGCGCTCTCTCGCGCACATATTATAGAGGTCGGGTATCTCTCTCCTGTCAAATTGAACCGTAAACCGCCGCAGATCGTCTTACGCTGCCGCTGGCAACAGCAGCCGCTGTAGCGCCCTCTATAGCGCGCCACGTGACACCGTGCCTCCAGCTGCCTGCATCCATCTCTCGTCGGGGAGGAACCCGACTTGGCGCCGCCTGCCTTAACGATTACGGCGCTGCTCTTCCGGCACCGCACCACCTCCCCTCCATCATGTCCGCTGCACCCTCTGGTCAACCCACTTTACACTCGCAAACCGACAATCCCGTTGCGAGAGGAATCCAGGGGGAAGGAACAAAAGAAGGAAAAATAAAACACGCAAGAAGAAGAAGAAGAAGAAGAAGAAGAAAGAAAAAACGAGGAACAGGAAAGGAGAAATTAAATTAGGGGACCGAAACTGTCAGGTTACGCATCCGGCCCTCCGGCCTCGTAGACCAACTGGCGCTCCGAAGGGCAAAGGGCAGTGCGAGGTCGTATTACTTTTTGCGGCGGAGCACTGTGCGGCGGGCGGGGATGTGTCCAGTGTATTCATGCAGCCTCCGGCGCGGGGGTGCGGGGGCCAGGAGCTGCTCCGCCCCCGCACCGCCACCGCCCGTGAGCACGGTGTGCCCTTTGCTGGCAGGGGGGAGGGGGTGGCAGTTACCGTCATAGCCGAGCTGGTCTGAAATGGACCACGCGCTCAGGAGAAAATGGGGTAGAAGCAGAGAAAAAGGCGCGCGAGGGAGAAGCAACGGGGTGGCGGAGGTGCGAGAGGGGGGCGTCAGAATACGGGATGGAATCCCTTTTCATCCCTGGCAGTACACCGGATTAAAAAAATGCATATGGTTTTCTGGCGTAGAATAAAATGGTGGGCAGGGGCGCGCACATGCAGCTCGGCGAGCCCCTCAAGAGGGAGAGAGAGAAGGAATAAGATGAAGGGAGCATTAAACTCGCGGCGGAGCGGGAGGTTTTAGAAACGAGATGCATGTAAGTGTAGAAAAATACGCTTTTCGTATGGTTCGCAGACCGTAGAAGCTGACACGTTAAAAAGGAAGGAAACAGAAAAAGAAAAAAACTCAGCATCCTCCAGTGGACCGGTCAGCCGTATGCAGAAACATGGAAAGTTGTTGCAAACATCGTAGACTGTTACAAAACGAGGTGTTTTAAGCCACTCTCATCGTGCACTTTCATCAAAAAAAGTGTGTTTACGAAACAAATATATAATTTGAAAAACAACGAAAAGGAGAAAAAAATCTCAATTTTGCTGGGAGCTATAGGGCTTTCATAAAATAGGGGAATAAACATCATTGGTGCCGACGCTCCACGCCTCCGTGGCTTGGCTTGCGGCCAACAATCTCTCTCTATCTTATTCTAGCTCTTTTCCACACACAGAGCCCCGTTATGACTGACTCTCATCGCTCAACTTTCTCGATAAAGGCAACACACTGGCACGCCCCGCCCCCCCTGCTGAGCCTGCACTGTGCACAGGCCAGTGTATCTTTCTTCAACACTCCGCCCAGGGCGACATTGATGTTTTTTCGCTGCTCCCATATCCCACTGATCCTCTGGGCCCGATTTGCAGAGAATAAGGAGCACAATCATAGTGCTGACTCCATCGCGAAAAAGAGTCAGAAAATAGACACTGTGATGTACACTGGAAAATGAAAGCTTTCAGAAAAATTTGCGGCAGATTTGTATGACATAATACTCTTAAGGCCGTTAGTGAACTTCTCCCTTCTCCCGCAAAATAATTACCGCTACGAACGAGAGCTGGCGTTCAAGAGATGGGTCGCTGAGGCGAGACAGTTACTTAAAACTAGGATGTAAGGTTGGCAGTTACTTCAAAGATGGCCTGCGGCCAGACCGAGGCAAATTTGGGAATGATAGAGACGGAGTCTTTGAAAGTAGCTCAGCCCCTGTCTCTCTCGCTACAACCCACAGAGAGAGAGGGAGACAGGCGGCAGATGAGAGCGCTAAGGGGCGTTGGCATCGTTCATTACCCTAAACGGCTTCAGAGGGGAGAGAGAAGGCAGAGAGTGAAGGAGAGAAAGTTCGTGAGAGAAAAAGGGTGTGTGTATGTGTGTGTGTATGTCGGGGGGGGGGGGGAGAGAGAGAGAGAGAGAGAGAGAGAGAGAGAGAGAGAGAGAGAGAGAGAGAGAGAGAGAGAGAGAGAGAGAGAGAGGCACTGCCATCACTTCGATCCAATTTAATCAACCAGAGGGAAACACAACAGAAGAAAACACAACAGAAGAAGTCCAGAGCAACACGTTGGCCAGGCTGTTGGGCTCGTCGATGGACGGCCAGTCATTAGCACGATTCCTGACGTCCTTTCTTCTTCTCCTCCAGTTCTGATCAACCTCGACTTTCTACCTTCCCTCCCACCCGGTCGGATAGAGGAAAACATGAACAACCGGGCGCACAGGACATCTAACGACTAGGGCTCAATTTTAGGCTGATTTAATGTTTTTAACACACCCTACATGGTCAGCGCAAACCCTGCTATTTGTATTAGAAGAAAAAAAATCACACATTCTAGTCAGCAACCATTGTTACAATTTTTTTTTTTTTAAATATCAATGTGTGTATGTATGTACATGTGTTTTGTTTGTTTGTTCTAATAAATAGGACAGAGAAGAACGAGACCGGGTGATTGGTTTTGATTACGGGCAAAGGAACCGCGACGCCGTGAATAATCTGTTGGATCAGCACTGCACCGCCGCGCCTCCATGCTGCTCCACCAGCGTCGCTTCTCTTCGAGCCGTTATCCGCATGCCCCGCCTCACCCTTGCCCTACCCTGCCGCGCCTGCCCCTCACTCCCTCGTTAACGCCTTCCCAAAGATGCATTCTTTGCCCCTCTCTGTTGAAATTCCAATTAAAAGTTAGGTGTGCGCAACGTGCGCCACCCCGCGGGCAAGCCCTCGCGCTCTTCTCCCCCCAATAACCCCCTCCAATCCCCCCCTCGCCGACACTTTCATAGAGGCATCCTCCCTGCAAGTGCGCATTCAAATTCTGCCTCACTACGCTACTCCATCTCCCTCTCCAAGCACCCTCCTATCCCTCTCTCTATATCTATCTGTTGATCATACACTTAGGCACCTAACCCTCGACCAACTAACACGCACACTGTGAAAAATATTCGTCACGGTTACGGGAAAATTTTCCATGACGAATAATGTCGTCAAGTCACGACTTCCATTTGTATTTAAACGATTATTTTTTTTGACTACATGTGTCGACTTAGTTTTCTTTGTCGAGAAAGAATTTGCTGTCGTAAAACTACGACTACGCTCGTAAATTTACAACTCAGGGTCGCAATTAAAAATAACGTAAAAAAAGTCGCGTTTCCCTTGTTTTCCGTACGAAGCACAACAGTTTTCACATGAATAAAAATAAGCATATTGGGTAAATACTGGCCGTGTTTCATTCGAAATAGCACCGCACGGATTGGTTGGTTGGTCGAGCGAGCGACAGCTCCTCACCACCCTCTCTCTGTGCAAGCCATGCGGCGAGGCAGGACGGGGCGGGACGGGGCGGGGTGTTTGTGTTTGCCAGTGAATATGATTTCGACGATGGGCACAAGGGAAAGGGAGTGCTGAGGGGCGGGGTGGGGTGGGGCGCGACCGTCGGAGAGGGACAGACGACCGCGCCGGGCTCTCGAGTCGCAGAAAGGAGCCAAATCGGTGTTTCAAGAAAAGGGGTCGCCGAGGGGAGAAGCGGGCGGCGGTGGGCCGGCAACCGTCAGGAGACGAGGCGAATGAAAGAGGGTTGGGATGGGGGGGTGGGGTTTAAAAAATAAAAAAACGAAAAGAGAGAGAAAAAAGAGAGAGAGAGAGAGAGAGAGAGAGAGAGAGAGAGAGGATGGGGAGGGAGGAGCAGGGCACCGCACGGCACGGAGCGACGCGGTACTGCACGGCACGGCACCGGGCACCGCGGGGTTAATCATCAGGACAGCAAGCAGCGAGAGGCAAGGACCGAGGACCTAAGGCGATTAAACGAGTTTGTAAAACATTATTCTGAGAGCCGGCTCCAAAGCGGCTCTCTGGTAATGCAGATTTTATAACGTGGCTGCTTGCAGCGCGAGGCAGTGTAGGGCGGGGCGGGGCGGGGCGGGAGTCTCGGGGAAAGTACAAGGGCAGGGTGGTGCGGTGGGGACGGCGATGGCCGGTGAGGCATGGTCAGTGGCCCACACACACCGCCAAGAGTGTGAACGACGAACGTTTATAAGTGTGTGAATTGTCATATTTCTACTCCTGTTCTTTCCACGCGCGTGTGTGTGAGATTTCTCGAAATTCACACACTTTTACGCGTTTTAGGGGACAGAGGCGAATAATGGGAACTCGCTCACGTCGATAGTTCACAAGCAGTGTGCGAGCATCCCGCATAAACGCTTTGAAGTGTGATACAATTGAACGCTTGTTAATCACAGGGCGCGGACGTGTCGTGGTGCAGAGAATGAGGGGGGTCTTCTTGCGGCTGACGCAACGGCCAGCATCGCGCGCCAGATTCACCCTTGAATGCTATACCGCACAGCACCACGCCCATCCGAGCGCTCATCGTCCCCAAACAGTGCGACGCCACGCCCCGCCACGACCTCGCCACGCAGCGGGCCTTGACACAAAGCACGTAAACCGCGCCGCACCGGCTGCCACTGTAGGCCAGGCCGGAGGGCCGGAGGGGGCGTGGGGTTGGGCCGCACTGGTTTGCAGACTAAACGCTGGGCTCCGCTCTCCGCCTCTCTCGCTGCTGTACTCCCAGCTGAGCACTCGCATGCGGTAAAACCGAGCTCTGCCCCGGGATTCGAAGGGCAGTTGGAACCGCGAAGAGTTGTGCGAGAAGTTTCTCCTCCCTATCAGGACATTCCGAGGGGAAAACAACTCTGACTTTTGGTGTACACATTTAGTGAATTTTGGTGAATTTTCGGGAAGTTTTGAAAATCAAAGATTTTTTTGCGAGTTTTTATTATTTTTTTGCTGAAATTTTATTACCTGAATTTTAACTAAATTTTCCTGAATTTTTGGGGATGCCCCAGAAAACACACGCAAATCTGATCCAAATTATTCTCTCAATTACATGATTAAATAGGATTTTTAGTAAATTATTGTGAATGATTTCTATTTATTCCAAATTATTGAAAATAACTTGCAATAATGCAAAATAATCACAATTATTTCAATTATTTTTTAAAACTTTTCAGAAACAAATTTTGCTCTGCAATTGAAAGGGTGACGTGAAAACATGGAAAATTTTTGCGGCAGTAAACCTCCCGAAGGAGGTTGCGGTTCCCGCCAGGCACAGGGCTTTTACCCCCTGTGGCAGCCAACTGCTTCGGTGTTCCATGGGAACCGGCGCTTTGCTGACTGCGATCCTATCGCGCAATTCGACAGATTTGATCCCCGTACCACCATTGGCCTACCCCTAGAGGTACGAGCGGTGTCAAGGGCGTTAGACTTCCTGATCCCAGTTTCAGAGGCCTTACCTCAGAGGGGTACGCGGGATTCGAACCCACAACCCCGAATGCCGACACGTAGCCAGAACAGGAAGCGACCCAACGCCCAGAGCCACCGAGCCAACGGCGGTGAGATGTGTTTAACTTCTATTTGACCTGCCATCCAGCTGCGGCCAAAGGGAATGTCAAGCGCGAAAAATACTTTCCCGAGTGGGAGTCGAACTTCGGACCTGTCGGTTGGGTGTTGCGCGCTCTACCAACTGAGCCACGACGCCACGATGACTGTACTGTGCGACGGGTTCGAGCCGTATTTGCCGCGTATCCTGCAGCCTCCAGCCAGGAGGACAGGGCAAATACAACTCGAACCCGTCGCATTGTACAGTCATCGTGGCGTCGTGGCTCAGTTGGTAGAGCACGCAACACCGAACTGAGTGGTCCGAAGTTCGACTCCCACTCGGGAAAGTATTTTTCGCCCTTACATTCCCTTTGGCCGCAGCTGGATGGCAGGTCAAATAGAAGTTAAACACGTCTCACCGCCGTTGGCTCGGTGGCTCTGGGCGTTGGGTCGCTTCCTGTTCTGGCTACGTGTCGGCACTCGGGGTTGTGGGTTCGAATCCCGCGTACCCCTCTGAGGTAAGGCCTCTGAAACTGGGATCAGGAAGTCTAACGCCCTTGACACCGCTCGTACCTCTAGGGGTAGGCCAATGGTGGTACGGGGATCAAATCTGTCGAATTGCGCGATAGGATCGCAGTCAGCAAAGCGCCGGTTCCCATGGAACACCGAAGCAGTTGGCTGCCACAGGGGGTAAAAGCCCTGTGCCTGGCGGGAACCGCAACCTCCTTCGGGAGGTTTACTGCCGCAAAAATTTTCCATGTTTTCACGTCACCCTTTCAATTGCAGAGCAAAATTTGTTTCTGAAAAGTTTTAAAAAATAATTGAAATAATTGTGATTATTTTGCATTATTGCAAGTTAATTTCCAATAATTTGGAATAAATAGAAATCATTCACAATAATTTACTAAAAATCCTATTTAATCATGTAATTGAGAGAATAATTTGGATCAGATGTGCGTGTATTTTCTGAGGTCAGCCGAATTTTTCTGAATTTTTCTATTTTTTTCTCTGAATTTTTCTAAGTTGTTCTTAATTTTTCTGAATGACGAGGCGTACAAAAAGTTCAGAGTTGTTTTGCCCTCGGGACTTTTTCTATAGGTTTCCCCTCAAGAATGAATCGCACTCAACTCAGAGTTACTCGTTTCTCAGGAAAACGCATTTAATTGTTGTCTTAGGACCTGCTCAGAAAAAGCAAGCCTTTACGGTGCATTGAATTGTCTTCTGGTTTGTGGTGTCCTTTCGCAGGCAATCGTGTGAATTCTTCCAGCTCTACTTTACTAACCTATGAAATATCTTTCTCAAGGAATACGTGTGCAGGAAATATGACGTGATATTCGTTGGAATGAAAATTGTCTCACGTTCGCACGTTCGTGGGAATTTTCGAGGGAATTTTTGCGTCTCAATCGTTTGGACGTGAATAAATCGTCTCAACCTGGCGCCGCGGAGCTTCCACTCACGTTGATGCGAGTGTGACACAATGTTTCAAAGCACCTGCCTTAATAAGTCACATCCTCAAAAATGTGACGTCGCGCATTCCTTCAACAAAGAGTGCGGCCATACGCTCGCTCGAAAGGAGCGCGCGCACACGCGGAAGCAAGTCTCTCACCTCCGCCACGCCGCCTCCCAGCAGAGAGTTTCCTCCCAACAAAACTTGGCAGATGACCGATTGGATCTGCGGGAAGAAACGGTGCGGGGACGACTTGGTGGGGCACTACGTCAGTCTGACGGGGAGGCCCCGGCCCCGGCCTCGGCCCCGGCCCCACCCCGGACCGGCTGCGCCTGACGTTCACGCGCGGCGTCCCGCCCGACTCACCGGCGCCACAAAGAAACGTCAGTCTGCCGCAGTTGTCAAAACGCAACCATCACCGCACCGCGACCGCCGGGACGGGGTGGTGGGCATAAAGATTGGTGGAGGATCGTCGAAAACGAGAAAAGCGAGCTACCCCTGTAAAAAATGAAACATCTTAAATTTTCAACAATATCGAGAACAATAATGTCGTTTCTAAACAGCACTTGATGATAGTTAAGACTTTTGTCGTTGGTGAACGACGAATTGATCGCCAATTTTCATTCGATAGAAAGTTCGTTTTGAAACAAAAAGGCCGTAAATTTACGACTTTAAACCAATGTACACGACCATGACATTGGGAAAGTGAGCGTCAACAAGTGTTCAAGACTTTGGCCAACACTTCCGTATGCGTGTGAGTTTAACACTTTTGATGACAGTGAGAGCGACACTCGCACATTCGGATTTTCACTGCAGCGCGGCAGACAGCCAAACTGTGCTGGCAGCTATGGCGGTGAGAAACAACGTGGCTGGCACCCACCGCCTTTCGTGTCTGCAGTGCAACAAAGAGAGAGAGAGAGAGAGAGAGAGAGAGAGAGAGAGAGAGAGAGAGAGAGAGAGAGAGAGAGAGAGAGAGGGGGGGGGGATGGGGGAAAGGAGGGTGAAATAAGACGGAGATCTCCGTCGAGCGAGCCAGCAGTAGAGGCAGACAGACAGTAGTGAGCAAGTGAGCCATGCCACCGAGAAGTACTCGGAGCAGAGAGCGTCCTCGAGCAAAAAGTGAAGCGGCGCGAAATCGCAGCTCAGCCGCTGCTTAAATCTACAGCCCCTATTTGTGGGTCCTAGGCGGGCCGGGGCGCCGGGCCTTGTGGGCCCCTGAGGCCCTGGCGCGCAAAGGCTCAGACCGCCGCCAGCCTGCCAACTGATTCAGAAGATCGCTCTCGTATCTCGGTCCTTGTCACACCTTTGGCGATGCCCTATGTTGGCGGTGGCAGGGCCCCATGAGTGCGACAAGGACGACGGCGTGTGTGAGCGCGGTGTTCGGAATGAGACGGCTGCCTGCCTGTTGCCTCCCGTCAAGCGAGCGCGCGAGCGCACGGCGCTCAATCCGAAGCGGTGCGCGCGAGAGAGCGGTGGGTCGGGTCGGGTCGGAGGGCGCCAAGCCCGAGAGGCCCGCGCGCCCGCAAATGTAAAGATAACGGCGATGATGGCGGGGGGCAGGCCCCGCGCGGTCCCGCCCGGCCCCGCCCGGCCCCGCGCCCGACGCGACGATCGAACGAGCCCCCGGCCCCGGCCGACGCGCGCGGCGCACTGCTATAGCGAGGGCCTCGTAAAAATAGGTAGGGATGCCGCCGGCTGCGCGTTCGTAGCCGGTGGCGAAAGGGAACACACGCGCGCGGGGTACGGGTGAATGAAGGAGAGAGAGAGAGAGGGCGGTGAGAGTGTGTGTGCGCGTGTGTGTGAGCCATAGAGGGCACACCAAACACCTCGCGACACCTGAATAAATAAGCCAGCACGGGGTCCCGGCCCGGCCCGGCCCGCCCGCCCTAGCAGCCACAGCACCCCCAGCCCCAGCCCCCGCAGTGCACTGAGAGGTGGGGCGGTAGGGTGGAGGGCAGGCGTTGGCCTTTTATCTCAGCGCGAGGAGGCGTGGGGGGCGCATAAGGCAGTAATAAAGGGGCCGATCGTTAGAGGTGCGCGGCTCGGCACGCGTGACCGCTGAAGTCGAGAAAGGGGATTAATCCGTCTTATCCGACAAGTGAGTTGCGTGTGACCGGAAATTAAGAAATTTCTACCAGCTTCTGCCCTGACCACTTGATGGTTGGGGAATAAACCCCATAGGGTGAACGTGAGACAGGTTTGAAAGGAAAACTGACTCATCTATACAAAAGAATGAAAAAATTCAAGGCAGCAGCTTGGTGATATTTTTTTTCTTGGCAAAATATTTTAAGAGGGATAAGTTGACTTACCCTCTTTTAAACGATAAAAAATAACAAAATCATGGTCATCGCAAAGACAAAAACACAACACCTGTTAAATGTGTCCCTTCTCACATGATTCAAATGGCGTAACGAGATCCAAATTAGAACCCTAGTTGATCTCCCTCTTCATCTCATGCGTGAAGCGTGACGAGTGAAGTCGACTTATTACTTTATTTGAAAATGTGCAAATGAACTAAATATTTTGACATGTTGATCATTTAGAGATAAGTTGGCTTGTCTTTGTATGTCATGTTTGCAAAAAGAGGTAAGAACTATTACTGTTCAGGGAGCGTATTTTTTTCCCCCCGTTTTCGAAAGTACCTGCTAACGTTCCTGACTTCTAAGTATGCATTCCACGCAGCACCAGTACAGAACTGTGGAAAGTCGTATGCATACACAATTTGGTTGGTTCCCTGAAAAGTAATGGGTTTTGTACACTCCAGGTACACTCCCATTCTTCCGCCTCCCAGCTCAGATAATGACGCCAGCCGCCCCAGATCGAGAGGGCAGGCTGACTGCGGAGAGGGGGAGGAGGGCCAGGGAACAAGACCCAGCCCGGGACGGCTTTCATCTTCGCTCTCCTGCTTCGATCACTCCGTCAACGATCCATCTCCCTTGCGGCAGAGCAAACACACCCAGCGGTGGGGCTGCTGACCGGGGGGCGTGCGGGGCCGGACCAGGTGGGCAGCGGAAAGGGCGACAGAGAAAGAGAGAGAGAGAGAGAGGGGGGTGGAGCGAGCAGCAGAGGAGAGCGAGAGAGAGAGGGGAGAGAGGCACCAAAGAGGGCAGCAGGGCAAAGAGAGGAGGGCCAGTCGGCGCCCAAAGCCGCAAAGGGCAGCTCGCGGCGTGGGATGGCAGGGCGGGGAGGGGGCGTGGGGTTGCGCGCGGCGCGGCGGGGGCACGAGGGTCAGCGCGGCGGGCGGGGACGCCCGCGTCGAACCGAGCCGTGCGGTGGACCATTTGCATGGCGCGCGCTAAGTGAAACATTATGATGACAAGTAGCTGTTAGCGGGCTAGCTACGGTGCCGCGGCGCCAGACTGAGAGTTGAGCGAGATGGCTGAGCGGAAGATTTCGGCCATACACTGTAAAGTGCACAGCTCACTGAAAATCTATACGAGTCATAATTTCTCGCCCCATACGAGTGAGAATTTGAGGGCAATTTTATTACTCTCTGGAGAGTAAGAATTTTTTTCCTCGCCCTTTATGAGAAAGAATTTTGAGACCTCGCCCAAATAAAGTGAGAATTCGTGCCCAAATTAAGCGAGGTGAAAAAATCCTTACTCAAATAGAGCGAGGCTCAAAAATATTTCGCTCGAAAAAAGTGAGGTTAAAAATTCTCACTCTAATTTAGTATGGAAAAGTGTCCTCTCCCATTTTGAGTGAGAAATTGGATTCCAGGGTTTGCAGTGCTGCGACACATATTTGTTGAACACAGTGTGCAGAACTTTGTGATGCTAAGTTAAGAAGGCCGTGCATTTCATAGGTGGAAAGGAGTATTCAACACTTAAGTTGGGAAAATTCTGATGTCCATACTCAGCAAAAATTTTCATGCTAGGCACAAATACTTTTGCTTAATACTACCAACTCTAATCCTGACATCAAGACTTTGTGAGTCGCGGGCATCAAAACGTTTCGTCCCGGGCATCAAAAGTTTCATGCCCAGCTCTTAACATTTTGGTGGCAGGATTAGAGCTGCTAGCATAAGCAAAGGTATTGTGCCTAGCAGGAAAAATTTCTCTCAGTGCAGCATAATGGTCCAATATACTTGATGTCACTTGTAAATGAAACGATAAATAAGGCAACAACCCTTGTAAATATGCGTGTCAGTTGAGCACTTTTGATTACAGCAGTGTGCAGCTATAGACCTCCCCCCCCCCCCCCCCCCCCCCCTCGCGCTCGACGTGTGAAGTTTGACTTTCGGTACACACACGTTCGGCACGGAGCACGGGTGGCTGGCGCACGCAACACCGCGAGGAAAAGCTGATAAGTGTTTATCTTAGTCGTGTAAAATTTCTACCGACAAGCAGTTGGCGTAATGGCTCGTTAGGGTGTGCAAACAGCCAGGCCGAGAGGCCGCTCCGGGCGGGGCCGGGAAGGGGGGTAAGGTGGGGAAGGGGCGTGTCAGACCGAGCAACCTGCTATAGCAGCAACGTATTTATTTAGAACGGCACACGTGGTCATCAGTGGGATAGTAAAGAAAAAAAAAAGGTTCAAGTGGCACACATTTACACAGCGCCGAACACAATTTCGAAAACATTTTAATGCTTTGAAAGAAAATATTCCTCCGTCGTTATGATGATGACGGCGACCAGAATGTGTCCAACTTAAAGTGTTGGACACATCGTTTCCTTCTGAAACGTATGGGGTTTGAAACTTTGCATCCAAAGTGGGAAACACTATGTTCAATACTTCGTTGGTTAATTTAAAACCTTTGAACACTGCATGTTACAGCGTAATAGCTAAAACGATTGTGCCATGAGTAAACATTTATGACCTTAAATAAAAATGTCAGGTTTTACATAATAACACATTCACTGTGAACAATATTCGTAAGGGTTACGGGAAAATTTTCCATGATAAATGTCGTAAAGTTACAACTCCCAGTTGTGTTATTACGATAATTTTTTCACACCATGTGTCGACCTAGTTTTCCTTGACGAGTAAGAATTTGCTGTCGTAAATTTACGAATGCGCTCGTAAATTTACAACTCTGTGTCGTAATCAAAAATTACGGAAAAAGTCGTAAATTTACGATTTTTTTTTTTTTTACATGAATTCATGCAGCGTTTCGTAACATTGCAAAATATCAAAACTCCATTCGGTGGGAGAGTCATTGCGGCTTTTTATTACACTGGAAAAACAAATGTAGGGCTGTAACATCCTTTTCGGGGTGCTGCTAGAAAGAGTGCCTTCATTAAAGCATTAATAAAATGACACACCTATACTACACAGGCATTAATTTGCCCGAAATGTGCTGAATTTTAGTGCCTTAGGACACAATCGTGCCTTTCGAAAGGCGCTATAATTTACCACCTTTAAAATGCATCAAGTCCTATCTTTTGTTTTTCCCGTGTCGGTTTTCATGAGGGTGCGCGTCACTAATTATTATCCCACAAGAGAGGCAAGATGTTACACGCTTCGGTGGGCGGCACCCCCGGGTCGATGGCGAATACGAAAGCAGTGGCAGCCACAACAGCGAGCTGCAGCGCCATGTGTGTTGCGTGCTAAAGCTAAGCCCGCCAAGGGCCGCCGAGCGCAACCACCACGCCCAACCCGCCGCAGCCCCCCGCCCCTCCCCCCTCTCTCTATCTTCCATGCAACCCTGAACGAAGGGGAAAAGAAAGGAAAATACGTGTGCATAATGTTGCCCAACCCAACATTTGTTTGCAAATCTAACATTTGTTTTACATTTTTTCTCGGAATAAAAAGAACTCCTCGTGAAGGAAATTTTACCACCAATAACAATTTCTGTTAACAGAAATAAAAAGAGTACAGTTGGCAGAGTATTACCCACAATTTCTGAGAAAAACAAAGGCCCATCACTCTCAAAAGATGCCGGTTAAAGCTAATCCCAAGATACCGTTTGATTTGTTGTGATCGCTTTTACTTAAACCTTACCCAATACCCGAAATTTGTGCAGAAAACAAGGCTCAACTTTCAAACGATGCCGGTTAAAAACAATCCCAAGGTACTAGGTGACGTGTAATGATCGCTTTTACTTGAACCTGCGCGACCTTAGAAAGCATTTTAACCGGCACAACTTTGGTGTTGGATAAGAAACTGAAAGATACCTCAAACGTCATTCAACGGTCTAGAAACACTCACCCTTTTTCATGCTTTCTACACAGGTGCGTTTTCCACCCCTTGTCTTTCCAGTATTCTCCTCCCCGCGCCGCGCAGGCCCACAACACGACACAGCTCACCTTAAGGGGCCATCTGCGGCCATGCCGGGCCGGGCCGGGCAGCGCAGGGCAGGGTGCCAGGCGTCGTCGAGAGGCTCCAGGAGGCTGGCAGGACAGCGGGCTGGTTTCGAACAGCGTTTTCGTAGTGTGGCCTCTCTCTTGCTCGTCATGGCCGTGCCGCATGAGAGCGACAAGGGCGAAGAGACGAAACCACGACCACTTCCACTTTTCCAAGCCAGGAGGAGCATGCGGCAGGGAACGGCAGTGCAGGGGCAGGGGCAAGGGTTTTCAAACCGCCCCCGCACCGACCCGACCCCCGGCGCGCCCTCAGCCCTCAGCCCACTGCGCCCCGGCCGGCCCTCCCCCTCGAACCCCGCGGGAGCACTACGGCCTCCAGGTTGTCAGCTGATAAAATCACAGCACCGGCACCGTAACAGTCCGGCGTATAATACCGCCGTATTGGGCACACCGCCACTCCAGAATGGTGGTGCAAACTGGCGCGCTCGCGCGCGCGCGCGTGTGTGTGTGTGTGTGTGTGTGTGTGTGTGTGTGTAAGAGAGAGAAAGAGAGAATGTGTGTGTTCAGTTGTTCGTGCGTGCGTGTGTGTGTGAGACAGAGAGACTGGATAATGTTCTCACTTTTCTTCCAAGGCACACACGGGCGTTACGTTATCTCCCGCCGCCGTGAAAAGACCGCCCCATCCAGACCCATTTCAATGCGGCCATGCGGCCCGGCATTTTCAATTGTGAACGACCGCAACAATACATCTGCACTGTGAAAAAAAGTCGTAGGTTTACTGGAAATTTTTCTATGATGTGAGTATTGTAAAACTAAAATCTGAAATTTTAATTTTACAAGCACTTCCTATCGACCTGGAATTGATCGACGAGAAAGAATGGGCAGTCGTCGATTTACAACACTTCTCGTAACTCAAAATGGTGTAAATTTTCGAGGATCTGTTTTAAAGTGTGAAACCCGAAATGTTCCCAATTTCGCTTACACTTTCTAAGTGACTTTCTTTTCTTTTACCTCGTTTTCACACTGTTATTCAATTACGGTAACGTTACACTCTATTTTATGTGGAAACTGTCATATTCTTTTGGATATGTTATTTTCAAATTCTTTTGAATGTGACAGTAAGATTCAGCCGACATCTGTCCAATTCACGCTATTACGAGTGTGACATCACACTCTAACCAATGCGACAGTTTTCACATTTTAAAGGATGTGACGTCACATTAATTGGATTACAGAGCATACGTGTTCAGCAATAAACTAAAATACTGGCACAAGGTTTGTGACAGTGTGCGAGAAGAATAATGTAGGCAGAGAGATAGACAAACACTCAGACAGAAGGTAAATGGTAGGCCAGCGCGCAATCAGCGGCCGGCGCGGGGCCGAGCGGCCGGGGCCGGTAGATACATCACAGCACATCACATCCGATAGCTCGCCCCGGCCCCGGCCCCGGCCTCGGCCCCAGCCGCGGGGGACCATACTGAGCACTGGGCGATGCCAACAGCTCCCTCCCCCATCCTCCTTCTCCACCCTCCCCTCCGGCCGGATCGGGCTGCGATCCGCAACTTGTCGTCTTGTGGGCGAAACATAGGAGGCGCGCGCGGCAGTCCGATATTGATAAGGCTGCTCCGGTCAACTTCCGCCGTCCCGGCCCTCCCCGGCCCCACCCGGCCCCGCCCCGGCGGCACAAGCCGGGGACTAAGAGCGGAGGGGTGCAGGTGTGGCAGGAGGGGGGGTAAGAGGGTAAGGGTTGACGGCGTAAAGCAACTTTATTACCCGGTCCGGGCCGCGCTCGTTGTCCTCCTGTGGCTGAGCCCGGCCCGGCCCGGCCCGCTCCTCAGGCGCCACCCGCCGCGCTCCTACGTAAAGAGGCCAGGTAATTGCCAAAATTACGAGAGGGTCCCTGAGGCTGCAGCGCCGAAGCCCCCGCCCGCACGGCCGGGTGGTGTACGAGGCTGGGCCAGGCTGGGCCGGGGCTGTGCTTCACTAAGGATCCCGCGAGCAATGCCCCCGCTCCCCCTCCACCCCCCTTCCTGCCTTCCCCTTACATCCCGAACCCTCCTTGACGAGTAGAAATTGCTCAAGTTGTCGGTTATGGGAACGGTTGTGGCTGCCTGCCGCCCGCCGGAGGCAGCCGGAGGGCGACCACAATCACCACCTCTACTCGGGTGCAGGGGCGCGTCGTCGCGCAGGCAGAGCAGGTGTCCTCAAGAGGCCAAAAATAACGTGCATTGTGAAGAAGAAGAAGAAGAAGAAGAAGAAGAAGAAGAAGAAGAAGAAGAAGAAGAAGAAGAAGAAGAAGAAGAAGAAGACCGTGGCGCTGTAGCAGCCGTTGCTGACCAGCGCGCGCATCCAGTCTCTATAAAGGGTGCAGGCCCGCACGACACGACACGCTTAGCCACACTGCTGCACAGATGAATTTTCGAGAATTTGTATTGCATTCTTCTGGGTTTTTGCTTGAATTTTCCCAAAATTTTCATGAAATTTCCTTAATTTTCCTGAATCTTCCCGTTTTTTCCTAAATTTCTCTGAATTACGAGGTGCACAAAATTTTCAGAGTTGTCTTCCTTCCCCTCGAACTGTGCAAATGTTCATAACTTTGAAGAGGCTTCCATACTCAGTGCATCTCTCTTCCTCCCTCTCCCTCCCTCCCTCCGTCCCTCGCGCCCTCCCTCTCCCAGTCCCCCCCCCCTCCTCTCTCTCTCTTCTCTCTCTCTCCTCTATCTTCTCCGAGATCTTCTCTCCATCCGTTAGCTGAAGCCATGGTGAACAAGCACGTGGCTGTGTAGCTATCGGCCTCCCGTTCAAGGCGTAATAATTCTCGCTTCCGCCTTACGTCGATACTCTTCCGGTTTTTGACGTGCGCGCATCGACGGGTGCGCCGACCCGGAAACGAGCGGCTACGAACCCTCTTCCCCCTCTCTTTGCAGCGTCACCCCCGCCGGCCCCAGCCACGAGGCCGCCGGCCCGTGCAAGCAGCTAGCGAGCAGAAGGAATCCGTTTTATTGGTCGTCGTCAAAGATGCCGTAACCGTCGCTCGCGCCGACGACTTTCCAGAAAAGAAGCGAAGCCAGGCGCCTAAGTTTCATGTTTTTATTTCTATTCTTCCCACGCCCGTCATGCTTCGTCCCTCCCTGGAACCCGCACGTGCATCGAGCAAGGCTTATCCCCGCCTGTAATGGCATTGCAAGCGTGAGGGTGAGGCGGAGCGTGTCGGGGCGAGGCGTGTTGCGCGAGGTGGGAGCCGCAGGAGTAGGGGTGCCTTTATCCTCAAACCGCGAAGGTGTATGTGCGGGGGACGTCCCTGCGGGGGGCGTTGGGAGGCAAATTCCCCACTCGATATTCGTCCCATTCTCTCTCTCTCTCTCTCTCTCTCTCTCTCTCTCTCTCTCTCTCTCTCTCTCTCTCTCTCTCTCTCTCTCTCTCTCTCTCTCTCTCTCTCTTTGTCGCTCTCTTTCTCGCCTGACGCTGCAGTACCTCAGGGTGAGGGAGAATGCCTGGCCTGGGCCGGCGGGTCAGGTTGAGACGGAGCCCCGGGAGCCTCGGGAGCCCCCCCCCCCCTCCCCCGGGGCCCCACTCTCTACTCCTCCTCCAGGCACCGGCCTGGCGGGGCGGGGCTGGGCTGGGCTGGGCCCCACCGCGCCCTGCAATCTCACTCGACTCACCTCTCGTTTCCATACCACACTCATCTTTCCCGAGGATAGGACCCCACGGCCCGGCCGGGCCAGGCCCCAAGCCCGGTGCCTACGGCCCCCGCGCCGCGCCCTCCTAGGACCGCGTTTGGTATTCACACGCCAACACTCCGCTTTATTGGCGGGGCAGTGCGCCCGGGGGACGTATGCGCGCAGTTACGCGCCATCTTGATTGAGGAAAGGTGGAACGGGTGGACGGGGGAGGGGTGGGGGATGGAGAGAATTATTATGCAAAAAGGAAAGATAGCACGGGGGCCGGGAAAAAGCAGCACACGCTGGAAATCGGAATGTCGCTTCACTTGCAGGTATGAGTTATTTTTTCTCGGATTTATTTAGGTGGTTCGGACACGACTTGCAGACGAAAATATGAAAACAGCTGTCGCATTCAAGTGTATACGAACGGGCTTCGCTAACCATCAACAAGTGTGTCAAATAACTGAAATGAAATCACCTGCACGTGACCGCGACACCCACACACTCCCGCTTATGTAGCTACGGAAATCTATGTGCATACGTAGCTTATACGTAAAATTTCTTACATAATTATACAAAAATTCTTACATAATTACGTAAAAAAATGGACCTTTTCATTCGTAACTATGTAAGAATCTTTATACGTAAGTTACGCATGCACATGGATTTACATAGCTACGCACAAAAAAGCACATGGCCGGATAGTGTGCATAGTTTTAGGCGCTACCTCACTTTTATTGAGCGATGCAGAAATGCTTCGCTCAACACGGGAGAGAATTGCGACCATTCCATTTTCGCTTCGTTTTTTTCTCACTTTTTCTTCTTTTATTTAATTTTACGACCTGCTCTCGACCTGCGCCCAACCCAAGGACAACTGAATATGCCGAGCCCTGATAGCTGAGGAGCTAGGCTACTGGTCGCTGTGCATACCTCTGCGAGCGGCACGCTCACAGTGGGGTGGGTGAACCAAAAGGATCGCGGCCGGTGGCGGGCGGGCGGGCGAGCGCGCCAAAGTCGAATTCCGGTCAATATGCGAATGGGGCAGCTAGCTGCTCTTCTGAATGCAAGACACGGCGCAGACGAACTTGAAAAAAGAAGGGGGAGGGAGCGAAAGGGGGTGAGGGTTAGGGGTGGGGTGGGTGTGGGGGTGGGGGTAGCCAGCAGAATGGAGGAGCTATGGACCGCAGCCTTCACATTACACAGCCTGACCCACTTCGTGCTTTTCATACAAGCTCCGAATGTAAAAGACACGGCGAGAGAGAGAGGCTACCCGACTTAAAAATATAGACATAATTTAAGTCAGCGCTCTCCCCACCCCTAGGTGTATTCCTCATTGCGTGAACAGTACCAGAAAAGCTGCATGTTGTGCGTCTGCCTGTGGGTAAGGCAGGCAGACCCGCAAACTATTACGTCCTCGCACCATGAGATGATAAGGGCGAGGGGGAAAGAACTCTGAGTTTTGGTGTACACATTTCCTGAGTTTTTGTGCATTTTCGTAAACTTTTGTGAATTTTGGCGAATTTATACAGAATTTTTGCTTGAATTTTAACAATTTTTTTTGTGATTTTATAAAATGAATTTTCCTGAATTTTCCAGAATATTTTCTGAATTATACGAGGTGTATGAAAATTTCAGAGTTGTTTCCCTCTCGGAGAAGGGCTTGCACGGAGTTCGGGCTTTGAAGGCTGCCACGCGCGCCCTGTCCGAACGCTGCTCAGCCCTCACGCTCCAAGCTAAGCGTGGGTGGGGCGGGTTGGGGCGGGGCAGCCACCCCCACCGCGGCAGCATCACCACCGCGGCCCGAGGCCCCGACAAGGCCCGGCTGCAAGCAGTCGCCCTTTATTGCAATTTATTCCCCGGAAAGGCGAGGGTAGGGAAAATGGAACGCAAAGCGAATATAGGCCCGGCGGAGCGCGGGGAGCAGGGGCGAGGTGAGGGGTAGTCTGCAAAGGCAAGGGTCGGGCGCCAGAATAAACGCCCACTTCCGTTCCGGCGGCCGGCCGCCGCCCCGGCCCCGCCGTGAAAGCGTTGCGCCCACCGCGCACCGCCGAAAGTTAGAGAAAAACAAAATTGTCGCGTCGATGAATGCGGGGCCGGTGAGTGCAGGAGGAGCGGTCGGTGCGGGGTCTGGGCCGCTTGAAAAGAAAGTTGTGAGGAGAGGGCGCTTGGCGCGCAAGATAGCGTTGCCGCCGAGTGTATACAACAGTCGAGCCCTGTGGAATTAGCTTCGAAGGGCACAGCAAGCACAGCGGGCACAACCCTCGAGGGAGCGCCGAGCGGAATTAATCTCACGCGCGGCCCGATGCATGAAACCCCCGGAGACTTTTGCACTAGAGTCGATTCGGCGCGGCATTTGAACGAAACGTCAGAGGCGATTCTCCCAACACGGGGGCTAGGGGGGAGGGGGGGGGGATGAAAAAAAAAGGAGGAAGAGGGAATGTCGTTTCGAAGGGTGCGGTCCCGGTTCTGGTGTCTGGTCCGGACCGGACCGTGGGGACGCCGCGTCGCGTCGGCCGGGCCGAGTGGAGTGGCGCCTTGTGTGAGGGAGGATCATCAGAGATATAGAGAATCAGGCGGTCGGGCCGGGCCGGGCCGGGCCGGGAGCCGCTCAGAGGCTCAAGCTGTGATGGGATCGGCTGGGGGGCCGAGCCGAGCCGAGCCGAGCCGAGCCGAGCCGAGTCGAGTCCAGCCGAGCCGAGCCGAGCCGAGCCGGGCCGGGCCGGGCCGGCCTTGGAGGGAGCGGCAGCTGCACTCAGCTGCGGCAGCACTCGACCGCACCGCACGCGTGCTCGCCCGCACTTCGGCACCACATTTGCAATAAAGGGGAAGGAGGGAAAATGAAATGGGAACGCGCGAGGCGCGGCCGTCAAGTGTGCAAATCATCATGTTGCAAACGTTCTACTTTTTTTTCTTTTTTTTTCTTTTTCGTTACCAGTGACGACTGCTGTTTGTCGTCTGCTGCCGGGCACTGCATTTGTTATGAAAAAAGTTAAACTGGCACACGCCTCGTAAGTGTTGAATACAGTGAAGGACACTTTTTGATTGTTACGTTAAACGCCCGCATGTGTGTCGATTGAACACTTTCCCGATACAATGTAGTCTGCAAGCCCTCTACTGTGTAACTCTTAAAGCTAAACGGGGAGAAAAAAAAAGCTGACAAAGTAATCCGAGGAGGGGCCTTAGCAGCACCCTGGATGGAAAATCTAGCCTTATCACAGCAGACAAAAGGCGCGAGACAGCTACAAAACCGCAGAGGAGAGGGTCGCAGGAGACGGGAAGGGCGGGGGGGGGGAGTGGGGCGCTGGTTGGGATGTGGAGGTGGGTGAGGGGTGCACATCCACGGCAGAGGCACCGCTTTTCGAGAGGCGGGACTGCCACTGAGGTATAAGCCAGTCTCTATGAAGATGCATAATGAAGGGGGAGGGAGAGGGAGACGGGATGCGCCGAGGGAGGGAGGGAGGGAGAGAAAGAGAGGGGGGGAGGCGGGGCGGGAAACTCGAAAGTTGAAAAAAAAAGAGACAAGAAGAGAAAGAAGGAAGGATGAGAGAGAGAGAACTGAAAGACACGGACGTGACGCGTTTTCCCAGTGTATCTCAACGGACGATCAAAAAATCTACTTTACGTGCTATTGTCCTTAATCCCATGTTGTCCAGTCCCTTTCTCTTCATTTCCTGCATCGCCTTTCCCCCAAGTGCTACGGAGAACTACTGGCGTAGCAACATTTACTTGAAATTTGTTCTTGATTAAATCGAACCCACTTTGCACTAGAAAGGAAAATCCTGAACTTGAGCTCGGTACACCGTATTTTTTTTTTCAAGTAACAAATTTAGTGAAATAAAGGGGAAAATAGTTTTAATCGGTTTTAATTCAACCTGTCCCAACAAGAACAAACAAGAACAGATTCCTTGTATCGCCGAGTTTCTGGGTGAGGAGAACGAAACAATACACGAAAAAAAAAATGACTTCATTGTAAGGATCAATTTTTGTCGATAGGTAAAATTCGATAGCTGAAATCGAGAATCCGATACCCACAGCCAGGAGCTGGTTGTCACGACCGGATACTTGTACGATGAGAACTAAGCTGGAGTTTCTTCCATTCGTGCAAGTGCCCGGTCGTGACAACCAGCTCCTGGTTGTGGGTATCGGATTTTCGATTTCAGCTATCGAATTTTCCTATCGACAAAATTGATCCTGACAATGAAGTCATTTTTTTTCCGTGTACTTATTTCCTTTCTGCCGTTCTCCACGCGGGAGCCACCTGACTCTCGCTTTCTGCGGCACTTGCTGCTGCGATGACACATGAATAAAGTTATTTGTCTTCGAGAGTCCACGAGAAAACAAAACGGGCGAGAGGTGAGCATACGCCATGACATTAAGGTTTGTTCAGCAGCCAGCAGAACAAGAGCAGGGTAGTGAAATAAAATCACTAAAGGTCAGCGCTATAGGATTTAAGAGACAGAAAAATGCCATTTCGACGCAAGTTAAACAAACAGTTCGTGTTTTTTTTTTTCATTTCATTTAAAAATAAAAACAACTTTAAGCAGATATAATACATTTCCGTAAGGCAATCTAAGAAGAAAAGCAACATATGTATCAGCTTAGCTTGTACTCTTAGACATAGCGAGCAGCGAGTGCGTCAGATTATACGTGTAGGGAGGAATTGTGTCGCCGTGCGTGCGTATACGCGCCCACGCGTGCCATTATACGACCTGCCATTTCGAGCCTTATTGTTGCCTCGTCTTGACTTGACGCCGCTGCCAGCTGCCGAGATGTGACTCGGGCCCAGGCTAAAAACTACTGTCGATCGGCGTTTAAAATGACCGACATTCCAGGGTTTAACTTTCAAAAGACGCACGGTAAAAATAGTTTCTTGTATTTCAAGATCTGTCTTGGATGTCCATTATAATTCTCCATAAGATCCAAGAAAGATCTTGAAATACAAGAAAGTGTTTTTACCGTGCGGTCCCTTACATTCTCTTCATACGCACTCCAGATACTATAATGTCCCGCCAAAAAAAAATGAAGAAGAAAAAACTTAGTTTTAACCGCAAAACAATATTTTTAAATAGGAGGGGGAATTACAAGTCGATAACAGTTAAAATTTGTGTAATCTGCTCTCAAGATTGGTCCTTTCCTGAGCTCATTTTTTCTCCCCTTATTCTTCTTCTATTATTGTTTTTTTTTCCCCTCCTACACGAAATTGGCGGCGGGCGAGAGAGGGTAGTAGTCAAGTCGAGCGAGCGCGCCGGCACGGGTCGCCATCGGCCTCGCTCTGAGCAGCGCTGACGAGGCGCCCCGCCCCGCCCCGCCCCGCCCCGCCCCGCCCCGCCCCGCCCCGCCCCAAAACGCGTCCTCCAAACCGTTCGAGCCGAGTTGTGAACCTCCCTCGCCTTCGCCTCCCATTCGCGCCCAGCCCGGCCCGGGCCGGCCCGGCCCAGCCAGCAGGCCCGCCTGGACCCAAGTTTATTAAAACGATGAGAAGTCGAGCGGAGAAATGGATAGGGAGGAAGCAGGGCGGATAGGAAGGAAAAGGGAGCGCTGCTGGTGTAGTGTTCTTTTTGTTCTTCTTCTTCTGTTCGATGAGGTTCGAGAGGTTGAAAAGGAGGACAATTGCTCTTCGCCGACCGGTTCCGGCAGGGCATCGTGGGGCGGGGTGGTGTGGGGTGGGACACGCCTGCTCCGCGGCCACTGACCATCTCGCTCGGCCCAAAGACCTTGCTAACCCCGGGGATTACCAGTGCGACACGGAGCCTCAGAAACGGCAGAGGTAGAGAGACTACCACTCACGGGGAAAATTAAAGTGTACGAATGTTTATCCCTTGTATGTGAGTACATTTTTTGGTTTTTCTTTTTGTTGCTAACTTTTTTTCAAATGTGCGTACAGAGTTAGTCGCTACTTTGGTTTCCAGTGACTGCGCTCTCAAATCGACTTTCGGCGCACGCGCACGCAGAGGTCTGTGCGAGACACCCGTCCCGTCAGCTGAGCTGAGACTCCTGCGAGCCCTCCTCATCTCAGGTTCCCTTCCACTCTCTCCGAGCAGGCGAGCAGCGTCGCGCGCGACCGTTTTGCCTAGCTCCCATGGCTAGGCCGGGCGAGGAGGCCGGGTCGGGCCGCCGCCGTCGTCGGGCCGTGCAGCAGCAATAGACTATGGGAAATCCATAATTCGATAGAGGTGAGCAAAGACGAGAGAGAGAGGAAAGCGGAAGAGAGAGAATGAGACAGACAGACAACCTTTTCCCCCTATACAATTTCTCTGAGAAGAGAAGAACGCAAAAGCAATGGTGTAATCCATTTGTGCGCGGTCACGAAATGAGTCGGGCCCGGGTGGAATGCGACACAGAGCGCGGCGGCTTTGACGAAGCGGGTGAGAGGAGAGAGAGAGAGAGAGAGAGAGAGAGAGAGAGAGAGAGAGAGAGAGAGAGAGAGAGAGAGAGAGAGAGAGAGAGAGAGAGAGAGAGAGAGAGAGAGAGAGAGAGAGAGATGTAGAGCGCGGTGAAGGGACGGCAACTAGATCGGTGAAGGCAGTCGTTTTCAAGAGCTGACTTGCAAAATGCTGCGTAACTGTGGGTGGAGTCTCGTCGCGCAGTCTGCAGGCTGATTCCGAAGATCGCTCTCGCGCCTCTGTCCTTGTCGCACTCATGGGACCCAGCCACGCCCAGCCATCCGCAACATAGGGCACAGCCTTAGGTGCGACAAGGACGGAGGTACGAGAGTGATCTTCGGAATCAGACGGCTGGCCTGGCCCTCCGCAGTGTCCTCCCCCCGCAGCGTGGAGGGTACTCCCCCCCCCCCCCCCCCCCGGTCGCTTGCGGCCCTTGGGAAGTTCTTTCGCTTTCGAATGATTGCGGTGGCCCTGCCTGCCTGCCCCGTGATCTGCGCTGCTCTGCCCCACGCCACGCCATCCCGCACCGGTGCAATGAAGACACCGAGGGCGAAAAATGCTGACGTCCGCGCGAATCCTCGTCCAAAATGAGACGCATACTTGCAGAAACTACTACGCGATCCGACGCGAGTTCTTAAAATTGTCTCTGGTAATCTTGTATACATTTCGTTCGACAATTACTGGTGCGGAATTCCAAAATTTCATCTTTTCGTTGTTTTTATGCTGTTGCGGGTGTTTTCTTCGTTTTCCTTCTAAAAATGTGCAAAAAAATTATAAATTATAAAATTTCGTGGACAATTTTACCGAAGACTGTTCGTAATCACTGGTAATAATAAGCGATAAGCGTGAAAACGCTCCTGAACCGATTGATGGAACACCTTTGAAAAATGTTCACACGAAAGAACAGCATTCCCGGCCGTTTACGTTTTAGTGAGTTATGGCCAGGGCCAGGCCAGGGTCACGCGCGTGGCCGCGCGGCCGATAAGCTAAGCTGCGCAATGGCTTCGAGTTTATAGAGATGTTGCTTGGGGGGCGGAGCTGGCTGTGGCGGGCTGCTGTAGCGAGGTGTGGCGTTGCCCGCCCGGGCGCCCGGGGCTAGCCAAGCATTTGTTGCTCAGATCGGCACGGCGCTAAGGCCCGGCTGGGGCCGCGGGGCAGCACTGCGGCCCGCGTGGGGCACGGCGAGTGAGTCTCGGGTGGGGCGGGGCGGGGCGGCGAGGGCGTGCCCGCAGAAGGGAGGTGGGTTCGGCCCGGCCCAGCCAGGCTGACGGGGGGACGGATGTTGCCCCAAGCGACATCCCGTTAGCGGAGACAGCTTGTCGCACAGCGTCTGCTCGAATACGGAAAAAGGAAGGGAGGGAGAGGGGGGGAGGGGGGGGGGCTGGAGGGGAGGCGGGGTGAATGTGTGCGTGAGCGTTGAGAGGGAAGGAAAAAAAAAGGAAAGGAGGGATGCGCAGAGCTCGCCAAACGTTAACCGTGCACTTGCTGAGAGCAGCTTCGTGCGTAAATGAAACCAGTTTCTCTGCGATTCCTGGAACCCGTATGTATATATTTTTTTAAGTACCGGCACAGTCCGGATTCCATTGTCGAATATATCGCAATATGCGAAGCGGAAAGAGGTGAAACGTTTGGCATCTGCTCGAAACATGACATTTTTTAAACAATCCACATCGGTATTGGAAGCAGACGTTACTTTTTGCTCCTAGTTTATTGCTTTACGTTTTTGTCACTCGGGGTATTCAATAAATTTCATTCAAGCTGCATCGGTGTACGAGTCGGGTCGGCCGTGCGCGGTCTTTGCGGGGGATCCGGCGCTGCTGCGGCGCTGCGGCGCGCCTCGGCACTGCTCGGCAGCGCAGTATTGTTGGACGCGGTAAGGTGGGGGGAAGGGGTGGGCGGCTCTGTTTCGCGCGGACTGCACTTCAGCCAGCTTCAGCAAGCCACTCACTCACACTCCACCAGCCTCCCCGGCACGATATATGCGGGGTACGCGCTTGGCTCCTGGACTCGAGAGTAGTAAAAGCTAGCTGACACGTTATAGTGACTTGTACTTTCGTGAGTAATGTTTTAAAGTAAAGCTGTTATAAGGAATCATCCGCTAAAAACGAATAATATGTATGTAACATGCAGAAGCTTCAAAGGAAAAGGCGGCGTACCGTGGGCTCGGGATCACCATGCGGTTCTCGGAGGCAGACTGCCGATGGGTCTATCACTATAGTGATATATCTATGTATAGATTAAAGCGTACAACGACTTTTCTAAATTTTCTGGTTTTTCGTGATTTTCCTTGATTTTCCCTGATTTTTATGATTTTTTACATAATTTGTTTTAGGGTGTACATTCATTTTTTCTTTTAGGGAAGTACCCCTCGGAGACTGCTGCGTAGCCGCACTACCGCGTCCTGCGCTGCCAAAGATTAAACGCTGCGCGCGGAAACTGCTGCCCCAACTCGGAAGAGTTTCTACTTGTTGTGGTTTGTCTTGGAATCGGAGTTCATACCGACTATGATGCGGTGGGCTCTCTCTCTCTTTACAGTTGGTGGTCCGGCCCTCCGCTGCCGGCCACAGTAGCGCGGCGCCAAGATTCTTTCAACTCTCGAAGGATCAAGTACATCTCGTTTCGACTACAACTCGTCCCGCGCGGGTCTCTGCGGTGGGTCTTTTCACCCCAGATTTAACCTCGAGGACCTTTACTAAATATATTTAAAAAAAAATCAGTGTACAGCCTAAAAATGAATCATAGAAAATCAAGAAAAAAAATCAGAAAAAGTCAAGAAAAACGCATAAAAAAAATATCACGAAAAATCAGAAAAATAGTTGTACGCTAAAATTTATAGCGAAGAATGCTCAACGGGTTTAACTCGTCCGCCACAGTAATATGGGAAATGTTTCAGTTTCTCAGAGGGGGCCGAAGTACGGCCAAAAGGATCGTAAATACAACAGCGACCAGCAGCAGCGCCGTTCAATACGATCAATACGGGACCCGGGGAGCCAACAACTCGAGCGTACTCCTGTGTACTCTGAACGATTGCGTCACGAGTGAAGTGTATGACCACCGAGGGGGTTTCTCTGTGTACGCAGTACAACGCTGAGACGTTATGTAACGCACTGTGGTTCACAGCATTGCGGTATAACAGACTTCTTATTCATTCACCCACACATTCCATGGGACACCGCGCACACGGTATCAGGCGGGCGTAAACCACCTCACGTGGACGACGCATTGTTCGTTCCCGCGGGGTCGTTCATCCCCTTCGCTCCTTTCAGCTGCACTGCTGCTGTCGAATCCAAGGTCTCATCTCCTTTCATAGTAAATGCGACAAAGTCATTCAGAGGTATTCTTCTCTGCTAACTGAGCCCTAACGTTATTCGCCGCTGGTAGCGATTATATAGCTATTCGCCTGGCGCAGCGCGAGATATAAAGTTTTGATCGATCTCTGACTGTCGCCGACGTCGCGCCACGCCTTGCCAGGTGAAACTTTCAAACTTGCTTGGAACGCGTCGCGGCGGCCCCGCGGCCTCGTGCCCCCCGGAGAGGCGGCGCGCGTTCATTCGTCACCGTTCAAATCGACGTCCCGCGCCGTTAGAGCGCGGGCGGCCCTGCAGGCAGGTTCCGAAGATCGCTCTCGTACCTCCGTCCTTGTCACACCGATGGCGGTGCCCCATGTTGGGGATGGCGAGGCCCCATGAGTGCGACAAGGACGGGGGCACGAGAACGATCTTCGGAATCAGACGGCTGCTGCTGCCGCCTGGCCGCGGCGTGAGCCGGCGTGGCGCAGGGCGCCACGATGAGCTATCAATTCACGGAAACACTATCCCTCGCCATCAGCGTCAAGGCCGACGCCACGAGCGCATTTTTGAGCGCGCGGCTGTCATTAATTTCTTTCGGAAAATTTCGGAGCAGCTACGCGCGCGCGAGCCCGTCCATTTGTAAAGGATGGCTGTGCAATCGCGAGGGGTTGTCCGTTCAACTCGCTTAAATCTTGTGTATACCCGACTATCCAACAATCACTGTGAAAAATATCCTCGTGAATTTACGATATTTTTTGTAATTTTGATTTACAAAATATGTCGTAAATTTACGACTGCTCATTCTTGCTCGTCGGTCAATTCCAAGTCGATAGGGAGTGCTTGTAAATTTACAATTTCAGATTGTAATTTTACGACTTTTATCATTGAAAATTTTCCCGTAACCCTTACGAGTATTTTTCACAGTGATGGTGATTACGTGGGATTTTTAAGGATGACCGGTGATTGCTCATACTGTGTAAACGTCTGAAAAAGAACGCCCAGAGGGGCAAAGCCAAGGGGGAATGGGAGGGGGGGGGGGACAGACTACATTTTTTATCACTATTATTCTTCTCATTTTTGTTCTTATTGAAAACTAAGTTGTTTTTCTGCAGCTATCTGGGGTGCAGCTCGTCCGTATGTCCAAAACGTCAGCCCAGTAGTCTAGCCGTTTCTTCCGGTCAGCCACAAACGGAGAAATTTTTTACTGATAGCCCACACTGTAAACCGGATACCAATATGTCTGGGCTGGGTCCAGGGCCGTAGTGCTCCAGCCTGGGCTGCTGGGAAATAAATGAATATACGAGGCGGCGTGGTCGGGGGGGGGGGGGGGTCTGGTGGCCGCAACCCGAGTTGCACGATGCGCGCGTATCTCAAAGCGGGAGACGGGGGCGGCATGTTTGCCCCAAAGACGAAACGGCGTATTTGCGCCGCTTGACTGCAATTTTATTGGCGCGGAAAACGTTTATGCCAGATATGATCGAGTGGAAAGGGCAGAAGAAGCAGCCGAGCACCCGGGCAGGGGCAGCGCGACTTTTATTATTTTACTCTTTGGAAAGAGAAAGAAAGAGAGCTGGAGGGAGGTAGAGGTATAGAGAGAGTGAAAAAAGCACCGATGCACTAGGTAAGCATGGGGAAATAATACATTCCTTGCGTTGTATTGAAAATTCTCAAAACTGGTATTTTCAAAACTTAAACCAGGAAGTTTTCAATTTTTCAGTGCTTAGATTCTTTTGTTTTGTAATTTTTAATATTTTATCGGCACTACACCCGTGCCGGATGAAAGAGAGTAGACGGTAAAGTGCTGTTGGTTTGACTGCTTTCTTCTCCTTTTATAGACGTATAAGAATAATACAACAATGTAAAGTCTACTCTGTTACACCCGATACGCGATGTTTCCGACTTGGTGCACATTGACTGAGAATAGCCGCCTACTGAACAGTCGTCCTTGAAGCGTTGGTGTGCACTGAAACACAAACAGCTGCCGAGGCCTTTGAAAGCCGTAACGGGAAACTTAAATGCAACTCGCTTCTTCTTACCCCCCTCCTCTTCCTACTATTCCCTTACAATCAGCGAGACAGCAATTTGTTCCCTATTGTCGAGCGAACTGCAATTTCGCTCTAGTCAGTTGGTGACAAAGAAAACCCACCTGGACTGTCCTCAGCGTCCTTTCTGAACGGATTGTAAAATAGATGGATTTGACACATGGATATAATTTGTGGAGCACTTGTGAGAACGTGAGTGACATTCGTGCACTCGTGTTTTTTATATTCTCCACCACAAGCGACCGCCGGCTCGCTCACACGGTAAAATTACGTCCTTGCAGATTCCCAGGAGAACTGGGAACCCAATAGATGATGCCGTAAAAGTTATTACCCAGGGGCACTGCTGGAGTTTATCAGGACATCCCCTAGTGACCCCAGAGTGCATACCCAAGGACATAATAATCCCACAGTAAGAAACTGGCAAGAGCATTTTTAGCGGGTTCCAACTTTCCCTAAGGGAATCCCTGCGGACCCGGTCTCACCGAGAAGAGCGAACATTCGCTCGTGTGATGTGGATGGCCCACGTGTTCCCCTAATCGCTGCCCCTCCCCTCCCCTCTCACGGCAGTAGTGTGACGCGCTCCGAGCGCTCGCGAGCCCACTACACCTCGCAGCACATCCGCCATGAGGCGCCACGAGCCATGATGAAGCGGAAGAACGAGAAAGAGGACGGTCGTTTGGCAGATGGATTGCCGTTGGTGCCGTGTGGCAGGGCGTGGCGGGGCGTGGCGGGGCGTGGCGGGGCAGCGTGGGGCGTGGCGGGGCAGGAGCGGTGAAGTGGTCTACGCCCTACCTACGCAATTCGGGGGTGATTTTGTGGCGTCTTCACACCGTCTTCACGCCGCAGAATTCTTCTGTTCAGCTAGGAATAAAACTTTTTAAGAGACACAATTTTATCTTTAAAATACTGGCCAGATTAAGGTTAAGGCTTTGACAGTGCAATATGAATTTGGAACTAAACAAAACTAGATATTCGTAAGTATTGTAATAATAATAAAAAAGAAAAATTTCAATTAAATTTTTCATAAAATCAAGAGTTTAAATTTCAATGGAACTTTAAAAGTGAATTTATAAGATTAAATGCTACAACTAGAGGTAATATCATAACTATCCCTTGGGCAATTTTTTTTTCTCTCGTGCGGGGCCATATAAAACAATTGACATACGTTTTACAGCGATTTTAGAAGGCAACTTCTTTGCCCTAAAATTAAAAAAAAAACCTTTCTTTACATTTAAATTTGGAGAGCAAATGACTCACTCCACTTGGAGCCCGGGTGGAAAAAAGTTAACATTCCAGAACATAGCTGGAGTGTGCTTCAAGTTCAGCTAAAGTAGAGAGTAGCTTAATACTTGAAACACTTTTTAAAGTAGTTTAAGGTAGTCACTATGATAAAAAATTGTGTCTTAAAAACATAACTATGAGTATACTTAAAGGGGGCAGAGATTATCTGATGTTGATTGATGGATACTCCAAATTTCCAATATTCTACAAGATGACAACCACCACTAGTTTGGCATGAACTTTGGAAAGGTAAAAATACAAATAAAATAGAGTTGAACTTAAAGCTAGACATTTTAACATGACAACAAAAGTCTACTGGACGGAAGACTTGTTTACATGCCAAAGATACACTTTAAACATATACTTTTTTTTCCCAATCTAATAGTAGATTTTATCATTTCAACAACAAAAACATTATGACCTTCGATTTGAGCTGTTATACAGTTATGCAGGCCACGTGGACGACGGGCCGCGCCCGGCGGTCTGTCGGGTGGGACGCAGATTGATACGGGTCATCGCAGTCCAGCCCGCCTTATCACGGCGCGGGGTGGAGTGGGAAGGGAACGGGGCTCTCTCCGCCCGGAAGGGCCCCTCCCTCTTCCTGAATACAGGGAAACTGATAGCGGGAGGTTCTTCAAAAACCTGCCCCGAGGCCTGAAGGGGGAAGAGGCGTCAGAAAACTCTCACGGATGAAAGACGTACAGGTCGTTAACAAGGATAAATTCCTGCATCAACTCGACCCCAAGATTATTCATGTCGCTTTGTTAGGCGCGGAGCAAAACTTGCACGATATCGACTTGCAAATAAGTAAAGGAAATGGCCGGGACTGGAGCAGGCCAGCAGGTCGGGTGCGATAGCGGAGTAGTGAGTAGGAAGGATCTAGACCTCGCTACCGGAGAACTGGAGTGGCAGAGAGGAGGTGGCGAGAAAACGGCGAAGAATGCGGAGCGGGTGTTCGCGAGATAAGTGATACTAGCAGCTGACTGATGCCCCTTTCCTCTGGAATCTGAAATGGCTAGACCTTGGCATGGGACTGAGACATTGCTCCTCTGATAGCACAGCCACAGAAAAAAGAAAAAGAGAAAATGCGTCTACTTACAGTCCTCGCAATACAGGCAACGGCAACGTCTCACCGTCTCTTTTATCGGGCCGTCTCGGACCTCCTCGCATCATGCTTCTCTATCGCTTTGTCAATGGATTGCAGGAATGCCGCCGCCGAGATGAGCAAAGAGGAGAGATAGGAACGTTCGAAGGACACACATGGCTGCCTAAACGAAGGTGGCGTCCTCATAGAGAAGGTCCGTTCTGCGGGCCTGCGAACCTGTGCGAGGGGGAAACGACTAAGGTAATCCGGCTGACAGCCGTTAGGTAATCCGGCAGGGTGAAATCCGGGTAAATTCGAAGTTATCCGGTATAATATGGGGAAATTTTATGGTAATCAGGGGTAATCCAAGGAAAAAAGCATCGTTATCCGGAGGACACTCCATAGGTAATCTGAGTTAATCCGGGGTAATCCGTAATCCGGCTGACACAAAAATTGACAGTCGTTTCCCTCTCGATCCAGTGTCCTGCGTCCAGTGAACCTGCGGGCCTGCGGACCTGGGTCCTGCGAGCCTGTGGGCCTGCGAGCCTGTGTCCTACGAGCCTGCGGGCCTGAACCTGTGTCAGCCGGTAGAAACTCCCGCTGGCAGGCTGATACCATGATCGTCTGAACCGCGCGGAGCTCGAGATTTGTAAACGTTCAAACAAATGAACGGAAGGGTTTTGCGTACTCAAACAATTTCTAACTTTTTCGTATTTTGTGTCCTCGTGGCTTAGTTCGTTCGTTTGAACGTTTTCAAACACCCGAACGATCATGGTATCAGCCTGTAACCGGGAGTTTCCACCGGCTGCCTGTGTCCTGCGCGGGCCTGCGAGCGCCCTGGGCGGGACCCCTAGCCCTAGGTACGGGCCCGGGCCGGCGTGTTCCCTGTCAGACCCATGCTACCGGTGGCGCACGGGGGCCCCTGCTCGGCCCCCCACGGCCCCCGCGCCACACACCGCTCCGCTCCACCCCACCACCCTCACGGCCCGGCTTGTGGGGCTCCATCCCCGAGGACGGCTGCCAAGTGGTGGCACCGCCCCGCCCCGCCCGGCCCGGCCCGCACCGACACAGGGTCTACGCTCTCTTTTTCATAAGGCATTAACATAAATCGGGGAACGGGACAGCTGTCGCCGGCGTGGTACAGCAGCAGCAGCAGCAGCAGCAGCAGCAGCGGTGCGCGCGTGCGCGTGGCGCCCGCGGTACCTCCCCGAGCGAGTAGTCTCACCCGAATATTTATTCGATCCTATGGTGGGCTGGCGGATGGGCCAGGGGCCAGGGGGCCGGCGCGGCGGTCTCTCCACGCACGTTTCCGTTGAGTGACGCCCTGAAGTAATCCGACAGAGACTGCGACAGCAATGTAGGAAGTGGGTTTCCGTCCCCGTGTGCGGCCCGCCCGCGCGCGCAGCAGTACATCGCAATCGACCGCGGGTCGAGTACTCTAAAAATTTCGTACGCCTAGTAATTCAGAGAAAGTAACAAATATTGAGAAAAGATCAGAAATATACACAGAATGTCAGTGAAATTCAAGTGAAAAGTCAGAGAGATTCTATCACGAAAATTAACAAAAAATTACGAATATTAACGAAGTGTACGCACGTGCGCAGCTGCACCAAAATTCAGAGTTGTTTCCCCCTGGTCACGGCCAGAAGACGGAACAAATTATCGGGTCGACACGGTCGAGACTTCAGACAGAGCAACACAGAGTGAGTGCGAGAATTTTGGTCTAGTTGTAAATACGCTCGAGCAGAGCGCATGCTAAACGGGACAGAATAGAGCGAGAGAGAAGCAGGGGGCCGGGGGATGCGGGATGTGACGGTGGCGGAGTGAGAGAGAGGAGTACAAAGAGGACAAAGCTAGGAACCAACCCAAATTTTACAACAGCCCCTGTGCGCGCATTTGGGGGAGAAGCCTGGGAGTATACAAGCGCGAAGGACGTGCGGTGTAGCACAAGAAGGGTGAGGAAAGAGGGAGGGAGAGAGACAGAGTGAAAGGGAACAGTTATTTCACGAATGGAGCCAACAATAAAGGCTTGGTGCCCGGCCCGGCTCGCCCGGCTGAGCCTGGGCCTCTGCGGAAACAGGGGGGAGGGGGGGTCCTGTTTCTGCAGGATGCGCAGGGCGCACGCCGGGCGAGGCGGAGGCGCGGATTGGCATCCGCAATATGGTGCCGAGGCCAACCGGGCACTTGGGAAGGGCGTCAGCGGAGTCCTCAGAGGACCCCGCCGACATCGCCTCATGACCAAGGGGGATACCACTCATTCAAAATGTGTACAATAATTTTTTGAACTTTTAATTTTTTGTTTAATTTTTTGTTTTGATTTTTCTTTTGATTTTCAAAGGAAAATTTCCATCATTTTTTGATAAATTTTGATGATCTTTTAACCACATTTCTGATTTTTCAAAAGTTTGATTTCGATTTTAGGTTTACTTTTTCCCTGATTTTTGGTATCTTTCTGTTTTCTTCTTCTTGATTTTATTGTATTTTTTAAAATATATTTAAATGATTGTTTTGGGTCCGCACAAAATGATTTTTCGAAGAGACCTCCCCCTCGCTCATGACTTACTGGAGATGCTTTCCAGATCATGTCGGCATAATATTTTAGACTCCGCGCGCGCGTCGAACAAAAACGAACACAAAGAGCGAAAAGCACCTGCTGTACTTAAACTCTCCCCTTCCCCCCACCTCAAAACAGTGGTTTATGAACCCGGTCTGGATACGAGCGGAAGAGAGAGGGCCCGCGACGGCAGTGGGGAGCCAGTTTAGGATCCAACTCGGTCCAACCGGGCTCGAAACGCGGAGCCGGGCGTTCCTGGGTCTTCTTCGGACGCCCCAGAACGAGCCTGGCACGTTGCCGTCGCCCCCATCAATCAGAGGTCGGTTGATCCCCCCCTCCCCCTCCCCGGACAACTACTAAAGCCTCGACCGGATCCCCGGTGGGGAATCTACCTGGCCTTTACGGGGGATACCGCGGGCCTCTCGCGGGCGAATACGAAGCTTGTACCGGACCTGAACCGAGCTTACACCGCAGACCTTCACCGGGTCTGAGGCGGGTGCTTTACCGGATCTCTACCGCCTGCTATGGCCCCACCTACACACGCACCGGCCCCACTCAACCGGAGCCCCAACAACCCGGCTAGCGGCGCTGCAGGCAGAGGGGGGACTGCTATCACGGGAAGCTCCCTGCCATAATACACCTCCTCCCTTCCCCACAAGCCGTCGTTGTGTCGGTCGCCTCGCCGGCCCGGCCCAGCCCGGCCCCTTCTCGACGGACGCAAACGTGCTCAAGATAATGTGCGGATATATGCGCGGCGAGGTGGGACGGGCCGTCGTGGCGCTGTGGCGGCGCGGCGGAGAGGCGAGGCGCAGCACGGGCAATGGCATTAGCGGAGGCATCACCCTACATCTCTCTCTCTCTCTCTCTCTCTCTCTCTCTCTCTCTCTCTCCCTCTCTCTCTCTCTCGCCCCCTGCGGCAAAGTCTGTTGGTCGGCCCCTTGCAAATGCAATAAATCCACCGACACACCAACACACTTTCAAGCCCTCTCCCCCCGCCTCTCTCTCTCTCTCTCTCTCTCTCTCTCTCTCTCTCTCTCTCTCTCTCTCTCTCTCTCTCTCTCTCTCTCTCGAACACACACACACACACACACACACATACACCACGCCCTGCAGCCCCAGACAGGGGGAAGGGGCGTTTGAACGCCGCGTCACTCATGATTTACCGAAGGCGTTTTCCGGCCCGGGCCCGGACCCTCTCGCCCGCCCCGCCGCGGGCGGAAACAATGAAGCAGAGAGCAGGCCGGCCCGGCCCGGCCCGGCCCGGGGCCAGGCGTCTCTTTCAGGAGGCCATTTCAGAATAATGCACGAATTATTATACCCAAAATCACATTAAGGCTCAAAGCCTTTGCCCCATTACAAAAGGGAGAAAAAAAAGCGAAAGATTCTATTTTTTGTTTTTGTGAAATATGCTCAGCGACCAGCGGCGAGCTTTTTGAAGGGTTGATTCGTATCGTGCAGCACACACGCACACGCAGAGATACGCGGTCGAGTTGAGCCTAGTTTGTGGTCAAGATTACAGATATCCTTGCGACCTTGTCAACGTTTCCTTCCCCAGGGCAGGCCAGGCCCCTCGCGGTCGGCGCTGCACAGCGCCATCTGATTCCGAAACAGATTGCTCTCGTGCCTCCGTCCTTGTCGCACCTATGGCGGTGCCCTATGTTGCGGGATGGCAGGACCCCATGAGTGCGACAAGGACGGAGGCGCGAGAGCGATCTTCGGAATCAGTCGGCTGTTCACTTACTTTGAGTCTTTTCTTTCCCTCCCCTGCTGGCCGAGCACAAACCATGCACCTCTCTCCTCGCTCGGCCGATAGGAGCCGTGGCTCTGGCTCCGCCCCGTGATCGACAAACGTCAAATAGCGAAGGCAAGAAAGCACGTCCCGTAGAGAGCAGCCCTGCCCCTTCAAACTTTGGCTCAAAGGACTTGGCGAGCAGCCACTCAACGTGAGAGGCCTCCCGATTTTTTCTTCCTTTGAGGCAAGGGAAAATAACGAAGAAAGAAATCTCTCTAATTCCTCATATTTTACTTAATGCTGAGCTCAACCTCAACCGAGGGGTACCTCACTTTTTGAATGGGTGTACAATGATTGGAGGGTTGAATCGTGATTGGAAGGAAAATTTGACCAATCTTTGAAAAAAGCTAAACATTTTTGGCACCGATACGATATTTTGCAATTTTAAGGTGCTTAAAATATAATTTTGTCGAAAAATCATGTGACTGGATAGTGATTGGAAAATGACTGGAACGCAGGGTGTACACTGATCGAAGGTGAGGTACCCCTCGACCTCAACCGAGGGCTTGTACTCAATATGAATAATATACCCTTTCCCCCAATCCAGCTTCAGAATGTTAAAAACAACAAACCGCAATACACTCCCCCTCACATCTCATTACCATGAAGAAGGACATCCTTTCGTGGCAATACAAGTCGTTATCCGAAAAAATCTACTGCATTTTGTTTCTTAAAAGTTTGAGAATCGTGCGCTCAGCCGGAGTGGATATATACAGCACCATTTGTTGGTGGCAGCCCTTAGGGCGCGGACATGCAGACAGCTCAAGAAAAGTAATCACCCATTAAGCCTTATTCGTAGCTTATGCTCTTTATTTTATTTTGTTTATTCCTTTTTTGGTACGTGCAAAAGCCTAGGCGGGCTTGGGCCGGGACCAGGACGAGCCGGACGGCGGCCAACAACGCCAATTAGACCAGCCCAACAACAGCGCAAACAAGCATGCAAGTCTTCGCAAGTGGTTTGCGCCAAACTATTTAGACTGGGCGAGGCTATTTAGAAGCAGAGAGGTGAGGCGCGGGAGGGTGCACAGAGCGAGCGAGAGAGAGAGAGAGAGAGAGAGAGAGAGAGAGAGAGAGAGAGAGAGAGAGAGAGAGAGAGAGAGGAGGGGGGGGTATGAATGAAAGCAGTCGTGTGGAGCTGGCGGCCGCCATGGCGCGCCAGCCTAGCCTCCCCCCCCGCTGCCGCCGCGTCTTTTTTTTCTCCTCCCTAGCCCATTATCCGATAAGGCCGACGTGGAGTTTGTTAGCAGAGACCGCAGCTCACCATCGTCACCCCCCTTTCCCCCTCCCCCTTCCCCACCCCTTTTCGGAACCCCTTTTATACGGCGAAGGCCTATTACCTGTTGGGCAAAAGTATTATAATGAACTAGCACACTAGCGAAACCGCACGAACACACACACACACACACACACACACACACACACACACACAAAGGCGCGCGAGCGCTCACAGGCGTGCGTAGGGGCAGTATATATCTCAAGCGGAACTAACCCCTACTAAAACTGACGCGCGAGGCATTTTGAGGCTACGGGTCCCCTGGGGAAAAGAGGCACAGCGGCAGGGGCGGGCGGCGCTGGTAGGCACAAGTCGAATAAAATTTGAGGCCGCCGCTCCCTCCTCACCACAATGAACGTCCCCTTTGGGGTTGGTTTTGCGCACAAGAGGAGGCCAAAGTACATTGCTATCTAGGGCTAGCAAAAGCGATACGACGAAGACGACGACGACGACGAAGAAGAAGAAGAAGAAGAAGAAGAAGAAGAAGAAGAAAGGAACCCCATTCATCGAAACACAGCAGAGAAGAAATGATTCATCTTGGCATTCCGACGAACCGTGTAAGATCGTATACATCTCGGCATTAAAGGACGGGCAGCTTCTGTCATCATGGCGGCACATGATGGCACCACACGTTCCACCAACATGAATAATTGCCTGCGAGTGGTTATATAAGGGGGAGTGGAGAGAGGGGGAGGCAGAGGAAGAGGGAGAGAGGGAGAGAATGAGAGAGAGAGAGAGAGAGAGAGAGAGAGAGAGAGAGAGAGAGAGAGAGAGATGAGGAGGAGGAGAAATATGAGGGGGAGGGGAGGGGGAAGACGAAGGGGTGGTGGAGAGGGATGGGGAGGTGTTGAGCGACACTCTCGTCACCACAGCGGGCTAAATTGCATTGCTATATAACATTCTCACGGCTTGCTTGAATGCATTATTAAATAGCTTTACTGGATGATGAACGCGCTGGCGCCTCTCCCGCCCGGCTGCCGCACGGCGCCTCTCGCAGGGGGATGCTGCTCCAGACACCGCAGTGTGAGACAGCCCATCACTTTTTGGTGAGCGCGGCCGCAGTGGGAAAAATATTTTGATTGCAGTCAACAAATTTTTAAAGCACAACATCAAACTGTTCTTCGACATGGGCACTGAAAAATTCAAGCGCTATACCTGAAAGTTCCGTTCCCAGAACTAAAAGTTCCATTCCTTCGACTACTTTCGACGCATCGAAATCGAACTACTGTTTGATCGCTGCAACCAAAATTTTTTCTCAGTGCAGAGTGTCTCAAAAAACACAAGCCAAGCTTTTTTTAAAAATTTATTATTTAAAAAAAGGACATATACGAAGACTTCATTGCATAACTGCTAAATGGGAAGAGGCTTATTACTCTCTTCGAGCAGCTTAATCCCTTCATACACACAGCAGTTTGCGAATGGCGCCGACAGAGTGCGCGCGCAATCGCCCGCCGCACAGTGGTTGGAAACCGGTAAATGCTGGCATCAATTAATGAGAGTGGTATTTTTTAAGGGATCGGTATTCATACTTGGTATTTCGTACACTGTAATGTTCTCCCATGAAGTTTAGGCGTTTTTATGAAAATTTCTGTGAAATTTTACATACTTTACCCCCTAAACTTAATCTTGAGGTCATGAAACACTACATAATATTCAAAATAATGCTATTATGTTGAAACTAAAGCGAGAAATAAATTCTCTTGGTCCCCAGAATGCTTCACACTGGAAAATAGGTCTAAATTGAAAAATAGTTATTATGACCTGAGTTCCGTTATTATCAATGAAAATGTAAGAACACTTTCCCTGGCTCTATATCCTTCCAAGGGCCAGGGAAAGTGTTCTTACATTTTGTTTATATATCCGAGAAAATGTAAGAAGACTTTCCTTGGCTTTATGTCCCTCCCAGGGCCAGGGAAAACGTTCTTACATTTTTTCTGAAAATAGCGGAACAATTATATTTAAATTTAACTCCGTCAAAAGAGTAAGTTTTTTTTTTTTTTTTTTAAAGAATGTGAGTATATTATTTGTTAAGAACCTGGATAATTAATTAATTTATAAAATGCTAGACTAGTATGAATTAGAGAACACTTTTAACTAGACATATAAACGTCACATCATATTTTTCTTCTTCTACAAGTATCTATAGTTATTGACCTAATTGTTAAATGAGCAATATATTTTTTTTTAATCTCACTCCCCAACCCTCTTCCTCCTCTCACACCCATTCTCCTCTCATGTCCTTCCCCACAAACTTCCCTTTCTCTCTGAACCTGCTCTCAATTTTAATGCATGAAGGCTTTGAGTTCATTATCTTTTTTAGCTTCATTTTTATCCACATCCAACTCCAGCTAAAGTATGTTTAGGAGCATACTACTACTATAGAAGCAAAATACTTTATCAGGAGTCATTCATTTCTATTTTTCCATCTGGCAAGCTCAGATGCATCCCTTACGCACATTACGAAAATTGAAACACAGCCCGCAAAGCCCTCTCCTCACTAACTCATCTAATGTTTCGAAATTTAACACTTATGATCTGAAGCAGTCTTAAAACTTTCCAAATCGAGTTGCATTACTTTAATGTGCGATGCAGGCGGGCGGAGTCTAGATCGACGCGTCTCGACAGGTGCTCTGGTGAGGTTAGGTGGCCGGCCGGCCGCCAGCCCCGGCCGTCGAGATTTTACTTACTGTGTCGTTTCGGGGGAAAACGGGAGCGTACAACTTTGACGAGACAGAGAGGGATGTTGCCCAAGCTAGATTCTGTTTTAAGTTCGCTGCCTAAAGCCACCTATCGATACGAAAGCATTACCTAAAAGTGGAGTACGGGACTTCAACACCGAGTTACTTTCAAAAAATTATTAAAAATGAATGATTCGCACTGTACGCATAGCGAGGGTCGAAAACGATAAAAAAACGATTGATGTTTGCATTTTAAAGCGCCCGCGGCCGTAGGAGGCCGAGAAAATAGTAATAACCAATGTACAACTAAGGGCCACTGAAGGCAGTGTCTCGACTGCTCCAGCGAATGCATATTTCCGATCACGATTCAACCCGTACTTCTTACAATATGAGTGTCATCAAACTTGGTTTTAGATTGTTTGAACCCTTAATAATGAGGTGCTATCAAGAAAAAGCAGTTTACAAGAAGTTGAAAATTCACTATTTTTGCCAGCATTCCCCGATTTCGTACCACTGTGCGCCGCGCATCGGTCGAGCCGGGCGGGCTGGCGGGGCGGGGCGGGGCGGTCGGGGCGGGGCAGCGAGGCCCGTGTTTATCTGTCCACACGCACGTACGGACGTGACAGCGGGGCGGGGTGGCGCGGGCCGCGCTCCAGGCCACCATACAGAGCCACAACGAGCCGCCCAACGCATCCGGCCGGCCTCCACCAGCTGTCACTACTCGCTCACGCAGCACTCAGCCTCGCCGGTTTTGACTCTCGGACGAAATTTCGCAGGAGTAAACCTAAGTCGACGAACTCCCGAAAGACTCGCTGTCGACATGCACTCGACAAGAAAACGTAAGTACGAAACTCGCAGGCTTCTAGCGTCAAATATAGTCGTAGCTTTAGCATGACAGAGGCGGCGGGTGGTGTGGCGTGGCGTGGCCGGGGTGGTGCGGGGGGAGGCGGGGTGGGGCGGGGAAGTGTCCGCGACACGTGTGGCATTATGATAGCGGTGACGGTACTTGGAGCAGGGGGGATGAGACCGCCTCACCCCGCCACGCCCGTCGCGCCGCACCCTACCGTGGCCACCGCCCCGCCCACCACCCCACCCCGCCCGCCAAGCCGCACTACCCACGCCCTGCTTCTGCTCGCTTTGCATAGCTACACAGCGGAGCGCCTGCGGACGGTCGGGTAGGCCACCCGCTCCGTTCATCCGCCCAGCGGGTTTGACGACCCCAAGCTTCACAGGCGCTCGCGGCGCCGCTCAAAAAAAAAAAAACAAAACAAAAAAAACATACATACCAACAACGTGTCCGCGCTCCTTTTCTATTATTTATAGGGCCTGCATGCCGATTCGCTCCGGGATCTGTCTTGGCGCGGCGTGAGATTGGGTTGGAGGCGGCGGGAGCGCGGGGGGCTTGGCTTGGCGGGCGAATTTGAATCTGATCGGCCGAGACACATAGGCGACCCAACTCAAGGCACTGCATCACGTGCTCGTGACGCGCGCGTGCGCTCGACAGGACAGCCGCACTGCGGAGAAGAAGAAGAAGAAGAAGAAGAAGAAGAAGAAGAAGAAGAAGAAGAAGAAGAAGAAGAAGAAGAAGGAGAAGAAGAAGAAGAAGAAGAAGAAGAAGAAGAAGGAGGAGGAGGAGGAGGGCCGCTCCAACAACCCCGACCCTGCCGAGCCGGTCATTTCATATCGACAGCGTGGTGGAGACGTCAAGCTGAGCAGCGCCGCGAAGGGGACACTAAACTCGTTTTCCCCAAGGGGGAAACAACTCTGAATTTTAGTGCACACAATTTGTGAGTTTTTGTGAACTTTCACCAGAATTTTACCTTTCCTTTCTGAATTTTCCTGAACTTTTCCTGTATTTTCCTGAATTTTTGAGATTTTTTGAATAATTTTGAATTCTTTTGAATTACGAGGAGTACAAAAATTTCAGAGTTGTTTCCCCATCGGTTTCCCCCATTCTAGTCTCCAGAATCTAGGGCAATTACTGCACTGCGCAGGCCGCGTCAGCGTCAAGTCCATTTCAGAAACCAGTAGGGTGATTAAAATAATGTCAGGCCTGGAGGGAGGAGGGAGGGAGGGAGGGAGGGATAGGTGGTGACAGGAGGGCAGTAGCAGCGGTGGGGCTGCTCGTGGCTAAGGGTTGTGGGGCCGCGGCTCTGCGGGCAGGGTAGCGCGGCGCAACGCATCCGGTCAGTGGCTTATCTGTAATGCGACCGTCACTATATGGGCATGGGCGGATCTGTTTCGGGTCGCAAACAAACGACCATACAGTATAACAAAACAAATTTGAAAAAAAAATTAAGTTAATGCCTCTGGTCTGAGCTGTAAATTTGTTGCTTATTGGGTCGCAAAGAGTTGTAAGCCATTTAAAAAAAATTCACGATTAAAACCAGCGTATTCAAGACCCACCCTTTTTAAGCAACTCATAACACGTATACGCATACGCTTGTGATGGGTGCAAAATGGGACCCCCATATACCGACAGTACATTACATCAGATACGCCAAATGCTTACCGGAAACGTCGAGCTGCAGGCGGGGGCGGTGTGTGGTACGGCGGGTGTGTGTGTGTGGGGGGGGGGGGTGGCGACCAGGGCCCAGAGGTCTCGCGCGCGCTGCTGTTCGAGTGTCCTGCCCCCCGTCCAACTGTGGAACGCGATAGCTGGGAGGCGGATTGGTCGGCGTCGCAGACCAGGCGCAGCGCCCCGCCACGCCCCGCCCCGCCTCACCCCACCCCGCCCCGCCCCGCGCGCACTCGGCACCGGGGAGGGGTTGGTGTCTTGCCAACATCCGGACGTGACCCGATCCGTTTCCCAGCCAGGCCCGCGCGCGGTACGCGCGGCGGCCCGCCCCGGAAGGGTTACACTGTAATGTGTCATCCTGTTGCAATTTCTTCCAAATTTCATCATAAATAATATTTTTAAGTAGAATGTCTGAACATTTAAATATGCACTGGTGAAAATAATCACGGTCTCTACTACGGAAAATCCCGTAATTTTGGATTACGGACTCTTCGTTCCTGGTTTCCGTACCTTATCCCAATAAGACTCTATGTTAAAAAATGGGGGTGCGGTGAAATGTGCGGAAAAGTTACCGTTATTTTTTTTTCGGTGGTTTCCGTTTTCGGTACGGAATCAGTAACGGCGTTCCGTACCTTCGTTCCACATCTTGCCCATAAGACAAGCCAGGTTCTTCCTGAAAGTTCGAAAAGGTACGGAACGAAGCACGGAAAAACCCTACTTTCATCGAGAAAACTCATTTTTCGAGGGGGAACGGTCTCCGTAGTTGGCTCCGTACCAGAGGCTGTTTTTTTTATTTTTATTATTATTATTTTTTTTTTTAAACAGTGTGCTTGAAACCCGTTATGCAATAATGTGAATCCATTTCCTCTTGAAGTCCCGAGCACGTCCGCGAGCAAGCTCCGCTGCCCTGTTCGCTATTCTTCCAAATGCCTACGGTGTGCCGTAAGGCTCAGAGAGCTCTCCGCGCCGTGCAGCTGGGGGCGGTGCGGGGCGAAACACCGCAGGCCCACCGTAGTATATATAATAAGCCGTGCCGTAACGCGGTGCGGCGAAAGCGCTATCCCCGTTCTCTTTTTACGATCCAATAACATGGTTTGCCTGCTGAATTTCGTCGTCTGTGAGAAAAGGTCCAACTTTGTGCCTTAAATCTCGACCTTGATGCGGTCGTCCTCAGCCGGCGCGCCTTGCCCGTTCCCTCTCCCTGTTCCTCACCCCCCCAGGCCGACACCAGCCGCCTGATTCCGAAGATCGCTCCTATCGCGGTGCCCCGTGTCGGGGGATGGCGAGGGCCCCGCGAGTGCGACAAGGACGAAGGCGCGAGAGTAATTTTCTGAATCAGCCTGCAGCAGTCGCTCCCTTGGGGCAGAAGGGCGGGGTGGGGTGGGGTGAGGCGTCCTCTCCACCCCACCAGCAGCCAGCCAGACCCCTGATCAGCTCCGCTCGTCATAAAATAGAAACTTCTCCCGAGGAAATGAGCCCCACTGATGGGACAAAGAAGTTCTTCCCACCCAAAAGCTGATCTCGATTTTCACGCCCTGGCCCTGGACTCCCTCCCGGCCGCCGCCCCGTTCCTGTACCGGAGTATACTCCATGCACGGAAAAAAATGATTAGTAGAGCGAACTAACGTTTTAGTTGGTTTTGCCCTTACAAACCCTTTTTCGTTGTGATAACCAAAACTCGGTTATGCGAACGCATGTTTGGATTGTCACAGCGAAAATGTAGTTGACACAACGAACGGTGCTTTGGCACAACGAAGCGGTTCGTTGGTTTGGCAAAAATGGCCCAAAGCGCTGTTCCGTCAGACCAACTAACCGCTTCGCTGTGCCAACGCACCGTTCGTTGTGTCAACTACATTTTCGCTGTGACAATCCAAACATGCGTTCCCACAACCGAGTTTTGGTTATCACAACGAAAAAGTGTTAGAAAGGGCAAAACCAACTAAAACGTTAGTTCGCTCTACTAATATTTTTTTTCCGTGTGCCATTGTTTGCAATCCAATCCGCGTCCGCCGCAAAGCGACGCACACAAGGGGCGCCGCGCATGCTCTCCTGCTCCGCGACGCCGCGTTGTCTCCACGTTTGGACGCGCCGCGCCGCGCGGGCGGGTGCCACAATAGCGCGCCGTGCGCCAAAGCTGAGAATTAAGTCGCCGCGCTGTCAATCTCGCTTCACAAAAGACGAGCACGACGCGCGTCTCAGGATTTTTTTTTTCTTTTGCTCCTCTCGAGCGCGTTAGCGTGGGCGGGCCCGCCGGGCCGTGGGAGTGTGGGAGAGATGACTCTACTTGAACGAGTTGCCCCGCCGACGGATTAGAGTGCGCGCACCTATAGCTCCACTTATACAGTGCGCGATACTCATAGCTGGATTGGATTATCAGAGTGCGGAAAAGACAACGTGCCGTCACGGTAAGCGCAAGACCAACCAGGAATAGTCCAACAATACACTCGGAGAAGCGTGTACTTGAATACGGCAAGTACAACTAACGTGCTCAAGAACCATGGGCACGCATTTCATTCAAGCGTGAAGAAGCGAATGACTCGATGTAACCCATTTAGTAATGAGATGATCTTATAGTACTAGAAATTATCCAGTATTTTGCACTCGATTTAAGTAAATTGCAATCATGACACGCGAACACGCCACGTTCACTGGTAAAATTAAGGTTTGACCATACGTCATTTTTCAAGAGTACTGAGATTACGCTTGAAATAAGAGTAAAAGGTCTATTCGATCCAATTTGTCCTACATATAATTGTGTGAGAGAATTCCTGTCCCATGGCTTATTTCAAGCGCAGCATCTTCAAGCGTAACTGTGCCCCTTATTCAAGCGTACAGTTACGCCTTAGTTTTACCGGTGTTCTGGAAATGCAAGGGTATACGTACGGATTTTTTGTTTTGTTTTGCGGCATTTTTGCTGGAACCTCTGTTCATTCGGGTCACGCGAAGCAGCGATTCTCACAAACTCACCTGAAACAGAGAGAAACGGATCATTAGGATAGTGGGCGGGTCGGACGAGGCAGGAGGAGTTTTTGGAGGACATACGCGACTATCCGTTTGTCTTCTTCCGCGTGACGAAAACCTCCACCGCGAGGAAGGGAAAGGACCGGCGGATGTCCAGAAGTAGAGAGGAAGGGGGAGGGGGAGGCTGAGAGTGGGGGTGAGGGGGTCTTAGCTAGATTAATGGATGGCGTGATGACCCCTCTGCCCAAGAACCTCCCAGTAATTTGGGGCGGCGGACTGCTCATTATAAGGGTCACCAGCCACCGGACCGCACCGGCACCCCCAGCCTACTCCGCCCCGCCCAGCCCCGCCCCGCCTCACCCGGCAGGACGAGCAGCCGCATTGCCCCAAAGGGTGTTCGCCTACAGGCCCGTGCGCGGCCAGGGAAACATCACCGCCGCATCGATTTACATTGAAAATTCGCCCCGGGGCGGGGAGGAGAGGGTCAGCGCGCCGGGAGCGGCCCGATACACCTACATTATTGTCATCTACAGTGGTTTCGATTTTGACGAGTTTTCAGAAAGTGCAAAATTTTGTTCTACACCCGCGTGGGAGAGTTTTCCCATCTAATGAAAGATCCCCTACATGTATAGCAGTATTTTCACCTACACAAATACTCTCATCTAAAAAAATGATAATTGAACTTTGGAAAAGTGTGGATATTTCCTTTACAGCAAGTAGAGCAAATTAAACAGAATGCAATAGTTCATCAACAGCCCTGCAGTGTGTCAAGGAAATTCTACATTCTACACCGTGATCAAACCAATCAAATCGATATGACTTGAACTCACACCAATAAAAAGGGTCACAAAGAATACATCAAAGATTTAATCGATTATTTAATTTTGGTCTGCAAAGGGTGGAGTGCAAACATGGAAATTTTTTGCGGCGGTAAACCTCCCGAAGGCGGTCACGGTTCCCTCCAGGAGGCACAGGGCTTTCACCCTGTGGCAGACAACTGCTTCGGTGTTCTTATGGAACCGGCTCTTTTCTAACTGCGATATCCTATCGCGTAATTCGACAGATTTGATCCCCGTACCGCCATTGGCCTATCCGTACAGGTACGAGCGGTATCAAGGACGTTAGACTTCCTTATACCAGTTTCAGAGGTCTTCCCTCAGACGGGTACGCGGAAATCAGACCCACACCCCCGAGTGCCGATACTTAGCCAGAACTGGAAGTGACCCAACGCCAAAAGCCACCGAGCCAACGGCGGAGTTAACTCTCTAGCCACTCGTTAGCTAAACAGTTCCGGGGAAACGGGGAGGGGAGGGGGAGGTCGGAGGGTTTTTTTTTAAAAAGGGGAGTATAGGATCCTATCTATCTCGAGATAGATTCTAAAAGAATTGCGCTGTGGTAGATGTCAAAACTAATGCGGCATTACAGTATCAGCGGCCTGCTCTTCAAACAACAGTGGCTGGCGCCTCTACTAACAGTGCGTTAGGTCACCTTGAGCTCAAACCAGAATGCCTGGGAATGCATTAGGGTACTCCAAAGGTGCCGCAGACCGGATGTAAGAGAACAAAAACGGAAGTTGGCGTCCTTCCACTCTCAAATACGGAAAGAAAATAGAAACCGCTCGGACGATTTCTCACACCCTTCCAGTTTGACTTCCGTATTTTTGCTCTACATTCGGTTCCAGGCACCTTTGGAGTACCCTATTGAAATCCAAAGTCATTCGCTTTCATTCGAATGTCGTGAATTATTCGCTCACCTACAAAAGTGTGAAAAATCTCAATCGACATTGGAATTGGAAGCAGATGATACCGGGGAGCTTTCCCCCGGCCCACGGGGGAGGGAGGAGGAGGTGCTCCCCGCGCCGCCTGGCTGCATGATGGCACCTTGGGCGAAAGCGCGGCCTTCCCCTGGCCCCGGACCAGCCCCGGCCTCGGCCCCGGCCCCGGCCCCGGCCCGGGGAAAAGTCTTTTGTTCGGATCCCATTCTCTAAAACGTCCTTCATTTACCTTACCGGCCTGGCAGCCGGAGCTTCTCCTCTTCCTGGCTGCAGCGGCCTTTTCTCCTCCATCGCCACCTCCCTAACCCACCCACCACCGGTCCCGCACGTAACGCGGTCCTTGACTGCCCGTTTCCTCTCAGAGTCACCCCGCCCCACCCCACCCCACTCTATCCCACCCCCTCCTCTCACCCTACCCTGCCCCGCCTCCTGGGCCACAGTGTTTGCACGCCACGCCTCCTTATGTTGGCAGAGTGAACCGCATTTTGGTTCACAAGCCTGAGCAAGCACGCGAGGTTTGACGGCTCGGCGCGGGCGGCCTGACCTGACATCCTGATATGGTTGCCGGTCGGCTCCACGCAGCGCTTGGCGTGTCTGTCTACCCCGCCTGCGTGCAACCGTTTACACGGCCCACGAAGGTTTTATCACTTACCACAAAAAAAATCATTTTAATAGTAATAAAAAAATTGTGAGATTATATATAATAAAAACCATCCGCGGGTATAGAATACAACTAGTATATGTAGGGCCAGCTCAATGCTGTGCAGTTAATGAAATTATAACCGCTAAACCGAATTATTTCGGTTTTACGCAGTTATTCCTCGATGACAACCGGATATTTTGGCAATAATGCAATAACTGTTCAATTTCGTTTCGTTATTCAAATTTCACTCAGTAACCGATATTATGTTTTTAAAGAAGTCGAATAAAAACAAATACTAAAAAGACGTTTTGAGCGAAAAGTAACGGTAGAAACTGAATCAAATTGAATCCTTTCTCATTTATCATAAACAAAAATCGCTGGATCTAAATACTGATGACAGCGTCATGTAGTACATTAATACTGATAAAGCACTTTAGCATGGCGTTGGTGCCCGAGTGCTCTTCACGTCCAAACAAATGACCCACTTCGCGTGCTCCCCCGAGGGGCACGCTGCGTAAAGCGGGTGCGATCTTTTACGCACGGCGAGCAGAGCACTCGCACGCAAGGCAAAGGAAAACACTATCAGTTAGGGTTCGTATTTTTCCTGAAAAATAAAATCGGTGGAACAAAAGCGAATTTTTTTCTGATTTTTTTTTCGAAAAATTTGGAAAAATTGGAAAAATTGCTTATTCTGTGAAATCTGGATTAGTGAAAATGATTCGAAAATGCCTAATTACGTTCTAGAAGCCTCCAGTAGCCTTCGGCATGTAAAAGAAGTTGAAAACCAGGGCAGGAACATTGAAATTTCAATCTTTGATAACTGCTGTTAAAAACATCGAAATTTGATTAAGAGAATCATCGAAATTTATAGTGAATTTCAATGATCTTCACATTTTCCTCTTCGACAGTCGGCATTTGCCTTTCTTTGGGACCACGGTGTAGAGAGATACGGTGCCGGCACGAGCCTACCTGCGCTGAAGTAAGATCCGTACCGTATTCTAATTGCTGAGCCGGCCGCAGCGCGGCGCGGCGGTCAGGTAAGAGTCAACTAACGTGCCGATCCCGCCTACCTGCGGCCCGGGTCAAGCACCCCGACCGCCGGCGGGCCCGGCTCAGCTTAGCACGAGCAGGTCAAGCATAAGGGGGCCAGTTGATGGTCCCGCCGGGCCCGCCGGGCGCGCCCCCCACCTTCTCTCGCTGTGCCACGCGAGGGAAAGTACTTGTCCTGCTCGTGCTAAGCTGAGCCGGGCCCGCCGGCGGCCGGGGTGCGCGCCCCGGGCGGCAGGTAGGCGGGATCGGCACGTTAGTTGACTCTTACCTGACCGCCGCGCTGCGGCGGCGAGCGGGGGTACTAAAATACGGTACGGATCTTGCATCAGCCGCCAACACGGGAAAGGCCCGCTCGTGCCGGCACCGTATCTCTCTACACCGTGTTTGGGACAGTAAACACGTGCCAACACGGGCGTTTTAACACAATTCAAGTTATTTAATTTTTCCAATATTTCCAATTTTTCCGACCTCTAAGATTTATTTCCAAAAAAAGCGGATTTTTTTCAATTTTTCTGGAAAAATTTCCGGGCTGTCGAACCCTACTATCAGTTCTAAACATGGGCCGCATTTGTTTGTCACCCAACAGACGCTAATGGTTTGAAATGGACTGTAAAAGTCATGCTATATACCTTTAAATTGTTTATGAAATTCTTAAAGTTTCTGAGGAGGGTTATTGGGAGGTCCCTCCCTCTCCTTAAAGTAAAACTTCCTCGGCTGCCGTTTACGAGTAAACAGAACAGCTGCCAGCAGCTGCCCTCTTCCCTTTTTTTTTTCCGCACGGCCACTCTCGGAACCTTAGTGAATGATGTCGGCCGACACAATTGAGAAGAAGGACATTTATTGGCGTTTATCTCTCTCAAGAAACGAGAAATAATAACAAGCGCCCTCCCCCGCTGTGTTTCCGAGCAATCAGGAGCCGGTCCCGGACGGAGCCCTGCTCAGCCATCGCCTCCGCCGCGGCAGCGCGAAAGTCATTTCCTCAAGAAGATCCCCGCACGCTCTCCTTGTAAAGGGGAGAAGAGAAACAACAACAGCACGGCTCATACACACCATGACTCGCGCAGCTCTTTGAAACGGCCCGCCGCACCCACAACTCATTTCTTTTCTCTCTCTCTCTCTCTCTCTCTCTCTCTCTCTCTCTCTCTCTCTCTCTCTCTCTCATTTTTGGTGTTGTTGTTGCGCGCCTTGTCTTTTGTATGCTTACGTTGCAACGCTGATGGTGCAGCCGTGTTTCACACGAGGAGAGGCGAATCGTAAACACAGAGAGAAACGTCGAGGAGAGCATCCGGACCGGCGCCGGGCTTCCAAAGGGAGGGCAGAGAGTCGGTTTGGAATGGCGGGCCTTTGTGGCGACTGTACCAGAACCAGGCCGCCGCTGATAATAATTGTTTGCTGCTTCGAATTATTACTGTTCCACAAGAAGGCAGCGACCGCGGCAGCGACGCGACCGTCTTCCTAATTCCCTCTTTTCCGGTTGCAGTAAAAACTATTTTTTTTTCCTTTCTTTCCTATTACCAGAATCGCGCACCCGCGGAGCCCGACAGTGTATCTTCCGGTGCGAATCCTCGGTGTATAGTTTTTAATTTATTTAAGAAACTAATTAAACTTGTCGGCAGCCGTGCGGCGCGGTCTCGGTTGAACCGAAACGTAGCCGAGGGCGTAATAGGTGCCCGGGCCAGCAGGGGCGGATCCTCTAACGATCTCACCAATTACTTCAAATGCACCGTGCGGCTCTTTGGGGCGGCGGGGAGGTGGGAGGGGGTGAAAACGACGCAGACCACCCAGCCGACCCTCGTACCCGACCCGACCCGACCCCTCCGCGATCCCCCACCCACTCCCGTCACCCGACTGTCATACCTCCAAGAGTTAAGATCGAGCATGCTGCGAGGGCTCTCACCAAGTTTGGATTTATGCTCTCGGCAACATATGAATAATTTTCATCATTCCCATTCCCCATCAAACACTCTGAATTGATAATCAGTCCTTTACTGGCCTTCTGTTCCAATTCGCACACTGGTCCTGTCAAGGAGATGTGTCCCCAACCTTCAAGATAGACCTGCACAAAATTTTACAGGATTCGTCATAGAGGACTTTTGTGTAAAAAAAAATTAAATGAAAATATATTATTTGCAGTTTTTTCCATTCAATTATTCATAGAGCCTCTAACGATACGGCTTTTGGGGCTCTTATTTTTAAAATTTCGGTTTTCAGAGCTAGCATTCAGGGGCAATGCTGCATGCTACCACTTCCCCTCGTCACCACACAACTCGCAAACAAACGCAATGAAACTCAGGAAATTCATGGAAGGAAGCGCCAAATGGCAATCACTCTCTGCCTCCCTTCCCCGCTTCCCTTTGCTTCTCCTCTTTCCCCTTGCATCTGCTAGCGCCATTACCCCTCCCAATCTGCACCCGAACTGATTCGAGCGATAAAACATGACCTAATTTTGCCCTGCCAACTGCCCTGCAGACTCGGTCGCGCCCCGCACTTCACCCCCCACCCCCTCGACGGGTGCCCCTCGCCCTGCGCCCACGGCCCTTTTGACGCATCATAATGCAATGCCATGGGGTGCGACGAAAAAGGGGCACGCGAGGTTCGATTCCGTAAAAGCGGGAGGGAGAGGCAGCAGCGTGGAGGCCAGCCGGGAAAAACAAAGTCCGGTAAAAAATTATGGTTGGGAAAAAAAGAGGAGAATGAGGTGGAAAGAAAAAATAAATAAATTGTCGAAGTCGGAAAACTAGAGGCGCACACGCAGTGCAAAGACAAAGGTGCTAACTAGCACCTTTGAAGGGTTGCTAAAGAGATTTTAGGTTTGGCGCCTTTTAAAAGGCACTAAACAGGCCTTATACAGGTGCTAAAAATTAGTGTCTTGAGCAGTTTAAGTGCCTCTGCCGTTGCGATTGAGGTGATGGATGCGATCTGGTGCAACAAGGGGAGAGGTGGGGCCTGACCCGTGGTATTCTTGCAACTCTACTCACACCACTGCAAAAAAAAAAAAAAAAAAAAAAAAAAAAAAAAAAAATTGCCAAGCTTTTTCAATTTTAGATATGTTAATTTTTGAGGTGGCATGTTCTGTTATCTTTCCCACACGATAAATTAAAGAAAACTTAGCTCTACATCGGCTCATCTACTTTCTTTTGCATCAGCTTTGCAAATTTTCTAGAGAGACGAGGAAGGGAGATACAAAGAGCCACGCAGAGAGAGAGAGAGATTTGATTTGATTTGATTTATTGGTTTTTTTAGGGTTTACAAAAAGTGCTAAAGAGCACCACTGCCATGCAAACCCGCCCTCTAAATTATCTATTACAGTTTATGAAAGAAAAACAAACAATTGTACAAATACTGAACACACATAAAACTGAACATTTGATACACTACAGCAAATACAAATTTTAATAATTTACAGCACACTGATAAAAAATTACTTAGATTGCAACTTTCTTTCCACAATACTTTTGAAACAGTGAAAGGATTTTCCAACATGCTCAAAGAGCCGTAACTCATTCCAAATGGTGCTTGATTGCACAAAAAATGATAGATGAAACTTTTCTGTTCGATGGACAGGAATCTGAAGCCTTAGCTTACTAGATCTGGTGGCACACATATTTGTTGAGGAAGTGAACTGATATTTTTCAAACAAGTAAAATGGAGTATGAGTAGTAATGATTTTGTAAACCAAGACAGCAATTAAAACAATCCTTCTCTGATCCAACTTCATTAAACCTAGGTCAGTATAATAAGGGGTGATATGTTCATAGCGTGAAGCACCGGTGATAAATCGTACACAAGCATTTTGTAGTCTCTGGAGTTTCAAGTTGTTACAATCAGTTATGTCAGTAAACAAAACAGAGGCATAGTCAAGATGTGGCATAACAAGAGACATTATCAAAATCCTTCTGATATTTGGTGGGATGAATGAAAAGGAACGCCTAAGTTGTGCTAAAATGCCTAAAACTTTTAGAGAGAGAGAGAGAGAGAGAGAAAGAGAGAGAGAGAGAGAGAGAGAGAGAGAGAGAGAGAGAGAGAGAGAGAGAGAGAGAGAGAGAGAGAGAGAGAGAGAGGCTTGTGCTCAGTATTCACCTGTAGTGATGGCAAACAACTCGCTCGTAAATCATGCCACACCTATTCGAGCGGAGGTGGGGATAGAGCGAGAGTGTGTGTGTGCGTGAGTGTGTGTGAGTACCTGTGTGATAGAGAGAGAGCGCAGGGAGAGCGACTGTGTAAGTGAGAGAGGGAGAGAGAGAGAGAGAGAGAGAGAGAGAGAGAGAGAGAGAGAGAGAGAGAGAGAGAGAGAAAGCGATGTGGCATAGGCACCGTGGGAAATCATATCGTGCCCTCAATCAATAACACCTCCGGGTGAGGCAGCGCGGCTCTGCTCTCCGCGCGGTGCGGTGGCCGCGAGGGTGGCCGCGCAGCCGCCCCCCCCCCCCCCCTCCAAATCCAACGGACATTAAGTTGGCAATAATGTCGGCAGCGCGGCCGACTGGACCGGGCCGGAGGAGTACATGGAGTTTATAAGCCAGCAGGGCGGATCAGTTCGCGCGCGGTAAAGCCGTAAAGCTGAAACGCGGATTTTTATCGTTTTCGAGCAGCCAAAGTCGCAGAGCATATTCCATTCGCAATTCACTGCCTAATCACTTCGTTCACGTGCGTCAACATTTTCGCCAGGAAAAAGAAAATAATCCACGCACACGTTTCAGTTTGGCCAGTCGTGCGTGCGTCGTCAGGGGGGAAAATAACTCTGAGTTCACTGAAGGCTTCTCGAAGTTCAGTAAAATTCAGATAAAGCTCAAAAAACAAGTTCAAAAGATATTTTTGAAAAAGAGTAAAAATAAGAAAATTTGGTTATATAATAAAATTCAAACCCTGTGTGCCTCAAAACGTTCAACAAAAGCTGAGATTAATTATAGAAAGTATTCATAGAAACTCACGACGTTTGTACACCAAAAGTTGAAGTTGTTTCCCGTCCCCCGCTCCGTGCGTGGTGCAGAGTAGAGACCTGTAGGGCCAGCAGGACCCCAGTGCTATCCGACCCCGCTCGCTTATTCCAACCGTAATCCGGGGCCAACAAGTTTGTATGAATTCGAGGGTTTTGCTTCCCGTGCGAGAAGAAAAGTTGTTGGCAACTTGCTGCGATGTGGCCTATGTTCTGCACCGAGACCAACGCGCGGGCAAAGGGGCGGGGGAAATTTTGACAGAGAAGATGAGAGAGACAGGGGCAGCAGCGAGCAGCAGCGTAGAGTCGCCAGGAAAGTAAGCAACAAGTTGACCACGCACAGGGGAGTTACGCGAGGCTGCATCTACTCTACGTCGACTCTACGCCTGCCAACATACGCGTGCGTAGAATACTACGCAAAATCCACGCACTCAGTCAAAGTGCACGCAGAGTAGAGTTCCCAAACGGGTGGATCCGAGGACCCGGCGCAGGTGGGAGCGAGAGAGGGATACTATTCGGTGACAGCATACACGGTAAAAACAATCTCTGATTTTTTGAGGGAAAAGGGAAAACTTTGAGGACCTTGGATACTTTGAGGAAAACGCCTTAGATTTTGAGGAAGGCTCCTCAAAAAATAAGGGAAATCTCCACAAATTTTGAAGAGACTTCCTCGAAATCTAAGGCGTTTTCCTCAAAGTATCCAAGACCCTGAAAGTTTTCCCTTTTCCCTCAAAAAATCAGACATCGTTTTTACCGTGTAACACTCGCACCTACGGTTTCGGACGCATCCCGGGTCCCCGCACCCGCCCGTTTGAGAAATGCAGCACAGAGGGGTCCTCAGGTGTTGGCTATTGGGCAGAAATACGGATGCTTCATGCGAAGTGCACCTGGCTGTGCTTAGGCTACGTATTGCCGACACATCCGGCAGCACTGGTATCGGGCTTGCGGAGGCGTATACATACAGGTAGGAGAGCCGGGGATGAAGGGGGAGGGGGGCGATGGAATACAGGTGGGATATAACGTAATTAAGCCTATGCGCACACCTCCCCCACACGCCGCCGCCACGCCGCCGCCGCAGAGGTCCGCGGTCGAGCCTCAGGGCAGAGCGGGCTATACTGGCTGCTGCTGCGCGTGCGGCGCCCAGCAGCCCACATGCGCGGGGGCGGCGTGGGGCAGGGCGGGCCCATCCAACAAATTTCCCCGCCCCGCGGCGCCCCTCTAGGAGCCCGAAAGTCAACAAACAGACCGGGCCGGGCCGCGGGCAGCAGGCGGGCAGGGCAGGCAACCCGGATCCGGCGGCCGGGCCGGGCCACTCCCATTAGCGGTGGGATGCGAGTCGCATCTCACGAAAATGGACGGCGAGGGGAAAAAAGTCGAAGTAATATAGAGCGCTCCAAGCCTGCGTGTAGGGAGGGAAGCAGGGCAGGATGCGGGGCGGGGGTGCGGAGCGGAGCGTGCTGGCTTGGACAAAGCAGGGTGGGTGGGGCCCGAACCCGACGGCCATACACCGCGCGGGCGGCGCGTTCTAATTCGCACCATCAGCTGACACCGGCGGCGACGCGACGAAGAAGTGTGTGAGTGTGTGTGAGAGAGAGAGAGTTTTTGTCGTTCCCGGCCGCACTTGTGCGCGCCCCCGCCGAACCCACGCCACGCCCCACGCACGCCTCCACTAATTAGGACCAGCGGCCAAGCTATCCCAACGGGATTGAGGGAGTGTTGCGGCCGGTCGGACGGGGTATGGAGAAGGTTGGGGGAGTGGGGGTGGAGCGAGGGGTCCTTAACTTTAAATTCAAGAGCACACCGATTTTTCTAATTTTTGTGGTTTTCGTGATTTTCCTTGATTTTTAGAGATTTTTCGGATTTTTTCCTAAGTTTTTTCTTTATCTTTTTTGGATTTTTTTTTCGGATTTTTCCTGATTTGCCTTTTTTTCCCTTGATTTTTTTATCTGATTGTTTTCTAATGTTTTCTGATTTTTATACTGATTTTGTTTTAGGGTGTACACTATTTGTTTTTGAGTGAAGGACCCCTCGGAGGTAGAGTCAGGCTGCGGCTACAGAGAACACCAGCGCACACTCGCTCACGGCGCGCAGCCACCGCGTAGCACGAAAATAAAAGGATTCGCTATAAGAGCTAATGTGGCACCAGCTGAAAAAAAAAACCTCTCGCGACAGCTCATTTTTGCCTGATAAAGCTAATAGCAGTTGCTAAACCAGATCGGGCGTTCTTCAGTACAGAAAAAAAAACTATCTAAGGCAGCTTATATTTCACCTAGTGCCTATCCAGCGAATACGTTGCCCCGTGGGATAGCAGACCGACAAATGGAACGAAGCTCGCAAGGCTACAGCTAATTCCATCATATTTTCTGGATCAGAAAACCCGCACGGTACACATGGCCATCGATCGCATGCACGGCGCCCGAGAGGGACACAACTCCGACAGTTTCGCACACCTCGTAATTCAGGGGAATCCAGAAAAAAAATGAAAACGAGAACAGAAAAACTCTAATTTAGAGAAATTCGGGAAATTTCAACACCTATGTAAACTGTTAGACTTTCGGGAGAAAAAGGGAAAAAGGGAAATTTTATATTTGCAAAACCAAAATTTGGAGTTGTTTCTCCCCGACGGCGCTTGATATGCGACCAGGACGGAGGCCACAGACCCAATCCACTCCATTCTCTCCAAGATAAGGACGCACAGGCGGCAACGAAAGCACGACCCGCGAAACCCACCGCCCTGATGCTGGTACAAATAGAGCAATATTTTGCAGAGTACAATTTACTGCAGTCATAATGCCCATGTCGAAGCTAAGTCCAGCAATACGGCATGTATTGTGTCGGCCATTTCGACCAAGACAAAGCACAGAGGGCGCAGGGATAAAGGGGTCTGGGGTGGAAGGGGACGGGGAAGAGAGCGGTGGGGGGAGAAAGGGGGAGGGAGGGGACATTCGCGCACAAACAAAAGCGTTCTCATTCTCAGCAATGCAGATTGTACCGTGCGCGTACAAAATCCAAAGCAGACAATACGCCTAGCATTGCATGGGCCATCACCACACACCACGCCCGGGCGGCATCCTGTCCTGCGCTGGCTACCCTGGCCTCGATGGAAAGAGAAGTGTACGGATATCACTCACAGACCAGTGACTACCGATCCGTCTACTCGCAAGCCATATACACATTTCCTTATCTAGAAGGGCGCAAAAAAGCATTCGCAAATTTACAACTTATTTGTAAATAATTTTTTGCAGGCCTACAAATTAATTATAAAAACCTCTCTCACACTCAACTCGAAGTGACGGTCACTTGGATTTCCAGTGCACGCGCTAGCCTTTCGAAATCCTACAGCAGTGACCCCCCCACCCCCATTGCAACAATTTTTCGCTCATATTGTAAGTATTTCTTACGCTCAAACGCCCGGAGCAGCCAGACCCGCTATGCGTTCTGATCCCTTACCAACACAGGGGTTTTGCGCTGCGGTCGACAGAGGAGCATTTGACGGCCCCCAACACCCCGCCCCGCACCCCTTCCTCCAACCACCACTCACACCCCCCGATAACGTGCCAGGAAAGGGGTGAAGGGAGACGGGGAAGTCTACGGGCACACAAAAGAAAACGAGATTACGGTGCATGGGCCGAAAACCCAATATCCCAAGATAGATTCCATTTCAACGTACCACCGCGTACCTGGGCCTGGCCTGCGCCAGTACAGCGCCCCGCCCCGTCGCCCGAGCGGGACCTCCACCACCTCCTTCTCCTCCATCTTCTCCTCCACCACCTCCTCCTCCACCATTTTCTCCTCCACCTCTCCTCCTCCTCCCTCTCCTCCACCTCCCTCTCCTCCACCATCTTCTCCTCTACCTCCTTCTCCTCCACCATCTTCTCCTCCACCTCCTCCTCCTCCCCCTTTTCCTAGCACTGCCGCCACCTAGCTATCACGCGCACCACAATGACGGCCCCTCATTTGAGTCCTGCCAGCTAACCTGCTCACCACTCTCTCCCCTTATTTTCCCGCTCATTTCCCCTAGCGCCGCCAGCAGGCGCCAGCCCACTGCACCGGCACGCGGTGCACGCCGCATTCAGCAGCATCTGCCCGCCCCGTCCCACGCGAGGGCGCCGCTGGCAAGCCACCAATAGCCCTTAAATTAAGTGATCCTCTAAAGTTTCAAGAGATGAGAAGACCTATTTGGTAGTCAGAACCCCATGAGCGAAGGGAGGGTGGCGAGGGTATAGGGCGTGGTGGGGCGTGAGGGGAGGGGCGGAGGCGGGGTGGAGGCAGGGCGCAGTGTCCATGCTGTGAGAGTTATGAGAAAGAGAGAGGTAGGGAGGGAGGGAGAGAGGGGAGCGAGAGGGGAAGAGTGAGAGAGAAAGAGGAAGAGTGGGGAGCAACAAGGAAAGCGAGCGAGATGGGAGAGGGGAGTGGAGAGCGAGTTTGAAGTGGACCTCCAACTCCTTGTTGGAGCGAATCAGTCAAACACCATCAGTCGCCCGCCCCACCCCGAAGTCAGTTTTGAGAAGTGGCTCTGAGTGACGCCGTGCGCGCCACGGTCCGCCACTCCTCTGCTCAGCTGAATCAAAAAGTTGTAGAAGCAGTCGTAGAACAACACGAAGAACGCGGACCTCCGTTCTGTAACACTCTTCCGGCACATCACCCCACGTTACCTATATCTGCCCTCTCTCCATCTCTCCCTCCCTTCCGTCTACTCTCTCTCTCTCTCTCTCTCTCTCTCTCTGTCTCTCTCTCTCTCTCTCTCTCTCTCTCTCTCTCTCTCTCTCTCTCTCTCTCTCTCTCTCTGTCTCTCTCTGTCTCTCTCTCTCTCTCTCTCTCTCTCTCTCTCTCTCTCTCTCTCTCTCTCTCTCTCTCTCTCTCTCTCCCTCCCTCTCCGCCCCCAGTCCCTCGCGTCTCCGCTGAGCCGCCGCGCGCGGCCCGGCCCGCCCACGACCACACGACGGCGGCGGGCTGCCGACTGATTCAGAAGATCGCTCTCATCTCTCCGTCCTTGTTGCACCTCCAGCGGCGCCCTATGCTGGACATGGTAGCGCTCCATGAGTGCGACGAGGACAGAGGGTATGAAAGCGATCTTCGGAATCGCTCGGCAGGATCGCAACAATGTCGGTAGTTCTGCTCTGTCCTGGTGCTCCTGCACGTGCGGGCCGGGGCGGGGCGGGGCGGGGCGGGGCGGCGCATGGGCTCCGCCTTGAGCTGAGCGGACACGGAGCGGAGCAGGGTGTGGTGCGGGGGCGGACAGATCCTTGCCGCAGGCCCGGCGCGGCTCTGCTACGCGTATAAGACGTGGAGGAGGCTGTGCGCTCTGCCGTGTCGTGCCCTGCTGCTGTATACCTGGGCGTCCGGGCCGCGTGGGATCGATGCCCGGTCCAGGCGAGTATTTTTAGCCGCAAGCGCAGAACGGGGCGGGGCGGGGCGAGGTGGGGCGAGGCGGGACAGCAACCCTCATCCTGCTCATATCAGACGAGCCCTCCCCCGCGCCGCAACCAGTTGTGCGAAATGAAAACAAAAAGCGCGTTTCTCTTTCTATTTATATGTTATTCCCTCCTGCTCTCAGTCAAGGTTGTTGCTTTACGTCAGCACGCGCAGAATTAGGATCCACCCACAGTAGATCCCTTCACTTTTGTTGCCAGTGCCTCCAATGGCCCATGGACGCGGTGCCCTGCCCTAACCCCGCCCGCGCCCGCGCGCCCCCCCTGGCCTGGACCCTGCCGGACCCATGACCCATCGGGGGGACACTCTTGGCCTGATGCTGCAGTAAAACTCCGCGACCCCTTCGAGCCGGGCCCCGCCTCGAGTCCGCGGGGGACCAAGCGGGCCTTGTGCGCGGGCTGCGCTCTCGCTCCCCCCCCCCCCTCCTCCGCTTTTCCCAGGCCCGGCTGCAGATGGTCCCCGCCCAGCCTCGCCCGGGGACGGATGGCACGACGGCAGATGGCACGGATGGCACGGATGACACAGATGCTCCCGGGAGAAAGCAGGGCCAAGACTCCGCGCGGAGGCGTTTGGAATAATGACGCAATACACCGAGATGGTGATGTACGGCAATTTCGTGGCAATTTCTGGCTTTTGCATAACTTGATTCTAATGGGCTATGATGCTCCGTCAGCCCCTATAATAAATTTAAGATAGTACCGAGTTGTTCACAGGACACGTGACAGTATGCGCGTTTGTCTACCCGCTCCAGCTATCAGGAACCGCGCCGTACTTTGCGAAAAACAAAAACCTTTCCTGGCACTAAAATGTTTAGCCCTCAGGCCAAAGGGTTTCAGCCCTAAATCTATTTATAGCTCCAGAAACTAAACCTTCTTAGCCTACCTGGGCAAAATTATTTTAATGCCTTGCCACGAAAATATTAAAAATGAGCAACAAATCATCAATTATAGTGTCAGATTTATGATGACAGCATTTAACAACTTTTTATTGCCAGACAGGATTTTTTTTTCTCACTGCAGCTTCTCGAGCAGCACTTAGACCCGCAACTGAGAGGGGAATCACTTCGAAAAATCACTGTACGGCCCCCAACCAACCATTGAAAAATTAAAAACAAATTTTAAAAAATGCAGAAAGTTGCAGAACAATCCGAAAAATCGAGAACAAATTAGCAAAACACTGAAAAAAAGGGGGAAAATTCAGAGTGAAGGCAAAACGGATCAGAATTTAACAAAAGGTGGCAGAATTTTTTATTATTCTAGTGCAAAATCAAAAAATAATATTAAAACATAAAATAAATAAAAGATAATCAAAAGTCATGAGTTATGCTGCCTCGCCCGCAACACTGTAACGACATTCTCTGAAACACCGGTACTGTACGTCCGTTGAGTATAACTTAGCCATTTCCCGCCACTTCCTTGGCATAGTTAGGATGATTGGCGCGCTCAGTGACCGAGCGGCCCCCCGGGCAGAGAATGTTGGCGTAGGCTGTCCCTCATAAGCTCGGGACGGCGAGAGCAGGGGCGAGGCGAGGCCCGCCAGGTATCGGGCACTTGACTTGGTACAGCCGCGTCCGATTCCGAAGATGGCTCTCGTACCTCTGTCCTTGTCGCACTCATGGGGCCCTGCCAACGCGGACATGGGGCGCCGTCACAGGTGCGACAAGGACGAAGGCACGAGAGTGATCTTCGGAGTCAGTCGGCAGAGCTGTGCGGGGCTCTCCGAGGGGGGCGAACCCTCCCGCAAACTTACATTGGTGTTCCTGACAAGCGCGCGCGTGTGTGTGTGTGTAAGCGTGTGCATGTATGTGTACTTGTGTGCGGTTAAAGCCCCGGGGGGTGGCGGCGTACGGGAGAGAGGACCGAGGGAAGTGCCGCGCCACGCCACGCCACGTCCCGCTACGCGGGTCTCGACCCCGGGGCCGGGCCTGGTCGGTGAGTTCGGTCTAACTAAATACTAAGTGGGTAATGATTGGAAAGGTCCTCGGGGCAATGTCAGGGCACATGTGGGCGAAACAGGGTGAGTGGGGGTGCCGAGATACGAGCGGGAACGCGGAAACTCGCCTCTAAGTAGCCCCCTCCCACCCCTCCGCCTCCCGCCGCACCACGCGCGCGCACCGCACCCCTGATGTGTTTAAGCCGGCGGGGATAAAGCACGTGCCGCCGTGCCGCCCCGCGAGTTATCCGATTTCCCAGCTTTCTCGCAACCTCAATTCTGATTAGCACGTTTAAGCGCGTGTTTTTCTTAAAGACTTTTGGATTACGACGTGCGAGGCGACCCAAATTACTCGCGCGTGCGCGCGAGGGGGGCGCGCTAGTCCACGCCTCGCGCGCAGCAGCAGCAGCAGCAGTGCCAGCCGAGCGGCGGTATGGCAGATGGGAAAGATGCAATATAGGGGAAAGGGGGGGGGGGGCGAGCGGTCAAGCGTGCGCACTTTATACCGCGAGTCGGGTCACGTCAACAAAAGCTGCACACATTCGTATTCGCATAGTAATAAAGGTGCCGTAAAGAGCGCGGGGCGCGCGCGCGTGCTGAGCGGGGAGGGGAGGGACGACAAGTGGTACTAACGCCAAGTGGCACAGCGGCACAGCGGCCGTCCCGCGCGGCCTGAGTACGCTTAGTCGACGTGGACGTGCTGGGGGTGCAAACTCCTGATACACTAGCGGGCGGGGTGTCGTAGCGCGAGGCCCGTGTGGGCGGCGGGCGGCGGGGCCCGGTGGGGCCCGGCGGAGGACCTGGGGCCCTTAGCTCCGCTACGCCCCGCCACGCCATACCTCTCTCTCTCTCTCTCTCTCTCTCTCTCTCTCTCTCTCTCTCTCTCTCTCTCTCTCTCTCTCTCTCTCTCTCTCTCTCTCACACACACACACACACACATACGGCGGGGTGGTGGGGCACACCGCTTATGGCCCCAACAAGTAGTCGCTACAATGTAAAGCAGAGGCGGGGGGCGCCACACCGCAGCCACCATGCGCCCGCAGAGTGTGTTTGTCGAGCGGCCATACCGGCTGGGCGGGGCGGGGCGGGGCGGGGCGGGGCGACCACAAGGGTGCAATCAACTTTTACCCCCAAGGAGTCGTGGGAGCAGCCGTCTCTACCGTATACCATAGGCGTTTTAGCTGCAGCAGCCACACTGCTCAAAGAATGCTTTTCTTTCTGAAAGCAGGGAGGCAGTATATACAAAAGTTTTCCAAGGAACCATTTTCATTAGCCAACGATAAACTCGTGTTCTGTACGAGGTGAAAACGGCAATGTTTTAGGCTTTCATAGGGCACTCGCTCCCGCATGAACCGCGCGCGTTTCAGAAAACTCGTAGAAGTCTGAGGGAGGGAGGAAGAGAGAGCAAGAGGGCGCATCATGAGAGAAAGAAAGGGACGAAAAAGGTGGGAGGGAGCGGGACATAGGGCCGCCGGAGGCCGGAGGGATTCGTGTAGGAGGAAGGCTAGAGGAGAGAGATTGCAGACAGCATGGCTCCGGTCCGTGACGTCACACCCCTTTGACCAGCCGCGTGAGAAGGGCTAGGTATTTATAACTCCACAGAATGCCTCCGCCCCGCCCCACCCCGCCCCGCTCGCCCCACCGCGCCCCGCGCCGCGCCACGCCCGACCCCATGCCCCGCTGCACACCAACCCCCTCCTCCCCTCGGAGCCTCGGGGGCGAGGCGCGAGGCGCCTGCCTGTCCTGGACACCTCGCTAAGCCTGCCCGGCCTAACCTCCCTACCACCCGGTACCTCGCACCGCTCGCACAGACTGAAAAGTACGGCACAAGACTGACACAAAAATGTGAGGAAGATGGCAGGCCAGCGGAAGACACGGATCTTTGTGAGGAGCAGTGACACGTGGGCTTTTGTGGTTAGGTCCGCCTGAGGGCGAGGCCCCGCTCCCCGCTGCCCAGCTGACCTTCTACATCTGTGCTGCTGGAGTCTGGGAGCCCGCGGCCGGGGCGCTTGTGACGGCCTCGGCGTCTCGGCGTTCATCTCGGCCTGCCTGACCGAGTGACAGAAGGCACATAATCCCGTGATTGTCATCCACTTAGATCTGAGCGGCAACGACCACACACTCTAAGTTGGACACTGGAGTTGGTATTTCCTGTGCTAGGCTGAGTTGGTTCATGGAGTGGTGGTCAGTCGAAATGGCCGACGCCGAGTTTCGGCCTCCTCATAAGCTGACGGCAGGGGAAGAGGTGATGGGTGGAGACAGGGGACAGCGCGATCTGACGTCGATCAACGAGCTGCTAAGTCGAGGCAATAAACAAAAAAAAAAGAGAGAAAAAACAATCCTTTACAGGATTTACACGGTATTTCGTTGATATCCATTACCCAATTACTCACGTACCACTACTAAACGCAAGGCGTATTCTGTTTCGCTGTTTCCAAAAACGTGTATTACCGCATAATACCTCGTAAGGTATTCAGTAGAATATGGATTAGACGATAATATTTGAAACTCACCGATATTCGGCAAAATATACCGTCTAGTGGGGCGTGGTAATACCGGCACAACACCACGACCACGACCGCAGAGCATTTACACATTTCTGCAGAAAGTCCCTCGGAGCTCGACCGTGCGCGCTTTCTCAGTGCCGACGCGCTCACTCACACTCTAATTCTTCTTAAAAGATTTTTTTAGTACAATACGAATAATTCCGAGGGGTAAACAACTCTGAATTCGGTGTACAAATTTCGTGAATTTGAATTGAATTTGTCTGAATTAAATTGAATTCGTTTTGAATTAGCTTTGAATTTTTTGAATTTATTGCGAAGTTTTTTGAAATTATTGTGAATTTGTTGTGAATTTACTTGAATTCGTTTTGAATTCGCTTGGATTCGTTTTGAATTCGTTTTGAATTCGCGTGAATTAGTTTTGAATTCGCGTGAATTAGTTTTGAATTCGCGTGAATTAGTTGAATTAGTGTGAATTTTGAATTAGTGGTGTACATCAAAATTCGGAGTTATTTACCCCTCGAATAATTCCGTGCAACCTACATATACTGGAAATTTCCTTGTACTACAAATAATTTTCCTTGTATTACCAATGATTTTTCGTTGTATTACAAATATAAAATTTCGCTTTGTTTTGCGGTTGCACAGAACTCCTTGTAATGCAAGCAAAAATATAATTTGCGACTGACCAAAGAGCCGAGCGCGCGCAGCGCGCCGCGCGCCGCGCGAAATTTTCCCCCCTGTATAATGTTATGCCACACTGGCTGCTCGCTCTGCCGGTTGCTCTCTGCTGGCTGCGCTGCTCTCTGCATGCTGCTCACTGTATGACAGTACAAGCAGGCTGATACCTTCGTATCATCTGCTAAAAACAACAACAACCAAAGTGGTTTGTTGTACAGGCGCAGCTAAATTTTAATCTACGGTGCTTATTTTCAACCTTCCCTTTTATTAATTTTTTCACTGTTTTAAGGGTTTACCCGGGTTGCAAATTTTTCACATCTAATTTTAACTGCTTGATCTTTTTTTTTCCACATGTGCAAAAATTTTCTTCGTACGGATTTAGAGTGCACACACCTGTACCTGCGCGCGCACTTGCGGCAGCGGGGCGGCGCGGCGGGCGCACAAGGGGTGGTGCTGGTGGTGGCGGTGGCGGTGGCAGCAGCGGCAGCGAGGGGTGGCTGAGGGGAGGCTCCCCGGCTCCCGCCGGCTGGGCGCGGGCGGCGGCACGTTGCCTACCTCCTCGGCGGTGCTGTTCGCCGCGTGCGCGCGGCCCTCGGCGCCTCACCTGGCCAGGGGGGCGCCGACAGCCCCGCCCCGCCCCGCCCCACCAGGTGGGAAACGGGAGGGAGGCAGGTGAGAGAGAGCCGCGTGTGAGTCGGAAGATCGCTCTCGTGCCTCCTCCGTCCTTGTCGCGACCATGGGCGGTGCCCTATGTTGGGGATGGCAGGGCCCCATGAGCGTGACAAGGACGGAGGCCAGAGAGCGATCTTCGGGAAATCGTCCGCCGGATAAGCCCGCGGAGGAGGGCGGCGGGGGAGCGACAGAGAGCAGGTTGAGAAAGCGTTCCGCTCAAGGGGGCAATCACTTCCCATCCCCATCCTAGTGTACACAGGATTTCTACTGATGCGAGATTTTAAAGGATTTTGTAAGATGTCGCATAACGGATTTCAAAAGATCTCGTCCGGTAAGATTTCACAAACAAATTTCCTAAAGATTTTAGATGGCTCCGGGGCATTTCTAAAGGTTTTATGAGATTTTACAGGATTTCTATCCGCGTTTTTAAGAGATTTCTATGATATTTCATAAGATTTCTCAGTTAGATTTCCGTTGATTTCATCGAGATTTCCCCGAGTTTGTACGCAGGATTATTTAAGTGGTTGCGTTTCCCCCTCGGTTCCGCTCCAAGCTGCCTGGAGAGACCCTCTCCCCTCCCCTCGCAGTAGGAGCTGCTCATCCAGCCCCCATACGCTCTCCATGAACAGGTAACCGCATTTAGGGGGCCGCGGTCGAGCGTGCGGTTACCGCGCTCCCCCGCGCATACTGCCGCAGCAGTCTCATTAATGCAACGGGCGGGTGCGAGTGGGGCGTTACACGTTTGTCAGTTCGCGCGGAGCTCAACCGCCCGCGCGAGCATCTTTTTCTCTTACGTTACAGTCAGAAAGAGAGAGCAAAAGAAAAAAATACAGGGTGAACGCGCCTACGACGTCCACTCCGCAAATTTGTTGCTTTGTCCGGACCGTTATTTTGGCTTGCAGGATGTGAGCCTTACGGAATACACACGAATACACATCATAATTCTGCAGGTATGTTATTGGTGAGGCTATGAGGCTCAATACAGCAATTATTAACCCCCACAATAAAGTCAAGTTCGAACCGTTCAGTTCTAACCGGACGTGAAAAATACGGTACGGATCGTAGGCAAACCGTAACTGCCAGTTTTGTTTTTTTTTTGTTGTTGTTGTTGTTGTGTTTTGTTTTAAGTGTCCGAGCGCTGGAAGACTGGCTCTCATTAAAAGAGCACGCCTTGTAATTCCACGAGGACACCGCGTTTCAATAAAACTCACATCAGGTGAAAAAATATTTTTTTTTTGTTCCTCCCGGCGCTGCGAGGTCCGCAAGCATGGGTCAGCCGCGGGGAGTGTGATAGAGATAGGGAGAGTGATGGGGAGAGAGAGGAGAGAAAGGAGATCACATCTCCCTAGCTCCCCCCCCCCTCCAGCCTCAAAACCCACCGGTCCAACGATACTGCTTGTGTATGCCGCGACGCACCGCAGCCCGACAGGTGACTTATGTCCCGTGGACGTGTCCGCCCCCCCCCTCTCCCGTACCCCTCGCCCCCGCCCACACCCGGGCCAAACCATAACCTACTGACCCAACACAGAGGCCAGAGGAGGGTGGCGGTGAGGGGATGCCGGTGCTCCATCAAGCGATCACTTCTTTCGCCCCGGGCCGGGCCGAACGCTTTCCCTTGACTACCTTTTCTGTATTGCTCACATCAGCTCGCCTCGAGCGGCGCTGGCTGAGCGTCGGCTTGTACGGTATCGGTTTTTTCACACCGTCTCTCGTTGACAAAATTCACCGTTTTTTCACCGAATTTACGGTATCCAACCGACATTCCTTTAAAAAATATCCTATGGTTAAAAATCGTGAATTTCTATGCTTTAAAAAAATCGGTAGTTTTTTAAAATAAAAATGACGACTTTTTTGTGTCTAAGCACCTGAACACCTTTTAACACCCACATCAGAAGATTACGACGTCTTTTACCTGCTTCCAATAATTACAATATTGATTGAGATTTTGTTTTTTAACAATAAGGCAGGCTATGGGATTTAGACGATTATTCATGGTATCCCCTGGCGAGCTAACATACATTTTCAGGGCATAACTATCCGGCTTTTTCCATAAGGTTTTTTCTCGTGCATCAGCGGCAGCGCGCTCATGGCGATGACGGGAGGAGGGCAAGTCAAGGCCAAGGAGGGAGTGTGTGGGGACGCACGGAGGGTACACTGTAAAAGTCTTACAAACACGCCCTTCGTAACTTACAAAGAATTCCAAACCCATGTATTACAAACACGATTTTGTTTGTAATACAAACAAATCTGTTAGTATTACGAACATTTGTGTTCGTATTACAAACAAATCTCGTGTTTGTAACTACAAAGAAAAAAAATTATTTGTTTGTAATTACAAACACGAGATTTGTTTGTAATACGAACACAGATGTTTGTAATACAAACAGATTTGTTTGTATTACAAACAAAACCGTGTTTGTAATACATGGGTGCGGAATTCTTTGTAAGTTACGAAGGGCGTGTTTGTAAGACTTTTACAGTGTAGGGACCGAGGATGGGCCTGTAAAACGAAAAGGGCGTCGGGGGGCGGGGCGGGGCGTGCGTGGCGTGCAGGGCGGATGGGGCGGCCCCGCACTGCCTAGCTTACGTTAGGAATGCAAACACAGCATAGCCCTGCGATTTGACCTTTCCCCCGCCCTCCAGCACGTCGCCGGCGTAAAGCAATGCAAATATAAATGTTTGCGCGACGCGGAAAAATAGGCAGGCAGGAATCGAGGTGCGACAGGGTGAGGTGGGGTGGGATGGGTGCGGGGCAAGATGGGGCGGGGTGGGGTGAGGCGAGGCGAGCGGCCTCACGCCTGCCACCGCCTGTCCAGCTGTCCAGTCCGGAGGAGAATTAAGAGCCTTGAGAAACGATCCTCTCCATGCTCTCGGGCCTAAGGCCTGCGGGAGGCAGCGCCGCCTCAGGCCCAGCAGGCCTCGCTAGAAAAGATGTAAAGCGACTTCGAGGAGTGGCAGGGCAGGGCAGGGGCGCGGCGCGCGGCGGGTAGGAGATGAGGCGGCCTGATCAAGGGACACTACTCCCGGGCCGAGTCAGGCCGGGCCGGGCCGGGCCGGGTCGCGCGGCGGTGCTGATCTCGTTTGCATGCAATCTGATGGGATCATTATCATATTCTATCTTCGCTCGCTGAATACAACCGAGCACAGACCGGGGATGAAGCCGAGGAGACAGAGGACGGACCCCCAAATATTGTCCAATTCAATTTTCAATTGAGCCGCATTGGTCCGGGGACGAGGCTCACCAAGCAAAGGTTAGGGGGTTAGGGGTTGCAGTTGAACCTATTATAGCCATACCCCCCCCCCTCCCTCCTCCCTTCCAGCCCCTATACCGGCCGCTGGCCAGGCGCCAGAGGTCAGCTCTCGCGGCGAGCTGCGCAGTGTCGCGCGGCTGCACCATTCGAAGAGGAAATAACACTGAAATTTTGATACAGTCAAATGCCCTAATTTCGGACGAATTTAGCGGTTTTTCCTTTCTTACGTGTAGGTATGGGGCCATCCATATACTACGTGACCCATTTTGGGCCATTTTTGACCCCCCCCTCCCCCTCCGTGACCGTCCGTAGTACGGCGCCCAACCCCATGGTCACGTAGTAATTTTTTTTCTTCTAATTTTAGCGTTAAAATAACGTGCACGACTTCGGGAACGACTCTTTATGTTTCGACAGGTGAAACATGCGGCATGTATACACGAACTAGACATAATAATGACAGAATTTCCTTGGCATTTATTTTGTCAGCAAGCCGGCTGGGCGAAGGCGGGCAAGCCGTGCCGGCGCCATGCCACGCCAGTCAGGCGTCGGTCTCCATAGCAGACGACGGGGCGTTAGTTGTTTGTATTTTGCTGCGTGTAGCAGGCATTCTGACGAATACTACGATACTACGTGACCAGCGCTGACCCCCCCCCCCCCCCCCCCGTGACTGACCGTAGTGTAAGGCCGAACCCCCTCCCCCCCCTAAACAGGTCACGTAGTATATGGATGGCCCCTATGATAACATATCAAAAATCTGTTGCGATTGGAAATACTATGGCTCCGGACACATCGGATGACACCCATGCCGAATTTCTATCTAAATGTGTGTAGCAACAGCAGCCTTCGAGAGAGTGTCCGAAATTAGGGACGAAAGTGCCCTAACTTCGGACACGTGCTCTAAATGGCTAGTTTCGCTGTAGAATGAAATTTTATGGAAACGTTTTTCGTTGCAAATTTAATTTTAAATAATTTTGTTTTTATGGTCTGCAACGATATCTGTACTAGTTTAGGCTCTATAGCCGTCTATAGCCCTACAAAGGAAACAACTTCTGCACACTATTTCTCCTAAACTAGTAGAGATATCGTTGGAAACTATAAAACAAATCTTGTTTAAAATTAAATTTGCAACAAAAAACATTTTCATAAAATTTCTGTAGGACACACTCTAAAAATCTCCATGTATTTAGCCCATAAGAAAAAGTGTCCGAAATTGTAGCACTTTCAAAAATCGTCCCGTACCAAAAAAACGGTTTGACTTACAAAATACATTTTTACGTAGTTCTGTAGCCAAAATACCATACATTCATTCGTTAAAGGACCACCCATGGGGCAGCACACACCTACATGAGCTCCGGTTTTTGGGGGAGCTTATTTCACAACAGCAATGTTGTTCTATATGCTTTTTTTAACTTTAAATTCCTGTGTGCTGTAAAACTTTAAAGGTACTTCAACCGACTTGACGAAATATGGTACTCTATTCTGCTAACTCTACGATGCCGTTTCCGGATTTTGAATATCTCAAAAGGTGACCGAGATAGGTTGAAATAACCACTTCTCTGCAAATTGTCCGAAATTAGGGCACAAGTCCGAAATTAGGGCATTTGACTGTAACTCGTAATTCAGAAAAAAATAGGGAAAAAATCAGAAAAATTCACAACAATTAAGGTAAAATGTAAGCAAAAATTCACAAAATGTGTGCACCGCGAAATTCACACCCTCGGCACAACCTCGTTACCAAGAGTGTTGAACTGACACACCCGCACTGGTCAGCGTTGAACATCTTAAAAAATGCTCGGTATAAATGCAGTTGTTTGACTACAACACAGGTCAACAAAATGAGTGCAACACGTTCGAGACAGTGTTCAACACTAACAAGTGTGTGTTGGCTAACACTGTCGATTACAAGTGCGTGCAAGGACGTAAGTGGGAGTGAGTGCGTGCGCAGCGGGCCGCAAATGAGACGGATACCATACACTACACTCAAAGGAATCCATTTCGGGTGGCGCTGCCCTGCAGTCGGGTTGAGTCCCCAGAGTGAGGGGCCTCGGGACCCACCACACACCCCGTCGCGCACATCCACCCACCAACCCACGCCACGCCACGCCACGCCCCTCGCGAGGCGAACACGCAAAATCAACTAGCAGTTTGCGGCAGGATGTATATTTGTGTTGTGGGTCGCCAGTTATGTCAGCTTGTACCCAAAGCAATAGTAAATCCCACTAGCTCCCCGCCCCGCTAGGTTCCCCCCCTCCAGGCATCGCTGTGTGCCTCGTGCCTCGAGCCAAGCTCACGCGCCCCTCCTCTCCTATACCCGAGGCGACGCGGGGTGTTCGGGGGGAGGGGGGGAGGCAGGCACACAGATTATCCGACATGTGTTTCCACTTGGCCCATCAAGTTGCATATATCGACTGTGTACACCGACCGTGCCTCTCCTCCCCCCGCATACCGCGCTCCAATTTTGCATACAAGACATCATCTTTTGGGGAGGGATGAGCGGGGCCATTCGAAACCGGGGTAAGCGGGATCAGGGATGAGGCTGCGCCCCCCGCTTCCGTTCCCTGACCCCCCCCCCTCCCCCGCCCCTACCACCCCCCGCACGCGCGCCGAGGCAGGGCATGGACCGGCAGTGTGCCTCCCGCCCCGCCCCGCCCCGCCCCGCCCCGCCCCGCCCCGCCCTCTCGCGCGCGCCGCCGCCTTGTAGGCTTATTGAATCACCGCGACAGAGGGTTAATCCCACTCAGACCGCACCGCCGGCGCTCCGCGCCCCGCCACCACGTCACGGAAAAGCCGGCGCGGCGGCCTCGCCTGTCCCGCCCCGCTCCGCCCCGCTCCGCCCCGCTCCGCCCCGCTCCGCCCCGGGGCCTCCAGGCCTCGGTTATATAAGTGATCGGGATCGGATTGCGGCATGCATTCCCTTGAATGAGCTGGGCTAAGAACGGGGTCCTGCGCGGCCCTGCGGCAAGCGTGCCGCCGAACCCGGCCCCGCCGCCAGGGCGCAATACGTGGCCCAAAGTTTAGATTGGATCCGATAGGGCGCGCTGACGTCGCGTTCATCACGGGCCGGTATACCGTAGTCCCAGCGCCACCCTCCCTTCCCTCTCCACGCACGTCTCCACTTTTTTAGCCCCCCCTCCCCCACCCTACGAAACAAATGTGTCGGAAAATGATTTCGTGTTGTGTGGGCGCGGAGCGACTCCGGAGAGCCTGCCGGCCTCGCGCCCGCTATCCAACCTCAAACCCCTCGGCTTTCCTTTTCGAAAGAAGAGCAGCGAAACACACGGGCCTAGCGACGTCCGGGTGCAGAGTGGGGTAGTGTGAGAGGGAGGGGGGGGGGGGGGGGTCAGGAGAGAAATGGAGCAGAGAAGTGGAGGAGAGGGGAGAGATACGTGAAGCCTATGGCAGGCACACCTCAATCCGGGAATGTCTTCCGCCTACCACTCACAGCACCGTCCACGGAAAGGAAAAATGAAAGAAAATAAAAGAAAAAAGAAAAAACCGACATACTTACGACAAAACTACTCTTTCAGAAAAAAATCAGGGTATGGCTTTCCACCCGCGCGCTGGAGATATAATAAGGGTACTCCGGTGCTCGCGAACCGTTTGCGAAAGTTTAAGGGGGCGGCAAGACGCTACCTTTATACTACCCGTCGCTTAACGCGACAGCCTAACCACCCTAACCCGCCGCCGCGGTCGGGCCGGTGGTGTAGTCTATTCGCAAGCCATAGCGGTGGGTGTGGAAGAGGCCCTTGGGCATGTCGTGGCCGTGCCGTGGCCGCCTGCAACACCTCGGCACTAAAAGGCTGCTGCGGGCGGCGCGAGGCGAAAGGCACCTGGCATCCCCCCCCCCTCACTCTCTCCCAGCAAACCCCACGGCGGCGCCCGGATGGCGTTCGGCAGCGGCCTAATGAAGGTAGCCCGCTCCACCGCGCCGCTCCAGAGGCAGCTGTCGAAAGCCAATTTTCTGGACGCAGCCGCGCGCGCGCCGCTTTCTCGCGGCCAAGCTCTAAACCCTTTCCGTACTACCCTTTTTACGCACAATTAAATATTCTCCGGGCCCAAAAGTGCGGGGTGGGGAGTGAGAGAGAACGATAGAGACACAGAGAGAGAGACAGAGAGAGGGGGAGGGGGGGGGGGGGGCGGAGGAAAGAAGCAGAGGCGAAATAGAAAGCCGGTGAGGGGAGAGGCGACAAGATGGACAGGCAGAGGTACAGTTTTAGCGCGCCAGGTGGAAGCCACTTTACCACAAATCAATTATGAAAATAGCGCACAATAACCAAAAAAAAAAAAAATTAATATGGAAATTACGTTAATAAAAAAAGGAGTACAGAGTGAAGTGTTATTGAAGTATGTTGCGTGTCAGCAGACTCTGACAGTCAGTGTGCCAGTTCCCCCCACTCCTCTCTTATTCCCCCCAAACGATGTTTGCCACCCCACGTGACCGCCCTTGGTCTTTGGCAAACACGTTACGTGTTCGTCCTCTCTTCCAAAATGATGCATCAAGGTCAAGGTCCTGCGGACGGAGGGGCGGCGGGACGGGCAGAGCAGAGGGGGAAACTTCACTCGCGTAATAACGTGGACGCAGAGTGTCCCGAAATAACGGCGAAATCCGGCGAAATCGCTCGCCGTAATACCATCGTGCGTCAACGTGGAATACAGTGTGTTACATGCCTCGCAATACCGTAAACATGTTCCACTCTTGTAAACGGGTGTCAGTTTGTAGGAGCGCCCTCGCGGGGGGTCGAGGCGGTACTGGGGAGCAGGTGAAAGGCGAGCGCCCTGGGGGCGGCCCGGGCCCGGGGCGGGGCCCCAGGCGGGGTAGGGCGAGCCTTGTAGTCCGTTTGTCTTTGCAGTTTCCGGCAGCACGCGCCTAATTACCTTGTTTGTAGCCGCGGCTGCCGCGCCCGCAGGTAAACACAACGGCTGCCCGACGTCTGACCTCTACCCTACCTGCCTGCCTGCCCCACACCACAACCCTGGGACAATGCTGCTGCCAGAAAGGTAGGCAAAAAGAAAGTCCAGATAACACGGTGGGGTGAAGCAGTCTGCTGCATCGGCGTTTGCCTCGGACTTCAGGCAACACCTCAGCATAGGGGCGTGCAAGTTGCCTAGTAGGCAGACACAGATGCTGCCCACTCTACACCAGTCTGTTTGGGTTAATTATTACCCACTTTTCTGCCATCACTGCTCGCAACGCACTGAACCTGGAAAAACTGCAACCTGCGCATGTTGAAAGTTTAGAGGGGTTCAGTGGCTGGCGGAGCAAGTGGCGCGGAGCAAGGTGGCAAAGTGCTGGTGTATCGCCCAACGAACGAGAACAGGGCTTATCGGGAAGCAGCGACAGCGAAGGCAGCCTAGGGAAAAGCATCTCTGAAATTTTTATACACCTCGTAATTTTGAAAATTTACGGAAAATTAAAAAAAAATAGAAGAATTCAATAAATTCACAAAACTTTATAAAAATTTAGAAAAAAATTCAAGCAAAAATTCTAAACAATTCAATGAAAATTTAAAAGGATTCTTGAAAATTTTTTAAAAATTACTAAATTTCTTCACGAAAATTCAGAGTGGTTTCCGCGTTTCCACCTAGGGAGCGGGAGGAAGGGATGCTGCACTCCGCAAACGTTTTGTACGGTACTTGGAGGAAACGAGAAGAAAAATCAGTAGTACATTTCTTTTTCCAGACCCCATAGTTTCTTTTTTCTTTAGTTTTCTTTTTTCCCTAGAATCAGATAATTACAGTAATCCATCGTCTCACGGTGGTGGTGGGGACGTAGTGGGTAGTTTCGCATAAGCAGTGAATCGCACGGTGGCGACGCCCGGAAGTCATTTTCACGACCAGTTAAAGGGCCAATTCCTCGAGAGTTATCGCGACAGAGTAGCAGTGCAGGCGGCAGCAGGCCGTCGCCGTCCGGGCCCGGCCCCAGCCCCGCTCCAAAACTTGGGTCATTTTTAAAACAATGCATTAATCTGCTGCGTGGAGCGGCGGGGCGGGGCGGGGCGGGGCGGGGTGGGGTGGGATGGGATGGGGGTGGGGTGGGGTGGGGCGGGGCGGCTGCCTGCCGCGGACACCCTCAGCAACGACACTGTTTCGTCGTCGCGCTTTTTCCATAAAATTTTATTTTTTAATGATACGAGAAAAAAGACGTCAGAGCAGCGTAATAAGTTGTGCTAAATTGACACACACTTACGACAGTTTTGAACACAGTATTACACACTAAAAGGTGTTTTTTTCATGAATATTTGCCATAAATGTATTTGCCATGAATGCCATACATAAAAATTCGTCTGAGAGGCCACGAAAGTTTGTTATTGTAACACTTGCACGCATTCTGGTGGCTAACACGTTAGTCCGCAACACAAATTGCCCATTGTGAAATGTATGGGCTTCGGGCCGAAGCATGATCAACAATGTGTTACTCACTGTAAAAAAAAAAAAAAAAAAAATCACGGTCGCCCATACGGAAATTTACCGTTTATTTAGTTTTCGGTGTCTCCGTACATTCGGTTCCGTACCCTCTTTCCATAAGAGCCCATGTAAAAAAAATGTGGGTACGGTGCCAAGGTACGGAAAAGTTACCGCTAATTTTTTGCCGGCGGTTTCCGTTTTGGGTACGGACTGATAACGGCGTTCCGTACCCCTTTCCCTATGCTAGCCCATGTAAAAGTGGTAGGTACGGTGACCAGGTACGGTAAATTTCCGTACTCCCTTTCCGAAAAATGGGGTACCGAACGCCGTAACAAGCTCCGTATCCAAGACTGATTTTTTTACAGTGCACACTTGGAACTGTGTGTCAGTTGAACACAATGTTTTTGTAGGGGTTTTTCGAAAAATGAAATGGGGAAAAAAGAAAAAAGGAGGGGTAACTTTTGCGGACAGAACAAACGTTCAGAGTTTTTAGAACGATACAACCGCCACGGCCAACCGAACAGAACCATTTAACCTTTCCCTTAACACCTTTAAAAGGGGCAAAGTCATACCCTTTTTTTTCAGTCAATACTTTTATTGGTGCTTGATCTGGCTCGAAGAAGAAGAAGAAGAAGAAGAAGAAGAAGAAGAAGAAGAAGAAGAAGAAGAAGAAGAAGAAGAAGAAGAAGAAGAAGAAGAAGAAGAAGATAAAAGAAAGAGAGAGTCCAGCCAGAGGCATGAGGGAATTTGCAGCGCGGAACCACACTGTTAAAAATACCGTAGAGAGTTACGGTACGCCTACGGTCTGTACCGTAGTTTTCGTGTACGGTCAGACCGTAGCTTATTATTACGGTACGGACTGTATTTCATTGTGGATAGAATGTGTGCCCCATTGAACTTCCCCAACACATTTGTAGGCTACGGTGTGTACCGTAAGATTCAGACCGTAGACGAAAATTACGGTCCGGGACCTGGTGACAAATTAACGACGCGTGCCGTAGGTATTTACCGTAGTATTTTCTCACAGTGCACTGTCATACTACGGACAACATTCTTTGCCTCGCAGCAACTATACCCAGCGGTGGACGTCGCGCCGCGAGGCGGGGCGGCGAGAATGTGCGTGTGTATTGCGTGTGCGTACGTATCAGCGCGCGTGGGGCGGAGAAGAAAGGGTGTCCGATGAATTGCGGTCGACGCTAGTAAACATAAGTAAGGAAAATGAACTTACGTCGTCATGGTTGAATATCGGGTCGTCATGAGGTGGGTGGAAGGGAGAAAACGTAGGGGATGAATATGTTCAACCCTCTTCGTCTCTCCCGCACGACCGCCGCGAGTTTATTTTTAAGAAATTTTCGTTTCCCTATTTTTTTTAAGCAGCGGCAGCTGGGCTTATACTTGCTTTCACCGTAGGTCCGGGGGAAAAGGGGTGGGGGGCGAGTCGGGTCAGCTCCTCTCCTCCCACACCGGAACCAACTTTCTTGTCGTATTATTTTAGTCCCTCCCTCATGTATTTTGCAGGTCATTTGAGTGGACAAGCAAGGTAAGCAGTGCCAAAGAGGGCAGAGCAGGGAAAGGGAGAGAGATAGAGAGAGAATAGGGGGCCAGGTATGGATGCAGAGTGGTGGTATTACAAGCGAGGGAGATCGGGCAGCGCGGCGCAGTGAGGAGTTGCCAAGAGCGGGAGAACTTGCAGAGGTGTAGGCCCTCGCGGTGGCACGAGGGGAGGGCGCAGCGCGCAGCGCACACACCTGCGAGGAGAGGTCCGTGCGTGCACTGAGCGTGGCGGGGCGGGGAGGGGCGGGGCGGGGCGGGGTGGGGCGCTGCCGACCACCACCGCCGCGGCGTGGCATGGCGTGGCGAGGAGCGTCTCCCAAGATTTCATATTCTCATTGCTCGGCTTGGCTTGGCTCGGCACGCAGACCGGGCCGCCCGCGCCGGACCGGCCGCCATCCATCTTCATTACTGCCGCACGCCCCGCCCCGCCCCTTCACAAGGCCGTTCGGAAGCCCCCGCCCCGCCCTGCCCCGCCCCGCACCCCGCCCCGCACCCAACGCCCCGCCCTACCCCAGCCTGGGCCCCCAACCTCTTCGCCCGGTGCAGCCCACACCGCCCACGCCCTCCGCCCTCCTCGCCTAGGAGGCCCTCACAGCTTTATGATTCTATCATCATCTATTTATACGTCGAGTCTCGCAAACACTCGGCGACTCTCAGCCCCCCTCCGCAACACCTCGACGCCGTCCCTCCCCCCCTCCTCTCTCTCTCTCTCGCTCTCTCTCTCGCAGTCAGAATTTTTAGTGTCGCGCGGCTTCGAGCCTCATTAGCCAATGAAAATGAATGCGCCATGCCGTGGCGGGCTGGTCAAACTCTTATCGCTGCACGGCACAACTTCTCTCTGAACATCGCAAACATCTCTCTCTCTCTTTCTCTCTCTCTCTCTCTCTCTCTCTCTCTCTCTCTCTCTCTCTCTCTCTCTCTCTCTCTCTCTCTCTCGATGCGGCTATACCGCCCACAGCAAAGGAGCGAGTAACGCACAGAGCTGATGAAAAGGGTGGAGGCACGAGGCGCCAAGCCCAGCGCCGCGCCTCGGCATGGTCCGCGTTTTTTGTGTAAAACGATTTTCAATTACTTGGAGTTACTTTATGAATAAAACAGTGTGCTGATTTTAATTAAGTGAAGACCGAAGCGCCGCCGTCTGGGGCGTAGGCTGGGAGGAGTGGGGGGACAGGGGGGTGGGGAGGGGCTGCGGGAGGCTGGGGAGTCCTTAGGGAGTAAGGAGCACCGCAGGGTGCGCGGGGCGGGGAGTCACAAGGCGGTGCGCAGGGGCGGGTAGAGGCGCAAGGTTCATAGGCCGGCCGCGGGGGGCAAGGAGCAACGAGGAGCAGCGCCGAGGGGGAAACAACTCTGATTTTCAAAGTTCAAATTTTGTAGATTTTGGTGATTTTTTTTCCCAATTTTGGTGAAATTTTGGTTGGGATTTTCCTTGATTTCCATAAATTTTTGTCATTTTTGAAAAAGCAATCCTGATTTTTCTGAATTTTTCTGATTTTGTTTAAATTTTCTAAATTTTTCCGGTCTTTTAAAATTTATTTACAATTTTTTTCTGTATTACGAGTCGTTTCCCCGTCGAGCAGCAGGGAGCAGCGCCGCGGGGCCGCCAAGGCTGTCAAAGCCAATTTACTCGACTAAGTAAACCGAGTGACGCGGCCGCATTCGAGGTCGACGAACGAGTCACCCCGAGTCTCCAAACTGACTGTCGGCCACCGGCCCGGCCCGGCCCGGTCCCTGCTCGGCCCTCGGCCCGGCGCCCGGCCCGGCCCCTGTCACGGCGGAAGGCGCCCGGAGGGTAGACAGTCCCGTTGAGCAGCCGAGTTCGCCGGGATTGCCCACCCGCGGAGGGCGCCTGTGGCCGCAGGGGAGAGACGCGACGCGCCGGGGCGGGGCGGGGCGGGGCGGGGCGGGGCAGTGCGGGGCGGGGCGGGGCGGGGCGGGGCGGGGCGGGGCGGGGCGGGGCGGGGCGGGGCGGGGCAGGGCGCTCCCCTGGGCGGTAATCAGTGCCCTGTAGACCGCACATGTGGCCCGCCCCCGGCGCACAGTATGGTGGAGTAGCGGACGGTCAAAGTCGCGGAGGCGAGGCTTGGGGTGGGTGGAGTGGGGTGTGGCAAGTTGCAACTGGGGGAAAAAAATAAATTTAAAAAAAAATTAAAAAAGGAGGCTGGTTCTCCAACAGGGCTACCCGAAGCGCTCGTCGCCGCTTCTCCCATCGTTTAGATTTTAATTATGGCGGGTTCGATTGATTTTGGCCCAGCCAAGCCGGGCGATGCGTCCCGCCGCGCGCGGCCGGCCTGGAAGGGGTTCGGACATGCTTCCCCTCCTCTCCCCCACCATCAGCGTACATAAACAGGCTCTCATCCTCCGACCGTCCTACCCCCTCCTGCTCTGGAATATATCCAAAAAGACGCCTCGGGATTTCTGTTTAAGCTCCGCGAGAATCAAAGGGAGAGAGCTCGCGCGCGCCTGACCGGCGGGGAACCCCTGAGAGATAGAGAGAGACAGAGAGAGAGAGAGAGAGAGAGAGAGAGAGAGAGAGAGAGAGAGAGAGAGAGAGAGAGAGAGAGAGAGAGAGAGAGAGAGAGAGAGAGAGAGAGAGAGAGAGAGAGAGTGAGACTTTGTGAGGGGCGCCGGCCCGTCCTCAGGAGAAAGCGAGAGAGTGGCCAAAAGGGCTGATGAATTCCTCGGCCGAGCTTGGAAAATGAAAAGGCCCCAACGACAGTGCTACAACCAGCCTCCGGGCCTCAGTACGCGGGCGGCATTTCCTTCGCTATCCTCGGTCGCGGCGGGAAGAACTTTTAGCGAACTCATCTTGCGGCGCAAACATGGAAATAACCGGGAGTGTTTCACACCAGCGAGGAGCAGAGCGGTGCGGCGTCACGGGCGGCATGGCCGGACCAGAGGGGCCCCGCCCCGCCCCGCCCCGCCCCGCCCCGCCCCGCCCCACCCCGCCCCACCCCGCCCCGCCCCAGGGCCCGCGGGGAATTAAAACACAACCACTCTGAGTGGCGGCGGACCAGGCGCCTACGGCCAGTCCCTGGATTTCCAGCCCCCCTCACTGCCCTGCCCCACCTTATTCCACCCTGCAGGATTCCCCCCTACTCCCCCACCCCCAGGCCTTGATTAGGCCGTTCGCCCGCGCCACTCTGATCAATATGAAGAGTGCAGCGCTCCAAACTTATCCCATTCCAGACAGGTGCCGGTTCGTCCTCTTCCTCGGGGCAGGCCAGCCCCCGCCACAGCACGCCACACGGTGCTACGGGCCCAGGCGGTCCGGTGAAGGGGGAGGGGGGGGGGCTGCAGCGGAATCTCGGGGCACATCTCTCCTCTCCATTGCGCGTCCCTGCACCCTGGAGAGCATCGGTCCCTCCGGAGAGGCGGGCCAGCGTGGACGCGAGCTGATCATGCTTAGTGCAGGACCTCCCAGCGTAATGGTGCCGCAAACAGTGGGCCGGCCCACGGCCCGGAGAGGAGAGGAGAGGAGAGGAGAGGAGAGGAGAGGAGAGGAGAGGAGAGGAGAGGAGAGGAGAGGAGAGGAGAGGAGAGGAGAGGAGAGGAGAGGAGAGGAGCTATGGGAGAGGAGAGGAGCTATAGAAGAGCAGAGGAGAGGAGAGACGGGCACGGGTCGGCGGCCTAACGCCTAATGGCGGGGAGAGCTGTGCGCAGCGCCAAACTTCCCGCCCCGAGCGCAGGTGCACGCCGCACAAAGTTTTAGGGAATTAGATGATATACACCGATGCTAACCTCGGTCAACAGTCTGCTCGGGGAGCACGGCGCGGGGCGCGGCCGCAGCCCCGGCCCTCAGGGACGCACGCTCCAGGCGCGGCTATCGGTAATCTGTCCGACACCGCGCCGCTGTGCCGCGAGACCCATAGCCCGTGTGGGAAGCTCGCACTCACCTCCGGAAGTCCCTGCTCCAGCACGCGTAGATGACGGGGTTCATCCCCGAGTTGATCCAGCCCAGCCAGGTGACGATGGCCGAGACGAGCTGCTCGTTGACGATGCACGCCGGGCAGAAGCCCGACAGCAGGTTGACGACGAAGAAGGGCAGCCAGCACACGATGAACACGCCCATCACGATGCCCAGCGTCTTGGCCGCCTTCTTCTCCTTGGCGAACTTGGCCAGCTTGCGGCTGATGCTGAAGTTCTTGCCGAGGTTCTTGCTGTGGCCGGCGCTGCCGCTGCCGCCGCCGCCGCCGCCGTGCCTGGACAGGCCGTTGTGCGGCGACGGCGTGAGCGGGTCCTCGATGTCGGCGGCGCCGGCCCCGCCGGGCATGGGCTCCTCCGGCGTCGAGGTGGCCGACTGGTACGCGTGGCTCTGGCTGGCGCGCTGCTGCTGCTCGAGCGGCACGCCGCCGCCGCTGCTGCCGCCGCTGCTGCCCGTGCCGCCGCGGTGGATGCGCAGCGTCAGCTCCAGCTCGCCCGAGGCCATCATGACCTGCTTGGAGCCCAGCTTGAGCGAGCGCGTCTGGATGACGGCGGCGCGGTAGATGCGGTAGTACGTGAACACCATGACGAACAGCGGCAGGTAGAACGAGATGGTGGAGCTGAAGATGAGGTAGGTGAGGCTGTCCGTGAAGGGGCACTTGAGCGGCGGCACCTCCTCGGAGCGCACGGCGCGCCACCACACGATGGCCGGGAACGAGATGGCGCTCGAGCACACCCACACCGCGGCGATGAGGTAGATGGCGCGGCGCCGCGTCATCTTGGTCGGGTAGGTGAAAGGGTCCGTGATGGCCCAGTAGCGGTCCAGCGAGATGACGCACAGGTTGAGGATGCTGGCCGTCGAGAAGAGCACGTCGAGCGAGCGCCACACGTCGCACCAATCGGTGCCGAACAGCCACTGGTTCTCCACCACCTCGTACACGGCGCTGAAGGGCATGACGACGAAGCCGACCAGGCAGTCGGCGACGGCGAGCGACGTGACGAAGTAGTTGGTGGCGGTGTGCAGGTAGCGCTCGCGCACCACGGCCGCCACGACCAGGGCGTTGCCGAACACGGTGGCCACCGAGCACAGCAGCAGCAGCACGGCCAGCGCCGAGCGCTCGCGCGCAATGTCCAGCGCGCCCCAGGCGTCGCCCGCGCCGCCCGCGTCCGTGCCGTTCCAGTCGGCCGTCGCGTTCCAGTCCAAGGTCCAGTTGGCGGCGCTGCCCGGGGCCGGCGCCGCTCCCCCGAGGCCGCCGCCCCACGGCACGCCGCCGTAGTCCAGCACCGCCAGCAGCCCGGACGAGTTCATGGCGGCGGCGCGGCGGGGGTGGTGGTGATGGTGGTGGTAGTAGTGGTGGTGGGCGCGGTCGGCAGTCGCTGCACGTCCGCCGCGGCCAGGCTCGGCCCAATACGGCGCCGCGGGGATCTTATCGCAAACGTGGAAAAGGGCTACTTCTCTCGGACCGGCCTTCCGTCAGCTGCTCCCGTTCGTGAAGCTAAGCGCGGGCGGAGCGCGGCGCGGCGCAGCGTGGCGCGGCGGCTCAAGTTGACCGGCCTCGACCTTGTCAGGTTGGCGGCCTCGGCCTCGGCGCGCGGGATGCGGCGGCACGCGCTCGGCCGTACCGCGGCCGCACCGGCACCCGCACCGGCGCCCGGGACCGGCGCGGCGCGCGGGTTATCGGGAAGGGTTTGGTCGCTGCGAGGCGGATCCTTAGGCTGCTGCTGCTGCTGCTGCCGGTGCTGTCGCCGCTCGGCGCCATCGCTGGCCAGCATGCCGATGTCGCTGCTGCTGCTGAGGAGGCGGAGGGGGAGGAGGAGGAGGCGGGGACAGCGGCGGCGCCCGCCACGCACGCCGCCGCACGCCCCGGCGCGCCCGCCTCATCAATGCAGCGCCACGCCGCCACGCCCACGACGACGGCCCGCGCGGAGGTAACGCCCGCGCCGGGGAGCACGCCCGCCGAGCACCTGAAACACAGCACAGAGACGAGAGGGAATTAGTGCGGAAAGCTGGAGGCGGGGCGGGGCGGGGGCGGAGGCGCGCGCCGCACTCTGCTCTGTTCTGTTTCGGAGAGCCTCTCGCCGCCGCAGCTGCTGAGAGGGGTGATAATGCTAACAATTTTACAACAGTTAGAGAGTTTGCTCAAGTTTCACGACGTGATACAGGATTGTCAGCGCTGCCCGGCCAGGTGGCACAGTACAGCGGCGCAGCCTGTAGTCTGCTGGCGCGGGGAGAGCGCAGACAAACTGCATTCAGGCGAAGCGGGGAGGAGAGAGAGGGACAGGGGTAAGATAAGGGGGCAGAGAGAGAGAGGTGGGGGGGGGGAGAGTTAGAAAGACTGCGACTGCGTGGGCGAGAAGTTCGTCCTTGACCAGCACTCTCGCCTCAATCACATTGTTTGGCCCAATCACGACGGCATCTACACGTCAACAAGCTCGTGTTTGGCTGAGCTGCTGCTCGGGCGGGGCAGAGCGGGTCCAATCGCTCAACGCATTCCTTCCGGCCGGCGGGAGGCTCAAAGGGGTGGCGGGGGACGGGCGGCGCCCACCTCAAACGCACCGCAGAACACGGAGAGGGAAAGGGTGGTGTGGGGGAGAGGGTAGACCCCCGGGTCCCAAGACCCACGGCCTCCGCTTCCGCGAACCGCATGAGCAAGAGGCGGAAGCCGTTGGGGACATGGGTTCAAATACCCATACTACTACTTGTTGGAGGGGGTAGGGGGTGGGGGGCAGTAACCCACTTTTCCTTCGCAGTGTACACCCTTCCTCGTACTTCTACTACCTTCCTCTCTCTCTCTCTCTCTCTTCTCCCCTTCCCAATTACTTCTCTCTCTCTCTCTCTCTGTCTCTCTCTCTCTCTTTCTCTCTCTCTCCCTCTTTCACCACTTATCGCATCACCCCTTTGCTTTTACCTGGCGGGCCTGCCGGGGGGCCGCGGGAGTTTGCCGAGTACAGACAAAGTTACATAGCTGCCAAACCAATTACAAGAAGTGGTGGTGTTCCCGTTCCCCCTCGGTCCCCCTCCTCCCTTCCTTCATGCACCCCTGGTGGGTCACCCTGGACTCTGGACGCCCCCGCGCCGTTGCGCCGCCTCTGAGTGGCCAACTCGGTCAGCGAGAGAATGAGAAAGAGAGAGAGATAAGAAGGAGACCACCGAGTGACTGCTGGACGGACCGGGAGAGAGGAGAAAGGCCGTCTCGTTCTCGTCAGGGCTGCTGAGCTGGGCTAGCGTGTTGTGCCGGGCAGGCCGGGCACATCCACGACCGCCGCGTGACAGGGAAGCGGCAGACACGATGGCGCCCAGAAGTTGTGGCTGGCGCTTTCAATTATTGAACGCGGCTTTGAGACAGAGAGATCGAGAGCAAGAGCGAGAGCGCGAGAGAGAGAGAGAGAGAGAGAGAGAGAGAGAGAGAGAGAGAGAGAGAGAGCGAGAGAGAGAGAGAGAGAGAAGAGGCGCCCTGGGCGGCGGGCCCAGTGATACCAGATAAGATGCCGTTAAAACTAGGAGTATTTATAATATATATAATTCACTGAAAAACGAAGTGTTCAACCCTTTAACACTTTTAAGTGTTCAAATACCATTCAAAAACTTAAAAATGTTCAACGCAGTAGTTGTTGTGCACTTAAAAGTGTCCAACTCCCCACTTCCCCTGTACAGTGCGTGTGTGAGTGAGTGAGTGAGTGAGTGAGTGAGTGAGTGAGTGAGTGAGTGAGTGAGTGAGTGAGTGAGTGAGAGAGAGAGAGAGAGAGAGAGAGAGAGAGAGAGAGAGAGAGAGAGAGAGAGAGAGAGAGAGAGAGAGAGAGGGAATTTTCACCTATTTATCGGGAAACACTGGCCGGGCCGGGGGCTGGGGCCCGAGCCTGGTGGGGCTTGGCGTCAGCTCGATTGCGCGCCGGACGCACTCGTGGAAATAGACTGTCACGGTTAACGGCCGCCGCCCTCCTCCTCCTGGTCCGTGGTGTGGCGACTCCATACTTCTTCCCGCCCCGTCAACACTCCCGCCCCTGCGGCCTGCGGCCCGCGCCGTGCAGCCGCAGCCGCCTCCGGGGCGGATATTGTACGCTCAGCCCGGGGTGGGGCCGCCGGGGGCCCCGGCCCCGGCCAGTGAGCCACGTGGATCTGAAAGTCAATGGGTGAGGCGAGGCGAAGCGGAGCGCGGACCCCTGACGGGACCTGACTTGGCGCGCCTGCCAGACCGGCATAGTTCCGGAAGGGTTACAGTTAGGTGGGTCAGGATATAGGCAGGCAGTCAGGCACGTGGCACGATTGCTGGAGGAGGGGGGGGGGCGAGGGGTCCTTCACTATATATTCAAGCGTATTTTTTTTAATTTTTGTAATTTTTGAGATTTCCCTTGATTTTTAACGATTTTTTTTCTGACGTTTTCCTTGACGTTTCTGTTGTTCCTCCTATTTCCTTGATTTTTTCTGATTTTTTCTTCTTTATTTTTCTGTTTTTTCTTGATTTTTTTTATTTGTACTGATTTTGTTTTAGGGTGCACACTGATTAATTTTTTTAAGTGAAGGACCCCCTCGGGGAGGGGGGGTAGTCGTCTCCGAGGTGAGGCTGTGTGCTGGACCAACCACTCCATAAAAAAAAAAAGTTGCCTATGCAGCAAAAAAAAAAAACATAGTTATATGCACAGCTTTCATTTTGAGCTCGACAACGAACGAGTTAGCTGTACCACAAAACACACTTACCTAAAGAGCAAAGTGTTTAGCAGTATTGCTAAGTGTTAGGTACAAAACTCCAAATGTTAGTTGTGCACATACATACATTTTTTTTCTCAGTATGAATATGAAGAGATAGGTAGTACACTAATCAAAGGTATTCAACTTACTCTCACTAACAAATGTTGGCAACTATGAGAAACATTTAATAGTGTTGAACACAGACTTGAAAACTTTTTGATGCTGAGCTCCAAAGCCGATGAATTTGTGCTACCAAAAGGAAAAAAAAGGAAGAAAAAAACATTTGGTTGTCCAGCATAAGGATCCAACTCTTAATGAGCCGTATGAAACACAGAGTTTTTCAAAAGCATACATCAAACCGCTTGTAAACAGGAGTCAGTTGAACACCTTTGATGACTGTATAGGGACGACATGATATGGGACTTTGAGGGCGTTGCGACGCTGAAAGGCGGCGCAGACCACAATATCCAGCAACCCTAATTGACATCTGATACATGTGCTTTTTAAAAGCGTATGAGTCCTCTAAAAAAAATAAAAGAAAATAATTCTTGAAGTGTACGAAAGGGTGGACGCGGGGTGGTCGGGTGGGTAAGGGACGGTATAACGCGGTCGTTGTGGACAACAACACGAGGTTCAGAGCGGAGAGGAGCGCGGCGGTCCCAGCAGAGAGAGAGAGAGTCCAGCACACAGAAGGGGGACGGGGGGCAATTAGGAGTGGGGATCGGGGTCCGGGCCGAGACGCGGGGCGAGACGGGGGCCCGGCTGGTGACAACAGCCAAGGTGCCGCCCCGCCCCGCCCCGCCCCAGCGTGCCTCGTGCCCTTCCGCTCCGTGCCCGGGCGCCCGGGCCGGGAGGTGGGCCGCCGATGACTGATGAGGCCCGGGCCAGGACCAGCCGGGACCGACTGGCTGGCTATGCTATGGGTGGCAGACGCGGGGCGCAACGTGTCGCCAATTCACTGGAAGAATAAAACGACAAGGCTGCGAGAGGTAACATCTTTTCAGCGCATTGAAATTTTAACGCCATTATTTGCATGAATTTTTGGCTCACGTGTTGCGTTCGTGCTTTCTCTAACGCGGCTTCACGAAACGGCATTGTGTGCTCTCTTAATTTTTTAGAACACTCCTATATAAAGATGCGTCACGTCACGCGCACTTCTGTCTTTCCTCACGTGTTTTTTAAAGGTGAGTGAATCTGGGAAAGAAATGCGCTCTTTGCTCTGTAGGGGTAAGACCCTTCCCTCCTATCTTTCTCACTGGCAGAAACGAGCTGATTGAGAGACGGCTGTCATTCTGCCTTGACCCGCCCCCCGCCCTGCCTTTTCCTATCCTTTGGTCATCATCAGCGTTCCCGCTCCCACCTCTGCCCCCACCCCCGCCCCTACCCCACCCGCATTCAGCTCGGCTGCTCCATTCTGCTCTCCTCTGCTCGACATTTAACGTGCCGAAGGGCCGGATAAAAGCGAAGAGGACAGCTGCGCGTCAGGAGAGGGCAGGGCCGGCAGGGCAGGGAGGGGTGCGCGCCGTTCGTTCGAGTGGAGTCGGCTCATTAGGGTGGAGTGGCGAGGCAAACAACTCACTTTCCACACAACAGGACCATCATCATCATGCTGGACGGGCAGGGGAGGGGGGGGGGCTACTGCCAAACTGCAGCGGACGGAAGCAAGCGCAACGGAACCGCGCTGCTGCCGAGACCGCAGAAGAGCCGACGTAGCGCAGCGCGGGCCAAAAGCCTATACGTCAAAACTGAGGGGGCGACCATTATCCTAGAGTGCACAGGATTTCTACTGATTTCACAAGATTTCTCCCAGGTTTTGTGAGAATTCTGTCACATTTAATGATATTTCACACGATTTCACGCAGATTTCATCAGATTTTCCGAGATTTTCACAAGATTTCATTAGATTTCCATGATACCTTTGCGAGGATTTCATCGAGATTTCTGAGGATATTTCATTGCGATTTCAGAAGATTTCATCGAAATATCCCCGGGTTTGTCGACAGAACAATTTCACGAGTGGTTGCCCCCGCGATCAAAACCCAAGGGGGCCTCAACTCACCCGAAATTTGTACACATGATTTCAAGATTTCACATGATTTCACATGATTACACCTCTTAAAATTGGAAGAAATAATTCGTAAAGTAAATACAAGCGTATTTTGAGCTTTATGAGCCCAAAATACGCACTCAAATCAATTTTTTTCGGCAGTAGATCCACATTTTTTTGGCAATGATTTCGAAGATATCAGCGACTGTGTACACATGATTTCAGGAGTTGAGGCCCCCTCGTCAAAACCTCCTCGCAGCCTCAACAGGTTTCGTTGCCCGAAGAGATGCTTATTGCTTATTGTGGACGGGAGAGGTTAGAAAGCGCTATATGGCCGCGGTGGTGGGGACGGGGAAAAGCGACCCCTGCGAAACTAATTTCATACTCGGTGTACCATGAATACACCGGTTGGTCTGATAACGCTTTGCGTTTTTCTCAGTTGTTATTTTTTCGTCTTTTTTTCTGTTTCTGATCTCCTTTGTTTGTACAGTTGTTCCATCGTTCTGTATGCATATTGCATACAACGCGTCACACTGTGCCCGTATATCACTGGCTCGGCTCGGCTCGCGCCACCACGCCGAGGCCCACCCACACCGGCCGCTTCCGCTAAAATATGTAGCACGCTCAAAAAGATAATTTTTCTTTTTTACAACAGATAAACAGTCCGCGGCTTTGAGATTCGGACATTACGGCTTTGCCTGAATGACTCGGTGCGCACGACGGTGTTAGGGTGGCTGTTCTGAGATTGAGTAGCTCCCGGTACGCCAATCTTACAGGGTGTGTAACCCCTACTCATCTTACAGGCAGATCCGTCCCCGGGTCCCGTGGGATACAAACCCCCCTTCCGACACATGCACGTTTTATTGGAAAAAAGATATCACTGCTGAATGGCTTTTTTTTTTTTCCACAAAAAGGAAAAATGAGATTGAGAGCAGACCGGCGTGCGCCACCGCAGCGAGGAAGAGAGTTCTCCTCCTCCGGGTTCTCATCTGCACCGCTCCGCCCCCCTAGCCCCGCGGAGCCCGCTTAGTCCCGCCCACCCCCGCTTTAAATTTGTTTTATTATGGGCGCGGCGATAAGTACCTCGAGATGCAGCAGGCGGGGGGCGGGTCGGGAGGCGGGTCAGGGGGGAGGGGGGGGGGCGGGGGCGGGCCGGGGGCGAACCGGGGGCGGACCGGGGGATGTGGGCTAGAGGGGTTGGGGAGAGGGGGTGGCGTGGAGTGGAGAGACGAGTCGGCCGCTTTAGGGCAGTTGAGCGGACCATCTCCGGCGGCGTGCACATGATATCTTGTCTGGCGGCGCGCCCGGCCCCGCGGGCCCTGCCCGCCCCCGCGGGCCCTGCCCGCCCCGCCCCGCCCCCGCCCCGCCCCGCCCCGCCCCGCCCCGCCCCGCCCCGCCCCGCCCCGCCCCGCCCCGCCCCGCCCCGCCCCGTCCCACCCCCATCCCGCCCGCCCGCCGGCACACAGCAGCGCAGAGCATAAATTTAATTCTCAATTTCCCCGCGCACAGCGCGGCGCGGCACCAGTAGTGGGACTTAAGCTCTGGCGCCGCCCGCCCGGAAACTCATGATCCGACCGACCGACCGAGCAAGCGACCCGCGCTCTTTACGCCCGCTCTCCATCAGCCGGCCCGGCCCGGCCCGGCCGCCGACACTCTAGCAGTGAGGAGAGAAGAGCGAAGAGAGGGAAAGTCCCGGAGGGAGGAGGGGGTGGGAGGGAGGCTCGGTCGAGGGGTAGAAGGTAAGTGATCCCGGGGGAAAATCACTTCACAGAGTCTGGGCCTAGGGGTCCTTCACTCCAAAAACTATTTGTGTACACCCTAAAACAAAATCGGTAGAAAATCAGAAAAAACATTGACAAATCAAGAAAAAATTCATAATTTTTTTTTAATCAGAAAAATACAGAAAAAATCAGGAGAAATCTAGGGAGATCACGGAAAACTAGAAAAATCAGACGAATCGGTGTACGCTGGAATTTATAGTGAAGGACCCCTCAGTCTGGACTTTCCCAGCCGCCGGGCTGGGCCATGCAGTAGGCGCGACCCTCCCCGGCGCCCACTGCAGCACGAACTGCGGCCTCTGCTGCCATTACCATCTTTGATAAATACAATAAAATCTCAGGGAAACGAGGTGTAAAAACTTTTGTATCTTCACAACCTGTGCTAATGAGCATCCCGCACGTCAGGGTAGTGAATTAATGACGATAGAAGAAAAATGATTGCTCCTATAAGCAATAAGCAGCCTCCTTAATGTTTGTAAAGTAAAACTTGCGAAATAGTTATTTTTTTAAAAAAAAAAATTTACAACTGAAGCTAAAGACTGATTGCTGCGCCATAAGCTAAGATTACGGGTTCTGTCATCTCAAAGTTTAGAAGATGTAAAAGTTGCAAAAGTATAGAAATTTCTTTAACAGTCGTGCGAGACGTCCAATGCGGTCATAATTCAGCAGCCTGCCGCTGGCGGCAGCGGCGACGGCGCCGTGCAGCTCATCGGCCAGCGCCGCGCCGAGGCCTTCCCTTCACTTCACCAGAACTTTGGCTCCTAAATCGACATCGGATTGAGGGGGCCCGGGGCCCGGGCTGGGCTGGGCTGGGGCGAGGAGGGCTGTGGAGGAGTGTGGCGGGTATGCGAGGCCGAGCTGGCGGCCGGCAGCGGCAGCCGTGTGTGTTGGGACCGGGACAGCGGGTGAGAACACACCCGCTTTTATTTCATATCAGTGGCGGGCGCGCTGCTGCTGCTGCTGCTGGGTGTCGGCGGGTATGAGGGGATGGAGTGGGAGTGGGCGGAGCTTGGTGGAGTGGGGCGGGGGTCTTGACCGGACCGGACAGGAGCGGACTCCACCACCACCACGCCCCCGTCATTCGAATGGTCCATGAAGCAGCGTTCTGCTCACACCATATACCGTTATCCGGCCCGCACGCCAGCGCGGGGCCAGTGGGGCCAACGAGGCCAGAGCGAGGCCAGCGGGGCCAGCACGGCTGACAGGACCAGGGGCCGCGGCCGCACATCGTAGTGACGTTAGTCTCCGATTAGTCGTGGACGAGTAAGCCTCGCGGCACTCCGTCATTTTGATGGCGAGGAGTGCCCCGCCCCAGGCGCCCCAGCCCCAGCTCCGCCCCGGGATACCCCGGCCCCGGCCCCGGCCCCGGGCGCGGATGCGGGATGGGCTCCAGCCTGCGGCCACCAGAGGGAGTGGTGGGCCCGTGCTGCTGGCGGGGCGGGGCGGGGCAACGCTCCAGGACGTCTCCCATCAGGGGGGCATGCGGCGTCGGGTCGGCGAGGGCGGAGCCGGGCAGAGCCGGGCGGAGCCCCCGCAGGGCACTGCGACCCGACCCCACGGCCCGGTCCGACCCTATACCCGACCCCAACTTAGCCGACCCGGTCGTGCGGCACGAAGGATGACGGCCGCTGCCGCGCATATTGTAGTGAAAACCCCTTTTCCCGTAAAACAATTGACGATTGAACCGTTGACACCTGAGCAAAAAGTGCGTCTGTTTAGAGCTACGTCACGCGTTTAGTCTCTTTCATTCCTCCAGTTACGCTAAGTTGCGGCTAATCATTGTAAAAAAATCCGTACACGATTTAACGCGGACTACGGAACAATCCGGAACAATCCATTTTATTTAACAAGGTATAGAATTGGTATGAGCAGATTCGGAGTTCCAAAGTAGGTGTTCCGTATACTCTGTAAAAATCGGGTCAATCTTGGTAAAAAAAAAAAATTAACAGGAAATTCCGCAGTTATTACCGTGAAAATTTCTGGTCGAAAACGTTACGTACGCCTCACCTCACTCAGCTTCCCATCAGGCCCCCGAAGAGCATTCTTCATTCTGACAGGCCTGGGCATTAAAATGAAGGTCTCGTTTTCACATTGAGCTCAGCATACAAAGAGAAGCTGTATCTGACTGTTTTCTTTCTTTTTTCTTTTTGTCAAACGAAAAACAAAATCAAGTACCGAGAGAACCAGGGTGTTTCGGAGAAGACGCAGGTACGAGCGGGTTTGCTTTGTGTTTCTGGGGGGCTAGGCTACGTCACCCTACGGTCAGAGCGAGCAGGCAAAACCACCCATACCTGCGTCTTCTCTGAAACACACGGCTACTATACTTTGTGAGCCATGAGATGCACAAGGTTTTGCTGGGTTTATTGTCACCATACGCCGCTATAACAACAGGCAGCTCTATAGGGCGGAGGCGTTGCTTTCCCTGTTATTTGTTTCTCTTTCAGTATCTTCAAACAATACCAGCAGAGAGGAGAAAAAAAAGGGGGGGGGTATGAAAAGAGAAGGCGCTGGCGGGCGCGAGCCGCAACGGGACGGCGGCGCGAGCAACGCGTTTTTAAGCGTGTTACGACATTTCATTTCGCTGAGTGCTCCGCTCTGCCTTGGCTTTGACTGTCCCAACCCCAACGTTCCGCGCGCTCAGCCCTCCCAGAGTGGCTCCTTTGGGCCAGCGTGACGTCACCGACAGTGATTCCGTTTTATTATTCACCACACACACACTCACACACACACACACACACACACTTACAAAGAAAGAGAGAGAGGGGGAAAGAGAGGGAGAGGGGGGACGAGGATCCTTGACACCACCGCAAGTGCGAGGTCAGCTGGGCTCGGACACCATGTGCATGTCCAGTTGCGAGCGGACCGGGAAGACGAACAGTGGCGGTGGCGTGGCGGGGTGAGGTAGGGCGGGGCGGGGCGGGGCGGGTCTATCCGGGGCTAGAGCCGAGGTCGGCCACGCTAAGTACAGTTAGCGGTGCGGCTGCGGATTAGACGCGCATGCGTGTGTGCGGGGGTAGCGTAGGGGGGCGGGGGGGAGGGGTGAGGGGCTGGAGGCCTGGAGGCACCCTCTAAGCGACTGTCGTGGAGTAGGGTGGTTTTGGTGTGAAGGGCTTTGGTTACCTATTCGGCTCAGCGGTGACCTCAGCCCCCACTCCGTTAACCCCTCCGCCCCCCTTCCCTCCAGAACCCCCTTTCCTGCCTACCGACGCACACGTTCGCTCGCTCCGACCAACACCCTCTCTGGAGCTACTCCCCCCCCCCCCGCCGGGGCTGGGCCGGGCCAGCAAGACGATTCCGAACGCCGTTTTGTAGTTTCCTCTCTCTCGCTCCTTACGGCCGTGCCCAATGAGTGCAACAAGGAGAGAGCGACGAAACCGCAGTGTGCGGAATCACCCTACGGGCCACGCACCCCCTCTCACTCCCTCCTTCCTTCCTTCCGCCTCTCACCCGGGCGCCCCATGCCCCCCGGCGACCGCAAGCCAAATAGGGAAATAACATGACGCGGCTGGGAGTCCATCAAGTGACATTTCATACTCCCCGGACCTCCCTCCTCCCGCGCGTTTGCACGCTACACCGCGCGCAACCTGCGGGCGTCTCAGATGACTTTGGCGAGAGTTAGGGAGATTACATTATCGGCTATTTGTTTCGCATTTGCCTAGCCGCGCCGAAAATAACAAAACAAGAAAGAGCGGGAAGAAACGAGAAGAAAAAAAAACACATACACAAAAAAAAAGGAGATTGACTGAAATTACATTTTCCTCGTTTCCGCGGCTCGAGGGCGGGAAATGATACCAAATTTTTTGAACACATCGGCTGGTTGTTACGCCACACGCCACAACGCACCCTGCGGGAGAGAAGAGGTGGGGGGCGGGGCGGGGGCGGGGACGGATCTCTCTACAAGAAGAAGCGTCGGGCTGCGATGGCAAGACGGTAATCCCGGGAGACAGGCTAGGCGTGCGCCTGGGCCCCGCCCCGCCCCGCCCCGCCCCGCCCCGCCCCGCCCCGCCCCGCCCCGCCCCCGCCCCGCCCCGCCCCGCCCCGCCCCGCCCCGCCCCGCCCCACCCCGCCGTGCCGAGCCAGGCCGCGCGCGACAGTAGTCGTCAAGGGGCGCACCCTGCTCCGCAAGCCGCAGTCTGCTCCTCTCCCTTTCTCTGTCTCTCGCTCGCTACTCCTCTCTCCTCTCTCTCGAACCGTCCCTCTCCCCCTCTCCGTCGCACTCACTTGGGGCTGCCGCGCCCGGCCCAGTGATTCTCTAACAAGGCGAGCACGCGACCCCTTTCGCCCGGAGTAGCTTGTATTTGCGCAATCTTTCGCCAAGTCCGCTGCTGCAGCCCCCGAATACAGATGAGAGCGCTGCGCGCCAGCAAGCCAACACCACTCCCCGCGCGGCCCGGAGCAAGTCGCCAGTCACTCAATCTCGATTCTAACATCTCCTTCACTGGTTCTCCCTCGCATCTATCTTTCTATCCCTTTGCCTCTCTAAAGGCCAGAAGGCCACGATCGCCGCGCACCCCGTACTTCAATTCCATGATTCATTTTGGTGATAATCAACTCTCTTCTTGGTCCGTTCAAACGCGCGCCCCGCTTTTATAAGCGCCGACGTGCGCTACGTCAGCGGGCCGGACTGGCAGCTTTAAGATTATTTTTTTTTCACCCGCCTTTTTTCCTTTTTTTTTTTCCGACGGCCGCCTTGCGGGGCCGAGCACCGGTTCCGCCCCAGTCGCCCCACCCCACCCCACCCTAGCGCCGTGCGGTGCGGCGCCGGGGAACCCTCCCTACCCTCACCCCTCACTCCGTGCATCAATTGGAGACCCAGCGGGTAATAATTATGGCGTGGCGCCCGGGCCCTACATGCAGATCAGCCCGCGCCGAACAAAAAGAGAAATCATAATGGGACAGGGACTTCCAAAAACCAGTCCCTTTCCCGCACACACTGCTAACGAGGCTTCATTCTGAGGGCTTTGGGATCGATGATGGCGATTGAAAAGCGAGTGGGTAAAGCTTAAAACACACATAATTTTACCTTGGACAGTATGAGCTGACGGAAAGTTACGATCCGATTTTTATTTCTAATTTGCAGAGACTTTCTGTGCGTTGACATTTTGAACTCAACCAAACACCATAATAATGAGTTTCGAAACTTTCAATCCTTTATGCAACCATGCAGCTTTTCACACTTGGTGTTCTCTGTGCCATGGGCTTAATGCGCGAAACTTGCAGACGTTCGAAAACTTCAAACCTAAAACACTACGTAGGTGCAAACAGAAGATGATCAGACACCATTTTGTGCGCAAAATCGTGACGTGAACATTTCTTAGTTCAAAGATCACATTTGATATTTCACGAAGTCCACGATGTGTGACTTCATTTGCTCACTTATAATTCTTATCACTTGTAGATATGCGAATAAACTTCGACACCTGAAACTGAAAGGTACGCAGATCAGTAACAGTTTTTCGTGTATATCTCGTATTTTATCAGAAATACACGCGTATTTCACTGGTTAAACTTCGGCGTAACCTTTCGCCCTTTTTCAAGCGTCCTGAGATTACGCTTGCAGCAAGGTTTTCCCGAAATGTCTTGGAAAGAAAAGAACGACTCCTTGGTTTTCAAGCAACGTTACCTTTCGTCTCGGTTTTGCAAAACCTTTCGCGTCAATTCTAATAAGACGCCACACTGTTAAAACCTTGCGAAGAAAAAGTTCGTATTACAAACAAAATAGTTTGTGAGCTGCGAAGTATTTGGCTGCTTCGCAATTGCGAAGTATTTCTTCGCAACTTACAAACTATTTAGTTTGTAAGGCGTAAAAAGTTTGTAAGCTTGCGAAGCGTTGCGAACTATTTTGTTTGTGATACGAACTTTTTCTTCGCAATGCTAAGCATCGAATTTCTTTGCAACGATTGTTCGCAAGGTTTAAACAGTGCAGTACAACCGTGTATCCATTTCTTCCTACTCCTCTCACCCCACTGCATCTTGTGGATGGTTGGATGGTTCTCGCGGCTCGGCAGGTGTCAGGCGGCGGGCACGCGGTGTCGCCACACTCTCCGCTGATGCTGCGCTCTTATAGCGCTCTCAGCGCTCGCAGCGCTCCCAGCTCTCCCCATCACTTTTGCAATGCCAGTCCCATCGGTGTGGGAGCTCGGTACAGCTGCGCGAGCGCGCGAACCAACCGCTACTTATCGCCGCCGCTGATGGGCTCGCCGCCGCAGTCCTCCTGCCTTCATTTTTATTATTTTCCATCCCTCCCATTTTTTAAAAAGAGGGTGACAGTCTCTCCGGCCGGCGCAGTCCTTCCTGCTGGCTGGGCCGGAGCTGTAAAGGGTGATTCGGATTCCGCGCGCAGAGCTCGCGTGGTTTCAGTTCTCCGCTCGTCCTCACAGATCGAGAGAGGAAGGGAGGGAGGGGGGGAGAGAGAGAGAGAGACAGAGAGAGAGAGAGAGAGAGAGAGAGAGAGAGACAGAGAGAGAGAGACAGACAGACAGAGAGAGAGAGAGAGAGAGAGAGAGAGAGAGAGAGAGAGAGAGAGAGAGAGAGAGAGAGGACACGACGAGACGTTGTTCGGAATCCTGCTAGCTGCTGCCGCGACCCACACGCCGCGCGCGGACGCGCCCCTGTCCCACCGCCCCAGCGGGCTGCTCCAGTCGGAAGTTGCGTCGCCAGAGCGGGAGAGATACATGGGGGAAAAACTGATGGAGATAGTGCCCATGGCCGGGCCACTGGGAACATTCGCTCCGCGTGTTCCGCCACTGGCCACGACGGCGACGGCGCGGCGGCCCTCTACGTACAAATAATAAAATGTATGTACTAGTTGGAGAACCACACATGTTCTCCTCTTCTATCAAACATGTTATCGCAGAGAAAAAGTTTGACGCTATATATCATTCAAATCCAGAAGAATCTGGCGCCGCGTGAGAGGGTAGGAGATGAAGAAGACGGAAAAAGAGAGGCCCGGGGGAGGGGCAGGGGCATGGGGTGCAGAAGAATGGGGTAGGTAGCGAGAGCCATCGAATGAGAGATTTGTACGAGGAGTAGCGTGTAAGGAAGGGGCGTTATATAATCGTGAAGGGTTGTTAGAGGAATTCCCTCTTTTTGAAATTAACTTGGATTTTTTTTCTGTAGACTGAGGCGGTATTTACCTCCGTAATACCCTGGACATCTGACCTGTCTATTACACTTTATTACACATGATGTAATACCGAAAATAACAAAAACTCAGCATTGCTAGAATTTTGAATTGTGTAATACCGGCGTAGTACTCTGGACAAGCTCTGTTACAAAGAATACCTCCTCTTAAGACCTTTCTTGTTTGCTTGTGGCTGGTGAATTTTGTGCCTCTACATGTCACCGAACGCAAGAGACAACATAAGAATGAACACATAAATGCATTTCCCCAGTGTTAAATGAGCGCATGATTGTATTGGTGAGAATTGGTTAAAAAATATCTAGAAAGGTTTTTTTTTTTCGGAACCAGCATTTTAATATCTCCTGACTCCTGACTGTTATATCTATTTTTTTGTGTGTGTGTTTTGTCCAGCTTGTTGAAATCCCTGAATCATTTTGTATATTATAGCACTTAAAATGTAGCAACATATTTCTACCTTCGCAATCGTGCGCGGAAACTTCTAAAATAGACAACTATTATCTCTTTGATTGTTTCATATAAGGACTTAGGAAATGAGTCAAACTGCCGATTCTGATGTTGTCGTTTTGATTAAGTGACATGCGGGCCAACATAATAGACTCCTAGGGCCACTTTCATACAATTAAGTTCTCGAAACAAAATTCTAAAACTAGTACGAAACATGCCTCTCTTCAAGTGCAATACAAAACCCCTTCACCGGAAAAATATGGGCAAACATTAGAGCTAATCCTCCCCTCCCTCGGAGCGAAAATCACGATGCGCACGACGACGTTACTAATAAGATCATCATAAAATGCACAATACCGCGATAGGTCCCGTGAGGTGTCGCGGCGTTATTCCACGTGGCTAGGCGCGATGCACAGACTCAGTGTCCCGAGGGCTTCCCCTGAGCCCCGCAGGGGCGGCGGGGGCGGGGGGCACGGGCATGCCACGTGGTCCGCACGTGCGAGGTGGCGATAGGGGGACTCTGGGCAGGGGAAGGCCCTCCAGGGGGGGCGCGGGCACCGGGGCCCCTACGACAAACAGGACGGAGCGCGCGGGAAGAACTGGGGCCCGCGGAGCGCCGCGGCGAACACGCCGGCCAAGAGCGGCGCGGCGGCATCCGGGGGGGGGGGGGGGGGGGGGGGGAGAGTGCGCGCGCAGTCCCGCGCGCGCGGTAAATTCAAACCGAGCGCGGCTCGGGCCCGCGCCGCGCGGAGCTACCCCGCGCGCACAGGCACCCCGCAGCGCGCGCGGGAGGGGAGGGCCGTGGCGACCTCTCGCGACGTCGGGCCCAAGCTCTGGCTCCCGCGCCACGCCGCGCCACAGCCAGCAGCCGTCTGATTCCGCGGAAAGCGGGTAGTAGCGTCCCTCTCTTGCACCTTATGGATTCACTCCATGAGTGCGACAAGGACAGAGAGACGAAACGCGGACGACACCGACTTTCGGAATCTGACGGCAGCGCAGAGCGTTGTACCAGAGCGTTACTCACCGCGCCTCGGCTCGGCCCGCGGCCCGTCACGCCCCGGGCATTGATTCCCTTTCGGGCTCACGCCACGCGGCGGCGATACCCCGCAGACTGTTTGTCCAAGTCAGACGCATGATTGAGGACGAGACGAGAGAGGCTTATTCAATGAGGAGGCAGCAGGTGTGTGTGCGACCGGGTGTAAACGCGCCGCGCACCCCATCACGGCCCGACGCGCCGAGCTCTCCCGCCTCCGCAGGGGGTGCTCGCGCCGGGTAACGGGGCGGGTAAAGTTACACCGCGGGACCCCGCAGCGGCGGCGTGAAGCGAAGCAGCGGAGGAGGAGGGTGCCGTTGTCGGGATGAAACATTCATGTCGTCCTGAAAGGTAATGCGGGGGACAGCCATCTACCTCGCTAGTTGACGGGGCGGAGGGAGGTCGCCCAGCGCGTGGCTTTCGCCAGGGGACGGGGAGGGGGCAGGTGTGCAGAGCAGGTGGGGCATCGCTCGCGTGCGCACGGTAGCGTGCGAGCGCGCGCGGCCCGGACCGGGCAGCCGTCTGGCTCCGAAGATCGCTCTCGTTACCTCCGTCCTTGTCGCACCCACGGCGGTGCCTCATGTTGGGGAGGGCAGGGACCCGCATGAGTGCGATAAGGAGGGAGGCAGGGGCGTGAACCTCAGAAGCAGACGGCAGGGTAGAGGGGAGGGAGCGCGGGGGTGCGTCCGCAAACGAGTTGGCTCAGGCAGCAGGGGCGGGCCGGGCGGAACGAACACGCTGGCTGGTCGGTCGTTTTCATCGCCTTCCCGTCCACGCGAATGTGATCGTACAAAGGAAAAGGCTCATCTAATTTATAGGAGATTGTCTGACTGCATTCGATTGAGTGAAGCACATCCGACTTATCGGGAAAGCGCGCATCTCGTTTCGTGAGAAATGTAAAGAAAACGCAATACCCTTCCCTCAACAACTGAGTAGGAAGAAATAAACCAGCCCTACTCCCCTCTCCTCCACTTTCCCCTAGAAAAACATGATCTTGAAGAATTGTGTGAACACTGACTTGGGAATAATCAGGATAAAAATCCATTGACGTCGATTGGAATCGACAAAGCTAAGCGGAAAACACTCAAATCGGTAACACTTTATAGAAATAAGTGTTGTCTTCCATTAAAAACCGTCGTGGGGAAGTGGATGGGAATATTTTAGAATCAAGCGTTCTGGAAAGCGTGTACACATCAAAGACAATATCCCGCCCTTTGACTTACATAAAAAAAATCCGAGAGAAAAAAAAAAGAAAAAAAACCATTGGCAACACAGTTAGTGAAATCGATGCTGAGGCGTGAACATTTTTCGGAGCCTACAATTCCCGGCCCAGCAGCCTTATCTCAATGCAAAACAACATATGAGAGAAAAAGAAAAGAAATCACAAGCCTACGCCGTTATTGGGAAGGCTCAAAGCTTTTTCATGATTCAAACGTTTTGCGGGTCGTGCCAGTCTGTCCTGCAGCGGGACGATTGACGGGACAGCTGGGTGGACGACACGTGGACGACACGTGGACGGGGGGCGACGCGGCGGGCGCGCGCGTGGCCCGCGAGCACGCGTCCACAGTCGTGGAGATGCTCCCCGCCGAACCGGGCCGCACGCACCTTGTGGACGGTGATGGGGTGGGCGGAGGGTATGAGGAGTCGACCCTGGAGCGGGGCGCGGCGGGGCGCGGCGCGCCGTGCGCCGGGGAGGGCCGGCCCCAGCAGTCCTCCAGTCCGCGGCCGCCCGGTACGACGAGCGGGGGTGTTGCCGCTGGGCCGCGCCGCGCTCAGACCCGCCGCTCGCGCCCACCACGCCGGCTGGCTAACGCCCCCCGGTCTCGTCTCGTCAGCGTACAACGGGGAGGGCTCGCCGCACGGGCAGCACGCCGGGCCGGGCCACGCTCGGGACAGGAATGTCGACCCCGCGGAGGGAAGATGCCGTGTGAGCCGCAGGCCAGGTGAGTCACGCCGCGAGGGCGACGACACGTGACACCAATCAAGTGTCACGAGAACAATTTTCAATTTCTTTCATCCAGGAAAAAAAAAAAAAAAAAAAAAAAAAAAAAGATTGTTGTCACCAGGGACAGTACCCAAACCCGGAAAAAAAAGTACTCTATGGCCGCACCAACTATCGGATTGTTACCTCAAAGGCAGTCATAAAATCATGGTAAAGACAACAATCACGTGGTTTTGCTTATTAAGATTTCAGTCATCGCAACTATGACATTGATGTCTCAGCCATAATTTTACGATAGTCCCTGAGCTCCAGACGATGGCTACCGCACAACTTTTCATTTTTATGAGTGGGACAACTAGCCCCGGGGGGTTAGGGTAGGGTCAAGTGCCATAGCCAACAGGTCCGCGACTAGGTCCAGCCTCATCTCTCGTTTTCGCGGATTACAACCGGCACAACTGTCAAACGTGAAACTCCACGCTTGACCTGTATGACATCAGTCTTGCTTTGGCGGCGCCGCTCTCAGGCATTCTCTTTGATGCCCGCGGACGCATCGATGCAACACAATTACTCGTCATCTGTTCCTGAGGCTTTGCGGCGGCTGAGCAGCTGGTACTTCTCTCACCCCCTGTGTCGTACCAAAGAGAGCGCTGAATGAGTGAGAGCGAGCGAACACTTTTATGCAATTCATGTGACGTCACATTCGTTTCCAAGTGAAAAGTGCCACGTGGATGAACAAAGGATGTCACATACAGCGAATCGGCAAGGAAGGAGAGGCACGGTAAATGTGACAGTAACATTCAAAAGAACCAGACAAGTACATCCAAACGAATGTGACAGTTCTGATGCCGAAGATCTTGTGACGTCACAGGCCTTGAATAACAGTGATTGAGTTTATAAGAAGTGTGAACAAAGAGGGTGATGGAGCGAACCGAGAAAACCGGATTCACGCGCAAGATACATGTAATACGACGAGGCGAGGAGAAATAACTTTGGAGAAAAGTGTACACCGCATTATCATTTCCAACCATTTCCAGCCATTTTCATTCATTTTCATCCTTGTGCTAGTTTTCTATTTTTCACACATTTTCATGCATTTCCGCACATTTTCACGCATTTCCACACATTTTCATGCATTTCCACACATTTCTACCATTTTCAGCCATTTCCATTCATTATCATACATTGTCATTCATTTTCGCGTATTTTCACACGTTTTCGTGCATTGCCCTATTTTTTGCTTAAGGTATTTTCGGCCATTTCCATCCCATTATCATGCATTTCCAGCCATTTCCAGCCATTTTCCCTATTTTCAGCATTAACAGCCATTTCCAACCCATTTCCGGTCCATTATCGCACGAAGTGTACACCATTTTCGCGACTTATTTCCCCCTCGCGACGAGGTGAGAGTGTTTCATCGCGTCGACATGGTCTGCGCGCGCGGTTTCCAGCGGGGGTTTTCAACTCCCCACGGTTTTATGCTTATACTATCTAGCTATGCAAGCAGAAGACACCCGACCGCGCATTCGACTCGCGTGCGCGGCAGAGCAGGAGATTGCGGTGGCAGCCGCGCTGGCGCGGGCACGCTGCGCGCGCCGCACCGGCATCAAGGATATAAGGTGGAGCAGAAAGCACCGGCGTGGCGCCGGGTACTTCCGGCGGCTTAGGGGAGCACGCCTCCTGCCCCTGCCTCGTGTGATCCGAGCTCCTCTTCCGAGCCGGACGGGCGTCGTGCGGGAAAACCCCTGCGATCGAGAGGATAGGCAACCTGGTGAGCACGCGCGCGCGCGCGCACGCCCCGCTGCCTACCCTGCGGGCGGCTATGCGGCTCTGCGCGGAGGAAGCGTCGAGGGTTAAGTCACTTCGAAAATTCGTTGTAAGGCCCAAAAAAATCATATAATCTTTTTTGAAGGCAAAAAAAAATCAAAATAAAATCAAAAAGAAAGATACAGAAAAATCCAAAACATGGAAAATAAAATGAGAAAACAGAAAAAAAAACTGGGGAAAAATGAAAAAGCCAGAAATAGGGGGAGAAGATCAAAAGATCAATTTATCAAAAATGACAAAAGATTTCCTTGAAAAATCAATAGAAAAATAAAAACAAAAAATGTATGAGTGAGGGCTGAAGCGTAGCTATAAGAGATGGAGGAGCGAGGATATGGGCATAACCGGACGATGGACACTGCGCTCAGGAAAGAGGGGGCTCCTCTGCCAGTAACTTCCGCTTCCGGTACCCACCGTATAATGTCAGTGTGGGGTGCCCGTCCCGTCCCTTGCGGTGCCCGCCCAGCTCGACCCGGCCGGCCGCCTATGCCCCTCCTGGTGGAAAGGGCGGTCACATTATAATAAAAGCTTTTACAGGTGACTTCGCCCCGAGAAGAGGTGCAGTAAAATTTGCATCGCAGTAGTGACGGTAACACACGGTGAATTTTCACCGCCAGCTACGGTGATGCATCTTGCGTCATCTTTCACGCTGAAATTCACCGTGACTCACAATTGCTACGGATGATCACAACAAGTGGAGGGGAAATTTACGCGGGCACAAAATGCTTGGTTGGATTACTCTTCAGAGCGTGCAATGAATCGATTGCGAACCCTACAGAATAACAGTAAATTATTCACCGCGTGGGCTTGCCTTTCATTGCCACCAGCGTTCCCACATAAGAGCAAGCGAATCGAGGTGAGTGGAGGGAAGTGGTGGGTGGTGGCGACCCCCTTCGAAGTGTCAACAGAAAGGGGTCAAACAATAGGGAGATGACGTCACTAACAGCCAATCGGACCATTATGCACTTAGGGACGCAGCCCGCGGCCACGGCCACCCCGGCCGGGCCGACCGCGGCGGGTCCGGGTAAACTAATTTCGGAACTTGAGGTATTATTCAATGGCAGCCTGCAGGCCGGGAGCCGGGGCCAGGCCAGGTGGGAGGTGAGGAGGGCGCGCCCTGCTGGCGTGGCTGTGATGGTATGGTACTTCCAAACAGTTACGCCAATGGTAGGGTTCTAAAAAGACGAGAAAAAAAGTCACAGAAAAAATATGAAAACAACGATTTTTCCGGACTTATATTTTGGCATTTTTTCACGATCAAAATGTTTTAGTAGCCTTGTTTGGGTATTGTCTTTTTGCAATTCATTTGAGCAATTTGGGCATGCTCTGGCACTGGTATTCATCGATTCAAAGGCAGAAGTACAAGTTAAATAACAACCGGATATGAATCACGGTTTTGATGGCCACGACGAGTTCTCGACTTCTTACTTAAGGACCATTGGTCACACTTTTTGCGGTAGCCCTGCCCTTCACTCGAGTTTGAAAGGGGGGAATCATTTACTTCGATTTGGCTCAAAGTCGCAGTGAAATAAGGAACGACGACTTTATTGTAGTTTTTTTTCTTCTTTTTGTTTTTTAAGATGAACCTTCAACAGATTGAAGTCTGGGACTGTGTAAATTTAGTCGACCCGCGAGCCCACGCATGGCGTACATCCCTTGCCCGTTGCTCACTGCAGACCGCGCGGCGTGCGGCAATAATTATTTAAAGCCGACACTGATTCCCCCCCCCCTTTTCCCCTGTCTTTCCAAACGACCTGACGTGGACCTCAAAGCGATGCTCATCCATACACCAGGCTCGGACACAGTCATCCCAGGGGCGTATATTGTGCCCCCTCCCCCCCCCCATGCCACCACGACAAAAGCGTCGATGGAATAACTGTTTCCACGGCAATATCCCACGTGCCAGCCTGGGCGGCCCAACGCTGCCACGAGCTTTTATGATGATAATTCATGGCTGATTCCAGGGGCGAAATGTGCCACGCTGTGCGGCACCTCGCGTCCGGCAAAACGGGGCGGGGCGGGGGCGCGGCGGGGGCGGGGCGGAGGCGGGGCGGGGGCGGGGCGGGGGCGGGGCGGGGCGGGGGCGGGGCGGGGGCGGGGATACGAAGGCGGGGCCTGAGGCCTGCTGGGACGCGTGAGCTACTGGTCGCCCGGCTGGCGCCTGTATCCAAGGACAAACCAAAGTTCTTTCTTTTTTTAACGGGATAGCCCGAGAGCACGGTCGGCTAACACGAAAGTATAAACTATTTTTACCATCACTACAGAGGAAATATAGCTCCTCCTGACAAATACGTTCTATGGGGATCGAGAGATTGAGTCGAGAAGTGCATTTCGCCCATAGCCAGAAGGGATGCGGACGCTATCCGTTTTTTCTTCCCTTTTCTTCCCGTCCGCCGTCGCGTTGACCCCTCCCGGAGAGAGCCTGCCGGGGGTGATGGGGCAGCAAATGGCCGCGATTTTGGGGGGCCTCCGTCAGCCGCCACGCCCCGCCCGCCCCGCCACGCCCCGCCCCTCCCGCCCCGCCCCGCCCCGCCCCGCCCCGCCACGCCCCGCACAATGCCCCGCTCCGCCCCGTTGGCTCACGATATCGATGACCCCTCAGTGGTGGGATCGATCACCGCAGGAGAGTGAGTGTCGCGTTCAGTAAACATCTCTCTGCAGAGAACGGGGCGGAACGCGGCGTGGCGGGGCTGGGCCGGGCGGGGCGGGGTGGGGCGGGGTGGGGCCGGCGGGCCGGGCCGGGCGGGGCAGCGCCGGGCGGGGCGGGACAGTCACGTGAGGAAAAGGGTTCGCGGGGAAAAGGATCACAAGCCGCGATGTGCCACCAGAACTGCGGGCGGAATGTCAATGCGCCTGGGGACAGAGCCGGGCAGAGCCGGGCAGAGCCGGGCAGAGCCGAGCAGAGCCGGGCGGCAGCGCCTCGTTCCGCGCGCGGGATTGGCACCCGAATAACAAAGTGACAATCATCCCGCACAATCATACGAGCGGGGGATGAGAAACTGTCGGAGTGGGGCCGGGCGTCGGTCGGTCGGGTACAGCGCAGCGCCGCTATATACCCCCGCGCGCGTGACACACAGACGCGTCGTCCGGTGTGCGGCAGGTAAGGGGAGAGGGGGTGAAGGGGATGAAGGGGGGAAGGGGGAGGCTCGGGCGTGGCTAAGGCAACAAGGCGGGCAGCGGTTAAGCAGGCCGGGGATTTTATAAAAAGGAGCGCATTCCCGCTGTAACGTTATCCCCCCAACGTTAGCGTAACGACAGTATAACCCCGTAAGTGCTCGGATTATGCCCGCACCGCACCTGGGCCTGCGCCGCCGCCGCCGCTTTGCCGCGGCCACGCCCCGCCACGCCCCCTGCCGAGGCGAGGGGTCAAGCGGAACGGAACAACTCTGGGCGCGCAAACTGCCCGATTATTCCACGAGTGGCCCTTTCGACGAGGTTTGCGGTTGAAAAAGGAACACCGGAATACAAAGTGCTCCAATGACGGACACTTACGAGTGACCATTCAAATGCTGGGCTAAGAGAGCCATGTGTTTAACAGGAGATGAAAGTGTCGAGCACTTCTGTTGAACCGTAAAAAGATGTTTGTAGTAAAAAATCCACATGTGGCACATTTTCTATGGTGGCCTATATACACTGGTAAAACAAGCGTGCATAATTTAAACACCAACGTGTGCAAGTTATGATGTTGCACATTACATGGTGTGCACATTTTAAACGTTTGCCAAACGTTTAAATTCTGAACACTTGGACGCACACAGTTCTATGTTATCAATAGAAAACATATGGAAACTTTTCGGAAGTATTTAAAATTTAAACACCAATTGACGTTTAACTAATTAGTTAAACGTCATACAATGTGTTGATAAAATGCACACTTGAACTTAAACGTCAACTGACGTACAATATTAAACACTTGTTTTACAAGTGTACATACTATTTCAACTTTAAATGTGTGGGTTCTTGACTAAAGTTATTTGCAAAATTGTTTACAAGCTGAAACATTTAGATGTTTGGTAACCGCACAGCTCCAAAAGCTTTCTTTGAGAGAGAGAGAGAGAGAGAGAGAGAGAGAGAGAGAGAGAGAGAGAGAGAGAGAGAGAGAGAGAGAGAGAGCGGGTGGGGGGAGATAGAGAGATGAAGGATAGAGGGTCGTGTTCGCCTTGGCCCGAGGCCCGGGGCCGTGGCGGGTGCCAGGGGCGTGCCCCTGCAGGTTCGGTTAGCTTTATTGGATCACTAGGACATGGAGGGACCATATGAAAAGGGTCTACGTCAACCGTTGTCCACTGAAGATTGCGTTTATCGCATTTATCACGTATCTAGCAAGTGGGCGTTAATAGGAAAGAGACGGAGCTCTTGATGCCATTAATATTATTGAACGGACAGCACTGCTGGGGACGGCCCGACGTGGACAAGAGGGGGAGGGTAGGGGGTCGTGTGAAAGCGGGCGCAAGGCTGAGGCCCGGGGCAGGCAGGCAGGCCGGGCGCGCCGCGCGGCGGCTGTGGAACATGCAACACGCAAGGCGGGGTGCTTACCGCAGCACTGCGCCACGCCACGCTGGGCGCAGACTCATTGCACTCCACGTGAAGGCCATGGCGCTCGATATTTCGAAACGGGAGAGAGAGAGAGAGAGAGAGAGAGAGAGAGAGAGAGAGAGAGAGAGAGAGAGAGAGAGAGAGAGAGAGAGAGAGAGAGAGAGAGAGAGACAGACAGACAGACAGACAGACAGACAGACAGACAGAGGGTGGTGTAAGAGGAGAAATGTAGGGTGCTCCCACAATGTCTTCACTTGTCTTGTCTTCAGTTAGCTTCACTTGATCTTCACTTCACTTCGCTCCCCTATGGCCCGGCACGACTCGTTACCCATGGGGGCGATATACACCTCACACAAAAATTCGAGGAATATGTTATTTTTATCTTTATTTTTATTAAATGAGTGAAGTTAAGTGAAGATCAAGTGAAGCTAACTGAAGACAAGTGAAGACATTGTGGGAGCACCCGTAGAATTCAAGTGTTCAGCACTTTTGGATGATTTCATTAAAATGCCAATTTGTATTTCTCAGTAGAAATTTTCCTCGAAACAAAGCAGAATTGCAATGATTAGAAAAAAAAAAAGCAACAAGAAATTATAATATTATCTTTATACGAAAACAATAATTAATCTAGTTTCACTGATCCTGGGCGTATTGTCGATAATTTAAAAAAAAAAAAAATTCTGAGTGAAGTGTTGGACCGTTGTGCTGCCCACTAAGGTGTTAAACATTGCAAAAGTATTTGTCAGTTGATCACTTGATTTTACAGTTCGGGGGCGGCGAGGGACATTAGAGTCCGCAAAAACAACTGATCAGCCGATGCTAATGCGGCCTCGGCACGGCACGGCACTGAACGGCAGGGCACGGGGCAGCTACAAGGCGAGCTTCCTGCCATGTCCCCCCTTCCCTCTGTGACCCTCACCCCTTTCAACCTTCCCCTGCTTTTTCCTCGACACGGAGCACAAGCAGCACTTCACACTTGCAAAAGCTTTCCTCGCAGCCCGACTGCAGCTCGACTGGAAAGCAAGGAAAACCGGGCGGCGGGACGGGGGGGGGGAGAGAGAGAGAGAGAGAGAGAGAGAGAGAGAGAGAGAGAGAGAGAGAGGGAGAGAGAGAGAGAGAGAGAGAGAGAGAGAGGGGGGGGGAGAGAGGTGGTGAGGGGGTAAGGATGTCATGAAACTTGAGACTGGCCGTGCCCGGCTGGGCCGCGGCGTGAGGCAGGGCGGAGGGAGCGCGTCTGCTTGAACATTCTTCCCGAGGCTTATGGCAGATACAATGCACTGTCGACTTGACGTCGGCCGCTGCTAAGGAGACGCGGCCCGGGCCTCTGTTTATGTTGATGAGGGAGAGGAGCGAGGGGAACGCGAGCACTCTCTCGGGCGGCAGAGGGCAGCGCGGCAGTTGAGTCGGGGTCGGGACCTTATACAGCGAAAGAGTGAAAGCAAGAACAGGCGAAGCCGAGCCTCTGAAGCGATCGCATATGGCAACCATGGGTGGTTGGACTCTTTGGCTGTATACAGGGCTATAGCCTCGCGCTTTTATCCGAGTGTAATGTTGGAGCGAGTGTGCACCCGCGGTCGAGGCCTTAGAGAGATGCAAGTTCAACCCAATTCGCAACGCCAAAATAATAATTTAAAAAATAAAATAAAATAAAAATAAAAAAAAATAAAAAAAAGTAAATAAAAATGAAAATATTGGAGAGAGAGAGAGAGAGAGAGAGAGAGAGAGAGAGAGAGAGAGAGAGAGAGAGAGAGAGAGAGAGAGAGAAAGAGAGGGAGAGGGAGAGAGAGAGAGAGAGAGAGAGAGAGAGAGAGAGAGAGAGAGAGAGAGAGAGAGAGAGAGAGAGAGAGAGAGAGAGAGAGAGAATGTATCCCTCATCTGGGAATAGCATTCGCCCAACATATGCCCGGCTGAGCAAAAGCCCTCCCCCCCTCTCCGCCCCTCCCCCGTGCCCGCCCGCCCGTGCGGTCGGTTTGTCGCACAGCAGCGCACAGCACCACAAGCGCCTGCGGGTGGCGAGGGTAGGCAAGCCCGCAGCGCCCGGGTGCGGCGCGGGGCGGCCCAGCCAGCGGCGGGCGGGCGCCCTGAGCTTGTGTGAGGAAGTGGCGGGGCGGGGTAAGGGGCGGGGTAAGGGGCGCTATAGTCGTGGCGTGTCGCGGGGTGGTAGAGCATGGTGTGGCGTTGTGCGGGGCGGGGGAGCAGGGATCCCGCACACTATGGCCGTGTGGTTAGATAAGGCCCGGGCACGTCGGCACTTCGGGTAGCCGTTGGACGTCCGGTGACAGCAGCGCCCCGCCCCGCCGCCCCGTCCTGCCCGGAGTAACGGAACATGTCGTTTGTATGAGGAAAACATGAAGGGGGTGGGAATGGATTGTGGGATGGAGATCCGTAACGCCGCCAATAAACATTTATCTCTATCTCTCCCTCACGCCTATATACGTATACCTCCTCGGTCATTTCTTCCTGCGTTAATCACCAGCCCCGCGCTGTAAAAAAAATTACTCAGTAATTTTAACAACTTGCGTGCTGAAACGGACGCACTCGCACCTGAAGTTAGGTTTGTTCATTAATGGCGTTTATTGTATTGTACCAGGTGGCTGACGGACGCCGTGCACTTTTTGTACTATGCAACCCGCCCGCACCGCTCCATCCGGGACTGCATACCCATCAGGCGCCGGGGACCGGCTCCAAGCCTGGACGCTCCGCTCCGGCACTGATGTTGCAGCCATCGTCCCGAAAGGGCCCTCTCGCGGTTCGCGCGGTCTACGGCGGGGCGTTACCGGGGGGAGGTTCACGGTTTCTCGGGAGTAACCCGCGAGTCCGCCGGGAAAGCTCGCGGTCTGCGAGTCGCTCCGTGGGGGTATCTCGCGAACCGCGGATCCTCCGCGGGGGAAGGTCGAGGTCCGCGGATCCTTCTCGTGGGTTGCTCGCAGTCCGCGAAGGACCCACAGAGGATCCGCGGTACGCGAGATTCCTGCGCGGCAGGACGCGCGGACCGCGAGCTTTCCCGGCGGTAAGGGGGTTACGCTCGCGAAACCGCGAACCTCCCCCCTGTAACGCCCTACCGTAGACCGCGCGAACCGCGAGAGGGCCCTTTCGGGGCGTTCGCTGCAACAACAGTGGCGGAGCGGAGCGTCCGCGCTTGGTGCCGGTCCCCAGCGCCTGATGGGTATGCAGTCCCGGATGGAGCGGTGCGGGCGGGTTGCATAGTACAAAAAGTGCACGGCGTCCGTCAGCCACCTGGTAGAATGATTGCAAGCAGCGTGCCGTCTCCATAATTTCACGTATAAGGAGTAAACTTGGCTGATTCGATCTTGATGCACTCGTGTCGGCTCACAGTAATTCTATAGCTTGAGTTGTAAATAGGGTATTCCGGGTAAGCTCAGCCGCGGGATCGGAACTGCCTCGGCGGCCGCCGGATCCGTCTCTCCCGAAGGTTCGCGGGGGAGAGGGGGAGAGTAGTGGAGAGTGTGTCGACTGCGCATGCAGAGTTCGAAGGCGGAGATGGAACCAGGCGCCGCTTGAACGATCCGTTTCCGCCTCCGCCGCCTAGCCAGAATACCCTATTGATGGCTGAGCTATTAATAAAGGTTACAGGACATGTCAGCTGAAAAATTAGCAAACTAAACGTTGTGAAACTACACTACTTTTTTTTGGCAGTGCAGTTCCAGCCCCAGACCTCTATCCTCCACGCTTGGCTTTTCGCCCGGGCCCGCGGCCCCCCGAGAGATCAGGAGCCAGCGATCCCCGGCGCCCCTGGGCCTGCCAAAAGCGAGAGGAATATCGAAAACGTGGCCGTACGGGACGGTACGGTGGTGTCCCCTACCATGTTACTCTCTCCCTTTCTCTCGTCTCTAAAAAAAAAAAAAAAAAAAAAAAAAAAAAAACTTTTTTTACAGTTTTGCGAGATTGGGTCGGGTCAGGCGTGCTCAACATCGCGTGACCATACAGGAACATCCGGCAGCGATGTCAGTCCCCCTCGCCTCGCGCGGCCGCGCAGCAGTGGTGCAGAACAACTACCCGCTTGGCACAGAGCCCCTCAAATATTCAAGAGCCGGTAATGAGGTCCCAGCGAGGGCTGCCCGCCCCACCCCCGCGCCGCCCCCGCGGTGCCCCTCCTGCATAGGCAGAGCCCCAATAGACTCCGAAGGGCCCTTCGCAATACATTTCAGCGCACACCGATTTTTCTGTTTTTTTTCTGCGATTCTTTATGATTTTTACCATTTTTTTATTTTGTCATGATTTTTCTGATTTTGTCCTTTTTTCCTTACTTTGTGTTGATATTTTTTACAATGTACACTGAATAATTTTTCTTATTATTTTTTATATTTTTAACTGCAGGACCTCTTGATGGGCTCCCGTGAGAGTCACTTCTCCAGTCACAAACCAAGAGCAGACAACAACTTTATTAAGGAATCTATGAGGCAGTATGATCCGCGAGAAAAGGGGTACTTACGGGTACTTATCTCTGTGGCTTGACATTATTTTCCCCAATTTTCTATCAATGTATTTTTTTATATTTTTTTTTGGGGCAATCGTTGCACTGTAAGAAATTCTTGTACCGGGTACGGGAAATTTTTCCATGAGAGGTCTTGCACAATTACGATTCATATTGTAAATATTTTATAACCCTAAGTATCTACTCCGAATCGATTGGTGAGCAACAAAGTCGAAAAACGTAAAGTCGTACATATACGAGATATGGTGTAAATAGTGAATTACAAAATATATTGTACATCTACGGAAATATTTTCCACAGTGTGTTTGCAAATGTAGGAGCGTATACATATAAAATTACGTTTCAATATCATCTCCTGCGTATCTTCCGCTCGTTTTAGCTCCAGCTAGCCACAAGGGAAAAGGATGGATCAGTCCGTAAGCTGCACGGGGGAATACGGACAGGGTCTGTGGAGGAGGATAGGGTAGCGGAGGCAGGAGGGGGTCCACAACTGAGCCCGACAGACATCTCCCCAACCCCCTGACTAGCCAGCCACAGAGATCCCTTTATCAGACCCAACATTATCTCTTCCCGCTGAACCTGTCGAAGAAAAAACAGCGCGTCAGAGAACGCGGGGAAATAAGTGCATGACGGCAGGCACAGGGCAGGCCGTGTCCGTCTGACGCCTCACACACGCCGTCACACCTCGGGTAGGAGGGGCAGAGGGCAGAGTAGGGCAGAGAATCACTTCGCGAAATGCTTTTTCCGAGCCACGTCGATAACTTTCCAGACGGCACAGCAGATGTGATGCGGCACCAGGCCACGCCACTCCACGCCACACTGGGGGTCCAAGGAGCAAGGAGCAGCCCCACAGCTTGACGGGCTCCGGGAAGAGGCTCTCTCACCCCTGCCCTCTTCGACAACTAAACTTGATCCGGATTTTTTTTCCCTCTTCCATACTACTATTTTTCTTATTATATACATCATTTCTAAATCCCGACCGCGTTCTTCGCACGAAAAGTTCAGGGGTGCGACAAACTTTTTAAGTAATTCTTTCCCTCCTGCGCCGCCGACACGGAGAAGTTCCCTCCGTCCCTGTTCCTCTGTTCCAGAGAGAGAAGTGGGCCATCCGCAATCTCCCCAGACACCCTCTGATGACATCGGCTTGTCGCCGTGAGCCTGATCCGTGCAGCCCTGCCCCTGCCAGGCCCTGCCCTCCTGAGCCAGCAGACTGGCCAGCGGTTCCACCAGGTTCCACCCCGCCCACTCCGGAGGGGCAGGGGGCAGTGGCCGCGCGAGCCCATCACGATGTTAAGCCGCACCATGTCCCCCACCCCAGCCTTGCGCTCACCTCACTAGCTGCGTCCGGTGTCGGGCGATTGAATTCACCTAAGAATTATCGCACGATGTTTTCACTCCCACCCCCCACCCCTCCCTGGTACAATTATGGTGCGAGAATTTCGGAGAATTTTACCCCTCGTTTTAACGTCTGAGGTAGGCTAAAAATCATCGCACGATGATCGCACCATCGCATCCCGCACCATTACTCTGGGGAGGAAAATTAACGACAGACCATTCTTTGTCGTAATTGTATCTCAAGTCGAAAGGCGCAGTACATACAATTTTACGATTGTATTCGTAATTCGATACCTTCCACTTCGTGATAATTTTCCGCTGAACCTGAGACTATTTTTGACAGTGCCGAGGAGCGAAACGGGAGAGACAGTGAGTGACTAGACATGCATTACCACTTCCCTGCTAATTCACGCAGCAAGAGAAGCCTTCTAGCAGCTTCTAGCCCTGCGAGACGAGGCGAGAAGAGCTATACGCGCGCGCTGAGGTAGGGTTGGGGGTTTACAACAAAAGAGCGCAGCGTCACAAAAAGACGAAAACTTCCCTTTCTGGACACACGCGCCACGCTCTTCGGGGTCCGCGCGGACAAAAGACTGCGAAATTTCCGAGCGACATTTAATTTGCCTAAAACCGTTTGGCCTCACGGTCTCGCAGAGCGAGCCGCTGGGCGCCTAGTACACTGTTAATTTGGGGTGCATTGCATAGTAAGCGCACTCCACTCCACGCAAAACTGCACGCGTGGCGTACGACGATAGCTCACCCGAGGCGTACAGAAATAGCAAAATTACAGAGCACCTCAAATCTACAGTGTACGCAGAGGGTATGGTGCGGAGAGAAGATTCACTCGACAACCTCTGTGCATTTTTGTTTTCTTATGTCTTCCTCGAATTTCGTAAAAGTTTTCGAGTAGGCGACACATTTGTCCTCGTCTCCGGCCCCCTCCCCTCCCGGCAAAGCTCGCAGGGGGTGAGGGTAGCGGTGATAGCTGAGAGGGAGGAGGCCAGGGGGGTGGGCGAGGGAGGGAATTCGGGGAGGAGGCGAAGCGAGACCACATAATTTTAAGCCGCCGACGCCGCGCCGCCACCGCGCCACGCCCCACCCCGCCCCGCCCACTGCAGCCCACTGCACCCCCCCCCCCCCCTCCTTGGCGGCCACTTAGGTTCGCGCCAAGAACGCATTTGAGCCCGGCAGCAGGGCAAGGCCGGGCCGTGCCACGGCCGTGCGGGGCACAGCGGTTGTCGGAGGGGAGAAACTGGAGTGTAGGTAGGGGGAGTTGCTCTGGCGTGATACTGGTGGGAGGAGAGGTCGCATTAGGGCGTGCAGCGTGCAGTGCACCAGGGACATGCTTGCGTTCTTCCTGCTGTTGCTGCTGCTGCGGCAGCACACTGATTCGACTCGTTCGTCTCGCTGTCCTTGTCGCACTCATGGGGCGAGGCTAGAGAGACTCGTATACGAGTCCCTCTAGGCGAGGCCATGAGAAGCAGGAGAGAGCACACAACTGAACGCTGTTCGCAATCACCCTGCTGCAGGCCGGCGCGCGGGGCGCGGTGTGCGCTGCGCAGGGGCTCGGTACAGTAGGGTGATTCCGCCGAGGGGGGAAACAACTCTAAATTTTGGTGCACACATTTTGTGATTTTTTGTGAATTAATACGAATTTTTATAGATTCTTTAGTGGTAAAAATTCACTTGAATTTTAGCTACTTTATTTCTTGTAAATTTTCCGAAATTTTCCTGAATTTTGGTGGATTTGTCTAAATATCTCTGAATTACGAGGACTCCACAGTGTAGTTTCCTTTGAACACTGCTGTTCGGAATCAGCCTGGGGAAGGCGGGTAGGGGGCGGCCGCGGCGGAGGGCGGGGTGCAGCTGGGCCTTGTGGGCGGTGACGGAGGGGAGGCCTCCTGCACGGGGTCGGGGTGAGACCGCGGGTGCAAGGTCAGCCACTCTCATGCGTGTCATGTGAGAGGGAGAGAGACGGAAGACAGTCGGGTACAGCAAGAATCCGACCGATTGGAAACACTAGGGGAGGAGGAGGGGAGGAGGAGAGGAGGAGGAGAGGATGAGGAGGGGAAAAGGATGGGGAGAGAAGGAGAGGAGGAGGAAGAGAGGCACGCAGCTTCCTGCAGGAGCGCGCTACGGTCTGGTCACGTGCGAGTAACGCATGGAATGGCCTCGTGATGGCCTTAAAGTAAGTATGTGGCTGCTGCGCAGTCTGTCAAAGAAAAAGAGCTGAGCGTTTTGGAGCACACCACTTTGTCGCACAGGATGTGCTGCTTAAAATTAATTAAGACTGGCTGGCACTAGTTTCAGTGAGATATGTTTCCCCAGATGAAAAAAAAAGTTTGACTTCTTTTTTGGTGGTCTCAAAATGAGAGGAGTGTGCTGCGTACAGCTCTCAGGTCTCCAAGTCCATTAAAAACAAAGGAAATAGCTATGATCCCGTTGAACTTGAATTGTTTTAAATATCATACGTTTAAGTTATTTCAAGAAAGGAAATATAAATGCCAACAGGATAAGACATTACTAAGTAGAGAACTTCCTCGTGAAATCTGTGTTACAACGCATCATGAAGTGTATGCAACTTGGAAGTGCAATATGAATATATCTGATAAGCTCTTCAAAGAAGAATATCAACCATCAACAAGTACTCGTATGCAAACGCTCAGCTCACAGGAGCATTCACTCCAACACTGGTGTTGACATCTACTCACCTGTTGGTTTGTCATTGTCCTTGTCACCTTGGTCCTTGTTCATCCCTAGGCTGGGGTTGGGGCCAGGCGTCGTCGGCGTCCTTCACTCCGTGCAGTCACAATGTTGGCACTGATACTTCACACCAAACTTAAACACTACGACTTACTTGCTTTGCACGACTTACTTGCTTTGCCGACAAAGCTTTGCTAAGATATTTCAAACAACAATATAAAAACCGAAAATAAAACACGACGAGAAGCGATACGTTCGGCTCGGCAGGATACTTCAAGCGAGGTTATGTCCGAACCACCCGCGAGAGAGATCTTTTGGCGCCTCACTCTTGCCACAAGTCGTTACACGCGGTTCCGCGATGGAACTGAAATATAATAACGACACGCGAATGACTCGAGGCCAGCAGCGACATGATTTCAAACATTTCATACGCACTTCACCGGAGAAACATTGCGAGCCCGGGCTCAAGATGCGCTTCAGGCACGATTTGAAATGGCTCCAGGCGCGCCAACCCTTGCACAGCATTGCCAGATCCAGAACCGGGCGATCAGCCCAAATTGAAATTTCAATCCGCCAGACTGATACCTTTGGGCGGTTTTGGGGCGGATTTGGGCGGATTTGTCGTGCTTTTTGCCTATGTTTTCCGAATTTGACAATTGTCGGTTATCCGCTTCATCTGGCAAGCCTGCCCTTGCATGGTCATTCCCTCTCCCTACCTATATCGATATCGGTAAGTCCCGCGGAAACCTCACGACACTACTGTGAAAAATATACTCGTAAATTTACGACATTTTTTTCTAATTTTGATTTACAAAATATGTCGTAAATTTAAAACAGCCCATTCTTGCTCGTCGGTCAGTTCCAAGTCGATATGGAGTGCTTGTAAATTTACAATTTCAAATCGTAATTTTACGACTTTTAACATGGAAAATTTTCCCGTAACCCTTACGAGTATTTTTCACAGTGGAGTTTCTAAAGTATGGAGTATGGAGGCAGGAACACCTTCCAAAAGGAGGTTCGGGTCGGGTAGAGAGGGGCGGACGGATAGCCGAGCGATTCCGAAGATCGCTTTCGTACCTCTGTCCTTGTCGCACAAGGACGGAGGGATGAGAGCGATCTTCTGAATCAGTCGGCAGCGGCGACGACAGAGCCCTGCAGACTTATTCCGAAGAGCGCCCTCCTCGCTTAGTCCCTCTCGCACCCATACGGCGAAGCCCATATGAATGCGAGAGAGACAGGGCGAGAAGGAAAGCGCTTTTCGGAATAAGTCGGCTAGGCGCGCAAACAAGCCTGCGCTCATAGTAGCACAGCACAAGGAGTAAGGGGAAAGGTAGGGGGTGGGGGAAAAGGGGGCTGGATGGCAGGCCAGGTGGCGTGGGCGGTGTGGGCCGGAGCAGGGGTAGGGGTGGGGTGCGGCCTCGGGGCTGGGGCGGCAAGGCATACCACCACGCCAACCCATCCCTGAAGAACACCATCTTTTCGTATGAAGGTAGGGCGCCACTGGGGCGGCTCGGGGAGAGAGTGCTGGTCAGACCGGGCCGGGCCAGGGCAGGGGGCAGGGACCGGGCGTGCCGTGTGAGTATTGAGTATTGCAGTGCGCACTGCGGCACGGGCAGGAGGAGGGGGTGAGGGGGTAGGTGCGGGCGGGGGAGGGTCGGGTAACCAGGGCGGGCACGGCATGATAGCCCAGGACGAGGGCAGAGGAGGGGGGCAAGCCCGCAGGAGGTGGGCACGGCTAGGGGCAATCACAAGGTGAGAATCGCGTTGCTTGCAAATTAATGGCTTCATAAATACGTTGAAGCGCCCCTCCCCAGTCTGGAGCGGGGGAGCCGTTGCCATCCCGTCAGCTGCGCTGCCCGGCCCGGCACCAGCCCGGCACGGGCAGATTGGACGGCAGGGGCTGGAGGAGGCATGCTGGCATGCTGTTGCTCTGCGCGGCACGTTCACGCTCGCCTCTCCCTTCTTTGTTTTCAGGTTTTCAGTCGGATACTAGTCCGGCACCCCGCGGGGCGGGGCGGGGCGGGACGGGGCGGGGCGGGGCGGGACGGGGCGGGGCGGGGCGGGACGGGGCGGGGCGGGGCGGGGCGGGGCGGGACCTGGCTTTGCGGCGCGGCCGCGGCGGGTCCGGGGCGGGCGGGGGCGGGGTTGGGCGGGGTATCGATCCCGGAACGACAGGTCCTTTTTATACGTCCAGGTGCCTGTGCCTGGGCTCGCCCTCGCCTTGTTTACGACGGCGACTCTGTCCTGTCTTTGGTGTGGCGTGGCGTGGCGTATGGCGGGGGGCGGGGTGCGGCCGTACCGGCTCAAATGGCCCCACTCTGCCGGCACCCCGGCCGGGATTGGGGCTTCCTCGTTACTTTGGTGGCGTCACGGCGGTACGGTACGGCCTGCCCGGCCCCGGCCCCCGGCGGCCTGGCCTTTACGGAGCCAGACTTAAATGCCAAGCGCCCTGCCGAGGGGTATTCCACCTGGTGCGGGGGGTAATCCAATCCGGCTGACACCGAAACCTTCCCTTACAAAAATAAGAAGTGCGCTTCTGGTCCCTGAAAAGTCTCCTTTAGGGCGCGAGAAGGACGCTCAGTAGTCCCCTTGGACTTGTGCGCTCTAAGTCCGCTGCGACCGAGAGGACTGGCCGCTAGCAGGGCTAAAAGTGGTGAAAAAACGCACTCTGGAGAGGACTGTCCTCACTCGGGGCGAGGGGGCCAGTGCGCGCACCAGTACCACCTGGCCCTTGCAGCCGTACTTCTAGCGGACTAGTCCTCGTGCCTACAGCTTTGGGTGGCGCGCCGGGAGCTTCTACTGCTGCAGGAGCTTGGCCAGTACGATGCGGTGCCGCAGCTGTGACTAAACTTTTTGGCGAACCGTAAAACTACGCAATAGTTCGTCGTAGATATTTTTTGATAGTTTGCGTTTGACTAAAATTGCGAAAGGATTTAAATTTTGGTGTGGTACGTGTTGAGGGGCGCTGTGTCGTTTAAGTCGCAGGAAAAATGGAGAAACCCCTCAACTTTCAATTCCGCTTATTGGTCAGTTCAAGCGAAGTATTACAACAGTTAATTACGTCATTTTTGTTTGATAATTGTACTTACTTGAGTGGGAATCGAACCTCGGACCTTCGGATGCTGATGCCGACTCGCTGACCATGAGACCACCGAATCACTTGTACGTTTGAGAGTCGCGATAGCAATGCGTAGCGGCGGCTCCTATGCGAGCTAGTTCTTGCGGTGGGGGTTGCTCTGCTCTGATTGGTCAACGTTCTGGACGCTTACTCTTCGCGGCCAAGTCCTGTGAACGAGCACTTGTCGGACCCTTGCCCCCTGGGAAAGATGTGTGCGGGGCCTAGTACCCAACCAAAAAGCCCTCAGAGGAGACAAGTCCGTCCGGTAGTGTTCTCTCGTGAACCCTAGTCCCTGCTTAACGAGTACCGTAGACGCACAAGTCTTTTGCAGGCGACCGCCAGGAGAACTTGTCCGACTGCACCAAAGACCACGCGGCGGCCTAGTCTCGGAGCGAACGTACTCGGCGAACCCTCCTCGAGGACTAAATGAGACCTTTCGGGCACCAACAGCGTACTTTTCATTTTTGTAAGGGTTAAGTCGTTTTCCTTTGGGCTCAAATCATCGCAGTGGGCTAAAATTATCGCACGGGGTTACAAGCATCACAGGGGGTCTATAATCATCGCGGTGTGGTATCTGGAGACGGGGGAGGGGGGGGGTGCTTCTTTGAGTGCGTAACAGTGTTGCGGGCTTGCCTCTATCCCATTTGCCCGTGCAGCGCCATGGCCCCTGCAGCGCTGGCGAGTATGCAATCCCGCAACACTATTACGCATGCAAAGAAACACCCGGTACAATCGGACGACGACACCGGCAGCCCGGCGTGGTCCAGCCGTAACGGGCTCCGTCTCGGCCCGGGAGCGGGTAGCGGAAGAGAATCCTGGAAGAGGTGAGTCCTCTTGTGGGACTCTAGCAGGTTCGAGGGGTTCCGCGCGCGATGCGATGACTCCCGCAGGAGCCCTCTACTCCACAGCGACGGGCGCGCCGAGCAGGAGGGCAGCCGACTTATTCTGAAGAGCACTTAACCCTGTCTCTCTCGCACTCTGGGCTTCGCCGTATAGCTGCGAGAGAGACCGAGCGAGAAGAGCGCTCTTTGGAATAAGTCAGCAGGCCGTGCCGAGCCAGCGCGCCAGCCCTCCCCGTCCCGTCGTATACGACCTTCCCGGCCCGGCCCGGCTGGGCTGGGCCACCGCCAGCAAACTTTTATTCACACACGACACCCTAATTATCGCAATTCACTGCCCCAGACCTCCTGGCGGGTGAATGACGGGCAGGGGGTGGGGTGGGTGGGGTGGAAGGGGACCTATCCATCAGGACAGAGGGGGGTGGGGGGAGGGCGGTGACCGTCAGACCTTCGTTAGAACCTCATGAAATATTTCGTGATGTAAACAAGATTTGTTAACGCCAACAATAGCGGGTTGGACTTGGCGAGAAGGCAGGCGAGGAGGGCGCCACGTCGGCCACGCCGTCCGAAAAAAAAGAAAGACAACCCTGTCAAAAGTATTTCCTGAGTCGGTGATCGGCCTTCGCCGACAACAATACGCTCGCGCCCCTTTGCGCCTTATGACCGTAAACGCTGTTGTCGAAATTCTGGTATGACTTTCTAAATTTCAATTTATGTTCACCTCCATTGCCAAGTATTGGCACTTACTTGAAGATGAGGACCGCTGTCGTTTTCTGGTCTCTTTGTCTCAGGGGGACTCTTTTGCGGAACGACAATTTTTGGCTATCAAAAGCAACTAACTGCCAACATTTTGGCAAGGAGGGAGACCATGGAGTTCCCTCTCGCCGTGTCGCGTTACTCACCTTTGCTGCTCTGCTCCGTCTCCTCCAGGCCCATGTGAGACGGCGGCGTGGCGGGCGCGCCGCGATGGAGAACGGCGTGCACGCCGGGGCCGGGGCCGGGCCGACGGGCACCAGCCTCGTCACCAAGGTGCTCAACAAACGCGCCGACAGCGTCCGGGACCTCAAGCCCGGGGACGCCAAGGGTGACGCCAAGGCCGAGAGCGGCGGCAGGCACAGCAAGAAGGGCAAGGAGAACAAGAAGGAGTCGGCGGCTGGGCTGCCCCAGCTGACGCAGCCTGCGCAGGTGAGAGAGAGTGAGAAAGTGAGAGAGAGGGGGGAGGGCGCGAGAGAGGAACGGTCTAGAGGCGTTTTAGAGCCTCTAAAAGACGCCGCTAGACCGTACGTCGTCATTCGTTTGTCGGCCTCATCTTTATGAGACGAAATCCAGCCAAACAAATTGTTTCGCCCGGCAGCCACGCGGCAGCTCCGGCAGCTGCACCAGCAACGTTTCCGGCGGGGCTGCGCCTGCAGTCGACAAGCCGGATGGCGGCAAGGAGGTCAAGTTCCGCGACCCGGAGAGCAGCGGCGCCGAGGAGGCCTCCGGCGCGTCAGCCGGGGATGGGGTGGGCGCGCCCGGCTCGCCCAAAGTGCCGCACAAGTTCATCTCCAACTGGAAGCACGCCTGCGATAAGACGCGCGACCGCACCCGGGACCTGCTCAAGCGCTGGCGCACCGCGCCGGAGGGCCTCGAGCACGGCGCCGCGGCGGCGCGGGCGGGCATGCAGGCCAGCCAGCCCGACCAGGGCCACGGCGGCCAGGGCGGCTGGAGCGTGCACGTCTGGGGTGAGTAGCACGAGCACGGCGCCGCGGCGACGCAGGTGGGCATGCGGCATGCTCGAGGGGGTCGCCTCTAGCACCTCTACTGGAAACACCTCTAATTTTGATTAGAGGTAAATTCACCTCTACGGCAATATACCTCTAATAATGTTGCTGCGAAAATACCTCTACAAGATTAACCTCTACGGTTAGGAGTAAAACATAGAGTTGGGAATTTACCTCTAAAAAGTTTTAGGAGTAAAACCTCTCCTACTGTGTTTTACATGTTAACCTTGACGCGGCGTAATCACGGCTACGACAGTTACCTCTCTACACCTTAGATGAAAATTGCGCAGTTCAGGAAAGGCGTGCAAGGGTCACCCGGCGGGAGCAGCAGTTGTCGAAAAAGGAATAGGTATCATGGTCGGAGCACACCTCAAATTCATTTTTAATTTTTTTTTAATGAGCTATTTTTTAAAAAATGAAAAATTGGTAGGCCCCTACCTAACTCGCAACCTGCGAGCCCCGCCTGCTTAACTTCGGAGTTCTGATGGGATCCGGTGTGTTCCAGGCGACCGCCACCCCGCGGGCACGAGAAGTCCTCTCCGCTTCGGGGAGAGTCCCCGCTTAAGGCTGGCGGCCTGTCAGGCCCGCCGTACTACCCTATTTAAACAGCGCCTTGAAGCCGTAGGTAGCATTTCAGACCAACGACTGGGCACCACCGGACCGCATGACCGGTCAGTGGGAGGTAGAGGCAAGGCAGGACGATAGAGGGGGAGAAAAGCAGAAAGAGAAGTTTTTGCGGAAGAGTAAGCGTACGGTTGGTTAGACCTGTACTGACCCGCTCCCGCACAGGTCATGGAAAAGCTGTTTACTAAGGAGCCAGATTCATAGGCCTTACTTCCCCACGAGGGACCACCCCCCGTGGCATGGGACGGAACTTCCTGACAACTCGCTTTCGCTGCCAGTGAAGAACCTACCTGGGAATTGAACACAGGCCCCAAGTGCCGAGTCTCATGACACCCCGCGGCTTTCGTGGTACTAAGACCACTAGACCGTCGGCGATTCCACGAGGGAGCTCCGTTGAAATGGGGGGTTTGAATTCCACGCCAAGCTGCTGTCCTCGGAAAAATTTATATTTTATAGCAAGATTTGAACCCGGGTTCTACGGCCCCCGGAACATCACTATGCCGGCACGGCTACGACGCCACGGTACACAAAGCATGCCCACTAGGGGTGACGCTGCGAAGAGTCGTATTCGCCGACGAACTTGTACCGGTGGCGTCATCAGTACGCCTGCTCTCCTTGCTGGGACAGCCCAGCCGCGTGGTGACTATGGTATCCACATCGGCACCGTTTGGAGTACTAGGTGGGCGCAGATTCGAATACCGATCACAACATTTATTTCTTTTCGAAGTAGCTTTGTCTCTTTTAGTTGCCCGAGCACAAGGACAGTGGATAAAAAGGATTTGTTTTGATTTATGTTTTAACTACTTAATCCTTACCTACGTAATCCTTAATCCTAATGTGGATAGTATCCACATCGGCACCGTTTGGTGTACTAGGTGGGCGCAGGTTCGAATACCGATCACAACATTTATTTTTTTTCGAAGTATAGCTTTGTCTCTTTTAGTTGCCCGAGGCACAAGGACAGTGGATAAAAAGGATTAAGTAGGTAAAACATAAATCAAAACAAATCCTTTTTATCCACTGTCCTTGTGCTCGGGCAACTAAAAGAGACAAAGCTACTTCGAAAAAAAATAAATGTTGTGATCGGTATTCGAATCTGCGCCCGCCTTGTACTCCAAACGGTGCCGATGTGGATACCATAGTCACCACGCGGCTGGGCTGTCCCAGCAAGGAGAGCAGGCGTACTGATGACGCCACCGGTACAAGTTCGTCGGCGAATACGACTCTTCGCAGCGTCACCCCTAGTGGGCATGCTTTGTGTACCGTGGCGTCGTAGCCGTGCCGGCATAGTGATGTTCCGGGGGCCGTAGAACCCGGGTTCAAATCTTGCTATAAAATATAAATTTTTCCGAGGACAGCAGCTTGGCGTGGAATTCAAACCCCCCATTTCAACGGAGCTCCCTCGTGGAATCGCCGACGGTCTAGTGGTCTTAGTACCACGAAAGCCGCGGGGTGTCATGAGACTCGGCACTTGGGGCCTGGGTTCAATTCCCAGGTAGGTTCTTCACTGGCAGCGAAAGCGAGTTGTCAGGAAGTTCCGTCCCATGCCACGGGGGGTGGTCCCTCGTGGGGAAATAAGGCCTATGAATCTGGCTCCTTAGTAAACAGCTTTTCCATGACCTGTGCGGGAGCGGGTCAGTACAGGTCTAACCAACCGTACGCTTATTCTTCCGCAAAAACTTCTCTTTCTGCTTTTCTCCCCCTCTATCGTCCTGCCTTGCCTCTACCTCCCACTGACCGGTCATGCGGTCCGGTGGTGCCCAGTCGTTGGTCTGAAATGCTACCTACGGCTTCAAGGCGCTGTTTAAATAGGGTAGTACGGCGGGCCTGACAGGCCGCCAGCCTTAAGCGGGGACTCTCCCCGAAGCGGAGAGGACTTCTCGTGCCCGCGGGGTGGCGGTCGCCTGGAACACACCGGATCCCATCAGAACTCCGAAGTTAAGCAGGCGGGGCTCGCAGGTTGCGAGTTAGGTAGGGGCCTACCAATTTTTCATTTTTTAAAAAATAGCTCATTATTAAAAATGAATTTGAGGTGTGCTCCGACCATGATACCTAATTCCTTTTTCGACAACTGCTGCTCCCGCCGGGTGACCCTTGCACGCCTTTCCTGAACTGCGCAATTTTCATCTAAGGTGTAGAGAGGTAACTGTCGTAGCCGTGATTACGCCGCGTCAAGGTTAACATGTAAAACACAGTAGGAGAGGTTTTACTCCTAAAACTTTTTAGAGGTAAATTCCCAACTCTATGTTTTACTCCTAACCGTAGAGGTTAATCTTGTAGAGGTATTTTCGCAGCAACATTATTAGAGGTATATTGCCGTTGAGGTAAATTTACCTCTAATCAAAATTAGAGGTGTTTCCAGTAGAGGGATCGGGCCACCCCCTGCTCAAGGGGTCCTTCAGTATAAATTTTAGAGTACACCGATTGTGCTGATTTTGCTGTGTTGGCGCGATTTTTCTTGATTTTGTTCTGATTTTTTTCTGATTTTTTCTGTATTTTTTTTTACATTTTCTTGATTTTTTTCTGAATGTTTTTTTTTTTTAAATTCTGATTTTTTACTGGATTTTGTTTTTGGGTGTGCACGGAATTTTTTTGAGTTAACGACCACTCGGGCATGCCGGCTAGCAGATCGATGGAAGAGCGCTCGCTTTTCTCGCTCTCTTTCCCTCGCACCTATGCGGCGCATCCCATGGGTGCAAGAGAGACAGGGCGAGGAGAGCGCTCTTGTGAATCAGTCTTAAGCCAGCCCGACTAGAGCCATGGCCTCCGCCGGCGGCCAGGGCGGCTGGATCGTGCACGTCTCGGGTGGGTAACGCAGGACGCAGCCAGGGCGCGCCTAACAACCAGTCCCGCGGGCCGTCGATACAATTTTCATACCAGCAGCGGGGCACTATCTGATGTGGCTGCACGCATCGGTAGCCTGGTAGGCCAGTTCCATTTACCCCCTCCACCACCCATACCAGAAAAGGTGTCATCCGCTCAAAAGAGGGAGAAAACTGTTGTTGCGCTATTGGACTGGTGCAAGCCCGGGAACAATTCTATTAAAGTTGTATTTCGGTAGCGGTGCCTTTCAGCTTTAGCGTGTCGCGTTACCGGCTGACTGGCCCGTGACCGTGACCGGCCCCCGAGGCAGCCCCAGTTTGTCATTCCTCCGCCCCACATAACGAGTCAGTGTTTTGCAAATCCTCCCCTCCGAGTCCCTTTTCCTTGCCTCGATGGCCTTGATTCCCACATTCAACCGCGCCGTCGCTTTAGCGTCCGCCGTCGCAATAAAACCCTCGCAGCCCACTTGCCCTACCCGCGCCCCTTCTCATCCCAACTAAACCACGAATACTTCTCTAGATGAGCACGATGAACACCATGAGCGAGCACCCTCCTCCACGTGTTCTGACGCCAGCTGGGCCCCCTGCAGCAGGTACACATTGTGATTTTACAACGCACAGTCGATAAATCACGGCATTGTGTGGCGCGAACTCGAGACTAGGCTCCGCTCCGCTTTGTTCCCTTTTTTTTGGCAGGCCTTTCGAAAGGAATCGCCGTAGTGCCTGAATCAGATCCTAGCCTCTCCCCACCCCAACTAAAAAGCCCCCTCCCTGACGGGGGTGCCGGCCCCGCCCCCCGCCCAGCTCAGCCCCAAATGGCCTAAACACAGTGGCACGGCACGCAACGGGGTGGGTGCAGACGGGGGAGAAGTCGAAACAGGTCGCGTTCGAAATACCTCACTTTCACCGCCGGAAGAAAAGGGGAGCGCGAAGGGGAGCGGAGGGAAGGGAAGGGCAGGGAGGGAAGGGAGGGGGCGGCGTGCGGCAAACGGAACAGAAGCGACAAAAGTAGGAGGATTGAGGATCCGCACCCTGCCTTCCCTATAAGTACTTTCTTCAAAGTATAAAAAGGAAGTTATTTCTAACGACCCCCATGTATCCGGCCCGCTGCTGTAGGCCCCCTCCCAGAGGTCACAAGCTTGGCCGCACACACGAGAGCCCTACCCAGGGTGTGGCTGGGTCGGGCCGGGTCGGGCCGGGTCGGACTGGGTAGGGCGCGCGTCACAGGGGTCACTCAAAAGGTCGCGGGGGCTCATGCTCAAAGGCAGCCCCGTGCCGCGCCGCGCCCTCCAGCGCCCAGCCGTGCAGGGCGGCCCTGCGCTGGGGAGGCGAGGCCGGGCTTGGCGCCCCGGCCCGGCTGCCTGCCTGGTTGGCGGAGGTCACGGAGGAATTGTCGGGCACACGGAGGCAGGTCGTAATTTAAGGTAGAAAAAATGAGAGTGAAAATACGCTGAGATAAGAGGGACTTGCGGCCGAGTCCATCATCACCACTTTCGGTTTCCTTTATTTCCTTTTTCTCCCCACCCGCCACACACCCCTCCGCCGCCCGCCGCCATACCCTCCCTTTCGCAGGCAGCTCGCCCATAGTCCCGCCGCCCCGCCCCGCACTACCCCGTCAGACCGGCCCTTTTCCGCCGTTAATTTAAATTACCCACGACACCGCCTCGGGGGGAAGGGCGAGGCCTCCGTCAGTCCTCTTACAATAACGCCACGTCCAAACTAAAAGTTGGCGGCCAGCCCCTAGCTACGGCCCGGCCCAACCGGTTCTGCTGAAGTCTCAAAGACAAGCAGTGCGGCCAGGCCGGCTAATATGCCTCCTGTTCTCCGCACTCTTTGTTGGACTCGGGGTGGAGTGAGGTGGGGCGGGGCGTCAACTGGCCAAGTGACCACAGCTTTAAGCGCAGGACTCAACAAATATTCAGCAGTGGAAAAAAAAGAGGAAAAGGTAAAATTTAACAGCCCGTAGCGATTGCACCTGAGCTACCTCTAACCTAATGGTGTGGGTTGAGTAAGTCCCTTAGTGTTCCAGATTTAAGAAAACCATTGGTTTCTGAAACATGTCCTGCGTCTGTGAGATCTAAAACGAATTTCCACGCTCCCATAGGTCTGGAGAGTGCCTCTATAAGAGCGCGTCCGCCCCAGAGCCGAATGCAAAACAGAAGTAAGGAAAAGGGAGGGGGGACCGCCACCCACCCCCACCCCAGGCCAGACCTCCCTTCTACATTTTTTACAACAGCAATAGCAAGGCGCCCTTTCAAATGCGGCTCCGCTCCCTTGCAGAACAGGTGTACCTTACTGTACTCAGTACGAACGGAGATAGCGCGGCTGGCGCAAGAGGAGCCTGGAGGAGCCGAGCCGGAGGCTCAAGGCAGAGGCGGGGCAAGTTCAATCCCATCACTGCTACGGCAAAATCTAAAAGGAGGCGGCTTCAATCCACTTGTCGGTGCCTCCGGCGGCTTTCCGGCCCTCGCAAAGCGAATTAGAAACATTCTGCCGCGCGCCGCGGCCGCTCGGGCAATCTAGTTGCCTCTTTTTATGCTGCCGTGCCGCGCAGTGCAGCCATGCACGCATGCTAATTACGTTGATACGTTGGTAGCGGAGAGAGAGCGAGGTAACTTTTTTCGATCTCCCTCAGTGTGGTGCCCAGCCCCGGGTCACAGGATATGGCCTGGGCTGGGCTGGCTCTGGTTATAGCCAGCAGCGCCAGCAGACGGGGGCGGGGGCGGGGACGGGGCGGGGACGGGGCGGGGCGGGGCATGGCGGGGCCAGTGATAGCATTGTTCTAGATGGCCGCCCTGGGGATGGGCCTGGGGACCTGGACCTGGGACCAGTGGCCGCCCACGCCACGCTACCCCACCGCACCGCACAGTTAGGCAAACCCGCCGGGGGGCACCTCGCCCCCGCCCCCGCCCCCGCCCCCGCCCCAACCCACCCACCGTACGAGTCCGAGCTCCATTTCAATTTTATGATATTTTTTTTTTTTAATATTATTTTTTTTAGAGATAGGTGATAGACTCTGTACCTGTTTTACTCTAGTGGAAGTCAATATAGATAATGAGGGAGGACAGTTCAGGGCGCGGGGTGGGTGGGATATGATCATGAACCGCCTGCTCTAACCCGGCGGCCGGGATTCTCTGTTGCAGCCACGTGGGTAAAGCGGCTGCCCAGCGAGGAGGAGGGCTTCCTAAAGCAGGAGGACGAGAACTCGGCGGCGCTGCTCTCCCCCGTGCAGCGGGAGAAGCTCTCGCAGTTCTTCTCCTACCTCTTCGACGGCGACCGCGACGATATCGTCTCGAGGCAGGATTTCGAGAACCTGAGCGAGGTGAGTGGTGGAACGGACCGGGACGGGGAAGGTGTGCCGTGGGGCGGGTTGGGGCCGCACGGTAAAAAACAGGTTCTTGAATTTCAAGACCAGGTCTTAGATCTTATGGAGAAGCCTATGGAATCCGGGACCAAGTCTTGAAATTCAAGAAACATTTTTTTTTTTTACCGTGCGGAGACGCTAGCTCAGCCTGCTCAGCTCCAGCTCGCTCACGTCCCGCCTCCCGCCGCCGCCCCCGCCGCCCCCTGCCCTCGCCAGACGCTGTTTGTTACCTGTTGTGCGCCCCTGCCCCTCCGCCTCCTTTTCCCCCTACCCCTACCCTCTGCCGCGCCACCGCCTTCCAAGCAGCCCCAGCACCGCTACCACCACCCCCGCCCCGCCCCGCCGGCGCCGCCAAAGCTCTCGGCTCTCGGCGCGGCGCTAGGGAACAAGTCAGCTGAGCGTAGCGTCTGCTGCATCCATGTCTGAGTCGTGTCCGCCGGAGGGCAAGAGCCGCAGCCGCCTGGTCCACTTGGTGTTGGCATCGCTGCTGTACTCGCTGCTGTACGCGGTCCTGTGGTGCGCCCAGCCCTACATGCCCTACGGTGTGGGTAGGCCCGTGCGGGTCAGCCCCGCCCCGTCCCGCCCCGCTTCGCCCCAGCCCCTACATCCCCACCTGAGAGGGAGACAACTCTGAATTTTTTTTGTATACCGCGTGGTTCAGGAAAAGTCAGAAAAATTCAGAAGAAACAATCAGAAAAAATAGAAAAAATCACAAAGAAATAGGAAAATTGAGGGAAAATTCAGGAAAATCCACAAAAAAAATCTACAAAATACACAAAATGTGTTCACCAAAAATCAGAGTTGTTTCCCCCTAGCCCTTTCCAACACCAACCGAAACCGACTCACCTCCGACCTGTTCCCGCAGAGGCTGCGACATTTCGCCGACTGGTCCGACAACTCGTCGGAGTACCACATCCTCCGCGAGGTCGAGCACAACTTCATCAGCACCTTCCTGGAGCCCGAGCGGCGCGACGACGGCGGCGGCACTGGCGCGTCCCCGGCATCCTGGGGCCCCGAGGACGGCGTCGTGGTGTGCCCCACCGGCGAGCGGGAGCGCGTGTGCAGCCTGGACCAGTGGCTGTCCCGCTGGGGGGCCATCCTGGACAAGGCCAAGACCTTCAACGAGCTTCCCGTGTGGCTGCAATACTTCCCGCGCGTCATGTTCCACGTCATAAACAAGAGCGGTACTCACTAGCACTCGGACCAGATCAGGGGGTCTCAGACTGGGCGATCGGCTGAGTGAGAGAGATGGGTAGACGCGCTGTGAGATGTGATAGGGGTGCTTGGGCTCACGGCTGAGGTGTTGGGGTTAGACGACAGGATTTATGATTGATTATTTCTACGAATCCTCGGGATGACCACGCCAGGATTTCACGGATTCACGGATTGCATCTCCCTCAAACGAAAGAGGATAAGAGAGAGAGAGAGAGAGAGAGAGAGAGAGAGAGAGAGAGAGAGAGAGAGAGAGAGAGAGAGAGAGAGAGAGAGAGAGAGAGAGAGAGAGAGAGAGAGAGAGAGAGAGAGAGAGAGAGAGAGAGAGAGAGAGAGAGAGAGAGAGTAAAAGAGACACGGACGAAGAAGTGACCTCCATTGCTGGAACTGAGAGGGCTTTGAAGGGTCGTTAGAGAGCTCCTAGCTTTTCTGACTTCCGGTCCTGATCTCGGATACTGTCTTAATAGTTTTAAGGTTTTTGTTTACATTTTGGAAAAAAAGCACTGATATTTGGCAACCAATCAGAACCGGAAGTCGAAAAGCTGGGAGCTCTAATGACCCTCCTGGGCGAGGGGGAAACGACTCTGAAATTTTTATACACCCCTTAATTCAGGAAAATTCAGAAGCAGGAAGGGCCAAATAGAACACAAAATGAATTTTCTGAGAAGTACGGAACTCGTTCTTTATACAATTATGTGCCACAGAGATAGAGGTGTAAAAAGTGATGTGAGTCGAGTGAGTCCATTTTCATCTCAGATTGTTTTAGTGTGTGTAGGAGGAGAAGTTTTCCTGTGGCACTCAGACCCTAGCTCGGCTCGGGCCTGTTCGGAAAACTCACAAAAAATCAGGAAAGTTAACGAAAATTCCAGGAAAATTCACAGAAAATGAGGTAAAATTCATGAAAATACTCAAAAATTCTCAAAGATTCACGAAAATTTACAAAATGTGTACACCGAAATTCTGAGTTGTTTCCCCCTCGGCCCTGGGGCGTTCGGATCTAAAATCGCCCGAGTAGTGGCCCACTTGTCTGCGACCCCCCGGCTTCGACATTCTTTTCTATGATATGATAATGCTGATCGAAATTTCGACTATCTCAAACGCCATTCTCTCCTGAACAGGTACGGGAGTCGTGAGCAGAGACGAGCTGAGTGCCTTCTATTCCTCCGTCCTCGGCCTGGGCGCCCAGCGGGTGGGTGAAGTCTTGGACTCGGCCTACAAAGCCATGACGGCGGTGAGTATACCCGGCGACAGTGGCGCTCATCGTAAGTTCACGGTAGGGCAATTGCCCTACCGTAAAAATAATCGGGTGGGAGGTATGGATTATAAACGGGTGGTAAGAGGAAGGGAGGGAGAGAAAGGGAAAGGCAAAGTGAAGGAAAGAGAAAGGGAAAGGAAGGAGGGAAAGAAAGGAGAAAGAAAAGAATATTTTTGTCATGTTTTTTTGGGGGAAAGTGAAATAAACGGGTGGTTTGCGCTCAAACCGGGTGGGAGTTGAGACCCTTTGCCCTACCGTACTCAAACACGATGAGCGCCACTGCCCGGCGAGCAGCAGGTACCCGAATACTAACTTTTCAAGTTCGTTCACCTTCACGAAATGCGCGCCTCCCTACCTTCGGCTCTAAAATCTCGTTTCTAATGCTGAAACGTTACAAAAGTACAATTTGTTTACAAATCCCGCACATGGATGGCCCTCTCCAGAAAATATCGATGTCAACTTTATTTCATGCACCGGAACAGAATAGGCCCTTCTGACGCAACGCACGTTGCTGCGAGTATCGCTAGCTTCACTACAAACGAACCCCCTTGCACTCTCGATCGATCCCCGGCTTATATTGGATGCCGACTGCATTCGCCCGGTCCCGCCGACTCCCTGTCATTCCCTACCCTGGCGGCATCGTCCAAACCGCCATCGGTCGAGGTAGCCCGGCCCCACCCGGCCCTTAGGGATCCGCCGCTGGCGAATTCAATTACTCCAATTACTTGCCAGTGATGGCGCTCCCCGTGCGGAGCCATGTGCAGAGAGGTCGGGTGACCGGCTTTGCAAATAAAAAGGGAAAGACTGAGTGCCTGTGGCAGGCGAGGCGGGGTGGGGCGGGGTGGGGCGGGGCGGGGACGGCTGGCAGGTCCCCGCTGTCTGCCGCGCGGCTGCGTGACAGGGCAGGTCCGCCCGTCCGCCCCGCCCCGCCCCGCCCCGCCCCACACAGGGCTGAACCGGACAACGTCGACCAGGGGCTGCCCGGCCCGGTCGATGCTAGAGTCCCAGGCCCGGCGCTCTAGGGTGATATCCAGCCTGAACTTCGATTGGCTGACAAAGGGGAATAGGACAGCGGACAGCGGTGCATGTAGGCCAGGCCAGGCCGGGCAGGTGGGCGCGCGGGGGCGGGGCACACGGCCAGAGCAGTCGTCTGCATGATTCCCAAGATCGCTCTCGCGCCGCCGCCACCACCCTTGTCGCACTCATGGGGCCCTGCGATCCCCGATATATAGGCTCCCGCCATAGGTGCGACCAGGACGGGGGCACGAGAGCCATCTTCGGAATCAGAAGGCCGGCAGGGCAGGGCAGGGCGGGCAGGGTCGGCCCGAGGTGTGGCGGTGCGGGGCAGGAAATGGGGTGCGGTCCGATTCAGGGCTAGATGAGGGTCCAGGTTGGCCACATGCAGTCTCTTGGGGGGGTGGAGGGAGAGGGAGTCCCAGGGCTGCTCGGCTGCTCCTGCAGACTGATTCAGAAGATTGCTCTCCTCGCCCTGTCTCTCTCGCACTCATGAGGTGAGCCCTATAGGTGCGAGAGAGACAGAGCTAGGAGAGCGGTCGTCTAGATCAGCCTGGCACGGGAACGGCACACCCCCACGACCCCCACCCGCCGACAGCATCCCTCGCGGGGCCTCATTCCTCCTCTTTCTCTTCCTCTGCAGAACGGGGACCACCCCCTGTGCTTCCCCGCCTACCGCTGGTGCTACGCCAACTTCCTGCTGGGCCGCCACCGCAACGGGCCGGGCCAGTACCTGTTCGGACCCGGCGAGGCCGCCGACGTCCGCAGCTGCCCGTTCCCCGTCGACTACAGCGCGCTCAACACGGCGCCAGAGGAGCTGGAGCAGTACTCCCCGGACCGCAAAAGCAACCGGCGCTCCGTTGTGGTCTGAGGCTGAGGACAGTGGTCTAACGACGGGCTCGGCGCGCCCGCGGCGCTCATATCATCCTTGTTGACCTGCAGAAGCATCACTTTTGAAATGACAGTGCTTGTCGGGCCCGGGTGCGCCTTTCAGACAGACCACTGGACTTCAAATGTTTATAGAATGAAAGAGATTTTCGCTGACATATCTGTTTTTAATTAGTTTAATAGTTATAAATGAATTAATTAATTGTAGGATTCGATGGACAAGTGTTCCATTGAGCTCTACCGAAAACAAACAACAATGATAAAAATTGAAGTATTTAGAATAAAAATCACAGCTCGCTAAAGTATTGTCTTAAACCTGTAACATTAAACAGGCCTAGCTTAAGTTATGGGTAAATGCCCGCAAGTGGCCACAACATTTCATGTAAACTCTGAAAGACCATGGCTCGTGATTTTAAAAATCGAACCCTGTAATAATAGAAGGATCAACTGCAAACCAACTAAATAATATTTCATTCTCTCCAAAGAATTAAATGTAAGCCTGGGCAGCAGCCAGTTCTTTTCCAAACTTTTTTCAAATAACAAGGGAACTTGTTTACGTTTTGACTCGACATCAATCCAGATTGTAAAAAAAAAAAAAATTACTCCCAATTAGTTGTATTGTTACTTAGTACTATAACAAGATTAATTTTTCAATTACAATGGGTATGTAATGAGCACTACTTTAGTCTGCTGCTTGAAGACTGAAAAAAGATTTGGTTTGCACAAGTGAAAATTATAACTTATTTCAAAAAACATTTAGGTTTATAATAAGAGTTGTATATAAAATATACGTTATTAAAATAAGGGAAGCAAGCTTCACATAATAACAACAGACATCGACACAATATATTTACCACATAATCAAAGAAATCTGACTATAAAATATTTGCAGAAAATACATCACAGATTTGTATTTAACAACAGGCAAGTCAAAAAATAGAAAAACAAGCTGATTGACTCACTTATTTTTTAAATATAAGACACCAATTTGAACACATGATTAACTTGCATGGTGGCTTAAAGTCTGATTGAAGTTAAACAATAAACACAACATACACACATGAAAGCAGCATCCCTTTCCAGGGATAACCAACTCTACAGCATATACCTGCTTTTCAAACTCACCCCCTAGAACAATATATCACTAACAATGGAAATAAGGGCTTATGCTTGTACCTGGAACCATGAAATAAAATTATTTAAGAAGTAGTTGAACTTTTTCACAGCCAGAGTACATAGACTGGGATAATGGTTTAAAACAATTCTAGGACTACAGAATATCACACTTTTAAATCCTGAAAAGGCACATTTCTCATAATGAGGAATACAGAAAACACACTTAAAAGAAAAAAGGAAATGGAAATAAAGAAAGATAAAATATTACAAAACAGGAAAGAACAGGAAGAAAAATACCTCACAAAAACAAAAAACTTGTAGGTCTACAATACGTTTAGGTTACTTCAAAGAAAACTACAAGTAACTTATCTAGGTAGATTGATCAACTTGGCTTGGAAACTTTCTGTGATTTTGACATATCAAATGAATTGTTAAAATCTTTTTGGAGGTTATCTAATGGGTCTTCATCCATTGACTTCTGAAGCCATGAAGATATCGACGGTCCAGGCATTAGCTGTAAATTTAGGAAATATAATATAAAATCAATACACAAAAAAAAAAAGAAAAAAATGATTTGGATACTTTACCTCAGTAGAAACTTCATCAGAGGGTCCAGAGGCGCTCGCACTAAAAGAAGAATCACCTTCAGTTGAATCATCTCCTTTTATTCGACCTTCTTTGGTCCAAACTGGCATAAGAGCAATCTCTTGGGTTGGGCTGGATAAAAGAATCAATTAATACAAAAGAAAGAAAAAAGTTTGGCCCTTAAAAATGTTCAAGGATCTACTGTGCTTTACCTTGTAAAAGTCCAACACTTTGATTCAGTTGAGCTAGCAGATGAGACACTCTCATCTCGATTATTGGCACTTTCAGTTCCAGCTAACGAAAGAACAGAGCTGCCAAGGCTACAACCTTCAGCAACTAAATTGCTAGCATAGAGTTCTACCTCTCCATGGTTTCTTTCAATCTCTATAGCTAACTCTACAGCTGCTCTGGAACCAGGCTTGGCTGGGAGAGCTCTGTATGGTAGTGATCCTTCCTCAAGACTTTGGCACACAAAGTCATCCAAAAAAGAGAGGGTAAAATCAGGTGGTTCTGTCTTGCTTTCATTTAACACAGAAAGCTCAGAGCAGGATGAAATAAGGCAAAGTAAATCATTGCACAAACAACGCAGAGCAGCATCACCAAAAACACGAGTTAAAGATGCTGCTATGATATCTTTCAAGAATCGGACGAGACTTGGAGTTGATTCAAAATTGTTCCCCACTAAAAGTTTTAATGCTACCACTATTTCATAAATAAGTTTATGTATTCTAGGTGAGACTATTTCAAGGCTTGTTTGAATTTGGTTGACATAAACTTTATGACCAAGTGCAACAATCTTCTCTAAAGCCAACACATGAGATTTTTTAAATGAGGTATCATCATCTTTTACAAGCAAGAAATGAAAGTTGCTCAACATCCAAACATATAACTCTAGGATAGATGTAGGAGCAACTTTACTTTCAGAGTGCTTCGTCAAATACAAAAGGACTTTTTCATGTGCCGCATATGATTTTTTCTCTGGATCTGTTGAAAAGAACAGTTATGTCTACATGGATCAAATTTTTTAGAGATATTTAAAAGGAAAATGAGCAAGACAAAATACTTACTTGCAAGCAAAGCCAGTTTTAGATGTGCTTGAAGAGCTCCAGATTGTTCCTTTGCCACAGGAAGTAGTCTTAATAGTGCAGCAAGGTGCCAATGGTTTGCATCACTTGGATACTTTTCTGCTAAAGAGATTCCTAAGGAAACAAGCTCATCTTGTAAAAGGGAATTTTTGCAGTGATTTTTTAAGAAATCAATAATCTGAAATTTTGAGAAGAAATTGATAGGGATAGTTAGATAGATTTAAATATCAAGTAATAAAATTTGAATATCAGAAAAGGAGTTTAAATTTTATTTTTTTTCATATACCTGATCACATATACTTTCTGCACTACTGCTGTCAGCTATTTTACACAGCAAATGCAGGGTTTTAATTTTTATAGCATTATCTGGATGCTGCAAACAGCGCATCACAACACTTTGTTGGTCCCTGGTGAGATTAACATGTTGGTTGGAAATCAAAGTCTGAAGAAGGTTTAAACCTTCATACCTAAAACAAAAATTTTCAATCAAATTTTCATATTTGAGCAAAAGGCTAGGTTCAAAAATAAAAGTCAAATACTGTACCTGTAGTTCATATTGTGGCTTATGAGAAGGTTCCCAATAGTTGTCATTGTGAGAGACTTGAATGTACTGGTTGTAACACCTAGCTCTATCATAGTGACCAAGCATTCAATGGCAATAGCAGCTGACAAGTTTGAGCTGGAGCCAATATTTCCATCCCCCAAAGCTGCCTTGTAAGTGTCTTGAAGTATTTTCTGTACCTCTAATATGGGCGGTCGCAATTGCCTTATTAATCTGGGAATGAAAAGACAGTGTGATGGTAACTGATAAAAAGAATATAAATACTGAGGTTGTCCATTTTGAAACTAACTTAATTATAGTCAGCTGTGTCCAGGGTGCTGATGCGCCGTGATGTAGGTAATCCTTTGGTAGTTTACCATGAAGAATTTGTTCCTGGATGGACACTACTGATGAACACAGACCTTTTGTTACCTCTTCTTCTTCCTGTGTTAAAATAACTATCTTATCAAGAAAACGGCAAGAGGCAAAGTGGTTTGCACATTTGCAGCCCAACAGCAGCAGTTATCAAAATATTGCAAGTAAGACTTTACGTACCTGTCTCAAGTCAAGTAGATATTGAAGAATAAAAGCAACAACCCCAGGATCACTGTCTCCTAGAAGGGCTCTTACACGATGAATGTAATGTACAGCTTGAGAAGGACAGGTACGCAGAAAATGATGAAGGACTATCACTGCTTTTCCTCTAATATATTCCTGTTGCCATAAATATAATTAGAATTGATTCAAAAATTATTTTATCTAGTTTAAAGGCTTTTAAACACTGACGTTAGAATGGGTAAGTTTGTCAGCAACCATGGGGAGGACAGATGAAGCTTGATCAGCAGGTATCAGATGGCATGTTGCTGCAAGAGCCATGGCAATGGTAACCATGTTGCGGCTTGCCAAATCCCGAATAATTGTGTTGACAAGAAGCATAGAAAGTTGATGAGAATCTTTCAACAGCTGAACACACACCATGTAACCTACAGACAATTTATTTCATTACACAACTTTAACGGAATTCAAATAAAAAATGAATCACTGAAATAGAATACTTACCCATTTTCTTCTCAGCAAGCGAACCTCTTTGAGCGAGCTTAACAGCGTGTATATAGGCAAACTCTGCTCTATAACCCATCATTTCTGCAAACACTACAAAAGACAACATTTTCTTTACAGCAGATGGCCTGACAGCAGGTTCTGAGAGACGTTCTTGAATTGATCTTAAGGAATCTTGGAAACACCATTCTTCTTCCTGCAAAAATATTTTCAGTGAAGAAAAGAGCATTGTACTGAACACCAAATTTTATTGATGGTGTCCCTAAACTAAAGCCTTGCACCATGAAAAAATTAAAAGAGTGCTATGGGTAGAGAAAGAGGGCATATTGAAAAACTCACTCGTTTAGTTCTTGCAGACATACATCTTTCAAACATATTCTTGGTGCTTAACCCCACACTCGTACTCAATGGAGAGAGCAGAGTGTTGAGGGACTCAATAGTTTTTTCTAAAATTCCCGACATTATACTGGCTTTGCAACATAGCAATAAAAACTACTGCTGCAAAACTCAGTCTGCAAAATTCAGAAATTTTACCAAATCACAGTTTTGAATTCATGTTGTGATTCCAGCACTTGTTTTCATCTTGATGTTATAGGTCTGCTGGGGGATTTGTGGACAGCAATTATGACGTCATAGCGAGGCTATGAGAATGTCTCAAATACGAACTACTAACACCACAAGAGAAACTCACAATTCACAATGCAAAACTTTTCAAAGCCCAGGTACATTTACCTTAGAAATCGCCTTTTTTTATTTATTCTTTCTTATGAGTCTGCATCAATCCACTGAGAAGTCTATGCAATGCCCTCTTCAAATGCCCCTCAGAGCAGGGCCTCGGCCTCGACGGGCGGGGAATGCCTAGTTCTGCAGCCGCAGGGATAGGCAACCAAACACGCTCGCAACCTCTCTAAGCGTGCGTGAGTGTGACCAGTGTGACCTCGACCAGCCTCGACACCTGACGAACGAGCGGCTTATCAGTCGAACGCAGTTCAACAAGGGTCATGGAGAGAACGGGTCCCAGAAAAAGTAACAACAGCCTTGAAAATGGAGAACGATGCAGCTGTCCAGCGCGGCCTGGCCCGGACCTGCGCCTGGGCCATAGGATAATGGAATCACCGCAAGGTCCAATGGGCGAGTCATTTGGACACATGAGTGGCCAGGCCAGCAGAGGCCGCGCCAGCCGAGCGATTCCGAAGATCGCTGCTCTCATGCCTCTGTCCTCGTCGCACTCATGGAGCACTACCATGGCCAGCATAGGGCACCGCTGTAGGTGCAACAAGGACGGAGAGATGAGTGCGATCTTCTGAAACAGTCGGCTGCCTGCGCCAGCCCCAGCAGCTGGGCGGGATCATGGTGCCAGGGCGGTGCCAGGCTCTGCCCAGCCCAGCCGTAGTAGTCCTCATCCGCCCGACCCGAGACCCGGGACACGGCACGGGACCTCCGTCCCATTGACTACGAGGAAAAGCAGGCGTCTGCGCCTGCCTAATAGGCAACATACCTTCGTCTGTTGCCAAGTCTGTTGCCTAGTAGGCAGGAGCAGATGCGCCTCCCCTTTAAGTCTTCGTTCGACCCCCCCCCCCCCCTCAAATGTAAGGGATGCCGGTGCCCCATGTGTGCGACAAGGACAGTGGAGGGAGAGAAAGAGCGACCTGCTCAATGAATTGGCAGGGCCAAGGCGCAGACCTGGGGGAGACGGATCACCGCGAGGACCACGATGACGACGGGTGCAGGGGGGGGGGGGATTTTAGTTTTATAAGTATTTATTGGAGGGATTTGGTTTACAATTTGGGTCATGGAATAAGTTTAAGCTTGTTACATATAGCCATACAGGTTTCTTGTTTCTCTCTCTCTCTCTCTCTCTCTCTCTCTCTCTCTCTCTCTCTCTCTCTCTCTCTCTCTGTGTGTGTGTGTGTGTGTGTGTGTGTGTGTGTGTGTGTGTGTGTTATGCATGGAATACGCCGCGCCGCAGTCGTTCGCGAGCCAGCCGCGAGGCGCGCTCCGACGTCACACCACACGTGTGAGAGGGAGTGAGATGGTTGTCAGGGGATTTACAGCGAGTTGGAGTGAGAGGGGGCGCCTCTGGCTGCCTCTGGGCGTAACCACCAGCGGAGGGAGTGGGGCGGGAGGGGGCGCGCGCGCCGGCTCGACTGGCCAGGCGGCAGCAGGCGGCAGTCGCGCTGGGCTCACGCTCGCGCCGCGCGGTTAGTCCAGTACCGGTGCTGGCGGCAACGAGATAGGTCAACGACGGCACGGCGACGCGGAGCTGTGGAACAGACGCGTTATCATCCAACAGCGGCGCGACCCGACCAGACCCGACCAGACCCCACTGCACGCCATGGGTGACATTGGGGATGTCAGCAAGGAGGAGCTCTTAGGTACGGTGGTGTGACGATGAGTCGTGTTTTGAAAACTACGTCGGCGCGAGTTTTGTGCATTGTAATTCATTTCACAAAGTGTCACGGCTGAGGGGAGGACCGAGGAGTCGTGACAGTGGAACTTTTCATTTTTTTGTGGTCTATACGGACGACGGGTAAAGCTGAGGAGTTGCCCGCGCGCGGGAGCCGAAAATCGGTTGGGAATTCCCCGCGCGTAGAGAAGTACCGGATGATGCGGTGAAAGTGGGAGAGTGTGGAGCGAGGGGAGTTATGTATGTAGTTTTGAAAGCGCGCTTGATGATGAAACACCGGCCCAACCGCAGTCAGCGGCATGAAAGGGTGCGGGGCGGAGCGGGGCGGAGCGGGGCGGAGCGGGGCGGAGCGGGGCGGAGAGAGAGAGAGAGAGAGAGAGAGAGAGAGAGAGAGAGAGAGAGAGAGAGAGAGAGGTGAACGCGCTGGGCGATGCGTGACAAAGTGTGACTCATGACGGGGATCCCTGATGTGTGAGATCGCTGACGATAACAGTGTGACATTATGCGGCTGGTGGTCACACATGGCACGGCACGGCAAGGTCACCAGCAGGGCAGCCAGTCAGCTGGTCCTGGAGGAGCGGCCGCCGGGTGCGAGGGCACAGCGTGGCGTGGTCATGATCGCCCGCGGTCTGGCCTAGCCGGACCGGAGCGGAGCGGGCCAGCGGCGTCCATGGTCGGATCCCTGCCTCACACGGCACACGTCCTTCGGCCGCCTCGCCTCGCCACACGCCTTGATATTAGTGACGTTTCCGGCCCCCCACCCCCACCCCCGCCCGCGGCCCGCTGTCCTCATCGATTGACCTTCGACTCCTCCGGCAGCGTGGCCGTGGCGTGGCGTGGCGTGGCGGGCCAGGCAGGGCCGGGCCCGGGGGGGCCGACGTCGCGTCGCCTCGCCACCGCACAGGCGGAAGATTCCGCCACCCCAGCGCCCAGGCCGGCGCCCACCAGAGTGATGGAAAGTCCCGATATATATATAGGACTCCAGCGGAGAGTGGCGCGCGCGCTGTCCCGTAAAACAGGAAAGTGCAACCCACCGCCCGCCGCGGCTGGTCCATCTCCCGGGAGGCTGGCTGCCGGCCCGGGGCCGGGCCCGGCTGCCGCTGCGCCCCGCCGCGCTCTCCGTTTTGCGCGCCTCCTGCTCGCGGCCTCCTGCGCCCGCTGCAGCCTCGGTTCTTTGACCCACCTGCTGCCACTGCCACCTGCGCGCCACAGCTGGGCCGGGGCGGGGCGGGGCGGGGCGGGATGGCGCGGTGGCGCCTAAGCTCAGCTGGTTCAGCAGCGCGGCGCGGGCGCGATGTCCCCCCGGCCCCAGCCGGCTGCTGCGGGCGAAAGTCTCTCGGAGCCGACTGTCCTCGCCGGCGGCCGGCTCTCTCGCCCCTCGGCGTCGGCGTCGGCGTCGGCGACTTCGTCGGCGCGGCGCCCCGTTCCGCCCGATAGCGCACGGTCGCTAATCGAGGGAAGGCCGGTGATATGGGAGCAGGACGGCGGCGCGATAGTGTCAATACCGTGCGAAACATCCTCCTGATACGCCACGCCGTTTCCGTTCGACGACCACTCCACTATCGCCACAACATTTGAAGGGAAAAAAGAAAAGGAAAAGAAAAACTCACGGACGTGGACATCCATCCTTTGGCAGGGTGCCTGAGGCGGTTCGCTGCTCCTTCTACTCACTAGGAGCTGGGCGCCAAGGATGTCACCTGGATTCCAGCACCCGACTCCCCGCCCCTGTTCCGCCGCGCCATCCTGTTGCTGATGTCTGGAAAGTTTAGTGACGCAAGTGTGCGCGTGTTTGTGAGCGTGTTTGTTTGTTACTTAGAAGCCCGAGCTTGAGTCCCACCGAAAATGAAGCATCAGCACATTATGGAGAGACGGAAGAGCGTAAGAATCACGATTCTGAAAGAATATTGCCGAATTAGAAAATCAGACCATCTGCCTCAGCCTCTATCGCTGACCGTCAGGTTTTCGAATAGGCCCAAAGCAACCATTTTTTAAAAACTGTTTTATTTAGGTTTTGCTTACTCGTAACCTTTACTTTTCCCTTACGAGCCCTAAACGTGTCTCAGCTTTGTTTTCTTCTCCGTCCTGGTGGCGAGATTAGTTTTCTTCCTTTTTTAGGCCCCCGTGAGGGATGCCTATTGCTCACGCCCGTGAATTATTTATTTATGTTTTTAAATCGTCGCGAGTCAGGTCAAGTCACCTCCAGAATAATGGAAGTTTACCGAGTGCGACGCGAGCGACGCGACGACGGCGACCGTACAGTGCCGCTTCATTTCCAGTCCAGCTCAGCTGGCCCAGCGGCGACGGCAAGCAAAATGTGTTGCGACTGGACGTCCAACGTCCACCCCTCACGCCTCGCCCGCACAAAGTCTCTTCGTGAGTCAGTCCCTCTCCAGGATATGGTGATTCAGACCGAGATGCCGAGCCCAGCCTGTCTGAAAGGCACAGAGATGCGATTTTTATTGCGCGATAACCGCCCTGCCACCCCCCCCCCCCCCCCTAGCAGCAGCAGCAGCAGCCGCCTTGCTTTTCCCTGGAATGGGTGCGTTTTGTTTACGCGCGTCGAGGCGAGTTGCGGCGTCGCGTCGCGCGGCGGCGGCCGCTTTCGTCATTCCCTCGAGGTTCCCCTTGTCGTGCCGAGCCGTGCCCTGCCGTGCCCTGCCCTGCCGGGATCGGATTCCCCCGCTCGAGTTCCGATCACGCGCCAACACATCACGCCCCGCCGCTATCGCATGCTGCTCGAATCGCGCGGCGGGGCGGGGCGGGGCGGGGCGGGGCGGGGCGGGGCGAGGCGGGGTGAGGCGGGGCGGGGCGGGGCGGGGCCGAGGGAGTTTGGCAGCTCGCGGTTTCGCCGCGCCCAGAGCGTGGAGGCCGCGCGCGTGTTTGCTTACCGAACGAATTTTGCGCCGCAGCGTGACGCGTGAAGCGCTCGACACTCACGCATGCCACGCACGCACTCGCTCGCGTCTCTTTGCCTCGCGTCGCGCTGCTGCCACCCACAGCCGAAAAGAAAGAAAACAGAAAAAGGAAGTGTAAACAAAATGCTGGAATGTTCCGCCGCCGTACGGCGACAGCGGAGCTTGCGGGCAATGTCGCGGAAAAGCCGCGCGGGGCTCGGGGTTTCAAGTTGGTGATACGGTCCTTCTACCCCCCGCCGCCCCCACGGTGCGGAGGAATGCCCGCTGAGGTCACGCCATGCCTTCCCCCTCGCCTCCGCTCAGCTCGCGCTCGGCGCTCGGCTACTGGTACCTGGTACCCGGCTGGTACTCCCGGTCAGGTCCCGGTCCGGTATCAGTCGAGCATGCGCGGTCCGACGGAGCCCCGCCCCGCCCCGCCCTGCCCCGCCGCGCGCCGCCGGGCCGTGCTTAAGGTCCCGACACTGTAATCACCACGACTGGATAGGAGTCCTGGGGCTCTGGGGAAGTCCGACACCGGCAAGAAATCATGGCACGGGCTCGAAAGCGTTGGCGTGGCAAGGTCGAAGGGTCCTTCACTAAAATAAAAAAATAAAAAGTGTACTCCCTAAAACAAAATCAGAAAAAAAAATCAAGACAAAATTGGGGAAAATCAGAAGAAAAAAATCAGGGAAATCACGGGAAAAAATCAAGGGAAAACTAGGAATATCACGGAAAAAATCAAGAAAAATTCTAGAAAAAACAGAAAAATCGGTGCACGCTTGAATTTATGGTGATGGACCCCTTGGGCGAGGTCCTCACTTTCCCCAGCCCAGCCCAGAGGAGTCGGGAGTCGGGCGCCTGGCATCTATGCTGTTCCGCACGCACGGGTGCAGCCGGGTTGCCTAGGCCTGGCCCGTACGGCGTCATGGTTGGTTGGTGATTGTACGTTGGCCCGGTCCAGCCGACTTATTCCGAAGAGCGCTTTCCTCGCCCTGTCTCTCTCGCACTGATGGGCTTCGACGAATAGGTGCGAGAGAGACAGAGCGAGGAGAGCGCTCTTCGGAAAGGGCAGGCGCGTGTGGAGCGTGTGGAGTGAGGCAGTGGCAGTACTGCGCAAGAGCGGAAGATATCCTGCCTGGATGGATTGGGTCCAGATGACCGCAGCCCGTATGACTAATTCTCATGTGTTGATGTTTTCAGAAGACAACGCCGACGTCAAGGCCGTCGATCCAGGCATCCTAGCAGTGGTTGTAATAGGGGTGTTGTGTGGAATCGCTCTCCTGTTCACCATGGCAGTCTTCATGGACCGCAGGAACAGGTAAAGTTGAAGACATGAACATAGACACCTACTGGGATGGATTGAAAAGCAATTGCTGACTTCTGAATCAATATTCTCATCTAGGAAGCAAAAACCTGAGGGGAGCCGAGGATTATCTGCGAACTCTACTAGGATAACGATTCTGGATGACATGACTCCAGATCCAACATCGGATCCACCAGCAGCTTATATCTCACATCCTGGGACATCAAGTGACTGCTAGAATTTAAAAAGAAATGACCGATGTGATAAAGACCCTGTGATCCATTACTTTGCCTTAAGTAACTAATTTAAATTCTTTACAATTCTTCTTGTAATCAATAAGTAAGTTTGTCAACCCATTGATGTTGTTTAAAAAAAAAAGAAGAAAATAAGAGGAAAAAAACAAACATGTATGCATGTATGGATGACTGTATAATTTAGTGTAAATAATATCTTAATGTGTGAGTAGGAACCCAGTTAAACCAAAGAATAAAATGTAAATAATATTCTAGTCAAATATTAGTATTTTCATAGTATGTACATGACCCTTATAAAATACAATGGATAAAAGAACGGCAGATTACAATTCAAAGTCTAAATCCATGTAATACCTAAACCATACATGTTCATGTAGGAACACATGGAGGAAAGCAAACAGGTATGAACTGATTTCAAAATAAGTTTTAGATATCAATGTAGGCAGAAAGTGTAAATTCATAGTTTGTTTGATATAAACATATATTTACAAAACAAATGAATCAAAACATATGGCCTACTTACTGGCTGCTGCTTTCTCAGCCATCTCTTTTTTAGTGAGAAGAGATTTTTTACCATCAAAAGCTTTTGCTCTCAATTCGTTCTCCATTGCCTCGCTGACTCCTTTAGAAATAGCTTTCTTCATCTTCATGGCATCAACGGCTTTTCCAGTGAGTTTCGGAGCGACAGGAGCATCTACAAAGCAAAATAAAAATTGATGAAATCCACACAATATGCGAAAATAAAATGGGATAGATAAGCCCTCAAAATGGGGAATGTCTGCAAGCAGTTAAAGGTTAGGCTCAACAAATCATACTTGGCCTAGCTTTCGCGATGACTTTGCTTTTCGAAGAAAACTTCTTTTTTGCCTTAACGTTAGCAGGCAACTGCGCCTTGGTTTTAGATTTTCCTTGCGCCATAATTGCTTGAAAGAAAATAAATGTCACTGGGCAGCACGATCAAAACATTGCAACGTGAGTGCAACAAGCGTGGAAGAGGAAGAGTAGTGAGAGGGGGGACGGGGAGGGAGAGGGGAGGGACGAAAACAGCTTCTGCTCAAAAACAAATGAAAGAAAGAGGAAAACATACGATGAGAAATTGAAGTCATGAGGTTGTTTAAAGTTTGTGAGGGAACGTTAATGTTGCGTTTTTAAATTGCACATGTGTATGTTATGTATATTTGGCTTTTAAACTTCATCATATCGAAGTTCTCTACAATTATAATCTATTTCTTAGGTTTGTATCTGATGACATTTGTTTTTAGTTGTATACGTTTCGATAAAGTGTTTCCTAACCCTGTTGTCATAAAATGTTTCTTAATATTTTGGTTGAACCTGGGTTTAGGTTTATTTTCGACTTTGAAAAATGGCGTTGAACAAGAAAATGCATCCTCGGAACCCTTATAAAATTCAACCGAGTTTCAAAGATTTGGCTGTTAAAAATGAAGAGTTTAGACACCATGCCATTATTGACATTAGTGGGAAAGTGTCTATTGACTTCAAGAAAGCAGAATCTATTCGGGCACTCACCAGAGCTCTTCTTAAAGAGGATTGGAACTTAGATATTACTTTACCCAAGGAGTACCTCGTACCAACTGTTCCATTACGTTTGAATTATATTCTGTGGCTTGAGGATTTAGTTGCCGCCCTGAAACTGGATGATTCCATGAGCTCAGTTTATGGCATTGATATAGGTGAGTACTTTTTCATTTGCAGGCACTATACGTTATATCTATTGTTACTCTGCATGTAACAGGATTTTGATGTCCAGGTACAGGAGCGTCGTGTGTCTATCCCTTGTTGGCCGCCAGAAAGAATGGATGGAGAATGATTGGAATTGAAAAGGATGATACTTGCTTTAATCATGCTCAACAGAATGTGCTACAAAATAAACTAGAATCACTTGTGAAAGGTAAAATTATAGGTGTAATAAATTCTTTCATAAACTGAGCAAGAACTTAAAACTTGAACTTAATATGTGTCTCTGTTCTTACATTTTTTTATCAGTATGCAAAAATGATGAGGATATTATTATCAATACCAATCTCATCGAAAGTGCATTTGATCCTAAGCCTACCTCCTTTCATTTCACGATGTGCAACCCGCCATTCTTTTGTTCTGAAGAAGACCTTGAAAAGACTTATAAAAGCCGCTCTGCTAAATGTCCCAGACCCCCTCCTAACAATGCTCGCACTGGCTCTTCTAATGAGGTTGTTGTGGAAGGTGGTGAAGTCGCATTTGTCATTAAAATGATAGATGATTCATTGCAAGCTAAAGACAGGATACGGTGAGTAATTATGAACCTTTCTTTCATGGTTTCATAAAACTAGTAATTTTCTGATTTTTTTAAATTTTTTTTTTTTACTTTTTAAAGGATTTTTACTACAATGTTAGGACACAAGTCAAGTGTTAGTAAGATCTTAAAATATTTGAAGGAAAAAAATATAACAGAAATAGCATCCACTGAATTCTGTCAGGGACACACAACTAGATGGGGCATTGCATGGAGTCAAACTGAAAAGCTGAGCTGCGAGTCAATTTGTTCAGAGCAGTTTGCTGACCAAAAGAAACAAAAAACTAAACCTCCACTGCGTTATGTGTTACCCAAATCTAACTGTGGTACATTAAAAACTTTTGATTCTGTGGTGTCAGAAGTTAAGCAGCTGCTCAGTAAGTTGGAAGTAAGTAGAATCTTATACATTTCTACAGTTTAAAGTTTTAACCTTGAAGCATCTGATGAACATTTTGTTCATTGGTTCAACTCTAGATGCAGCTCAAGTGTGTGATAAAGGACGTCAAATCAATTGGCTACCAGGTAACTGCCAATTGTAACACGTGGTCAAACCAGAGAAGAAAGCGCAGAGATGAGCTACGAAAGATCAAAGAACCTACTGAACCATCTGGTAATCCTAGTTCACAGTCTCAGCTGTTGACAGTCACGCGAACTGCTGATGATCTCACAGATGGACCTCCTCCAAAGAAAGCCAAGCTAAGTGAAACTCTTCCATTATTAGTCTTTGGTCTCATAATTCGTGAAGAAGAAATGCAGGAAAGTGGCACTTCATTTGTGTTTGAAATGAGTTGGCTGCATGGAAGCGGAGGAAAAGACCAAATCCATCAAATAATGCAATATGTAAAGAACAATCTAAAATAAAGAAATGATTTAAGGATAATTGGACTATTTCTGGGAAAGCACTAATTACCACACATATTTCATTGGTTACCCAACAAATATTTGAATTTTATTAATTACATGACCTGGAACCATCAGAACAACAGCTCTCACATACAGGCTAGAGTTTCAATTGTGTGTTTTTGATGCTAATAAAGGAAAATGAATTGAAATTCTATGTAATAGTGGTGTTACGGTTCAGTTATGACTTGAGCAAGAATATGTAACACACCCTTAACACATTAACAAATTTAACAGGTATTATCTGATGACTAGCAAAATATATGAAGATTCAACAAAATCAAAAAACGAAAAACGTTTATAATAAACTTTGTAATGTGTAGTAAACAATTGCAAACATCACCTTTATACTAGAAATAATCCTTTCCAAAAAGTCTTCTCAAAATTTTTTATCAAGTATACACAGATCATTAATTCACTGACATCTTCAAGTTTTGTGACATTTTACTTATTTTAAAGAGAATTGCTCAAAGAATGGCACAATAAGTAAAGCGGACAGCTTTGTACTGGAGCAGAGTAAACTGATAATAATAATACAAATCCCCTGTCTTACGTAAGCTGTAATATTATGTTTCTCAATTAGCAATCTCACGAAGATTAAAATGAACCATTACAGAACACTAACAATGCCCACGTAACAACCATCACTTAGATGTAGTGAAAATAACCAGTAGCGAAAATTCCTGTGCACTAAGAAGCCATACCCTTGACAAATAATCACAAGCCAAATGTTAGGAAGTCTTGTTGAAGAAAATACCAGAATTCTTTTACTGGTATGGTTTATGCTCAGGACAAATCCATTGGCACTGAAGATAACTCATTGCTGTAAACCACCCTATTAAACAGTTATGTACCAAAATCAATGCATATGATATGCACACCTTACTGCATAAGCTGATAGATAAAAACCACAGTCCTTGAACTTGTTTGAGCAATTACCCATACACTCATGAAAAATAAAGCATTCACTCAAGCCAGGACCAGCAATATCATTTCACATTTAAAAAACATTATCACAATACATATTGAAATACATTACTTTGTAAAACATTTGACAGTTCTGAAAATAGGTCTGGGTTCCTCCACAAAATTTCTTACAAAAAGAAAGGAAAACAGATTTACAAATTTATAGAAATCTAGAGCTTAAATGCTCAAACTGTTTGATGCATCATTTGGTGTCAAGTCATGAGGTCAACAGTCTCGATTGGTGGAGTAGGGCGCAGCAAAGTGGCCCCACACCAGCCAAGATGGAATGTTAACCGATTCAATAACAATACAATCACTACAACACAGGGACTACACTAAACAGCTACCACAACCTACACTTCATGACTACTGTCCAGCTGGAAAACTGGGCAAGGGAGAAGTGATAACTCTCAGCATAAGAGCATCACACTTCAAAACTTAATGGGATAGATAGATTTTGCTCTTGACTTGTCCCACTGCACCTGACACCCATCAATTGATAGAGCACAATGACAAGGAAGAAAAAGACTTTAAAATAAGGCACAATGAAAAAAAAAAGGGGGGGGAGGGAGAACACCTTAGGCAAACCTATTGGAGTTAATGGCTCTAACTATAGATGAGGAAAAAACAATGAGGATGGCAGATGTTAATGATGGGATGACATAGGCAATGACAACAAAGGCCACAGAATCACATTATTGCTTCAGTGCTCATTATGCCTTGAATACCAATGCACATTACTCTAAAACTATAAAAAAGGCAACTTTATAAAAACTATTTTGTTGAATTCTATTACCTAGGGAACAGGGTATGACTTAAACTACAGGCTGGCACTCATGTGCACACATATCACAATACAAACAAGCAATAAGGCCACCTGCACATTTTAACTGATCATGTGCACACATTATAAAATCCTATCAGCCTACAATAACAATACGTAACTGAACAATTATTTGTCTCAGCACCTCAATGACAACAATCTTGAGTCAAGAACACAAGGCTCAAGAATATAACAACTGAAAACAAGTTTAAAGATTTGGTTTTCAACAACAACTCAGTAAAAACATTAAGTGATAAAGACCAAATAATTGAACAACTCCAGAGTAGTAGTCAATGTACCACTTCAACAGCCATCTCTAGACAAGTGGACATACCAGGTGCAAATATACTGTCCACTTTGAGAACCATCATCCAGCACTGTTTCAGCACACAACTATTGCGATCAAATATCATACGAAGGACGAAGCTACTCTTTTTTGCAAAAGCACACGAGCACTGAGATGGGCGTTGTTTTCTCATTCCTAAGTTTGTTCCAATTGCTGGTCACATGGCCTCCACTTACACCCCTGAAGAGGCGAGGCTCCCTTTCAAGGCAACACAAGGCCACTAATATTCATTATTGCAGTCATAAAATTTGTTTAGGGCGCTAGTCCAATGGCTATCAAGTCCTTTTCAACTTGATGCAGCCACAGGAGTATCACTATCAGTCTTGTCAGTTGTTGGTACAGCTGTTTTCTCTTCCTCTCCTTTTCCTTCAATCGCAGCCTTTTCCTCTGAATTTGAGGTACCCGAAGGCTGCCTCTTTTCCATTTCTGCCTTCAAAATCTCAATGTCATGAGGGCTAAAATGAAAAAACTGGAATTAGTTTGAAAATGAAAAGAGCACACATGATATGATCCTCCAAAGGGAGGAGAGTCAGATCTAAAAAGGAACCATAAAAGGACCAAAACTCACCTTATGTGTAAAAAGAGAATGCCATTGATAACATTGAGCATATCTAAAACAGAGCCCATTGAGGGAGGTTGAATCTGAATTGGGGGCAAGCTGGCACCTGGCTTTCCTGTGTAAATTTCATTCATCTTTTTCTGGAGGACAACTGCTTGCTGGGTAAGATGACGCAGGCAATCCGACGATTCCCTGGTTTTCTCATGATCCTCTCCAAGCTGAAAGATATGAAAGTAAAAATATTAACACTTTGAAAACTTAGAAAGTGATATGAGGACACAGGTATTGCAGACGTTGAATATACCTGTCGCTTATAGATGGCGTAAGTTTCCTTCTCACTGTTTAAGGCTGCTCTGAAATCACCCATGCAACTTTGAGTTCGAGCAACAAGGTGGTAGCTCACAGCAACCTTGATGGAATTTGCTCCATAATATCTGATATTGAGAGCAAGTGCTTTTTCTAGGAATCGCAATGATAATTCAAACTCGCCAACTGCATGAAGAATCAAACTAATGTTGCTCTGCAAAGAGTTAAAATGAAAATAAAGTTACTTAATAAATATCATGCTTGTCAGTAAATGACCAGGAGACTTCAGTTGAACTCACATCAAGCAATGCAATTTCAGGATGGTTCTCTCCACAAACAAGAAGAGCTAGATAGCGAGCTCTGTATAAAAGTTTCAGGGCGGTGCTAACTTGGCTATTGGCAAAGCAATATAAAGCCAAATGAGTCTAAAATAATAAAAAATAAATAAATAAATATTATGGTTAACATTTTCAAAACAAGTTTCATTAAAAAAATTACTTGAAACAGCTACTTACATATTCTGTGATGGTATTAGGATGATCAATACCATTAACCCTTTCAGACATGAGAACAGCCTTTTGCTGATACGACAGGGCATCAACATGCTCACCCATCAAATAGCTTAAACGAGCAAGCATTCTCAAACATTGGGCAATTTCTGGATGCATAGCCCCATACACATTGTTCAAAAGGTTCAATGCTTCTGAAATCAGCTCATATCCATCCTTCATGAAACCTTGCGAAATCTTATTTTGACCAGTAGTATAGAAATTGTAAGCATCACTTGCCTGAAAAAAAATTAACAAATGACGCATTGGTTTCAAAAGATCAAAGGAGAATAGATAGATAGAAATGATTTAGCTTACCCTAGGGTTTATGTGCTTCACAACAGGGAAGATGTTCAGGATGTCTTCCTCGAAGAATGTCAATCTGTTCTTGGAGTCAAAGGTGTACTCTCGAAGCAAAATTTGGATACCTGTTTTGATGCAGAATGACCTAAAATAGAAAAATGTATAAGTCATCTGAGAGGGCTCAGAAATCAACATTCAGACCACAAATAGACACACCTCAACAGAGAGATCTTTTGAAGGCTGAATGTCTCTACTAAAGCATCAATGTTGTCAACAGGAAGAGCCCATCCATAATAAGATTTCAGGTCTGCACGAAGCTGAGACCATAGTGAACGTGGTGTAAGAGAAGCCCACTCCAGACTATCAGCAGCAATAAGTGAGTTGGTGCCACGTCCCTTCCTTTTGTTGCGACGTTTAGTGCGACTTTGGAGCTATAAAATGAAAATTAGTTAGCAACCTCAGCAAATGACTAAGCAAAAAGGTATCAGGTGAATGGTAACAAAGACTCTTAATTATACCTCATCAGGGACTTGCTGGGGATGAGGAACAGCACAAGATGAGAGGAAGCAGTTCAGGAAATGGCTTACTGCTGCTGAAAGGCTTATGAGCTCAACAGATTGCATATATGTTGTGAGCAAATGCTTGGCTGATCGAGTCACTAATTCACTGACAGCAATGTGATACAGGTATTCAAGCTGCTGAACACTTGCTAGCTGCTCAGCTACCTTGCCAAGATACCGAATGTTAATACCGCGAGTGTGAAGGGACTCAGCAAGAGTAGGACCATCCATCATAGGCATGGAATGGTCTAAACAGTCACGGATCTGCATTAAAAAAAAAAAAATTATTTGTAGAGAAATTGTGTTCATGCCCAAATGTTAAAAAAGATTATTACAAAATAATAGTAATAATAAATTACAATTTAAAAAATTCCAAGAATTAAAATTAAACTTACAAAGCCAGGAATCTGGGTGCTGACCAAGAAGCGAGCGGCATCTCTGACAAGATTGCGCTCCTTCTTTAACTGAGGTCCATCAGGATTAACGTGCTGAACACCAGGAGAATACACATCAGGGTTGAAGCTAATGTCAAACTCTGCTTCCTTCAGAGATCCCACATGCTCTGCTGCTTGGCGAACAATTGACCTTGTATTTTCTTCCAAATCCTTCTTATCTCCGTTGGTCAAGGAATCTGTGATGCTCTCTACCAATTTCTTTGCTTCATCTGCCTCCATTTCAGAATCTTTATCTTTCTCTTCTTCTGAGTCCTTCTTGGATTCTTTCTTCTCAGCATCTTTCTTATCTGCAGCCTCTGATTCCTTCTGGTTCTGTTCATTGATTGATTTTTCTTTGGCAGATTCAATTTGCTTTCGTTCCTGCTGTTTCCTTCCCAACTGTTGCAAATGAACAGCAGCATACTTGATAAATCTCAGGTAACATGACTCAACATAAGCATCAATGAGCTCCTGTCTTAGACAGCAGAGTTTGTGCTTATGCTCAATGGGTAATCCCATGGCTCTCACTTCATCACTTAGTGGTTCTTCATCATCTAACTTAAGGAAATTGACATCTGGGGGGAAAGTACGCAGAAGATCCAAAATGTAATGACGACCATCATTTCCAATTATACCTTTACACTCAACTGAAGAGCAAAGCTCAACCACTTCGCCCTTGTCATTCAAAACTTTGTGGGGTTGTATCTTCAATTGCTGACCAGCCTTTGCAAGCAGCTCCATATATTTTGGATGTGAAAGAACAGTCTTTCCAAAGTCAATAGAACCATAGACAACAGACTGCTCCTGTTCCCTTTCAAGGATTCCAGGGATGATGGACTGGGCAGTAACACGGTACCCTCTGTAGTCAATAACTACTGTTCCTAAAGTGTACAAGCCTGGCAAATCAACAGCACTATAAACACGGACACCCTGAAGATCATTTCTTGGGGCAACAAATGCAGCGGCATCTCCTCCTAATTCTTTGTAATGGTCCTTTACATCAAATCCAAGAGAGAAGAATATATTATTCCAAATAAACATTTGCATTTTGGATTCATCTCCAGGGTTTATTGCCATGACATTGCCATCAATGACTGCCATTGCTCCACGTGTAGCAGCTGCAACAAAATCACTGTGAACTTTGAAAATAGCTCGTTCTCTCAACAGTCTCTCAGGAAGATTCTTGCGAGGTAACTCCCGTGTTGTTTGTAATTCTTCATTCCAATCTCTGGTTTGACCAGGTATATGCTCTTCATATCCCAACTTGGATGAGAATGTGTCCTCTGCTCGAATGGCGTCAACCGTGTGTTCCATTTGAGGGGCACACCAAGCATACAATTGATATGGAGTAGCAACTCTCTCAAAAATGTGTCTTTGGGTGCGCTTTTTCTGGAGAGTAGAGAAATTGCGCTTGAATGCAGGGCTAATTTGACTTAAAAGTTCAATCAATGAATGACAAAGGTGACTTGGTGAAGCCGGCTTTGGGTTGAAGTCCTCTTCAGACGATTGGTTTACAAAGAATCCTCTTGAGCACGCTGTGATATGGAAGTGCTTTTCCTCTAAAGTAACAACATACAAGTACATCAGATCACCATGCATTTTTCTGTACCCAGGTGGAGGATTCCATCCCGAGGTGGTAAGAACTTTAACACATTGGGGGCCCTTCTGCTCCTTGTGCTGCGGCTGGATAGGCAACAATGGCCGCTCCCGACTGCTCGGCATTATGTAGTCTGGAGGGGTGCAGTCAACACTCTCTGGACGGCTTTTCTTTTTTTCAGTGATATCACCCTGAGTTACAACATTCAGAAATGCAAGGGAACTGCAATCCACCCCATTGTATGCATCTGCAGGGTCAAGAGATTTCAAGAGATCTCTGACATGACGCACATGGATTCGGGCCTCTCTCATAGTGTAGGGTTCCTCAACAACCTAAAAGAGAAATTATATTATCATTAGAGCATTATCACATGGCATGCATGAAATCGTAATACAGTTCTTAAAACACTGAACTTACTTTTATAACAGAGCCCTCTGCTAGTCCTTCAATATTTTTTAGCTCTGCAAAATTGTCTAGAGTGTTGCCATCCAGCTGAAGGCTAAAACATGTACGGTGGCAGGTATCCTCACGGTCCATCAACAACTGGTGGATTTCTTGAACAAGCTCCATGCTGGATACCTAGTTTAAAATAAAGTAAATTATGTTTTACGTTATTTTCTTTTTTGAGTAAAAGAGGGGAATGTTGCATTAATCTCATTAATACATACCTGAATGTCGAAGGGCTCGATACCGGGGCTAACAATCTTGACTGTAAATCCCATATCTTGAATAAAAACAACTTCCTGTTCATCTTTCTTAGTTGTCTCCTCCTCTCCTTCCACTTCTTCCTCACTACCCTTCTTGCCTTTCTTAGCTTTATGAACTCCATTTGTTGCCAGCTCCTTGCCTTTCTTTTCATTGGCATTGTTGTTCTCCTCTGTTGGAGATGACGATCCATTTACTGTGGCATCAGAGTGACCATTGCTTAAATGCTCGACCTTCATCTTGAGTCCCTTCTTCAGTACTTCAGCGGCAGTGGTTCCCGACCCGCTTACTGCAACAGAATACATAACAATTTCAGATTAGAGATGCTAAGCTTTCAGATTACGACGCAAACCCGCCGTCACCTCCACTATTTGAGACGAAGGCGAGGCACCAATAAGCCTCCCCAACACTACATCGAGCACCCCTTTCCTTTGGCGGGAGCCGCTCACTCGTGGGACTTCCCTCTCGCTCTCGCTAACGCGAACTCTTGCTTAAGCGGCAGCAGGGAGGGGGAGCAGCAGCCGTCGCTCTCGTACCTCCGTCCTTGTCGCACCTATGGCGGTGCCCTAGGTTGGGGATGGCAGGGCCCCGTGAGTGCGACAAGGACGGAGGCGCGAGAGCGATCTTCGGAATCAGCGTGCAGGAAGGAAGGGGGGGGGGAGGGTCAAGTCGCGCCAACGAAAGGGTCATCGGCCGCAGGAGATAGCAGCACTCCGCATGCAGAGCATTCTCCATCTGATAAACAACAGGGACTCTGGTTACGCGCGCCGAGGCCGCGGGCCGGGGGCCGGTCCGCTCGCCGCCCCCGCCGCCGTACAGCGCCGATGACGGTTATGGTACAGTGTGGCGGGTGTCGGCCAGTCGGCCGCGACCCGCGGCGCCCGCGGCCCGGACGAACAGGGCCAGTCCGGCCCGACAGGCCGACAGGGTAGGATAGGATAGGCAGGGTATAGGCGGGGGGCGGCGGGTGATCCAAAATGCCAAAAGTGTTTGATAAAATTCGGGACCGCTCGGCAAAACGTTCCAATACTCTCTACTAAACTACTAGAATTTTTTCAGATTTTTAGAACAAAATTTAGGGGTCGCGCCAGAGGCTTAAAGTTAACACTGGTTTCTTATGGGGTTTTGGCTGAAGACCTGAATATTTGGTGTAGGGATGTAAATTTTTACCAAATAAAAAAAAACGGCTTCAGAATCGTGATCTACGTCGAAAACCGAGTTTGGAGACGTATCGCAAGTCATTGCTTTCACCCTAGATTCCAAAATAAATTTCTTAATTTTGGCCAATTTTGGCTAAAATATGGGATTTATTTTTTCGGTTCTACATTGTACGCACGTGTGTGCCATACATTATCGGACGCGGTTTTCGACGCAGATCTCGATTTTGGTGTCGGAATCAAATTTTGATAAACATTTATGGCCCTGCATCAAATTTTCAGGTTTTAGGCCAAACACCCATGAGAAACCAGTGTTAACTTTAAGCCTCTGGCGCGACCCCTAAATTTTGTTCTAAAAATCTGAAAAAATTCTAGTAGTTTAGTAGAGAGTATTGGAACGTTTCGCCGAGCGGTCCCGAATTTTATCAAGCACTTTTGGCATTTTGGATCACCCTAAGGGTGTTTGGCCTAAAAGCTAAGCGCACGCCACGCGGACGGGCTGCGCTGGCGGGGCGGGGTGAGGGAGTGGTTGGGGACTAATTGAGATAGTTAGCGCCTGGAGCAGCACCGGGACCGGCCAGCCAGGGCCAGGCCAGGGCCAGGGGCTCCCGAGGAGCTCTGCGATGCAGCGCGCCGCGCGCACAGAGAGCTCAGAGAGCAGCCCTACCGCGGAACGCGACGGAGCACACCGTGCTGTCAACGCCGAGGTGCGACCCTGGTCCGCGGCCCGGGCCGGGCCCCTGCGCTTGCCCTTTGGCAGATCGACCTCGGTCGGTGCACCACATCTGCCCCGTCCTGCCCCGCTGTCGGGCTGTGCCAGATATACGTCGGATCAGCGCAGCCAGCAGCCAACTGATTCCGAAGATCGCACCTCCTCCATCCCTGCCGCACCCACAAAGCACCATAGTGCACAATGCTGCGAGAAGGATACAGACACAAGAGCGATCCTCGGCATGAGTCTGCAGGCTGATTCCGAAGATCGCTCTCGCGCCTCCGTCCTTATCGCACTCATGGGGCACTACCACCTCCAACATAGCTGCGACAAGGACGGAGGTACGAGAGCGATCTTCGGAATCAGACGGCTGTCCTATCCAGTCTGCCAGTCCACTCCAATCCGCCGAGAGCCGCCTCGCGGTGCTCGCGGGCGGGGGAACGAGCTGCTGGGACGGGACGGGACGGGACGGTCAGCTGATGACACGACACGCCCCTCATGCTGGCCGCGGTGGGGGAAGGGAAGGACACGCTGCATCAGCGCGACCTCGCCTCGCATCTGCGCGACAACGCGAGGCCACACGCCCCGGCCAGCAGAGGGAAGCGAAGCGATCCTCTGGCGCTCCAGGAAGACAAGGTGGGGAAAGGGGAGGAACGGGACATGAGGGGGGGGATGAGATAAAACTCTCCGGGGGCGCCGGCATTGCGTGCGTCGGGGCTACGCTCCGCCTCGCCAGTAGGACCCTAGGGCAGGGCCGCAGCCGCCTCGCCTAGGGCCGCTCGCTCGGGTCGGGAGTCGGGACGCACGGCGACGGACGGGGTGGGGGAGGCAAGACTGACGTTATTTTGGGTCTGCTCATGTGCCAAGTTGACGGGCCCCGTGGGCCCTGTGGCCTGTGGCCGCCCCGGTGAGCACCGGTACCGTGCAGCAGAAGAGCGGAGAGGGGGAAGAAAGGCACATGTTGCAGAGGCCTGGCCTAAGGGGCAGGGGGCCCAGGGTTTTTATGTGGGGCCGCGCGCAGCACGAGGAAAGGGCCAGCCTTGATGGAGCGCACACTCAAAATCAACGCGAGACGACAGACCCACGGCTGTAAGTCACCCGTTCACCTCCCGGCCGACTGATTCCAAGGATCGCTCTCGCACCTCATGCCCAACATAGACACTACCAATAGGAGGTACGAGAACGAATCACTCAGCTGTACGAGCCCAGCCCAGCCCAGCCCAGCCCAGCCCAGCCCAGCCCAGCCCAGCCCAGCCCAGCCCAGCGGCGGCGGCAGAGGACAGCAGGAGCCCACGGTTGTGCCCCACGGACTAGCGCGCCCCACTCTTGTCTCCACTCCCCTCTCCCAGAGCGCGAGCGAGCGGCCATCAAAATGCAGCGGTACGCCGAGCCGGCGCGGCGACATGAACCTTACACACGGAATATAATACCCTCCCGCCGAGGGCGCATACCGGGCGCAACGCGGCGCAGCCGTCCGATTCCGAAGATCGCACTCTCGCGCCTCCGTCCTTGTCGCAATTACAGGGCCCTAGGGCCCCACCATAGGAGCGACAAGGACGCAGGTACAGTACGAGAGCGATCTTCGGAATCAGAAGGTAGCGTGGTGCGGCGCAGGGCCTGACCCACGGCCGCGCCCCCCAGCAGGGGAGGGCGGGGCAGGGAGGAGAGGGGAGGGGGCGGAAAGGGCGGGTTGCAAAGTCCACCCCCGCGACCATCAACCACCAAACTCCCACGGCCGCCGGCTGCCGACTTATTCCGAAGAGCGCTTTCCTCTCCCTGTCTCCCTCGCACTCATGAGCTTCACCAAACGGGTGCGAGAGAGACAGAGCGAGGAGAGCGCTCTTCGGTTCGGAATAAGTCGGCAGGGGCGTACCGAGGGTGTTGCCGAGGCCAGCAGCGTTTGTCCAACCTCATCCACCCACCCTCCTGGCGAGGCGTGCAATGTGGGACTTATCTCGGCCGGCGGCGCCTCTAAGGGGTGCCACCCGCCCCGCCCCGCCCCGCCCCGCCCCGCCCCGCCCCGCCCCGCCCCGCCCCGCCCCGCCCCGCCCGGCTCCGCTAGGCCCCGCTAGGCCCCCACCATCTACCGCGCTGCACCCCGCGAGGTGATCCACGCGGGAGCGGGAGGTGGGAAGCGCCGGCAGCGACCGCGGCCGCGCGGGGCAGGGCAGGGCAGGGCGGGAGCACATGTGACGAGACGGGGCGAGGCGAGGCGAGGCGAGACGCAAGTAGCTCGCGGGTATAGTCCGCCCCGAGACCCACACGCAAAGATGCCTCGCGAGAGAGAGAGACCGGGCCGGGCCGGGCCGGCGCAGCGTGGCGCCGACTATACCACAACCACGGCCGGGGCCGGGCGGCAAAGCGTGCGCGTGCGGGGCTGGGCTGGGCTGGGCTAGGCGTGCTGAGACAGACGAGCAAATTCAACAGACAACCACAATATCTGACCATACCATTCACAGGCAATATCACCCGTATTTCTTTGTCTGCAAAGTCTCCAGGGGGACTGACTATTTTCAGAGTAAGGGCTATTTCTGAGCGTGAATATCTAGTCTTTGATGCAGCATTACCATAATCGCAAAGCTATAAGAGAGAATATGTTGACAGGATAAAATTGAACCCTTTTCAGTCTATGGATTTTCTGGATAGAGACGCATGGCACAATCGCAGCAAGGACAAAACAACGATCAGGCCCAACAAAACGATTCATTCATCTGAAAAATTTTTAAGATTGGAAACTGATACTAAAGAGGGTTTACAGAATTTGCATTTTTGGCAAAGGAGAAAATTTGGAAAGACTGATAAAGGAGTAACATTCAAAAGTACAAATCCACTGTCACAAACATAGCTGTGTTACATTATGAATGGAATGAATGCTTATTAGAATAATTGCAAGTCTACATTGGAGCGGAGCATGTTAAATTTAGAATATGGGTAAAAACTATCCATAATTAAAAATAAATTAAACCAATACAGCTCTTAAAATGCATAGAAAATATGATACAAAAATTTATAAAAATAACAATAATTTCAAAGTTTACTCCAAATAGTAGATAATTAATATCCAGGCTAAGAAAGGCCAAACAGTATGAAATGAATAAAACAAAAAATTCAAAATGTTCTGAATGGGATGCATGCTATACACATGGTAAACACAAAGACAAGAAAGTGCTTGAGAGGAAACTTTACCACCACCAAAGAGTATGCATTCAGAGGTACCACCGACATTAAAAGGATCACTGTAAATTGAAATGAAGCTATCAGAACGACTTACAAAGAGGGGGACAATCCAGAAAACCTATTTTCGCCCTTCAATAACCTCCAGGAGAAAAAACAAAGAAGGTACTAAGTGAAAGACCGACTGAGCCTAGAAGAAGGCAAGGTTTTACGATGCCAATTAATGAAAATTAACTAACAGATACAGATGACAACAATATCAAAACGGGAAAAGAACGACTTGTACTACGGTTCATGAGATCAGACTTCGACCCCTCCTCCCTGTCCCTGGTTACATCAGACGAACCCGGTGCTCTGTGATACAATTTGCCACGAACCAGTGTTTGCGCTGGACGATGTATCATCACTTGAGCTGCTTTCTTCTTGCTTCACTTGGACGCCGTTTGCATTGTCCACAACAGAGCCCAGGGCCATATTCACATCTAATTCACTCTCTCAGCGCGGGTCTATGAGATCGAAACTTTAGCAGACTGCACGTGCGTACAGCAGCACTGAGCAGCGTAGAGATCCTGTTTTCGGAAACGAGACGACGGGGCGTTCTCATTGGTCGACGCAGCGATCCTACGGTAGCCGAAAACTTGGATTATTTTCTCAATACTTTTCAAAGACGCGACGGAAATGGAATAAAATCAGTTTGTTGGCTGATTTGTGAGGTTTGGAGCCAGTGCCGTTGACTGTCACGAGCTGGTCGCGGTCTCCTCAGTCCCAGCCGACCGCTTCTCGTTTCCGACGGAGGCTCCGCACTCCCTCAGACCTCACGGACGGAAGCGAAGACAGCAGACGGCACGGCACAGGCGAAGACAAAACGCGACCGGTTCCGGGTTCTTCTTCGAGGGAATCACGGTGTATCATTCATAAGACCAGCGTGAATGAAATTCTCTCTCTGACTGTGAATAGTACCGTAAAATGCTATCTTAACGTTCACTCGTATGAGCCGTGACCTAAAGGAAAGCTACGGTAACTAAATTTTCTTGCTCAGAGTAAGCGCGATTTGCCATAGTGAACAAGCAGCGGCTGGGTGGCGCCAGAGTACAAACCAATTCAAACCGAACGAGTGGAGAAACGCAACCTTCGTCTTATGGTGCCAGTAGTAATACCTGGTAATACTGATATTACTACTGGCGCCCAGTAGGAAATTGATTTTATATTTCTCTTACTGCAGCATCCACGTTTGCTCGAAATAAATGTATATCAATATATAAACCCGCGCCGGGTGTATGCCGTTGTTGCAGAGTAGGGGGAAGGACCGCAAAATGAAAAAGAGTAGGGGGGGGGGCGGAGCGGGGCCAAGCAGGGCGGGGTCTCGAACTGGAGCGGGTGGAGAGTGGGAGGGTGGAGCGCGGAGCCCTTGCAGTACCAAGCGCGGGTAGGAGCCGGCGATGAGATGGCGAAGAACCTGCAAACGGAGCAGTCTGCCAACAGGGGAACTCGAATTCAGTACGTGTTTCGTGCGCTTGAACCCACCGGAGGACGTCCGCGCCGCGCTCTGTGATCCAAGTCCACTGGTGTCCTTTGAGCGGAGCCTGAAGGCACTCCCTAAAGTACGTTCAAAACCACAATTTAGACCAGGTAAGCACACGGCCTTTCTCACCGCGACGCAAAGCATTTTAAGCAAGAACCGGAGTGTTTTCGGCGTTGTGTCTGGAGGGAAGACCACACTCTGGGTATCCTGTGCTGTAGAGGGGCGTGCGCAAAGTGTTTTAGAATCTCCTTCAGGATGACAATTTTCTTCGTTTTAGCATACTCCCAGCAGATTGCTTTGCTGATTGTAATTGCCGAACTTTCAACGAGGGCTTGACTCAATCAATGTCCCCGGGTCAACGAAACGGGTTTCTATGTTCACTTTTTTTCATCGAGCTGCCGAATGGGCGGTAAACTACTTTGAACGCAGTGAGTAGTATTTTCCAGACCACCGTGTCCCGATCCTGCTCAACGCTCGTACTCCAACTAGGCTCCGGTCCGGACCCCCGCTTACGCCCAACCGTGAGAAAAAAAAAATGTAACATGGGTGGAGCGAATGAGGGTGGTGGGGAGGAGGTCTGGGAAGCGGAACAAGAGTGAAGAAAAGGGAATGCCCGGTTCGGGCTAGTCCGCTGGGCTTGGGCCGACGGTAGGCGGTAGGGTAGGGTCTCTGGGGAAAGCGGTCCTGCTACGGCGGAGTGGCGCGGCGGGCGCAGAACAGACAATCTCTACCGCAAAATACTACGTATGCAAGGTTGCGCCACGCAGGCCATCATGTCTGGGCTCCGGGCCGGGCGAGCCCAGGGCGAGCCATCCTGTGACTTAACAGACATTGCACCAGACGAGTGGCCCGCTGCGTTCCCGGCCCGCGGCCCGCGGCTCCCGCTGCTCTCACGAGAACATCAGGCCGATTCCGAACAGCGTTCAGTAGTGTTCTCTCTCTCTCTCTTGCATCTTGCACCGTATGGGCTTGATCCGTGAGTGCGACAAAGACAGAGAGGCGACACTGGAAAAACTAACGTTACATGTGTCACGTTTCTTGCTGCTCTCTCCGGAGAAAACGTTTCTTGCTGCATTCTCTCTTTGATGCCCCTATCCTTTTGCATGGACGAGAGGAGTGCATCAAGAAACGTTTTCTCCAGAGGACGCATGATAACATGAGACACACGTTCGTCACATTTGTTTTTCCAGTGGAAACCTCTGCGTGGAATCACCCTACAGAGACAAACGCCGCTGCTGGTCGGGCTCGCCAGGTGGACTTCCCCGCAGCGCGAGCGTCGGCTGGCCAGGGCTGGCGGCACGCGCTGCTGAGCCAGCCCGGCCCGGCCCGGCCCGGCCCGGCCGTGACAGTGAAAGCCTTTATCTTTCGGCATTTAGTCACTCCGGAGTGGGCTTGTTCACGGTCGTCACGCCGTCACAGAGAGAGAGAGAGAGAGAGAGAGAGAGAGAGAGAGAGAGAGAGAGAGAGAGAGAGAGAGAGAGAGAGAGAGAGAGAGAGAGAGAGAGGGAGAGCGAGAGAGAGAGAGAGAGAGAGAGAGAGAGAGAGATAGAGAGAGAGAGAGAGAGAGAGAGGGAGAGGGAGAGAGAGAGAGTAAAGAAGAGCTAAGAGAAAGATACACAAGGGACGCTTTCTCTGCATTATCTGGAGGGGTGGTGGTCCCAATCCCACCTCGCGACGCGACGGGGTAAAAAAAAAAAGAAAGAAAAGAGCGCAAAAAACGATAATGGAATAGCAGGCCAGCCAATCTGTGCGGTATCCAATCCAGACCATCGCGAAATCGGCTCGGCTCGGCGTCCAGCAGCAGGTGCCGGGCGACGCCTCGCCTCGCCTCGGTGGCGCCGCCCCGCCCCGCCCCGCCCCGCCCCGCCGTGGCGTCCGTGTCACAGCTGACGGCGCGGCGCCCCCGGGCCGGGCCGGGCGCATCCTGGCGGTGCAATGGACCACTTTCACTGCAACAACGGTGTGTAGCCGCGCCGGGCGGGGCCTGGCCGGGGCAGGGCGGACAAAGGGCCCTGAGCCGTGCGTGTCAGCACCCGCGCCGGACACAGAGAGGACACGGACAGGGACAGGACGGGATGTGGCGCGACGGGACGCTCCGCCGCCCCGCCCCGCTGCCCTGACCTCCCGATGCGAAAAAGGAACAGTAAAAGTCAGACTCTGCGCCGGGACAGACAAAACGCACTCAAACCAATAGGAGGGGACGAGATCGAAATAAGATCACAACGTGTTGCAACAAAAGTGTACTCTTGAACTACAAAAGTTGTTGTGCCTCACTTAACACTGCCGTCTGATTCTGAGGATCGCTCTTGACTTGTACCTCCTCCGTCCTTGTCGCACCCATGACAGTGCCCTCCCTATGTCGAGAGTGGCAGGGCGTCAGGGAGTCGGACAAGGACGGAGGCGCGAGAGCGAACATCTTAGGATTAGGAATCAGACGACGACTGCTAGCCCTAGCCCTTGACTGAGGTGTTGCAGGCGCGGTGTAGGTGTTCGCTCGTGGGGTCCTTCACTAGGAATTCAAACGTAGTGCACCGATTTTTCTGATTTTTCTAGGTTTTGTGTGTGTGAGTGTGTGTAATTTCCCTTGATTTTTACTGATTTTTTTCTTAGTTTTTCTTGGTTTTTTCTCTGACTTTTTCCTGATTTTCCCCCGATTTCATCTAATTCATTACTGATTTTGCAATTTGGTGTACACTTATTTTTTTGAGTGAAGGACCCCTCGTTTTCGCCTGCCTTTCCCCCCCGCAGAGCCATGGATGTGCTGCCGGCGGTGCTGCTGCTGCTCGCGGCGCAGTGCCGCGCCTCGTGGGGCATCCTGTCGGACGGGGGCTCCGGGCCGCTGCTGGGGGAGCAGCTGGGTGACCGCGGCCGCGACCAGGTAGGTGGTTTATTCGTCTCTGTGTCCTTGTCACGCTCATGGGGCATGGCCAGCAAGGCGATTCTGAACACCGTTTTGTAGTGCCCTCTCTCTTGCACCTTATGGCCGTGCCCCATGAGTGTGACAAGGAGAGAGCGACGAAACCAGTGTGCGGAATCACCCTGCAGGCCATCAAAGGCAAGGGAGAGGACGCTACTAACAGGTGCACGGGGTCACCCTGCTGCAGGGCGGCGCACGCTGCGCCAGCCGCATGCAGCGCGAGCTGGACTCGATGCGGCGCGGGGGCGGCGGCGCCGGCGGTGCGGCCGGGGCGCGAGCCGGCCTGGGCCTCCCCAACACCATCGACCTGACCGGGTACGCGCTGCACCAGCCGCTGCGCTCCGCGCCCTACGACATGTACGTCACCGGCATGCGCGTCCGGGTGCCGGGGCAGGCCGCCTGGGTGAGTACTACATATAACAGCCTCTGCCTTCAAGGAGCGTCTCCCATCAGCACACAGCAAGACCACAATGTGGCTACGATCCCGTTTGAAAAAAATAAAAATGTCAGGAGATTGAAACGCCCTGCTCTGAGCGTGCACTTCCGACTGCGCGTCGTCATATGATTTCACACGGGAGCGCGGCCGCATAAGTGGACATCGCGCACCCCAGCTGCAGCTGCAGACCCGCAGAGTCGCGCTTGCGCGTATGAAACACCTGGCCTGCACCTGGCCCGGCCCGCTCGCGCTCATGCCTCCTCCCGCGCAGGTCCGCGTGGAGCGCTGCCAGTTCGACGCGCGGAACCACAGCCTGGACACGAGGCTCCTGTTCCGCGACCTGACGGTCACCGGGCACGTCAAGCTGTACGAGGACGGCGTGCGGCCCGTGCCCGCGCCCGCGGGCGCCTGCACCATGACGCTGCGGCTGCGGCGCGCCGGCCTGGGCTTCACCGCGGTGCCCGCGCGCCCCCTGCTGCCGCTGCCCCTGCCCCTGGCCGGCCCCGGACGCCGTGACGGCCTCGCGCCACTCGAAGTGCGCACGGACGCTCGCTTCGTCGACCCGGACTTTGTGTCGGTGTACGCGCACGGCTGCCCGGCCCCGGCCAGCGCCGTGCACATCGAGCACCGCTCCGACGACGGCCTACATCTGCCTCGAGACGGCGAAGAACCCAGTCAGGACCTATCGCAGGTGGGCATGCCGAGGAACACCCAGAGTACGAATGTCGTCGAGGGGAAAACAACTCTGAATTTAAATGTACAAATTTTAAGAATTTTCGTAAAGTTTTGTGAATTTCTCTTCAATTTTTTCTGGAATTTTACCTTAATTTTTATGAATTTTCCTAAATCAGGGGAACCACTTAATGTCAAAATTTCGCTCCTTCGCTCTTTCGATTTTCCGCGTCTTCGCTTTGCGTCCCCGCTTTGCATCTCCGCTTTTTCGCCTCGCGCCTCCGCTTTTTAGCGTACTGGATATGGATATTCTTCAGAATTACGGGGTGTACAAAAATTTCTGAGTTGTTTCCCCCTCGAATGCCGCGCACCTGCGTTTCGTGTGAGTGGAAAAACAATTCACTCACCTCCCCCATTTAGGAGCAGGGCGACTTTCGCGCACTAGTGTTTCCAGCTTGTAGAAGATAGATTCTAGTGCAGATCAATCACTCACGGCATTTTCCGACAGGACGACGCATCTGGGAAACTTGAGCGTTCTCGGGCGCGGGTGCTGCACCAGAGCCTTCAACACCCGCTGGAGGTCCGTGACGACGACACCAGGGACCTGAGTGCAGAGATGGAGGACGTGTTCTTGAGGGGCATCCGGACGCTGCTCGCCCGCTACATGGAGCGCAGGCTCCAGCCCGCTCTCAGGGACACGGTCATGGCGGGGATGGGGTATTCGGTGTCGTACGGCCGGTAAAGTGAGAGATTGCGTGAGGTCAGGTCGGTCAAGACATCAGAGAGCGTATTTATTTGAGTAATTTATGAAGTTGAAAAGACTGAGAGATAGTAGTGGTTATTCTATTTATTTTTGTAATATCATTGTACTGTAATAATGATTGAAAGAAAATCCGAATTTATTAACTACAACCATGGTTCTTGGATGCAAAGGAAGTTCTTTATGGTTGTTTACGGCAAAAAACAAGTTATTTTAGATGGGTTATTGTTAGTAAGTACACTTAAGATGTACACCACCAAACTAAAGAAACAAAATGTTACATTTATAAAAGCTTATTTGGCAGAGTATAAAACTTGAAACATTGCACAAAAATGATAATTTGTACTTTTCACAAAAAAAAAAATTATCAAAACAGTGAAGAATAAAATTATAATAAATACTAAGTTGTGCTACACAGAATAATGCTTTTCAAATCTGTACAAATCAAACAAGTTAAATTAACACTTACATTACTTTATTTACAACTGCAATACTTATTTACTGTCCTTAGTTTCTCTTTGATACACACAGCCAAATAAGCTGCAGATGCCTATTGCTCTGATATAAAAGCTTATATTTACTTGTTCCAAATAGAAAATAAGGATGACAGCAAACAGGATAAATAAATATGCACAGAACAGAGTATCCAATATTACACCAAACAAAACTTAAACTGAAATCAATTTACATTACTTACAGGGTATCGGTATCAGCAATTCCTTCTGCCATTCAAAGGAATCTACATAGTATAAAATCACAAACATGTTTAAATTTCTGATAAAATATGGTGAAACAAAATATCTGGAAGATGAATTTGCAAATTATGGGCTTAGAGAGTAAAATAAAAAATGTTGTCAATGGAAACATAAAACAAAACTGTGAAATTTCATATCACTACAAGATGTGATAAGTTAGAAGTATAGGTGAACGGTGGCTAAAACGATTTGGTTATGACTAGCATAAAAATATAATCCAAATACTTCATGATTCAGAGGTAAAGGATGTTTGCGTGCTATTATAAAACAGTAGTTCCCTTTAAAAAAATCTACATATACACAACTAACAATAATCAGTACGAGCATGGCATTCACAGATGATTCAAATCAAATATCATTTGTACTTTTGAAACAATGGATACTTGGCCATTAGGACACAAGAAGGAATCATTAATTCACTGAAACACTGCCATTAAGTTTGAAACATTGAGAAAATTTGCAGATCACATACAAAATTCATAAAAGTGGCACTTTTTAAGTGAGATGAATACTGTACAGTCTAAGGATGCAAAATTTGCCCTAAGAATCTAACATCTTTTCACATCTACAAAACAATATACAGAAAAATTTAACAAGGGAACATGACTAAAATAGATAGGCAGAATATAACCATTTGCACTCAGACGACTGACACAACCCAGAAATCTTGAAAATTCAGGTACTTGAGCCATCAACAATACCTTAGACAGGTTAAGTGATAGTAATAAAGTTTCAAAAGCTTTAAAAAGAATTGTTTATTTATTTTTATTTTTTAAAGAGAAGAAAAGAACAAAAAAAAAGAAAGGAATGAGAAAGGAAAACTCAACTATTTCTCATTAATTTAAAAAAGAAGAAGGGGAAAAAAAAAGATTAAATAAAGCACTATCCAAACAAACAATACAAAGGTAGAATCAACATTGAAAGTTATTCAACACTTAATAAAATATATAGATACATAAAAACATTGAAAAGCTCGATGACTGGGAAGAGACAATGCGTCTGAGGCAAGTTGAGACAGAACTTTCTTGACGAATGCACCAAACTAGGAAAACCAGGATTGAGAGAATGAAAATATACCCCATGGCTTACCCATTCAACCAACTGAACTTCATACAAGAGGTAAAGAGACAGCTTGCTGATATTTCAAACACCCATATTCTAATGAAGAGAAGATGAATAGATAAATATACATTGATTGTGTTTGAAAAATTTATCCTTGTGAAAAAGCAGGTTGAAGTTCTGCGCAATGCTTTGGTATAGTTTAGTCTCAACCAGGTTATAGAAGCCACTCTCATGTGTTGAGTGATGAAGGTTTTTTTCTTGGTCTTCTCCCACGATCCAGCAGATGAGACATATCCAAAGGTTGTTTGCACTGTTGATTGGCAAGAAGTTGCAATAGAATGCCATTTAAATGCTTTTGTTGTTTTTCTCGCTAAAACAAAAGAGAAAAACATCATTCATATGAGGGCATTGATAAAAACTTTTAATTAGATAGAAAACAATAAAATGCTGCAAACTTCACTTAATCCATCTAAGAGAAAATGATACAGGAAATTTGAAGAGACATGCAATGTTTAAGCAAATCACTGAAAGCAGAAGGAACATGCCTTTTCAGCTACAGCAGAATCCCTTACACGTGCAAGAGGCACTTCTTCCTCTTCTGCAACTGATGACTGCGGCATTGATTTTGTAGAACTTGCATCATCTTGGTTGCATCTAACTCGAGGTTTTAAAGGTGGTACAGGGCCATGGGGCTAAAACAGACAATGTTAAGTTCACACCTGATTTTCAAAAGTAGTTCTCAGATAGTAATAATAATAATTGTCATAATACATACAGTGTAAGTTCTGACCGGTTTCAACCTGGTTTCAAAGGTTTCAAAAGCATAGCTCTTAAGACATAGATTTGCACGGCTCTGAGACTTTGAGATCTTATAGAACAACCGAGCAGTTTTATCAACCCGATACTCGCATATATAAACATGTTCCTCCACAGCTTCAATCGGACGACCCTTGCAATAGGTCATGGGATCCAACACCCAACATCGTGCCCAAATCAGATCTAAAGATATTATCTCATACAAGGGAACACGCATTACTTCATTTGGATAAAACTTCCTAGTTGGTTCATGGTAAGTTTCATGTGGTCGTAGATAATGATGACCAAAAGCAAAGCGTTCCCCTCTTAAAAATGAAAAGAAATAAAAGGTGAGAAGTATGCATAAAAGACATTTAAGAACAAATACTAACACTCTCACAGAGTCCTCTTACTTTTCATCCTTCCAGAGTCTTTCAATTCTGAAAATATCCATATCACCATACTTGGGGTCCTTGATTGTTTTGTAAGTTACTTTGGCTTGTGAGTCTCCTTCTCCCTCAGTTACATCTCTTAAGACATAAACAGTATCACCTAAAAAAATTCATCAATTAAAATACAAATAAGCTTCACATAGAAATAAATTTACTTATAATAAGCACCAACCTTGACGGATTTGAAGATCACTCCTCAGCAACGTAACAAATTCTGTTTGTCCTTCAGGTGAGTGGCTTGGCTGAGGATCCATGGTTATTTCAAGATCTACAGTTCGTGGCTCACAAATCTCACATAAATACCGTCCCAAGGTAGAATCAGGGCGAACACAATCACAATGTTGCCACACCAAACAACGCTCACACTGGATCATCATCCCTTCATCACGGTAAAGCCCACAAATACACCTAATGACATCTTCCTCCTCAGCTATAAGAAAAATAGATACAAATTAGATAAATTCAGATAAAAAATTTTATCCTTTGGTAACAACCTTAAACCTCTCACCTGGATTCTTCTCTGCTACAAATGATGCAGCCACTGTTTCACCTAAAACATCGACTAGCTGTGGATACTTCTCCTTCTTAGCATCCAAATAAACTTTCTTTAACCTCACAGATGCAATACCCAGATTAGTTGTGCGTCCATAAAATCTCAAGTTGTTGTTGAGGATTTTATTAATATCTTGGTCAAAAGCTGCCAAATTTGAGTAGAGACCCGAATTTATATTAAGCTCAACTGAAGAAAAATCAATGGGTTCTCTGATTCGCACATAGTACAGAGGTAATTTTCTTTTATTTGGTAGGGTCATGAAAGGATTGCTAAGGGCCTCTCCATTTTCATCTGAAAGAGGATAGATAGATAGTTACAAAAATAGAGACAATACACACATCATTCACAGAAAAAGGTAATAATGAAGATTTTGAAAATATCCCAAGCAAGTGGAATGCTGGGTTGAATTACTAGCCTTTTGCTGTTACAACAACATTGAAAAGGTCTTTGAGAACACAGGCTAGCCTCGCATTTCTAGCAAGCTCTGGATTATCTTCTGCCTGGGCTAGACGACGAGTTCGTACATTTCTTGGAATGGATAAAGCATTGAGCTGTGTGAGGAACACATCAGACTGTTTTACATTAGATGGAGCAGGCCTGGTGAAGCCCTCTGGTCGCTGAGCAGCTTGTTTCAATTTTTCCTTTAACCTCCGCACCTGTCAATAAAAGTGATGAGTATGTAAGTGAAATGAATGTTAAACTAATGTGAAACCTTTTTGAGGACTCACTTTTTCAAGGTTCCGCAGCAAGAAACAGTGATGCTCAATAACAAAGCTACGCTGTTGATTAGACATTTGTCTAATATTCAGAGTGAGAAGTTGACTAAGGCGCTGTGCCTCCATGCGTTTTCTTTGCCTTAAGTTTTCTGCAGCCTGCTCTTTATCATTCTTGCGGCTCGTCTTTCTTTTGTTTTTACGGCTTCCCTTCTTTTCAGAAAGATCCTCAACACTGACTTTAGAAGAAGAGCCATTTTGAGAGGAGGGTAAAACATTAACTCTTTGAGATTTACCACCTATGACCCCTCTACACTGACTTGATCCACACTTGCACGGCTGAAAGAAAAACAATTACCTTGTGAGAACTTTGTTCAAACATAAATTGTTTGGTTGGAATGAGAAAAAAATAATTACTTGGCCTTCAGCAGCATTAAAAAGGGAGAAATTGTAATCATAACCAAGTTCTTCATTAGCTTCAATGTCACGCAAAGCAAAGAGTGCCATTCGGAAGAGGCCATTTACACTCCACTTCTGCATTTCACAATTAGGCTCGCATGAGTGATTAACAAATCTCCCTAAACCAAGAGATAAAAATATTACAAATTCAACATCCAAATGATTAATGAGTATTGTAGAGGTATGATCACAGATAACACTAACCATCTCCTCCCATGCGGTGACCATCAATCACCAGGCCTCCATCCAAGTGCAAACAGTAGTGATGAGTATCTTGGGTGTAAATTGTTGCCATTCGTTCCTTAAACTCTCTGTCGGACACAACTTCTCCAACATATTCCAAAATAAAATCTCCACTTTTAATAGGCTGCTTAGCACGAACTCCCCAACCCTGGAGCACAGTAGGTCTTAGGTTAAGTAAAAAAGCTAGCAAAAAAAAATAATAAGTAGCAGTGAAATTACCTTTTCTTTGGTCATGAATCTTTCTAGGCCAGGTGCCCATTCATGTCTCTGGATTCGCTGATTAGAGCAAACATCTCTTAAAGGACAGAGTGCTGGAGCACATTCAGTATACACAAGACGATTAATGCAGTCGTCCCCACAACCTTTGCCTCCTCCTTCTGGGGCTTTGCAATTACATGATTGAGGCTCGTGCATGTAGGACGGTCTGACATTGTTGTAAACATCTGTAGGGAAAAAATAGACCAATCATTTCCCTACTTTCAAATTTTAAATGACCAAAGGTCAAGTAAGAGAATTACTCACTTGTTCTAATCTTCTTGTAATTCCAAGATGGTACAATATCACGACCAGGTAACTTGTTGTGAGTATGGAGCCACCAAAGATCATATGGAAGCTGGAAATTTACCCTCCTTTGACGCAACCATTTCCCACAATGGTATGGTGCAGGCAATATGCCGTGAGGATGATCCTCAGGCTTGTATTGTAAGCTCTTCTTGCCATCAGTTGCAGAACGAGGCCTGAAAATAAATACAAATAATTTCAGAAAACAGCATGGTTGAAAAAATCGTTTTGAACAACAGAAACTAGTGCCACAAACTTACTCATCTAGTTTGAAGTAATCTGAAAAGAGACCAGCCGGCAAATACTTTTTCCTCCATCTAGGTTGTTTAGCATCTTTTGCAAAATTTTTTGTGGTTTCATCCTCAGACAGAACATCAGCAACCCCTCCAGAAGGAGGTGCTTCAGGTTCACCATGAATACTTTCATCACTAAAAACATGAGCAACAGAATTTTCCGATAAAACATGAACACAATAATACTGACAAATCACATAGCCATAGAAAACTTACCAGTCTGTTTCTAAAGAATCTGCTTCCATCCTCTGAACAGTACGGAGGCGCTTTTTTCTCCGAGCATTGCGCAACTCAACAGATAAGGGCAAGTCATCACTGTCATTTTTACGCTTGTTTCGTGTGCGTGACTCGCTACTACTTCCCCTTAACTTTTTCCCTATTGTACTTCCTTCCTTATCTGATTTCAGACACTTGAGTTTCACAGGTTCTTCGGTTGAAACAAGAGGAGTTCGTTTCATCTCTCTTTTAAGCTTTCTGGGTGGAAGACTGGTTTCTGTTTTTGACAATACTACAGAATTTTCTGATTCAGCCCTTTCTTCTAATGTTTCCATACTCATTAATGCCTCATCTTCAGGAAGAGGTTCGTGTGATTCACCTGCCTCCATAAATTCATAGGGATCATCAACAGATTCATCACTTTCATCAGTGCTCCAGCTGGATGGTTGTCTTGATCCTCCCATGCTCCCACCTGGTGCATCAGGAAGTGGAATATTTTCAGAGAATTTCGCCCTCATAGCTCTCAAAACAGCTTTACTTGGCTTGCGAACTTTATTTTGCTTGGGATCAAGCCTTTTGGTGAGACCAGAAAACATGTACTTTTCTTTGTTAGGAATTCTGTCAATGTAGGGTACTAAAGTTAGTTCATCACCTGATTTATTTCCCTTAACATCAGAGGTAGGAGAAGATTCGTGGAATTTGGCTTCTACTTTAATATCCTTCGTGTTAGATGAACAATCTTCTGCTTTTAATACCATGGCCTGGCTGTCTTTCTTTTTCTCAACATTCACATTGTTAATTCTTTCACAAACTTCTTCTTTGATGGGAACACTAACATCATCCAACTTAGGTCCTGTATCCTGACTACCCTTCTGTCCAAACAGATCTTCTTGTCTAGGCATCAGGACAGTTGCATTTGTGTCTTTCGGAATTTTGTCACCAGATGGGATCAGCATTTCTTGATTTGAGGAACTAGAGCCTTCTATCGAATTATCAATCGAATTTGCCTTTTCAACTTCTGAGGAGTCCTTCTTTTTTCTTTTACGTTTCACAGGAAAACCAGTGCGGTTGCACTTTCTCCGTCTTTTGGGAGCACTATTACCACTTTTATGTTGTTTGATTATTTTATCTTTATCTTTTGGCAGAATCATATCTGTTTCAGAGAGCTTTTCAGCATGGATCCTCAGTTCTTTCAGTTCAATATATTTTCCATGATCAACTTTCTCCTCACCTGTTTGAGGTCCTATCTTCTCATCTGAAGACAAATTTTTCTCAGAATTATCAACTTGTTTTGGTTTGGGTTTGGGTTTTACTTTCACCTTCTGCTCTGGTTCAACTTTGGAAGCTGAGCTAAGGCACGACGTGACTTCAGTTTGGGATAGAGAAGGTGCCAAACTACTTCCTAATTTAGTATTCTCTGGAGTATGATCACTCACTTCCGCTTCTGATGTTTGACCAAGAATATTCTTCTTTTGACGCAGATTATGGCAGGTTAGTGCATAGGAATCTGGAGAAGAAGCATGTTCGTTAGATGACTCAACACCGACAAGCGGTGATACAACGCCTTTAAAACACGAACTGCTAGAGGTTCCTTTCAATTTAGAAAGGCCTGCTATTGCACTTTTGACAGGAGTTGCAGGCAATGATACATCAACAACATAATTCTCTGATGATGAAGTAGGTTCAAAGATTCCCGAGTCAGGCAATTTGGAACCGCCTGGAGACAAAACTTGAGGAGCAGGCAGAGAAGCTGTCAGCTTCGTCTGAACAAATGGTTGAGAAGATTCTGAGACAATAACCAGCGGTGTTGAAACTTGCGTGGCAGGTACAGTTCGAGAATTGGACCGCTTAAAGGTTTGAGTCCCAGAGGTAAGCCCAGTTGTTGAATGAACATTTGATTCAAGTTCCTTTCCTTTGGATCCTCCAGACTTGCCTTGCATTTCCATACGGTGCCTCTTCTTAGGGGTTGTAATGACAGCTCTGGGGGCCACATTTCCAGAGGCCACTTCAGATGAATATTTACTGATGCAGGCTTCTATAGCCTCATCATATGAGTTTCTGTGTAACTTAGAATCAGGTATCGAACCAAGGGTGTTCCCTTTTTGACTAGCAATAGGTTCCCCCTCAAAACTTGAGGAAAGAACAGAGAATAAAGCAGAGTTCTTGCTACTGGGCACAGAAGGCAACGAGCTGAAACCTTGAGTGCTTGTCCTAATGGTACTTTCTGAATGATCAGAAACAAGTCCAGAGGTAGTCTTGAGCAGCAAACTACTGTCAGCTAGGGATTTAACAGTAGCTGTCCCAGTGATTGGCGTAACAGTGGTTGAACCAGTTTTGGAAGCAGTTACTTTTAGACTAGAAGTGCTATTTGTTTTGCTTAGTTCAGTAGAAAGCTGAAGTTGCTTGGATGGCACTGTACTCACGCCAGATGGCACAGGGCTTTTTGAATGTGATGCTAAGCTTGATTCCTCAGGAGAATTTCTGTTGCATGTAGAGGTATTGCTGCAACATCTATTTGAACATGTCCCTGAGGACATAGTAGAAGTATAGCTACTTTCAAGATTGGGTACAGGAATGTCAGTAGCTAGATGATCCGATTTTCCACTAACACTAGCAAAACTAACAGATGAATCAGCCTTTCTTAATAGGCTTGCTTCATCGCTAGGTAATGGGCTACTACTTGTAGCTGGCATAACAATAGTTTCCTTACTTGATGAACTAACACCAGAGGACACATTTCCTTTCACAGAGCAGATGCTGCTCATCAGATTGCAATCAGAGGAGCTAATAGCTTTGCTAGAGCAAGGATTCACCTCACTGGGAGAGCCAGTTGAAATGCTTGATGAAGTAGTAATCTTGACTGGAAGGTTTGCAGTGCTTAACGATAGATTCCCTCGACTTCCTTGACTTGTCACACTCATCATACTTGTTTTACTACTTATGCTTGAGGTAGGACTGTCATCATTGTTGCTCCTTTTGTCATCAGCCGAAGAACTGATGTCAAGTGAAAGTTCGGGTGATGAAGTGAGGCCACTTTGTTGATTTGGAGCTGCAGACATGTGGTAATGTCTCTTCTTGAGAGGTAATCTTTGCTCATTATTAGCCTCTGGTCTTTGGCCCTTGAGTTAGAATGAAAAAAAAATGAAAAATTATGAGAATATTTCAAAAAATTAGGAGAAAGCTTTTGATATCTAGAACATTTTATCAAAATGCTTACCTTAGGGGTTTCAACAGTGCTTTTCTTTGGACGTCTCTTTCCACCAGAGCTTCCCTTGTCACGGGTGTCACGAGCAGCAGGTGTTACAGCTGGTATGTTCTCTGCCTCAGGCCCAGAATCTCTATCACTGTTCCGGGAGCGTTCACTTCCCTTCCTTTTCTTTCCTATCCTCTTCAGTCGAAAAATTGAAGGCAGTCTGTTTCCATCCAACAACCTGAAAACATTTTTAAGCAGTTGAATTATAACTTCATTACTGGTATGAAGACAACAATGATTGGAATTTGTCATACCGCGATGGTTGTTGAATGCGGGCTATGCAGCAGCATCGCTGGAATTCCGTAATGAGCTTCTCAAGTTCGAGTAAAAAGCTTGGGTCAACAAAACTGGAATGGTTTGAATGCTTCCTGCGTTCTGATCTACTTGAATGTCTTTTATGCTCTTTTCGACGATGATGCTTTTTAATCTTGTGGTGAACAGGCTTTAGACCACAGGGCACAGACACCACCTTCTAAAAATACAATTTAAAAAAAACAATTGAAATACTTGAAAAAATTTAAGTTTAAATATACAATGCTAAATTGGTCACAACCTCCGAAGGGCGCTGGGGTTTTGAAGTCCGAACGGCAGATGATGAGGGAGGCACATGAGATGTTAAATTGGAAGAATCGGTTTTGCACAGAGAAGAGGTAGACGACAACAAAGCGGCGGCTGCTGCTGCCAAACGAGCTGCTTCTCCCCTGCCAATTCCTTTCCTTTTCTTCTCAGAGTTTTGAAGTTTGCGTTTAGAGGACAACTGATTATCACTTAAGGGGTTGTCTCGTTTACTGCTAGATAACCTTTTTAATGGGCTCCCATCTTTGGAAGAAGTTTTTGAAGATGACTTTGATTGAATTACTGGTCCAGGCCCAAGGATATTGTTCTCTACAGATTTCTTAACACGATCACAGACTGTTTGGAAAGTATCTAGCTTCCTGTGTGATTTATCTTTTTGCTGGCTACTACAAGAAGTTGATTTTGTTATTGTACTTGAGGATTTAACTTTGTTAGTCTTAACCAAGCTTTGAGAAGGTTGGTTTTTCTTCTTTTTCTTAACATCTGATTGTCCAATTTGAGGAAATTCTGATTGGTCACATTGCACCCCTTGGCTTGTCACTTGGACTTCCCTACTTCTATGTGTTGAATAACTTAAAATTTTATCACAGCGTTCCACACTCTGATCTGAGCTTTCAGATTCCATCCTGCTTAGTTGTTTTCTACTCTTCATATGGTTACGATCCAAGGCATGAGACTGTTTAGAAGAAGATTTCACACCATAAGGCAGACAAGGTTCAAGAACAGGAGGAGCCTTCTTGGGTCTGCCGCGCCCTCTTCTAGCTGGTGCTGAGAGCATTGGAGACAAAGATGATTCACCTTCAGAATCATCAATGGACAGAATTGGAGGCACCCTTGAATCTTTCTGTTCTGTATGACTTAATACATTTTTTGTGGACTTCGTACTAGATGTTGGCACAACTTTTAGTGGTGATGCATGTTTTCTAAATAAATGGAAAAACAGGAGAAAAAGAAAGGGATTACACAACTACATTACATTACATAACTAATAAATAAACACTAAGCTAGATTGGATAATTTACCTTCTGTGATCCTGACTGATTTTGCCATGAGGTGGAGAAGGAAGGGATTTCAAATGTGGCGGGTGTTGAGGTGAATGAGCAGGTGATGATTGATGCCATGGAGAGGGGGATCCATTAACACAGTATATACCACTGTCAGGGGAAACATTGCTCACTGAACAGTATACTTCTAAATCAGATGGACCCCCTCTGGCTGCATTTGATACTGAGCTATTAGGGGTGAATTTACCAGGATGACCATGTTTACGCCTCATTGCTTCTTTTTGAGAATATGAAGTTCCTGTAAAAAAATTAAGTTCTAGCTTTAAATTGACCTTTTGATCAAAAACAATGTCTAGCAAGCTGAAAAAAGACTAACCACTTTTCATGCTATTTTTAGGTCCAGTAGAACAAGTTTGCTCCAGCCTACGCTTCTCAGATATTCGCTCTGTGCTATCAACAAACTTCTGAAGAAGATTTGAAGAATAATGTGCCTGTCTTTTAACCCCATCATCACTTGAATTATCACTTCCATGCATGTCTTCCACAAGACCAGCAGTACACGGTCCTGATTTGGACTTGGATTCAAGGTGAATCCTTTTAATAGCATCACCAACAACCTAAAAAAACAAAATAGTTACAAAATTTTAATTAATTTCGATGAATTACTTAAATGCGAAATTGGTGTGATCCACTGTAAAGAATTGTTCATATTAACCTGATTAGGCAGTTCCAAATCACTGCTAGAATCAATGACTGCAGATGTTTGAGTGGTTGAGCTTAGGATGGGAATAGATACTTTGCGATCAGACTTCTTACTGGCAGTGCTTGTTAGGTCCTTAGAAGAATGGGAAGCTACACTTGATGAGGACGATGAAGAAGTACTTCCTCCAAGGAGAGTCGATGATACTTCTTCCACGGAACTCTGTAAAATAAGAAATGAAACTATATTGAAAAAGCTCTCACAATCACAGTTCACTCCACATTAAACTGTTGCAGCCGACTTGCACAAAATTACAACTGTTAGGGAAACAGTTACAGCGGGTGAATTTACTATCCAGAAATTAACTTCAAATGGCTCAAATAAGAAAACACTTAGAATGGACATGGTTTAAGCGGGATGAGCTGATATAAAATAAATGTTCATAAAAAAATACAAAATGATAACCTCACCTGGTTGGAAATCCTATTGATTGAGGTACTGCTATCCTTGCGTCGCACACTTCGTAGTGGTGATGACTTCACTGGTAGATCTTTAACCAATTTCTCTCTCATTCTCTCGTCTTCTTCTACTTTAACTTTAGTATGAGGCTTCACATTTTCTGTCCAACTTGAGTCATCACGCTCTTCTTTGAAATGAGGACTAAAGCTTTCATTCTTGCAAGGCCTATCTTCTTCTTTTTTAGATAGTCCTTTCCCCAAATCAGCTTTTTCTTTGTCCTTTAGAGTTAAACCAAGGTGAGAAGTTTCTATTTTTTCTTCAATTTTCTCAGTTTTATGTGGAACAACCTTGGTCTTTATTCCAGCCTGGAGACAACATGAAATGATAAGGTTGGTTAAGCTTCAAAGAAAAATAAATAGCACATTCCACAAACTACTCACCCCTAATTTCTGTTGCTCTTGTTCAGCTGAGCGCTTTACATTTACCAGGCAGAAGATAACAAAGTACATAAATAAAAAAGTACATAAATAAACAGATAGATTTTGTCTACAAAGCATTTCAACAAGCAAAATGTCTTGATTAAAAAATAAAAAAAAAGAAACACCCTACCTTTTCAAGGTTTCCAGAAAACTCTTTAGGAGATGAACTTCTAGATGAGGGGCTGGAATCACTACTGCGTGAAGAGCAGGAACTGTCACTAGAAGCTGAATCTGAGTCAGAATCGTAAGAGTTCTTGGAACTGCTTTCTGAATCCTGAACAAGAATGTAAAATTTTTAAAATTAGTTTACGGTAGAGCTGAAAAGGAACAAAAATGTATTGGTTTTTCACACCCTTACTGAATCACTTGCTGAGCCTTGAGCTGTTCCTGATTCTGAGTCAGCATCGTCAGCATCGGAGTTGGGTGAAGATGAGTCATTGTCACTGGAGGATCCTTTCTCATCATCGTCATCATCTTCATCATCTTCATCATCATCCTCGTCATCTTCACCACTTTCACTGTCATTCTCTCCACCACCACCTTGACCACGATCACTTCCAGACCATGCCAATGCACCAGACGTTGGAAGGGATGTAGATGGAGACCCCTACAATTAGAATATTGAAAGTTAGTTTTTGAAATGGACTGAGATAGCAATTTATGGGGTCACAAAAAAAAAATATATATAACTGCTATAACCTTGATGGCATCCATGTCAACGGTGGAAGGGAGGTCTTCTGGTTCCGAGTCTTCGGCAGGGCGATGTATGACAGCACTCCATGCTGAACTTGTTAGAATGTCCCCAGTGACAGGAGAAAACTAAGAGTTTCAAAAAAAAAAAAAAAAAAAAAAAAAAAAAGAAAGAAACAATGTTAGTGAGTGAGAAAAGTTTTAAGCACATAAAGAAAAAACTATTAAAGAATCTGAGAGCAGCTCCTTACTTTTTTGACATCCACTGGAATGGATGTGTTTGGCAGATTGCTCCTTTCCACATAGTGAATGTCAGAGTATGGTAATGACTTGTCGAGCTGTGGCATGCTATATAGCTCCATACAGCTCTTACAGGGGTATCATTGCCAACTGCAATAGAAATAAATCTGGAGTAAGATAAAGGTATTAAGAGATACGTGTTACAATTTGGAACATTAACCGATAAATCATTCACTTCTTTCTACTGATTATTGGAATACGAAAATGTCAAAATGCTGAAGAAAAAAAAAGCTAATTTTTACTATATAGCAGACTTTTGAAGGAGAAAAATCTAACAAAATTACCACAACTCTGAAAGGCTGTAAATTAATTAGATCTCAAAGAGTGAATGTTAAACCAGTAATACCATCATGAAAGTCAACAACTAGTTGTTATCATCATATGTTCGTCAAAGTCCTCGATGATTACACATATGAAAAAAGGGGAAAAAAGGGGGAAAAAAACAACTTGAAAACAGATAAGTACTTGGTTGAATACTATGCAACCTTCCATTCTAAATAACGGAATAATTGTGTTTGTAGTTTTAGAATGTAAACATTGACAAAGAGAAGTCATTCAGGATATTACAGGGTATTGTAGAATGGTTAAACTAGGAATTTTGAGACATTGGTTGGACTAGTCTTTCACAACCATGACAAATTCGAAATTTTAAAAAAAGTACATATAAATAATATGCTTTAGAATTGGTTAGTGAAGGAAACAGGTTAATGAAACAATCTGCCCTTTGACTTGTTCCTTGAACCTTGTGCATAGGCTTGCAACAAGGTTCCGAAAATGACATTTCCAACAACCCACAAGACTGAAAATGTGAAGAACAACAACATACGACTGACAGACCAGCTGTCTGTGAAATTCAAGTTTAACAATCTTCCAAAATTTCGTTTGGCGGTAAAATTGTACAAAGCACAGACGCTCTGGTTCACAACACGTCTTACAAGTATCACTGAACTTCTCATTTTCTCTTGATAGAGAAGGAAATGGGTCACATAACAACCAAACTCAGATTTCACAGATGATTTCACCAAAGTACAGGGCAAGTAACAAAGAAAACGCCCTCATTACACTTCAGGCAAGGCGAAAATTCCTCTACATTCACTGTTATTTACCTAATTCATCACAATTCTTCATAAACACTACCAAGCCTTCCAAAATGGCGGAGGCGGTCGGTTACGCACTTTCGTGCACTCAGTGTTGCCAACTACTCGCTGGTCGAGTAGATGTGATGTGGAGCAGATCGAGGCGGTACATTTGAAACCCGACGACCGCGCTCACATCATTAGCGAAGATTCGCAAGGACGCGTACTGTACCCACTTTGTGGCAGCAGGAAGCGCCAAAGTTAAACAGAGATAGAAGGTATATCGACCTTTTCATTATTCTTAGCCAAGGGACTTAGGAAGAAAAAGCCGGTAAAAATCGCGGGAATTTCCTGAAAACCAGAGGACAGGTGTAGTCGGTGGACATGCAGCCAACCTCAAGGTTAAAAAAATACCCTCACAATGCCATTATTCGAGAAAACAAGCAGGCTGAAAGATTTCATTCTCGTTTCATGGCCACGTGGGGCTATCTGTGGTACCACACCACGAAACTTACCGTTTTCAGTGTAAGGCCTGTTCTCTCTAATCTCTGACCTTTAATGTTTTATGGACGTCTGTTGACGTACCCCAATGCCCAAAGCACAGCTGGTGAACGCCTCTCGAGGCTCTGAGGTGAGATCAGCAGGGGAAAATGAGAGGAGTAAAAATCAATCAAGATTCGCATTCGAATTGCAGCGTTGTGCTTTGTTCATGATTGAGCCATTTAATACAATTCAGTTCAGAAATATTCATTCAACTCAGTCACATACAATGAATGTTACATTACCAACAAATGATCTTACTCCTTTTAAACATGCTGGAGATAATCCTGCTTTCTGTATCACATGGATAAATACTTCATTAACAAAATTGGCAAGTAGTTGAGCTTGTGGTTCAGAAAGCAAAATTTATCACGATTAAAACTCTACATTTTATAAAAATTACAAATTTAGGACAGTAAAACAAAGGAATGTTATCAGACATTATGCAGTTGCAACAGATAATTCAGACATTTTTAGGAAAAAAGACATTAATATGTTTCATGCATAAAATCAGTCTTTTACCAAAATTATGAACCCACTTTTTTGACAGGAATAAGAGAGCTTGCCCCTGAAAGACAATTAAATCATATGATGGAACTGGGTTGGATACAATAAACTGTGCCATTCCCCATGGTACATTGTAGGAACAAAACACACCAAATAGTCATGAACAGAGACTTTACAAATAGTAGCTTGCTGACTGGCACAATTCCTCAATCAATTTGATATTTAAAAATCTAGATTTAAATATAAATGCAGAACCAGCTACATACTAGTTAGTTGCAGGCGCTCTTGCACCAATTAATACAATATACAATGATTTCTAGTTTCTAAAAGCAGATTCATTTACTGAGGTAAGGACACAAAATATTGAATATAGATCCATTTAAAAGGTTACATTAGCTATGACTTCAAAATTGCAACCAAAGAAAGAAGATAACAAAAGCTCTAGTCCACCTTAAACAATACGTGAAAAACCATATAAAATCTACTCAATGAGCACAAACTACAATTAATTAGCACATATGATTTCAAAAAGAATTACAGTTCTGTGGGTCAATCAACCCGCGACTTTTAGTAAAATTCATACAACCATATTTCAAATTACACAGGCAGTTCTTTAGGAATATTAACTTCTAATTTGGAAGCCAGTCAAAAAAAATTTTTTTTTAAGTCAAAATCTTTCTTAAGTAACAAACAGAGAATAAAAGAGCTGTGTGAAAACCTTTAGTTGCACAACAACTTAACACAAAAGCATATATTTTTTAATGTTTTTCTTTTCTTTTTAAAACTATAATTTCCTTAGTTCCCTGACCTATTAAAAGGAAAAGTGACACAAAACTAAAGAATGAACAAAAAGAAAACAATTCAATCCACAGCATCTGAAATTCTCAAAAACTCAATAATTAGAGGAAAACATAAATATTTCTTTGTTTGAAAGTATTCTAAGCACACAGGGAAATCATTTCATCACAGAAAATGTTATTATTACCAATAATAAAGCAGTGGATTGCAAGACAACTGGGTTGCACTTAATAGTTTTTGCAATAATGATAATTACCATTGTAATCACCATAAAAGCTCTTGTACTTGGGTTTAAATAAGAGGAAAGCTTACTTGAGTGTCATCATAGAAAAAAACAACAAAGAAACGGACAAATATGAGGTTACACTCACACAAGTAAACATGTGAAAAAAGAGAAAAAAAATTAATGGAGCACAAAGCAAGCAGAACATAGCTTGGCACAAATTTAAAAAAAAAAAAAAATAATAATTAGAAAACAGATCACAGACCTGATAGCTAGGGAGTCGATGTAGAACAACCATAAATTTTCATGCAACAACAAAAGAAATGCCACACATAACGCAGATATTAATCTGGCACATGTTGAGTCCCTAGTAATAAGGTTTGCTTTACAGCTTACCACATAGAGGTTATGAGAGTTTTAACCTGAGTTATGGATCACAATGTAAAGAAATCTTGGGCGCAATTCAATGTAGTAAAGCTCTTAAATAATTGGCACCAAACAAAGCACCACGTTTCTCATAGGCATGGCCAATTTGACTGATAAGATTTGCTTGAATTTATACACATTAAATTTGATTCTTATGATACTACGAAATGGAAATGTATTGAAAGTATTTGCTTCTCATTGATATAGATAAATAGATATATATAGAATAAATAACATCTAGCACACATGAAACCCCATTTAAATAAAGAATGATTTCACAGTTAAGTTAGAATAGTCAATAATTGGAAAGTACAACACAACTAAAATTCGGTTTGAAAGTTACAGAAGTGGAAAGGAAATAATATTTAGGAATTAAAGAGAAATAAAACAAACCAATCACAATGCTTAAAAAATGGCTGGTGTGCAAGGTAACAAAACAACCAACTCAGGTCCCATGATAAAAGGAAAAATTAAATTAAGCCCATCCAGTACTCATAAAAGTAACGCAGAAACACCACTGTCATTACAACAAGTTTTACATTATCACAACTAATTTACAGAATGAAAAAGAAAAAAGAAAAAAATGGCCACAATTTAATCCAACTGCACAATTGATTGATAAGATTATGATTTAAACCACTCATATGCATTATGGTTGTGCATGTGCATAATCAATCATACTAATATTAACATTACTCAACCTTCAACCCAGGTACTGATAACTTGCTGGAACGCCCTGTATTGCAGACAAAAAGATCAAAATGAAGTTACAAAACAAAACTGGACTAATCTGATTGCAAATGAGTTGTATAAGCACAGATTACTTACAGGTACTTGGAACTGCCGAGGTAGATGGTTCAAACGTTGGATATGACATGACCGGCACATAAGATGACCGTCAAGGGGATAGCACCGCTGATCAGGTTCATCAGTAAGCTGAAGGCCACAATCCTAAAGCAATGAAAAGATTAGAAACACAAGGATCACAAGAACAACACAAAAATGTTTAGCATATGAATAAGTAAGCTTACCTCACATATATAACAATCAACATGGAAGTCTTTATCCATTGATACAACTCGCACAGTTTCTTCCGTACCCTAAATATGACAAATGAAGTTTTGATAAGCTGATAAAACACTTTTGGCAAAAATAAAAATAAAAATAAAAAATTTAAAAAAATCTATTGACATACCTCAACTGGTGTAATCCCTTTACCACAAGCTGCGCATTTAGGGGCAAACATTCTGTGCCAAAAAATGAGAAATATAAATTATTTTGCACGGTCAAGTCAACTCTGGTAAACATGAAACAATAATTACCATACCTGTGATAATCATTAACACAATATATTTTGTTGTCAACATCAACAGTGAATGGAACCCCATCCAGGCACTCATTGCAAATGCAACATCGGAAACATCCAGGATGATATGATTTACCCATGGCCTGAAGTATCATTTCCATTATGAGATGTCCACAAATAGCACACTTCTCAGCTGTCTGCTGGAAGCCAGAGTACATATAATCTTCTTCACAATAAACACGCCCATGGACATTGTAAAATGCTTTCCCTCGGAGGGCTCGACCACAAGAACAGCATATAAAACAATTTGTATGATAGAGATTTCCCATTGCTTGGCATGCCTGCCCTGCTCCAGTTACTTTTTCTCCACATGTGTGGCAAATACCTGAAAATGCGTAAAAGTTAATAGACATACAAGATGTATTCACAATATGTCCAATTTAAACATGAGTAGAATTCTAACCGAAGTATTCTCCCTCTTCTTCCTGTTTCTCCATTTCTTCTTCGAGTTGTCTTGTTAATTCTTCAATTTTGCGCTCGGCTTCAGTTGGACCCTGAAAATTAATTTGTTGAAAGAAATAAAAATTACAAGGATGAACAGCAAAGAATTTTGTTCTTAAAAGAAACAAAAGAGCCATACCATTGGCCGAGGCGGAGTCACATTATAGGGTAGTAAATTCTTGCCAGATCCAGCAATAGGTTTGACTTTGCTGAGAGAATGAGAAAGATGATGACTGGGAGGAGGTTGTGTTGGTAATGGAGGTGGTTGTGCTTGGTGCGCAAGAGGACTTGGACAAGGGCTGCTATTGTTGCTACTACTTCCCTCACTCTGCAATTGAAAGTAAATTTTATTAATCATATTAAGGTAGAGTAAATTGACTGACATATCCTGATTGCATTATTAGAGAGATACGCATTGATGAGAGATAACTGTATACAAAGTTATAAGGAACTCACTCTGTGTGGTGGATCATTTAAGCTTGGAACGCTGGCAACCCCTGAGGTAGCTGTTCTCTGATAACTGGTGGCATTAGCAACACCTGACATCACAACATAGTCTCCACTACCACTTAATGTTGATACTGTTCCCATGGTTCCTACGGATCCTGGAACCAAGCGTGATGATACTGGAGCATATAGATGGTTTTGATGCCGTGGGGAACCGTAGCCATTAGAGATTGATGAATTCATATAAGTTTGTGCTGCACCATTATTGTAAGGAGGTGGGGGAGGTAACATTCCACTGTTACTGTGGTTGCTGCTAGGGTAGTTCAATGGAGGTTGTGATGAGATAGTTTTAGATGAAACAGAGGGTGGATAGTAATTGCAATGGTGAGATTGGGAGCTAGGGGACATAACTGGGAGAGCTGTTTGCTTTCCATCAGAGAGAGAGGGCGAGGCAACTTGTGGAGCTGCTCTATTTTGAGAAAAGCTATTGGAGTGAGAAGTTGATCCTTGAGAATGCTGGTGAAAGTTTTGGATATTCTCATACACAGGAGGTGCTTCATACGGTGGGTACTTGTTGGGAGGGTTGTACTTCACTCCCGCGGGAACTTGTGGCTGAGCTTTGTGGTAGCTAGAATCATAACTTGGCAACCCTCCACTACCACTATCATTAGATGAATGTTGATAGTAATGGCTGGCAGACGACTTGTTAGCATACATGTCCAAATTTTCATAAACTGGACATGCAACGCTCATATTTCCTTTGGCTCCAACACTCTCATACAGACCACCAGATATACTGGCCCGAGGGCTGTTTGATTGAACTGAATCTTTGCTTGAAACACTTAGACTTATGCTATGTGTGGGGCTACCTCCAGCACCAGCATAATATTTACCAGAGTCTGACAAATTGCCAGGACGGTAAGGCGGTTGGCCTAAAGGGAGTTTATCAGTCATTTTAGGAGGTAAGGGTGCTGATTCCATCATCTTCGGAGTAGGTTTGGCATATTTGGATGCTGCTATTATGTTTCCACGGTCATAAAGCTTGTAATCTATTTGAGGTTGAGGGGCATGAGAACAATTTTCAATCGCAAAGCTCTCAATTGCTCCTACATGTTTACGAGGATCATGTTTCCGGTAAATTGCACTGTTATCTCCGGCCAAAGAACTAATTGGGGTATTAACAGGGAGAGACCGAGAAGAAGTTAAATGGTTTGCAGATAGCCCAGACAATCCAGACTCGGAGCACGATACAGCACTACTAGAAAATGATCTTCCCTGTTGATCCACAGTTCGCTGAATGATACAACCGTAACCAGACTCTGGAAGATGCAGAGCAGTAGCTTGGCCATTAGAAGCACCATCATCCTTCAATTGCATGCTACTCATCTGATGCACAAAAGAATCCATTTTGACGTAGTTAGGATCTTCTTAAGGGAGAAACGTTACAGATGCCTCAGCCTGATGAGGATGGTGCTGAGCAGATGATCACTCACAACTCTATCCATCGTGAGTCATGGAGCAATTGTTTATTTTGCACAAGGGCGACCTAGCCTCCGAGATGTCCTCATTCACAGTTCTTAATTCTTCCTTTCCAAGTGTTCGGACTGCATTCGTCTCCCACGTAGTTCTTGCGTGCCGGCCAGGCAAAAGCAATCTCTGAAAATCAGCGTACTTAAAGTTACAACACCAATTCGTGTGAAAAGGATAACGCTGTCTTGTGTCTTCTCTGACTCTCTGACATTAGTTAGGCCTCGCTATTCTTCCCACGACTCCTTCCGACCAGCACAACACAATACCAACTCAGTCAATGTTGCGAGTAGTGGTCGCAAAAGATCCTTGACCCTCTAAATAAAGGCACTTGAGCACGTTCGAGGATTAAAATACCTATCTCTACAACTGAACTACGCTAAGGTTAAAAAGAAAACAACTTGGAGATTGTGATTAAGAGCGTATAAACAAAGGAATGTTCGGAATGTTGCCGATCCCCATTACAGTCGATTCGGTAGTTATCAACTTTCGACTCTCATCGAGAGTGAGCGGATAGAGGCTAGTATGAAAAACTTACTTTACAGAACAAGAAAGCAATATTTTTTATAATAATTACAGGAAAGAACTGCATGTTATGAGAAATTTTGCTAAACAGAAAATATGAGACCAAAGCAAATCAACAGTCTGATGATGGTTTTAAAGGTTTTGCCGCTCTTGGGTAGCTAAATGTGAATTGGTGCCGTGATGCGTGATGCGGTTTTAATTTTCACCTTAGTCAGAAAAGCATTCGATCCTGAAAACAGAAAGTAGATGGTTTTGGTCAGAGATACCAGAGATACGTACAGCGAAATTGATCATAGCGCAGGCTGCGTTGTGGTGGGGCGGTAGTGGTGATTTGGTGGTGGTGGTAGCAGTAGCAGTGTAGAAAGTGGGATAGCGCATGCCAGTGTAAATGCTATCCGTGTTTTCAATTATTAAGGCTTAATTTATGTATTTACGCTGTTTGCTTTGTGCTTTTTAGAACAATTTCGGGATATTTCTCAAGTTTGTCACATATTTGTGTCACGTCAACAGTGTTGTTAAAGGCGAATAGCAAATATTTAGGTTACCAGTCCATCATGAGTTTCTCCTCGGCTCTTGGTGAGTAAGCTGTCATCGACTTCCATTTTATCTTGCCCGGATATACGAGTCTATCTTTGATTAGATGTTACAGATATTGCATTTCTTTAATTATTTATCATTGAAATGCATGATTGCTCTTAAATTTGTTAATTGGAGGTTATGTATTTACTTTATCATCAATCTTCCTCAATGTCATCAGCCTCTTCAACCTTCCTGCTTTTAAAATAATGTATATTCATCTGCCTCTTTGTCGGAAAACAATAATTCATACACACATTCCTTCACAATTGATAGCACATATTTTATCTGTTTGACAGGTTATTTTTAAAGAATGATTTTCTCTGTTCTCTTGTAATTCATTTTACCTGAATTTGGAAAATATTTTAAATGGCGCAATCATTATCATAACATTTTACGTTGTGAGGAAGTTTAGATGGATCTGTCACTGAATAGCCTGTTCTCTTGAAAGCCTTCTTTCGTAAAGCTCTTGACGTGACTTTGATTTTTTGTTCTGTTTACATACTTGGTTTAAGGTTTACATGGTGAAAAAGAGAGAAAGAAATCTGAATATTTTGGTTAGATTTCATTCTCTTTCAATCTTGTTCTCTATCCCTCTTTCTTTCATGTTCAAGAGCCTTGATGCTGAGCTGTTTAACTCCTTATCGCGGGCGGGCCACAACGAAAGACGAGTGTCTGTGGTCGAAAAGTGCACTCTGGACCTCAAAAAATAAAGAGTCTTACAGCCGACATGGCCATAAGCGGACCAATGCTTGGCGGCCGTCTATCTTTACCTCTCAATTGGCACTCAGGGTCCAACCAGCGAGGGAGCGAGATGGCGATTCTAACTGCGCAGTTCGCGCATCTAATGCCATCTCGGGCCAAAAGAATAGGAGGAGGGCACGTTCAGGTTCGGTAGGTAAAATGTCACAGTAGCGAGTGACCCCTCCCCCTATTGCCCTCTTCCCCTCTAGAGCGACTAGAAAGAACTCCCCCCATCCCCATATCACGACAGTCGAGTCCGTGACATCCTTTTCACCCTTTCTGAAAATGAAATTTAAAAAATTAAAAGGTACAGTATTTATCCTGCGGGTGCGGGCTCGGCTAGGACCAGCGCAAGAAACAGCACATGTACATTCTGATACTCATGTTCGGCTGAGATAAAGAGAAAGAGAAAGACAGCGCGCGCCCAGCTGGAGTGACCCGGCGACAGTCACTGGCAACTCGTCGCGGGGAGGCACGGTGGAGGGAGTGCGGGAGGGGGGGGGGCTTCCCCCGACCCGGCCGGCCGCGGCCGCCCATAGGCCCATAGTCCACTCCACCACCGTCTGACGTCTGACGGGCCCGCGCCAGAGGTACCGACACCGCGGCTCGGCTGCGGTCGGCCCATTCATTCATTTTCCCTCCCCGGTATATTGCTGCCTCCTCTTCCCTTCCCTGGCAAAGGATCATGTCTCTCTCCCTCCTTCCACCTACGCGCCGCACGCGGGTGCGCGGGTATCCCGCGAACAGCTGATTTCCTCGTGGCGGCCCGGCCCGGCCCGGGCTCGGACCCCCGCCCCGGCTCCTCCGCTACCCTCAGCGAGAGTCACTTCGAAAAATCATTGTGCAGCCCCCAAAAAATCATTTCAAAAATCAAAAATAAAAAAAATCACAAAAATCAAAATAAAATTAAGTAGAAAGTTGCATAAACATCCGAAAAATCGAGAACAAATGAACCCAAAACTGAGAAAAATGGGAACAAAACAAGAAAAAACACATTTTTTTTTTTAAAAAAAAGCAACATATTATTTCTTTTTTTATCTCGTAAAAAATCAAAAGAAAAATCAAAATCAAAAATCAAAAAAATCAAAAATATCATTGTACAAGTTTTATATGAGTGATCCCCCCCTCGACCCTTGATCGTACTCAGCCCCACCGCACTCCCCCTCCCGCCTGCCTATGCCGTCTGTTTCCGAAGATCGCTCTCGTACCTCCGACCTCGTCGCACTCATGACAGAGCCCAATGTTGGGGGCCGCAAGCCGCAAGGCCCCACGCGAGGGCGACACGGACGGAGGCGCGAGAGCTTTCTTCGGAATCAGCCTGCTGTGGTCTGATTCAGCTAATGCCTTCTTAGCGATAGCTGGCCGCCTCGCGGGCCTCCTCGCTCGCACGCTCTTCTTGCATCTCAGGATACGGCGAGAGGCACGCAGCGCGTGGCGTGAGGTACAGAACTCGCGAGGCGGCCAGCCATCGATAGCGCGTTTGCTGAATTAGCCCACAGCTCCCACCATCCCGTACCCGCCGCCACCCCCACCCACCCCCACTCACCCCCCACCCACCTCCACCCACCCCGATCTCATGTAGTGGACTACCGGAGTGTGCGTCGGCGGCGAAAGAAGTGTGCTGTACTCGGGCCTGTCTCACCCTCACGCCTTACGTAAGAGAGCAGGGGAGAGGGGCAGAGGTGTCCACGCCCTCTCCCTCTCTCGCTCACGCGCTCTCCCTCACGCCCCTCCCACCCCTTTCTCTCTCTCTCTCGCTCTCACCCCCACCCCTCTCACTCTGGTGGAATCACTGCGCGGCGCGGCGGGTTGGTGGTCTGCAAGGCTATCACGTTCCGTTTTCGCCATGGCGCACTGGAGCCGGCTAGACGGTCTAGACGGTCGTCCGTCCCCCACTTTCCCAGCGTTTCTCGCGTTTTCTGCCAAATTTGAGAGGGTAGGGGGAGAAAACGAGGAAACAGGGAGGAATGCGCAGACTACTTGGCTTCTGTTTCTGCCTACCGTCGCTGTACTTGTCCGCAACAGTGAGAAACAACGAGAGAAATGGTGGGAGGGGGGGACGAGGGACCGTTTAGACCGTCTAGACGGGTTCGAACGTACGGGCTAGCACCGGAACGTGATAGCCTTGCTGGTCGCGTCGTCGCCTGGCCTGGCCTCACCCGCGCGGCGCGGCGTCCGCAGAGGTCAGTCAGCTTTTGAGTGACTGAGTGGCGTGTGTTGGCGCGGCGCGGCGAGGAGGTGGAGGCGTGGGGAGCCAGTCGAGCCGAGCCGAGCCGGGCCGGGACGAGCCGCGGAGTCAGTCTGTCAGTCAGTCAGTCGGCCGCCGCCGGGCCCTTCTGTCAGTCGCAGCAGCTGGGCCGCTCAGCTGACACCGTATCGCCTGCGTGCCAGGTAATTGCGAGACCTCCCTCATGTATACATCCGTCCTTAATCTTCTCTTTGAAAATCTCGAGGTACTCCGGAAAACCAAGAGTTTGCAAGTAGATTCGTTATGTTCTGAATACTTCGAAGTATTCAGGGAAGAGTGCGTATCATATATCAAAAACAATGTCTGAGTTTTTTGAGGGAAAAGGGAAAACCTCGAAAAACTTCCTGATTTTGAGAAAAAAAACTCATCAGATTTCGAGACAGTGCCCTCCAAAAATTTCCCTCATATTTTAAGGGAACATCCTTAAAATCTGAGGAGTTTTTCTCAAAATCAGGGAGTTACTCAAAGTTTTCCCTCTTTTTCTCAAAAAAGCAGGCATTGTTTTGACCGTGTACCTGGATATGTTCGCAGTGAATAGTGTGTGCGTGCATGTCCAAGTACGCGCTATCTTCTGAATACCTTGGCATGTACACGTGTAATTTTCGTGTCATTTTTCGTGTGTGGCTGTGTGTGTGTGTGTGACGATCGGCACGTGCACAGGTATGCAGTAAATTGTGTGTACATGCCAAGATACACATGTAGACATCTATCCTTCCGTTGTAGATAGTCTGCATTCGTCTGTTGTTTTTTTTTTTCTGTAAACATGAAAGATATCTCTATCCACCAGTTGCTGCTAGAGTAGACATGAACTGAAAATAGAGGACTCAGGGTTGTTACAGGTCATGGAAAACCTGGAAGTCATGGAAAAGTCATGGAAAAAAATTCGAGTCATGGAAGTCATGAAAAAGTCAGGGAAATCAAGCGCCGAGTCATGGAAGTTTGTTAAATTGCAGTATCTCCCGTGTTCTCTGCACGCTAACTGGCAATGTACTTTTTCGTACATGTGAAATGTACGCATATAAACGTGCGGATTTATGTAAAAAATCGTGCAGAATTATGTAGAATATTGTACATGAATCTGTTTATTATTGTGCATTTTTTCGACATGTAATAAATTCTGCAGATCTATGCACAATATTTTACATAATTCTGCACGATTTTTTACATAAATCCGCACGTTTATATGCGTACATTTCACATGTACGAAAAAGTACATTGCCAGTTAGTGTGTGCCTGCCGCGCCGTAACAAAGGTTTTGCTCGAGGGGGTGCTGTCTTCTAAAATCATTGAACAAGGCCAAAAAAATCACGAAAAAAATAAAAAAAATAAAAATCACAATCAAAAAAGATAAAAAATAAAAAAATCACAGGTTTTCTCAGAAATCCTCCTGGCTGGAGGCTGGGGGATAGGCGAGGGGGCAACCACTCCCTATCCGGAGGGACACATGATTTCACGATTTATAAGATTTCTCCAGATTTCCCGAGATTTCTCGAGATTCCTCCTGCTCCGATTTTACCTGATTTCTCTGATTTTGTAGGATTTCTTCACATTGCGTGTGATTCCACCAGATTTCAACCAGATTTTAACGGATTTCTCAAGATGCCTTCAAGATTTCACGGGATTTCGAGAGATTTCGGTGAATTTCGTTTAGATGATTTCCAATAATTTCGGTGATTTCGCGAGATTTCAATGGGATTTCTCTGGGATTTCACCGGCTAGGGACACATGATTTCTTGAGTGGTTGCCCCCTCGGGGATAGGGCAAATACGACGCGAACCCGTCGCACTAAGCAGTCATCGTGGCGTCGTGGCTCAGTTGGTAGAGCGCGCAACTGAGTGGTCCGAAGTTCGACTCCCACTCGGGAAAGTGTTTTTCGCGCTTGACATTCCCTTTGGCCGCAGCTGGATGGCAGGTCAAATAGAAGTTGAACACGTCTCACCGCCGTTGGCTCGGTGGCTCTGGGCGTTGGGTCGCTTCCTGTTCTGGCTACGTGTCGGCACTCGGGGTTGTGGGTTCGAATCACGCGTACCCCTCTGAGGTAAGGCCTCTGAAACTGGGATCAGGAAGTCTAACGCCCTTGACACCGCTCGTACCTCTAGGGGTAGGCCAATGGTGGTACGGGGATCAAATCTGTCGAATTGCGCGATAGGATCGCAGTCAGCAAAGCGCCGGTTCCCATGGAACACCGAAGCAGTTGGCTGCCACAGGGGGTAAAAGCCCTGTGCCTGGCGGGAACCGCAACCTCCTTCGGGAGGTTTACTGCCGCAAAAATTTTCTATGTTTTCACGCCACCCTTTCAATTGCAGAGCAAAATTTGTTTCTGAAAAGTTTTAAAAATTATTTGAAATAATTGTGATTATTTTGCATTATTGCAAGTTAATTTCCAATAATTCGGAATAAATCGAAATAATTCACCGTAATTTACTAAAAATCCTATTTAATCATGTAATTGAGAGAATAATTTGGATCAGATGTGCGTGTATTTTCTGAGGTCATCCCGAACAATCAAGAAAAATATCGAAAGATCGAAAGATCAGAAAAAAGATAAAAAATCAACAGAAAAATTAAAAAGTCATTTTGAAATCAAAAAAATCAATCCAAAAAAAAAAAAAAAAAAACCGTTTGATTTTTTTAAAAACCTAGTCCTATATATGTCTGGGGGAAGGTCATGGAAAACCTCGAATTCAGTCATGGAAAAGTCATGGAAAAGTCAGGGAAATAAAAATTCCCGACTCTGTAACAACCCTGGGACTGCTGGCATCTGTTGCCGCTAGACTACATTGTTCAAAGTCTGGATTCCTTAAGGGGGGGGGGGGGGGTAAAGTGAGATTTGGCCTTTTATCATGCATCTTTAACGTTCAATACTGTCTAAAGGGTTGCTCTCAGTCTAATCTGGACCTTACCATTGAATTCCCCTCACTTTTCTGCTCCTTGGACTGTACTGGATTCCTTCCTAGTGACATTTTCCTATTTTAGCTAATTGTTTTGAGTTTAGTCGACATTTGGGTTAAAATTCTTGCGCGCATGGTTTCTCAGCTAATATTGTTTCCAAAAATCTGAAAAAACTTTCACACTTAAAGATGGCCAAAATGAAGAACTTATAAGCGGCAGATCTCAAAGAAATCCATTCTGTGATTTTTAATCAACAAATCAAGATTCATGACAGTTTTCATGCCGTTTTCTGACATTTCATTGACCATTACTAAATATGCAAATTTTTTTTGGACAAAAACGCCTTTATAAGTTCTAGCCAATACCTGAGTGGTCATTTTAAGCTGTCGAACAAAATTCTATCTCTAACGTAGCCTGAGATATCATGCGCGCAAGCTCAAAAAAAAAAGGTTCTGAGAAAAACAGCTCCAAAGTTATAAATATTTTTTAACACTATTAATCACTAAAATTCTCCTGCAGCATAGCTAGGCCCTCCTTCCTGTTCACGTTGCTTTCCCTCCGCTCCGGCGGAGCCCGCTGGCGCGCGAAACTCAAACGTTTGTAGCGCGAATGGACCAAACAGGTCGATTTAACGGTATATGTTCATTTTGCGGGAATTCCCAGTTTTGCAGAACTTCGAATAAAAAATTCCTACGTCGATTTAAGGGTGCTGTGGGGCCAAATATGGTCAGGAACAGTTGTACCAAGGTCCAAAAAGTCGAAAAAAAAATAAACAGAAAATCGATTTTTTTCACTTTACCCCCCCTCCCCCCCTTAATGGAGTACTCTGCAAATTTAAGTGTGATACTACATGCCAGTTTAAACTGTGAAACTTTAGTTTCGAAGTTACAGTTACAACTGCAAAACTCCCGAGTTTCGCTGTGTAAACTGCAAAAATCTCGAGTTCGTCAGTTTAAACTGCAAAACTAGTGAGTTCTACACTTTCGAGTTTTGCAGTTTAAACTGACGAACTCGTGAACTGCGAAACTAAAGTTTAGATTCGCAGAGTAAGTTGCGATGCATCTCTCTGTAAGCTACAGTAAATCAGAGTGCATCACCGTGGCTTGCGGTGAAAATTCAGCTACAGTGAAATCATCGTAAGCTTGCACAGCACTGCAAACCGATTCAGCCGCAAAAATCCCATAATTGTGGATAAAGTGTGTATGCAACGATTGATTAATCGGAAGGCAAGTCGATGACGGCGCAGCCGCATCGACTTCAATCGCGATAATTGCAGTCATCGACCGATTACGATTGATTTCGACCATCACATAGGCCTACCTTTTTAAAGTAGGCATTTCCCTCTTGTCTAGGAGAAGTTCTAGAAGTGACAAATATCCCTGGCGACACAGGTCGTCTCCACTAATTGCACGGAGAATACGACGTCTTGGTTTCCAAGCAGTTTTGGAAAAACCAAGCAGCTCCTTTGGAGAAAATTGTGTATTTTTGTAAATTGTATTTTTATAAATATTATTATTGTGGGTTTCCGGGTCTGCTTCAAAACCAAGACGAAGTTTTCTCCGTGCGCGCCTCACGACACTCTGAAAATAGAAGGCTATCCCGCCGCGTCCGGCCGGAGGACGAGCCGGAGCGGAGCGGAGCCTCCCCTCCCCCATCTCTCTCCTCCCTGGGCAGGGGCGCGGAATGCGGCGGACTTATCTTGAGCTGTCAGTTTTTTTTGATCAGCTAGCTCCCACCCTTTCAGATCAAATACACCTCATTTTCGGCGAATGCTTTAAGCAGTCATCATGGCGGGGTTGAAGTTGAAGTAGGACGACCTGAGGTTCTGCAGTTTACCCGCGCGGTCGAGAACGCCACACTGGTGTGCAATTGCCAACCGCCGTCCAGTGAGACGAAATTGCGCGCGCGGAGAAACTCGGATGCAGGGACGTTCCGTTTCAGTCCGAGGAGTTCCCTCAACAGAGCTACTGGCATTTCGTCGCGGTCTGAGACAGAACGGGTAGCATAGCGGCACCGCGCGCTGCGGACTTCCCTGCGGCGCACCGCGCCGGCCCCTCACGGCACGTGGCGGCGTGGACCCATCTGCCAGCGTTTCCTCCTTTTTTTTCCTTTCTTGTTTTTCTTCCGTTGGTATTGTCTCGCCTCGCACTCGCGCGCATTCGGCAGGAATTCACCCCGCGTCATTTAAAGAAGCTCCTCGACGCGCGTCACCTTGTTCAAGGACCCGCTCACGTGCATTCACGAACCGGAGCACCCTGCAATATTTGGATAGATTTATCAGCCAGCTCAGTGATGACCATAAAATCTCATTGGAGACAGACGAGGGGGCCTAAATCGAAGAGTCACATTAAATTGTTAGATATTGCTCGTGTAAATTGTGTACTTCGTTTTGACATAAACGCCTGTGAAACAGGCAAAATGGCTCTCTGTTGGCAAAAAACGTAGACTTTGAGATTGCCCAAGATTTTCTTACTTGTTACTCTCCTTAACGATGTTTGTTTCAGCTTTCCACTCTTTTTCTCCTGGGTGAATCTTAAGTCGGGGTTCAAACGGCGGCCGGCGGCGGTTCCAGGCCATCGTTGTCGCGGCTTGACGGTGTCATACGCGGGCGGGTGCATTTGAAATTAAACTAATCGCCGCTGCTCATGTGTTTGGACCAGCAGAGGGGCGGGCGGGCTGGGGGGGGGGGGGGGGATCCGTTTTGGCCGATTATGGGCGGGTGGCGTGACCTTGGGGCGGGTCGTGCCCGCGGCCTGGCCCGCCCGCATCTAGCCCCGTTATGCGGTAATCTTATCGCCAAAGGGAGCGCTATGGGCCACCGCATTTCGGTGGCGTGGGGCGGCGTGGCCACCACGTGGTCGCGTGGCTGCGTACCTATCAGGTCGATCGTTATACGATGCCGCAGCAGCCGGCCGGCCCGATCGGCGAGCCAGAGGAGGTTTACTTCATTGCAGTCAGCGTGTGGAAGCAGGAGCAGGAAACTGGTTCTGCTTCGGAAATGAGGATGAAAAGTAATAGGAGACAGCGACGTGTTAAAAAGAGAGGATTCTGTTTCCTGCCGCGACAGCAATCAATTGAGACTTCTTAAACGCGTACAGTCGTATTGTTTCATTTACTGCGTCTTTATCGTGCAGGACTTTTTATTTGGATGGGCGGAAGGTTCGCTCTTGCTCTTTATGTACAAGATGCCATTTGCAAGTAAACACAAGATATTTAAAAAAAAATCTGTTTTTGGAAGAAACGGGTGAAAAAAAAAGGGAAGAGAAAAAATTTAATAGGCTAGCTAGGAATGAATCCAAGGCGGTCTTAAATCATTTTAAATTTGATGCGACGGCTAGTTGGTCCCGCTGCACTTTTTGGGCCCCACGCGGGCGTGGCGTGAAGTAGTGGTATAGCGCTGCTCGCGACTGACCGGCTGACCGGCCAGCTGGGCGTTAGGCCGCTGATGAATTTTCATGCGAGTTGACGCGGAGCAAGTGCTGCGGGGAAAGAGCATTGGCGAGGCGGGGCGCCGGCCACAAGCCACGCGGGCGGGCGCCCCGCGGGGCCCCACCCGGTGCTGACAAACCTCCCCCGACGTGACGTCACGCGCTCCGCCCTGCGCCGCCGACAATTATTCTCCTTCCTGTTTTAGTCGCCGTGCCCCGGCGTGCCCCGCGCTGTCCTGCTGGTCTTCTGTACACGCTAAATTTTATGAACTTTTTTTATACGCTGCTACCGATTTCTGTGAGCATGCTCTATTTATGAATAATTTTGTGCCCAGTTATGAACAAAATGAGCCGACTTTGAACAATTTTCTTCATAATTGCGCTCAAAATTATGCGTAAGTAGAGCATGTTTACAGTAATCGGTAGCTCACTGTGAAAAATATCCTCGTGAATTTACGGCATTTTTTGTAATTTTGATTTACAAATTATGTCGCAAGTTTACGACAGCCCATTCTGGCTTGTCGGTCAATTCCAAGTCGATAGGGAGAGCTTGTAAATTTACAATTTCAAATCGTAATTTTACGACTTTTATCATGAAAAATTTTCCCGTAACCCTTACGAGTATTTTTCACAGTGCTGCGTTTAACAAAAGTTCATAAGAATTTAGTGTGTACTGTCCTTCCCTGCTGCACCTCTTGTACTTCCACCACTTCCTGCGCCAACAGACGACTGGTGCACCTCTCGTTGTCGAGCCTGCCGAGACTGATTCAGAACATCGCTCTCATGCCGTTGTCCTTGTTGCACTCGTTGAGCAACCCCGTCCCCTAGATAAGTCTCCTTCGTGAGTGCGACTAGGACAGAGGCGGGGGGCGGTGTTCTGAATCAGTCGGCGGGCGCGATCGCAGAGACAGTAGTGGTGGTGGTTTGTGGTGGTGGTGCCAGAGAAGTAGGCGACATATCGTATGCGAACCAGTGGTTCCGGAGAAGGACAGGCAGAAATTTACATGAAGCCATCCGTGTGTGGCAGGCGAAGATACTCGTCCGCCTCAATGTTTAGGTGTTTTCATCGTATTCTTTTGCGTGCTTTGCTTTACCTACTTAAATCTGGTAGCGTTGCGTGGAGCAGGCAGCTGAGCAGGCCGCGCCGCGCGCCGTGCGCCGCCACCGGACCGCGCCGAGCAGAGCGAGCAGAGCGCCTGCCGTGGCGCGGCTAGGCCACCCCGTCACACCTGCTCTCGGCGGGCTGCCTATCTACGCAGGCGGGCTAAGCTCGGCCTAGAGTCCTAGAGTGACAGAGAAACGCCAAGGCGGATAATGCGCGCAGCAATCCCTCATACAGCTTCCCCTGTGCGCTAAAAATAGCTGCCGATCTGATTCGGAAGAGCGTTCTCTCCTCGCTGCGTGTCTCTCTCTCTCTCTCTCTCTCTCTCTCTCTCTCTCTCTCTCTCTCTCTCTCTCTCTCTCTCTCTCTCTCTCTCTCTCTCTCACACACACACACTCTCTCTCTCACACACTCTCTCTCTCTCTCTCTCACTCTCACTCTCACACACTCACAGACACACACCTATACGGCGCACCCCATTTGCGCGAGAGTGACAGCGAGCAGAGCGCCTGCCGTGGCGCGGCTAGGCCACCCTGCCGCACCTGCTCTCGGCGGGCTGCCTATCTAGACAGGCGCGCTATGCCTTGCCGGCCAGGCCAGCTGATACTGATTCAGGAAAGAGCGCTCTCTCTCTCTCTCTCTCTCTCTCTCTCTCTCTCTCTCTCTCTCTCTCTCTCTCTCTCTCTCTCTCTCTCTCTCTCTCTCTCTCTCTCTCTCTCTCTCTCTCTCTCTCTCCAAGAACGCCAAACATTTGCGTCTTACGTCAAACGACGCCAATATTGGGCGTTTTTCATGAATGCCGGAAATTTGGCGTCATTCGACGCCAACCAGTTCAGAATGAGGAGAGCGCGTTCGTCTGAATCAGTCTGCTGCTGCAGCGCCAGCCACTGCGCTTCGCTCCGGGTCCGATAACGCTCATGCCCATCCGAGGGGCAAACAACTCTTAAGTTTTTGTGCACCTCATAATTCAGAGAAAATCAGAAAAAATATCACTGAAAAATGTAGAAAAGTCGGGACAATTCACAAAAAATTTAGGTAAAATTCATGCCAAATAAGTTCTCAAAAATTCAATAAAAATTATCAGAAATTGCTCGCCAAAATTCAGAGTTGTTTCCCCTGGATTCCCATTCCATCGTCTCGTGCACTGTCTTTTCCTCCTCCCCACCTCGTTGGACCCATCCTGTGGGTGGGCCGGGCCATCTGAAGGTGACTGAGAGACGGTCTGATGTCGGCCGCGTTGCGGTGCAGCGGCAGAGGCGGTGGCGCCTTGACATGCATCGCGACTCACCGCCCCGCGCACCGCGCACCGACATTGACACGGGTGTTTGTGACCTTCGCCGAGGGGAGAAGGTGGGAAAGAAAAAAAAAGACTGCGAGTGTGCGCCGGCAGACGCATCTTTTCAGTTTACATAGTGCTGCCATAAATATGTAGTTGCTGATGCTGCCGTGCCCGCGGATACCGCCACTATGGGAGGGCATACCCGCGACCCGCGCCGCCTAGCCCGGGCTAAACCAGAGTGCAGAGGGCGAACAGAGTTGGTGTGCGGGGCCAACTGCGAACTCACAGCGGCCATATCGAGGGGTACTTCACTCTCAAAAATCAGTGTACACCTCTCGAAAAAAAAATCAGGAAAAAATCAAGGAAAAGATCAGATAGTATCAAGAAGAATGAGAAAAATCAGTAAAATCTAAAAAAAAATTCAGGAAAATCGGTGCACGCTTGAGTTTATACTGAAGGACCCCTCGGGCCACATTCAGGTCATGTGGAATGGTCTGTTCACGCACTGGTGAATGTGCTTCAGTTAAAGGTGTCTAACATAGTTCGTTATTTTTTAAAACTCAAGTTGAAGTTGATTGCTGCGGGGTCTCGGCTGGTCTTCAGGCTTTGCCTCTTTATTGGCTGAGCCGCGCGAGACTCTGGCGGGCGCTTCGAAGCGGTGCCCGGCGGTAGCCGGCGGTGCCAGTCTGATTGCGAGTCTCAATCATGGTCACAGCCTCCCCTCCCCATTATCGTCTGGGGGCGGCTGGCGGCTGGGGATGCTTTATCGCCGTGAAGGAGGAGGGCGTTTCCTTTCTTGTTGGTCAGCAGCGGTGGGGCTTACTGCGCCGCGTGTTGAGTAATGTCGCGGGGCGGGGTGGGGCGGGGTCCCGGCCCAGCAGCTGGGTGGGGCGGGGCGGGGCGTGGCGGACAGGTGTAAACAAGAAGACGAGACGTGCGGTGCGCCTGCGTCACACATTCGACCGAGGCTCCCCGTTCGGTCTCTCCTCTCTTCCCGCGCCTCTTGTGTGATATGTCTCTCTCTTTTTTTGTGTGTAAGCTATTGCCTCTCCCGAACACACACGGTCCATCTCACCGCGCCACCTCGGTGCCGCACGCGCCCATCCTGCCTCTCTCTCTCTCTCTCTCTCTCTCTCTCTCTCTCTCTCTCTCTCTCTCTCTCTCTCTCTCTCTCTCTCTCTCTCTCTCTCTCTCTCCCCCTCCCTCCTCCCTCCTCCCTCCTCCCTCCTCCCTCTCTCCCTCTCTCCCTCTCTCCCTCTCTCCCTCTCTCCCTCTCTCTCTCCTTGGCAGCCGAGTTATAAAGACAGACGAACACTCTCTCGCACCTCCACCCTTGTCGCACTCGCGGGGAAGCCCCTTGCCCTACGTTGGGGGCCGCTATGAGTGCGACAAGGAACGCTCTCTCGCACCTCTTCCCTTGTTAACACTCGCGCGGGGAAGCCCGCTGCCCTACGTTGTGCGACAAGGAAAGAGGCCGGTACCAGAGCGAGACCACTTCTCTGGGCGATTAGAAGGTGCCATTCTTCTGGGTCGTCGCTTTGTCGCGGGACCCGCGGGACGGTCGGGACCAGCACCATTGTTGTTCCTATCCCTCCTCCTGTCCATCGCGGTCTTCCCTCTCCCTCTGCACCATGCGCCTCCGCCGCTCCCCCTCTTTGCTCGGTCTGCTGCATAAGGTGATGGGCTGCTATACATTTATACATGCATGACATCTTTTTCTTCTTTTTTCGTACACGCGCGCGCGCGCATGTCGGTGTGCTGTCGCCTGCGAGCACGTGTGGCGCGCGGGAGTGGTCGGGGCGGGGCGGGGCGGGGCGGGGCGTGGCCTGGCGTGGTGGGCCGAGTCGGGGGTTGAGTGAACTCACCCCTGGCTGGCCTGAACGTGAACGAGGTGTCTTAAACTCAGTGGGTGCGGCGGGTGGCGCGTGTCTATCATGATCCATGTTTCAACACGGCAGCGTGTGGCCACATTGTGGTCGTGCCGCTCTCGATGTGTTTGGTGCGTGACGCACCGGAGGTCGTGCTGCGCGCGGGATGCGCGAGGTCGTGCGGCCGGTGGGCGAGGTGCAGTCGATATGCGTCATTCTCTCTCTTGGCCCAGCCCAGCCTCATGGCGGTGCGCCTTTCTCTGGAAATATTTCCGCCGCGCCAGCCGCGCCGCCGCCGGTTACTCGGAGGTCGTGATGTCAGACGTGGACCCGGCTGGCCCCACCCTGCCCCTCCCCACCCCACCCCACCCCACCCCGCTGTTACGCCGTGACGACGGCCCGGGCGCGGCCCGCAGATCCCGTAACGGTGTGCTCGAACCCGAGGCGCGGTTTGGCCGGCCTATGCGGCCTGGCCCTCTTGACCCTGCTGCAGATTGCTTGCCAGAACACAAAATACCGAGGAGGAAACTACTCTAAATTTTGGTGCACAAGTTTTGTGAATTTTTGCTTGAATTTTACTTGAATTTTCCTGAATGTTTCTGAATTTTTCTGAATTTTCCTAATTTTTTTATTTCTTTTATTTTTTATTTTTTTATTATGAGGTTTTCAAAAAATTCAAAGTTGTTTCCTCCTCGCACAATATTCTTCCGAACACTGTGGAAAATATTTCCGTAGATGTACAATATATTTTGTAATTCACTATTTACAACATATCTCGTACATGTACGCTTTCGACTTTGTTGCTCACAAATCGATTTTGAGTTGGTACGTATATAGTTATGAAAAATTTACAATATGAATCGTAATTGTGTGGAAAATTTTCCCGTACCCGGTACAAGAATTTCTTACAGTGGTCGCGCGTGTACATAGCGGCGGCCGCATCCTATACGTCGCGTGTCCCTTGTCACGTCCACCTGGTCTGGTCCGCCGCGAGGAGGCGACGAGGCCCATCGGTCATTCAAGCAGGCAGGCGTCAGGCCCGCGTCGAACCGAACAGACTTGTCAAAGTCGCTCATTACGTATACTTCGTGGTTAGGCCCGGTAAGACGAAACGCGTTGACGGCGCCCCCCCCCCTCCCCTCCCTTTTCCGATCGCCGTCAGTGATAGCGCGCGGGTGTCGGAGGTGATGCGGCTTGGCCCGCGGACCCGTACTGACGCCGTACCGCTGACGCTACAGCCGGCGGGGGGGGGAGTCACTTCTAAAATTCATTGTACTCCCCCCCAACCCTTTAAAACATTTTAAAAATCAAGAAGAAAAACACTGGGGAAAAATGAAAAAAGACAGGAATTTGGGGGGGGGGGGGGATCAAAATTTATCAAAACGTGACAGAAATTTTCCTTGAGAAAGGAAGGGTCACAGCTGCCGGTATCGCCTCCAATACCCTCCCCTCCGCTTCCCTCCATCCCCGGTAGCTCCTAACCCGTCATTCTCCTCCGACTCCTGGTGCGGTTGACATTGAGTGCTGATATATGGGATGCGTTTGCGTAAGTCGTTATTTGTAGATGCCCTAGTCCCACTCGCTGAAATCTTGTAAACCAAATTGCCGAAAAATTTGTGATTACCTGGAGTTTTAAGTATTACTTAGAGCAGGGGTGCCCAACTGGTGCCCGCCTGGCCCGCGTGCCACTCGGTGGCCCGCTTGAGGGCCAGCCGCCGGCACGCCAGCTACGCTCCGCCACCCCTACCTCTGCAGCGCTTCCCCCACCACTGGACCGTCCCCCACGCTGCCTCCCAGAGCGTTCCCCGCTCCATTCCCCCGTACGGCTGCATGACCCCCACCACACCAAGCGTTTCCGTGTAGGCCTGTCGAGGCGTGTTTGATATTGCGGCGCGGTTTATTGCTCCGGGGTGCTCTAGTATGGCAAATCGTCCAAAATTGCAACTTTCCTTCAAAAGGGACTGGGAACGCAGTTATTTCTTCGTCATAGAAGACCGTGTAGCGCAATGTGTCGTGTGCCAGTTCAAGTACGAAACTCTCAAAGAGTTGAATTTTGAGTGCCACTACCGAATATGCTTCGGATTGGGAGTGGGGGCAGCGGTGCTGTGGCGGAGTGTGGAGGAGTGAGTGGATGAGGGGACAGCGGGTTCCCCCACCACGCCGAACGCTACTTGTCTCTCTCGCACATCTCGCCCGGCCGGCCGATCTGCGGAGCACTGGCCCGCGGGCCACGAGCGCGGGCCAAAGTGGCCCGCCAGTTGGGCACCCCTGACTTAGAGATGTTACCCGATCACCTCGGTTTGGCTTCTACCTCTCTCGCGCCTCGCGCCCTAGGCGCGTGCCGGCTGATTGATTCAGAGGATCGCGAGGATGTAGCTCCGTCCTCGTCGCTCTCGTGTGTGGCTCGTCTTCGTCGCACTGCATCCTCGGGGTTGCGCCACCTGCCACCATTGGTGCGACGAGGACGGAGGTACGAGAGCGGCACTCTGCGTCAGTCTGCGGTCCCGCTGCCCCGCGGGCTGTCCTGCCGTCCTGTCCCGCTGACGCCCCACTCTGGTCCGAGGGGTCGTCAACTTCGATATTTCTACGTACTTAGGCTGACAATACCTCAAATAGAGCCCAAAAATTACATGTATTATTGGAAATATTGCACAAATGTCACACACCTTTCGTGATGTATTTGCTTCAAAAATGCCAATATTTCCAGTAATATTTAATGTTCCTCCGTTGTGCAAATAGTTGACGACCCCTTGCTCTGGTCTGGTTGCAGGTCTGCTCGAGGAGCATGGGTCCTCACGCCACGCACAGTTGTAAGGACTGTCTCCGGGGACGCATCATGTCCGGCGCAGCGCCGAGCAACGGCTCCGGCTCGGGCATGGACAAGCTGGTGCACAACGGCGCGCCCGGGCCCGACGGACCGTCGCCTCCGGGGGAAGTGCCATGTAAGTCTCAAAGACTGCCCGGCCCGGGTCTCGCGAAAATCGCGAACTTACGGTCTGCGCCGGATACAGCATTATTTTTGTGTTAGACGACAAATTAGTCGGCCTTAATCTTTCTCTTTATTTTGGGTGAACTTCTAGGAAGGAAATGGACATTGTAGTGGGTGGAGGTAACGCTGTAGTTTTTGTTTTACAGTCAAACGGTCTAAGCGCTTCAAGCCGTACACGCGGCCGTCAAGTATCCCTAAGAGTGTCAGCAATGCCATTGATCGAGAGCAGCAAGTCATGTGTGAGTTCTGTCTTTTGAAGAACAGACACGGAAATGGGCATGCATGGTAAAATTTGTCTAGCTTTATCGGAGGTTATCTTGCTGCAGAGTCATTCATGAGGGACCGAGAAAATTAATTCGGGAGCAACTTGGACTATTTGACTAGTACAAATGATTCTTTTATGAGTCAAAGCGCTTTAATTGTTTTCATATTCTACCAAATACATTCAAAATAAATTTTATTTCTGTGCATTGTGCTTGCCCCCTTTTTTTCTCTGCAGCAAGAAATTTCACTTACATAAGAGTTGGGCTGTCAATGAGATGTGATGCTGTGTTAGGTGGCATGTGGTTAATTGTTACTTCTGGTTCAGTGTTCAGTTTCTTCAGTGATGCAGGTGTTATATCCCCTCCAACTATCTCTTGAACAATGTGCTCGTGTCATTACAAGAGCTATCTACTGTGCAGCGCATCACCCCTTCATGCAGCAGCACTGCTGTTCCCACTCGTTTCTTTCAGGAATAGCTAGTTTGTCTGTTCAAAACATCAAATGTCACGTCTCTCGTCAGCTGTATCATTTCCTTTAAATAATTCTTTTAGTGAGGATGCTAATCAGCACCATGTTAAGGTTTTAGCTTTCCATTATTATTCCTCTAGGTTTATTTACAGGAGCGCTTATGTGATCCTGAGGCATTTCCTTATGTGTTTCAAACTTAGAGGAACAGAAGCTATTTTTAGTGGGTCCCAAGTTCTTTCACTCAGATTAAATCTTACATTATGCATGCAAAATCAGAGATGTGTCAAAGATGGTAAAGCTCTCTACACTGTTTTGAGATGCATCATGTCTTCCTGCCTTTGACAATGTGTTTATTCCTGTTAATGCAAAGTTCTGTGACATACAAGTAGATTTAAAACTTTTGTGAAGGAATCTTGTTTGCTCCACCAGTCAGTGAGCTTTATAAATTCGTGTCCAAGTTGGTGTCAGGAGCTTGTCGGTGATGGTCCTGCTTCAGCTTCTGTGGAATGAAAGTCACAGCCTCATCTGCATGTAGTTTTGTACTGTTCTTTCGTTTAACTCAACTTGAAGCTAAAGTGCAAGGTTACATTGTATTTTATCTATCTATACACTTTAAAGTCAAGATGGAGATGTTACATTAATAATTGTGATACTTCAACAATCATTGGGGGATTATATGGAGTCTGCCTTCATAAACAGTCCATATACGTACATTATACAAGTATTATTTATTGCAGCAATGCCATGGTTTGGAATGGACATAGGGGGCACCCTAGCTAAATTGGTCTACTTTGAGCCTAAGGACATCACACCTGATGAGGCAAACGCTGAGGTGGAAACTCTCAAAAATATCCGTCGATACTTAACCAAGAACTCAGCATATGGAAAAACTGGTCACAGGGATATTTACCTGCAGGTAAGCCCTTTTGTTAAAAAATCATATTAATTTTTTTCATTTACAACTTTTTAAAGAAATGTTAATATCCTTTTTTCATTTTAAATTTTAGATGGACAATGTTGAAGTTAGAGGAAGGAAAGGCTCATTGCATTTCATCCGATTCCCAACAAGCGAAATGGGTAATTTTTTGGAACTTGCAAAATCAAAAGGTATGGCTACCTTGGTTACCACAGTCTGTGCCACTGGAGGTGGTGCGTTCAAATTTGAAGACTCATTTCAAAGGGTAAACTAAACTTATTTTTTGTTAATTTTTCTGAGACATGACAAAAACTTAATGTCTGGCTATTGTAACTAGAAGATACATTAACATCCTACATTTTTCTCCCCTCTTCCCCCCTTTCCCCTTTTTTCAGGAAGTTAATATGAAATTAATGAAGTTTGATGAGTTGGATTCCCTTATTCGAGGCATTCTCTACATTGAAACTAACAATCCCAAAGAGTGTTATTACTTTTCTGATCCAACGTCTGATGAAAATTGCCAGAAAGTTCCTTATGATCTATCAAACCCATATCCATTCCTGGTAATTATGCAGTGACAACTTTTCACTCATAACGCGTCGTTCTTAAAAATGAAATCAATATAGAAAAATAGTAATGAAATTGCCATAATTTTCTTTTTGTTTTGCAGCTTGTTAATATTGGATCTGGTGTTAGTGTGCTAACAGTGCATGGGCCAAACCAGTACAAAAGAATAACAGGAACAAGGTATTACAAGCCTCTCTAGTTTAAGTTTTCAAGCTGCGTCTTTCAGAAGAGAGTGCGTGTCTAGAAATCTAAAGCCTGTGCTGATAGGTTCCATGTGACACGCATAGCTTTCTCTTATCTGGAAGCAGCTATTGCAAACCATTGGAATTTATCATGTAATATTTGTCTGTGGTGTTACAGCCTTGGTGGAGGTACATTCCTTGGCCTATGTTGTCTGCTGACAGGCTGTAATACATTTGAAGAAGCCATTGAACTAGCTACTGGAGGTGATAACACAAGAGTTGATAAATTAGTCAAAGATATATATGGTGGAGATTATGAAAAATTGGGCTTACCAGGCGACCTTGTTGCAAGCAGGTGAGAATGTCATGTGTTATTCTTTTTAACTGAGTAATCAAGTACTTGGATATTATTATCATTATTCAAGTTGAGGCCAAGCTAACTTCTTTTTTTTCTTCTTCTTTTTTTCAATTAAAAAATGATAATTATTATTATTATATTTTTTACAGTGTATATGTTACAGCTAATACTCGGTGCCCGGTTACTTCATGAATTACGGTAACCGGGCACCTAGTATTAGCTGTAACATACACATTAGTTTGTATGTTTGCTTTGTGTACTGTGTTGCATTGGGGTGTGCTGTGTAAACCTATGTTTACACTTTGTGGTTAAGGATGAGTGTTGCAGCTGCAGCTCATTAGTTAATTCTAAAACTATGTGTGAAATCTGAAATATTCAAACCCTGGGGATAAGCTCATGATTCATTGATAATTTTCTTTTTTCTGGTTATACATGAAATGCTAACAGCTTTTTGTGTGTTATGTGCTTAGTGGGCTAGAACAAATACTTATTGTCGAATTTAAGTTTTATGGGTGTGTGCAGCTTTGGACAAATGAACACAAAAGAGAAGAGAGCAACTGTTTCCCGGGAAGACCTCGCCAGGGCAACTCTTGTGACCATCACCAATAACATTGGCTCAATAGCAAGAATGTGTGCCTGTAATGAAAAAATCAACAATGTAAGTTCAAGAAAGCACCACGCATCTGTATGCATTTACAAAGATTATTTGTTCTATATCTTGTAATAAGTATTTTCTGGGAAGCCAGCTGTTTTATAGTTTGTTCTTTCTTCTCCTTTGCAGGTGGTATTCGTTGGTAACTTTTTAAGAGTAAACCCTATTTCAATGAAGCTGTTGGCTCATGCTATGGAGTACTGGTCAAAAGGCACACTCAAGGCGCTCTTCCTTGAACATGAGGTAAACATTTTTAATCCAATTTTTTTTCTCTCAATGGTTTAGGCCACATTTTAATTAAAACCTGTTACTGTCAGGGTTACTTTGGAGCAGTTGGGTGCTTACTGGGCTTCAATGGTTTCATCAGCTGATGCCAATGCAGGGCAGGGGTTCCTGGTCTGCTGACAACCCAGCACATTCCTGACATTCAGTACCTGCCTTACCTTCTTTAAGTGAATTATTTCGATAATGTTATCAGAGAAATGGAGACCATGATTTTGTGTTGCATGTCTTATGATTATGCTTAATTTATTCACTTGTGAAGAGTTGAAAGCAGTGACTCTTGACAGTGACGGTGACTCTTTCTCTGCGTCGAATTGAAGGGTAATGTTCCAAGAATGTTATGATCTTGCACCTACATTTTTGCCTCAACCAATGATTATGTTTTCCTATCAGCGTTTCTAAAAGAACGTCTGTATTTCCAATTTAGATCTCCATATGTCTTTTTGTAAAGATAGTTTCCTATTGGTTCCAATTTGCTTTCAATACAAATATTTATGTATTGAGTCTTGTTTCAATTCAACTAAATTTCTTTAGATAATACAGTTAAAAAGCTTCAATTTTAATGAACAAAACTAGAACTATAAGTGAATACAGTACATGTAAGATCTATCTACAAGTGTGCTGCTTTTTTTTGGCCAGAATTCCGTTGTTTTAAATATAGGAAAAGCATTTAGAACTTTCGTTTGTTTGTACCTTTCCAGTTACTTGCTATTGCTTTCATATTCTTACTGGCAGGCTCTTTTTCATGTAAATTGATTTTTTTTTATTCCTGCAATTATGTGCATCCCAGATTTTTAACTCTTTAATTTAATTCTGGCCATCGATTGGATTGATTTTGCTGACACTTAGTACATTTTGGGTTGCAAATAAATGATGGATTGTAATAAAAAATCAAACTTGCAAGCAGTTGAGATCTTCTAAAGGAAATTCTATAACTTTTTTTTTCCTGAATTTTATGGCTAAACTTCTGTGTTTCTGTACTTTATAAAAATGTTTCCTTTCTCATCTGTTATCTGTTTAAAAGTTTTGTGGTCAAAACTGATCTTCAAGAAGTAATCTGAAAGTTACCACTGCACAAAGACAAAAGAATTATATCTATACTGTCTGCTTGTGATCAATACCAGTATTTTATATTGTTTGGCACACAAATGAGCATTTTACATATTCCATAGATTTCCATTGCAATTTGTTTCGATTCAATTTTGTATTTGTCAAGGAACGTGGGTGCAGGAAGCCTATATTTTAATGTTTTAAAATCAATTTTTATAAAATCAATGAACTTTAAACAAAAAGTTTTTTGTTTCAGCTTCAAGTCAACTAACCTCTTGCTGGCAAGAGGTTGAGATTTTTTCTTGCGTGCTGGCTTTGTTTTTAGACTGGCTGTAAATTATAGGTAAACTTAGGGAACCACTGTCTCTGTTATTTCTGCCATTGTTTGAATATTTATTCATATTTTGGTAATGGCTACATTCCTTGTGTGTGTTGTGGTTCCTCTCATAAGTTTGTATACCTATGGATTACCTGTCAGTATTTCACCCGTTCTAGCTCAGATTTTTCTTTGATTATTGCCTGGGTTTTCCTGAAATCTAAGGTCATGGTGACTTATTGTAATGCTGTGGTAAGAGTTACTCAGCAAAGAATCAAGTGTCTTGGCTTTTTAATTAGTACCCAGTGCTGTGGAGTTGGCTAAACATTTATATTTGTTTAATGAGAAATAAATCAGCCCATGCTGTTACTGTTATATTTATGTGAGTCTTCATTTTATTTTAGACCTCTTCAGCCACCTCAATTTTAAGTACAGCTGTCTGGCCATAATGTTTTCTTCTTTTTCCATATCCTGTTTTAATGTTTGCTCAAAACCAATTGATGAATGTATATTGTTTTATGTAAGTGGGCTCTGTACCAAAGGTATATGTCATACTATATTTATTTTTTCAAATAAGGTCAAGTGTTTTTTCAAAACACCCAATCTTAAAAGAAGATATTGATCGGCCATTATCCTGTTGACATGCCGGAACGCATTTACGGTTAAATTGTTTGAATGGCTGCTTTTGATCCAGCTTAGCTTCATTTTATCTGTATGCTGGTTTGCCATATCATATATCATTTATATATCATATATCAAAATATTACTGCGCAGATTGGATCTAACTATATCCTTTTCACAAATCTGTTCAAAAACTTCATATTTATTTAGAAAACATCTTCATCTTCATCTGGAGAAAATCTCCTAGACCTAGTTAACAGTTGACCAGTTGTTTGCAATTGAGACTGTTGAACATATCAAATAGTGTTTGCCATATATGTTGCTTTGAAACTGTGATGTTTTGGAATAGAAAGGCCTTTTTGACTTTTATTTTTCATTTGTAGAGAGAGTTCTGTGGCAATAAAGTTTATTCTTTTACAAACAAGGAAATTTTAAGGCCTAGTGGCTTAAAAAATTTGGATTTTATGGAACTGTAATGAATAAATGGTCCAAATTCCATAGGGGTATGTCTAAGGCGCTTATTTATCGGCTGAAATAGGTAGTTTGTAACATAATAATAGTTCATTTGATTTGGACATGCTTTATTGTATCATACATATGAAATAACAAAATTGGTGATAAAAATTTTTCAATCGTGGCAAAATTTCTATGATTTCCACTTTTCATAGAGCAAGAAAGTAGTTTGTTACAATACATTTACTGGAATCTTAAGTGGCCTCTGTGTTAAAGAAAAATTTGACCGTGCTTGCTACCACATCTAATTTTCAGATTAGGCCAGAAGTTATTCACAAAATTATAAGTCTATCTGTGGCATTGATCACATTTCACAAAAAGGTAAAACACCATTTTGTGAAGTTACATGTTAATAGAAAAGGTAATGCAGTTTAGGATTAAGCTGGAACATTTTCTGCAGCTTACCTCATACGCAGTACAAGTCATAAGTGTTGTTATCCCACTTAGGTGTGGTAAGTGGCCGATGCTGTTGTTGTCTAAATGTATGCTGGAAACAGCTATTTTGCAATAAAAAATAGAAAACATTCTTCTCACATTACTCCTTTTGAATTAAGTGAAGATGAATGCATTTTGATGAGAAGGAAGAACTCATACTTGTGCAGAATTAACATTTTAATTGCCTCATGAAAATTTTCTAACAATAATAGTAATAAATAACAAACATTGGTTTGATACACAAACACACACACACATATACTTAAACATGGAAATAAATAAATAAATAAATTATTAAATAAATAAATAATTAAATAAATAAATAAATAAGTACATGTCTATGAGAACAGCAGCACTGGAATGTAAGAAAACCTAATTTCAAGTAACTTGGTAAAATTTGTATGACTTTGTTAACATTTGACTAGATATGATTATCAAAATCGCCCGGCTTGTTTCAGCCCTCAGCCCAGCCTAATGAACGAAACTCATGAGGCAGACCTTTGCTCTGGTGAGTGAAAACCAGTGAGGCAGTGTCGAGGCGGGGCGGGGCGGGGCGGGGCGGGGTGGGGCTGGCCGGGCCGGAGAGGCCGGGCGTGTCTCGTGTCCCTTTGCTCCTCCCTGTCTGTGAGGATTCGCACCGCACACCCTCGGTGTTGGCCGCAGGTCCAGGTCTAGAACGCCAGCCGTCTTATTCAGGAGATCCGTCCGTGTCGCACCTATGACGGCACCCTATGTTTGGGATGGCAGGGCCCCATGTGTGCGACAAGGACGAATGAGACGGCGCAGGGCGCGGAGGCCGACGAGCTTTCGACATCAGCTGCCGCTCCCTCTGGCCCATCTGGAGCCGGCCGCGTGCCTCAGCCGGGGCCCTGCCTGTCCTGGCGCTCGAGCGTCGCGGGCCTCACCGCTGTCCTCGTCGACGCCCGGGTCCTGGCCGGCCCAGAGGCCCCGCGGCCCCCACAGGACTCTCGGCGCCCCGGGTGCCTTGCCGAGGCCGGGGCCGGGGGCGGGGGCGGCGATGCGCGAGCTGCGGCGCGAGCGCGCCGCGCCGCCGCGGTCCGCCATCGCCACCACGTTGGCCCAGCCGTGCAGGAAGTCGCGGTACTTGATGAGAACGCCCCAGTCGCGGATCTCGCGGTTCGTGTTGTCGGTGATGTTGCGCTCGGAGGGCGACATGATCTTCCGCGACACGGCCAGCGGCAGGGGGATGGCCAGCGACAGGAGCGCCCACTCCACCTCGCACAGCAGCTGCAACAACGGCAACGGGGCGGGACGTGACGACGGCTGTCATGAGGAGAGGAGGGAGGGGGACCCAGCCAGGCCAGGCCCTTCAGGTAGGCTCGAAACTCAGAGTCTTGGTTTCTGAACTTTGATAAACTTAGGGAAAAAAATTTCGGTAAACTACGACACATTTTAAAAATTTCAGTGAACTTTTGTGTACTTTAGTCTGACTAGTGAGCTTTAATTCGAGTTCAAGAACTAACTTCGTGGAGAAATCGAGTTTAAATTCAGTAAGTAAATTGATGAACTCCGGCCTCCGGTTCCACAGTTTTCGAAGCCTATTTCCCCTTGGCGCCCGGGGGCTGTGATTTTAACTCCACCGCGCTCACCAGTTTGACGTGTTTCTTGGTCTCGGACAGCGCATTATGCCGCATCGGGTTGTCCAGGCGGTTGTCCTCCGACATCTGCTCCAGAGCGACGGAGAACTTCTGAAGCTGGGTGTGCATGCGCGTAAGTTCGTGGGCGAGCTGCAAAACGCAGGATTCAAAACGAGTTATGAGTCGCCTGTGTGCGGTCTAGGAAACTTACAATAATGGTTCACCCGCTGAGCAAGCAAAGCAGAGGGTCGGGATGTCAACTCACCTTAGGCGACTTCACGTCATCAGGACCGATAACGGGCAGGTCATCCTTACTCGGCACCCAGCTCGGGATGTAGTCGTCCTCGTTCACGCCAATCACCACCTATATGGAAAGATGCAGACGACTGAGTACTGAGACTCGCGCAGTCCGCCGTGCACACAGGGACGCCTAGGAGTAGGCAACCCAACGTACAGCACTGCACTGCCGGGTCGGGCGAGACTACCCTGCAGACCGCAGGCGCTACCAATGAAAATGAAGTTGACCCTCGCTCCTATCAGTAAGGAACGGGGGGCGGACGATGGACTATTAGTACCGCGTATCTCACCAGCCGTTTCATTTAAAGGTACTCGGGAACCTTTCAATGAGTATGAGGGGCGGGGGGATGCAGTTTCTTTCTATCAGACGAACCAAGGGTCTACTCTCTAAAGTCTCTAAAATCGCGTACGAGGATTATAATCAGTCACGATTATGGTGATTATGAATGATTATTTGAGTTTATCTGTAACATATTTACTGATTATTGGCTAGTAATTACGCATCTTTTGGTGAAATTTGATAAATTTGTCCATATTTGTCCAAATTTGTCAATATTTGAAAATTTTACATGATTGTGTTTCTGTGATTTTCTATAATCATCTAGAGGGGTGTACGAGGATTATGGAAGTGGTAGACCCTTGAGACGAACCCCTGCCAAAAGTGAAATGTGAAAATGGATTCAATGTCGAAATCTTTTCTCGAATCGAATGATGAATGTCCTTGAAATCGATACCGATTAGCCGTGGACAGAGTCGAATCGAAATTGAGACCTTGCATTTTCGACGACCGTCATAAATTATTCGGGGTGCGTAATTTGGGACAAGCTTTCAGGGTGATCAATTTGAGATAAGGTACTTGGGGTCGCTAGCTACTCCTGAAGGATTTTCAGTCACTCTTTTTTTCGTAGCGCCGAGGCGGTAGGCAATCGAGGATCCCAGATCGATTTTCCGGGCGGTAGCGCGGTAGAGTGTGGGTGTGGGCATGTGCCTATCCGAGGAGGGAGATTTGAACTAGAGGCGGCAGTTGACGTGATGCTGCCAATTGAAAAAAGCCACACCTCTTTTACCCTCGAAATTCTGATAAGTTAGGCCCGAGGGGTAAACAACTCTGAATTCGGTGTACAAATTGCGTGAATTTGAATTGAATTTGTCTAAATTGAATTGAATTCGTTTTGAATTAGGTTTGAATTTTTTGAGTTTATTGCAAAGTTTTTTTTTGAAATTATTGTGATCTTTTTGTGAATTTACTTGAGTTCGTTTTAAATTCGGGGATGCCCCAGAAAATACACGCACATCTGATCCAAATTATTCTCTCAATTACATGATGAAATAGGATTTTTAGTAAATTATTGTGAATGATTTCTATTTATTCCAAATTATTGGTAATTAACTGGCAACTGCGCAAAATAATCACAGTTATTTCAATTATTTTTTAAAACTTTTCAGAAACAAATTTTGCTCTGCAATTGAAAGGGTGGCGTGAAAACATGGAAAATTTTTGCGGCAGTAAACCTCCCGAAGGAGGTTGCGGTTCCCGCCAGGCACAGGGCTTTTACCCCCTGTGGCAGCCAACTGCTTCGGTGTTCCATGGGAACCGGCGCTTTGCTGACTGCGATCCTATCGCGCAATTCGACAGATTTGATCCCCGTACCACCGTTGGCCTACCCCTAGAGGTACGAGCGGTGTCAAGGGCGTTAGACTTCCTGATCCCAGTTTCAGAGGCCTTACCTCAGAGGGGTACGCGGGATTCGAACCCACAACCCCGAGTGCCGACACGTAGCCAGAACAGGAAGCGACCCAACGCCCAGAGCCACCGAGCCAACGGAGGTGAGACGTGTTTAACTTCTATTTGACCTGCCATCCAGTGCGGCCAAAGGAAATGCCAAGCGCGAAAAACACATTCCCGAGTGGGAGTCGAACTTGGGACCACTCAGTTCGGTGTTGCGCGCTCTACCAACTGAGCCACGACGCCACGATGACTGTACAGTGCGACGGGTTCGAGTTGTATTTGCCCTGTCCTCCTGGCTGGAGGCTGCAGGATACGGCAAATACGACTCGAACCCGTCGCACTGGACAGTCATCGTGGCGTCGTGGCTCAGTTGGTAGAGCGCGCAACACCGAACAGAGTGGTCCGAAGTTCGACTCCCACTCGGGAAAGTGTTTTTCGCGCTTGACATTCCCTTTGGCCGCAGCTGGATGGCAGGTCAAATAGAAATTAAACACGTCTCACCGCCGTTGGCTCGGTGGCTCTGGGCGTTGGGTCGCTTCCTGTTCTGGCTACGTGTCGGCACTCGGGGTTGTGGGTTCGAATCCCGCGTACCCCTCTGAGGTAAGGCCTCTGAAACTGGGATCAGGAAGTCTAACGCCCTTGACACCGCTCGTACCTCTAGGGGTAGGCCAACGGTGGTACGGGGATCAAATCTGTCGAATTGCGCGATAGGATCGCAGTCAGCAAAGCGCCGGTTCCCATGGAACACCGAAGCAGTTGGCTGCCACAGGGGGTAAAAGCCCTGTGCCTGGCGGGAACCGCAACCTCCTTCGGGAGGTTTACTGCCGCAAAAATTTTCCATGTTTTCACGCCACCCTTTCAATTGCAGAGCAAAATTTGTTTCTGAAAAGTTTTAAAAAATAATTGAAATAATTGTGATTATTTTGCGCAGTTGCCAGTTAATTACCAATAATTTGGAATAAATAGAAATCATTCACAATAATTTACTAAAAATCCTATTACATCATGTAATTGAGAGAATAATTTGGATCAGATGTGCGTGTATTTTCTGAGGTCATTCCTTAAATTCGCTTGAATTTGTTTTGAATTCGTTTTGAATTCGCGTGAATTAGTTTTGAATTCGCGTGAATTAGTTTGAATTAGTGTGAATTTTGAATTAGTGGTGTACATCAAAATTCGGAGTTATTTACCCCTCGGTTAGGCCCCGCCCCCCTACCCCCGGTGCGGAACAAACCCTCACCATGGGGAGCCGAGGCTGGCTGCCGTGCTCACCTGGTAGTAGAGCTTGTCGAACCGCTGTAGCTTGTAGTGGAGCACGGTCATGTTGAGCTGGCGCCACACCCGCTCGAGGGCCTTGTTGATCTTCCTGGCGACGGTCTTGGCGGAGCGGCCGCTGGAGCCCTTAGGGCTGGGCACGACCAGGTCTACGCTGCGGCCGCACGGGTGGTGCCAGAAGGGCAGCGTCTCGGCCTCGGCGTCCTCGTGGAACGAGTGGCCGTATGTGTTGGCGGCGGCCGCGGCCGCCAGCTCGTCCTCGTCGTAGTCCTCGTCGAGCGCGTAGTCCTCGTTGTCCTCGGCGTAGTTCTTCTTGACGCGTGCGCTCGCCGCGACCTCGTTCCTGTGCACGCTGGGTGCCTCCGGCCCGGGCCCAGGCCCGCTCCCTCCTTTGACCTGACCGTGGTGGTCTTTCCGGACGACGCTGACCTGGGGGCTGGCGGCGTCGCCGTCGCCCCGGAGCTCGTCCAGGGCGTCGTCACCGGAGCTGGAGTCCTCCGGGTCGTCGGCGCCGTCCGCGGCGTGCCGTCCCCGGTCGGGGCCGTCCAGCCGCTCGACAACGAGGTGCTGTTCGGCGCTGCGGTAGCGCACGGGCATCTGTAACACGAGGAAGCTTGTGCAAGGACAGGAGCATGGGGTCTGAGTAAGTTAACCCTGCAGATGGGATGGGAGCGCGTCCCCGCACACCTGCGGTTCACCGGCAGGTGTCACTCAAACGGCTCCCCTGTGGCACTCGACCGTGGAACGCGTTCTTCGCATTTACATCCGTTAAATAAAGCGAAACCTGTAGGAGAGGCCCATAGACTGAGCGCCTTCTGTTTTAGCTTGCCCTTCTGTTGTCTAGGCACTAGCCGCCGAGGTGGGGGAGGGGGGAGTGTAAAGGGCCCCCCCCTGCGCCGCGGGGGCGCGGCGCTCCTCTGTGGACGGTTGATTAGGCCCCTTGAGCAGCCAGACTGGAACAGACCCCTCTCACCTTCCCCCACCCTCCTAAAGCCGCCGTACGCAGCTTCGCGGTCGCGAGCAGATGGAAGGGGCCATACGGAAAGAACATAGCTTGTAATCGCGGCGGATGTTTGGTTTTGCGGTGACGCGCTTGTATGTGACGTCACGGCGGCGCGTCGGGAGTTGGGCGCGGGGCGGGTGCGACTCTCCGCGGGACGGGATGTCCGAGGCGCCTTTGTCATGTCAGGCCGGGAAGACGCATGACCTTTGCAGTGTCGGACTTACATAGCTACAGGAGCGTCTTCATACTGGGAAAGAGCGATACACTGCTCCTCGCGCACCAACATTTTCAGTGTGGTGCGGTCGAGGACGGGGCGGGGGAGCCGCGACTTATTCCGAGGAGCGCGCTCTCCTCCCTCTCGCACCTCTACGGCGAAGACCATGAGTGCGAGAGAGACAGGGCGAGGAATGCGCGCTCTTCGGAATGAGTCGGCGGGGCAGGGCGGGGTGTGGGGCGTTGCACAGGGCTCAGGGCACTCACGTTGGCGAGGTCCAGTTCGGCGATGACCCTGAGGGGCGTGTCCTGCAGCTGCTGCTGCTGCTCTCTGTTCCGCCGGCCCACGGCGCCGCCGCGCTGCGGCCGCGGCTGCCCCGACAGGGGCGTCCCCAGGAGATACAGCGCGTGGAAGTCGGACGTGAAGGCCGCGCCCGCCGCCACGCACCACAGCAGCCCCAGGGCCACGAGCTGCGCCGACGTCCGAGCTGCGGGAGACAGAGGGAGAGAGAGATGGCGTCGTTAGGACAGCGCTGTGCTGTGGGCATCGACCGGCTGGGGGGAAGACTTCAATGCGAGGGGTACCTCAACTTCTCCAATCAGTGTACACCTTGCGAGCCAAACATTTTTCCTATCACTATCCAGTCGACAAAAATCTATTTTAAGCACCTTACAATTGCTAAATATCGGATTGGTGCCAATAATTTATAGCTTTTTTTAAAGTTTGGTCAAATTTTCCTTCCAATCATAAAAAAATAGTGTACACCCATGAGGTACCCCTCGCTTCAATTTCAACTTCTATTTCTTTTTTTCATAACGACTGCAGCTCTTAACGAACTTAAGACACGTATAACTTTGTCTCGGCCGCCAGTCCGCAGGAACGGACCATCCCCCATGGCAATCGCTGTAATATCATGGTGAGTTCTCGCTGTCGGCTATGCTAAAATTTGGCATTTAAAGTGAAGTTGCGCAATTATGGCGTTCGAAGCGACCACGGCGTTTGGAGTGATATGAGTGGAGATGGATTACGAATCTCTCCGTGTGGCGTCATGGCTCGCCTTGTGTGTACCTCCCCTGACCTACATTGCATCGCCGCCCACCTCACCCCGGTCCGCTGACTGTACATCGGTAGATCTGTAGACAAATCATGACAGCGGGTGCTGGGCGTCGGAGGTCGGCGAACCCCAATACGTGTTTAGCGACACACATGTCGCCCCCGCTGTAAGATAACGCTCTTGTTGCATTAGTTTCAATCGATATCCGCAATCTAGGGCGAGCTTAGCAGCAGAGCCCCCCTCTGGTTATTAAGCCGTGAACAATTGGCGCGTTTAGCGACGCGCGTGGGGCAATAACGTCTCGTCTAGCACATTGCCGCGGTGGAAAGGTCGCGGGTCGTCCAGGCCAGCCCAGCCCAGCCTCGCCTGTCCTGGCCCTCCTCGCCTAGGCTGGGCCGGATAGATAGGCGCACCCCGTCTGTGTTGCGGAGTCGCGGTCCGCGAGGGGAAGGGGAGAGGCGAGAGGAGGGGGGAGGGGCGCATGTGCTCTGATCGTTGTGTGATGGGTATTGTAAGTCTTTCTCGTTGTCTTCTAGCTTTGTGTTGTGCCAGCCCGGCCCCGGCCCGGCCCGGCCCGGCTCCGCCGGAGAAGGAGCAGGCGATTACGCGTTTGCTGCCCTCTCCTATCGGCCCGCGTTATGGGACCGCTCCTTTATTACGTAATGCAGCTGGCCACTATCGATCACATCTGCACTATGTGTTCGCAAGCACTTTTCTTATTGCTTAAGAAACTTAAAAAAAAAAAAAAAAAAAAAAAAAAAAAGAGAAAGAAACGTGTTAGCCCAAATATGAGAGTACAACGCAGTACGGCAAGTATTTTGCACTCGATTCAAATAGCGCGCACGGCAAAAACGGCTCCGTGCCGTGGTGTCCGATGGTACTTGGCCACCACAGGAACAGTCTTTGGTGAGGATGATGTAAGTGCAAGCTTTTCCGGTTTTCATCAGCCCCTCCACTTTTCACGAATTTTCACTGTACTACTAGTGTTCTACTGGGGTGATATCACAGTGGCAAGTCTCTATCGCGACCCGGGCTATCAAGGTTTAAGGGTCTGCCCACGTTCTTATATGACAAATGGGTAAGAGGGCACTCTCTATCAGAGCCAGAACTTATTCATTGCTTTAGATTTTCTCCAGTAGAAAGTGGTTCTTTGCAGAATCTTTAGGCCAATGAATAGCATACCCGAGATTTATGGTGACTGCTGAGATAGGTAAAATAGTGTCTCGAATCATGAGGGAATATGTCACCACATATATTAATTTTTAAGTTTTGAAAATTACATTTCCTAAGCAGATTGGGCTGAGAGAAAAGTTGCCTAGTTTTACTGGCTAATGCTTACTGTCCTGTTTAGTGTCACTCCTTTGGCGCAAACGCTCCCCCTTTTTGGGGGGAAGCTGTTAGAAAATTGAATATCATGCCGACGAATTCAAGTGCCATCTGCTCGCCTACATGTGCAACCTCACGGCATAACCTAAGCCACGCTCTTATCAGCTAACCACCAACCACCATGACACGCACTATCGATTATAGACGCTGGGAAAGCTCTCTCTTAAATCCCAGAATTTATACTGAACTTGTCTGAAACGTTTGAAACGCTATCGGAGTTAACTCCGACGTTACTCCCAGCACCCGGCGCTCCCAGACGCTGTGACTCTAGTCGAAAAACTTAAGCGCGACTTAAATCCTGCACGATAGGGGGCCGGCCGGCAGACGCTCAAATCGCATCTCACTCTATAAAAAGTTGCACATTCACGTGTACCGTACAAGATGGGACGCACTTGTACGACCTCTCCTGTAAGAAGCAGTAAACGACGCTCTCTCCGGGAAATAACTGAGACTCGTCTTAACAAGATGCGTATAAGGGGTGCTAACAACCAGAAAACCATGATGCACACAATTCACCCCTCAAAGAGCGTCCTTGTATCATGCACAAAATACGTAAATCGAGCGAAGAATACTTGACAATCTCAGGTAACTTACCGTTGTACTTGGACATGTGGGCACAATTAATCCCCAAATGTATATGTTCTTCTTGGTTCAAGGCTGAAATCGGTTTCTTTTGAGAGCCAAAGTTTATTTGAGATACGCAAGGCTTTATTATTATTATTTTTAATAGAGTGTGTGCTTTGCGTTAGAGACATGAAGAATATTTGACTTGTATGAGTACGTATCTTTCGGAATTCATCTGCCAAAGTTGCGCCAATAAGCGCTCTCGGAGTGAAACACCGCGATCCGCATTGCTCCGAGGGGTCCATCCGGGTCCATCACTCGGTTGAGGAACGTACTCACAATTATACCGATTACCAGTGAGTACCAACAGTATTCGGTAAAATTTTAGAAGAGACTTTAAAATTTCTGTCATATTTAGCACATTTTAACTAGGGACAGCCCGAAACAACTTGTAAAGCAACGACATGAGATTGGTGGACCCCATTGCTCACTGCTTTCTGGAACTCACCCATATGTAGCGTCCCCGCGCTGTGTGATGTTCCGGTAGTGTTCCGGAGGTGTTCCGGAGGTTTCCCGGTGGTATCCCGCTGGTATCCCGGAGTTGTTCTGGCGGTGTCCTGGCGGTGTCCTCAGGTGCTCTGCTGGCCGCTCCGTCCTCTATGGGCTGTGGCACTGTCTCACGGCTCCGGCTCCGTCCTGACCATGCGGCTCAGGTCCTCTCCTTCTCCTCTCCAGCCCGGCCTGCCTGCCTGTCTGTGTCGGGGTAGCGTCTCGTCTCGGACTGGCGCCCCACCTGCTGCTGGTCCTGCTTATGAGCGGAACCGCGACCAGACCTCTGTGTTTACCCACGAGGTGCGAGGCGAGTCCCCGCGGCCGGGGGCAGGGGCGGGAGGGGGGCCGAGGGCGGCGCGCGCACGCCGGCCGGTGGGGGGCCAGCAGGGGCCAGGGCGGCGGGGGCCGCGCAAGACAAATCAGAGAGATAGTACAATAAACGTGATTAGAGTGGGCGGGCAGAAGGGGTATTGCGGGGGCGCGGCGCGCGGCAATTATCAAAGCTTACACGGTGGTTTTCGCACCCTCATGCGGCGCTAAAGGACACTCGGTGAATCACCAGTAGGGTGCATCGCCGCGTGGCTTACAGTGTGCGACATTTGGCCGTGAGCTTTTTCAGGAAAGGGTAAATTTTCACCCAATTGACCTATATCCATGCTAGGAACTCGCAAGTGCGTGAACGTCGTGCATTTGCAGCTCTGTGAATTTCCGCTCGCACCGGGTATTTTAGAGAAGACGGGGGTGAGGGTGGAAAATTCGGAAAAATTCGCAAAGCAACAAGCAAGCGACGTTCACGCACTTGGGTTTCCAGTGCATGCCTCCATGTCCCGTGGCCAAATCCAAGATCCTAAGTGCTTCACGAGCAAGCACTTACTTGCGTTTAAGCACCCATAAAAACTGAAGAGATGCTGCAGCCATCGGAAGGCCAGATCAAAGACGGGTTTGAAATCATCGAATAAGGTACTGATCACCGAAAAAATATCGTTATTAAATAGCTGTTAACCATACACCGCTCGCTACAACTGCTCGTATATTTGCAGGTGAATCCGAGGGAGAAAGCAATCACACAAAATGTGTAAAATTATTATTATTATTATTTTTAACTTTTGATTGTTTAAGGAAAACTTCAGTCAGTTTTTGATAAATTTTGATCTGCTACTCCCATTTTTGAATTTTTTCAAATTTTATTTCGTTTTTTGGTTCATTATTTTGTCTCGATTTTTCGGATTTTTCTGTATCTTTCTTCTTAACTTTTTTTTTGATGATATTTTGTGGCCGTACAATGATTTTTCGAAGTGATCCCTCCCCACGGGTAAATCCCTATCGACGATGTCGCGGTGCTTCACGCCCACACTCCTCCATCCTCCCGTTTGTTCTTACCGCGTGCACGTATATTTGCCTCGCATCGAGGTGCAGCAGCCCCGCCCGCCCACTGCCGCGTCTGTCCTGCAGGGAATTACCACTCGGCCGTCCGGTCCGCCCCGCCCTCCCCCGCCCCGCCCGGCTCCGCCGCCCCGAGGTGCTAATTGGAGCCGCGTCACGGTCTCTCTGATGTCACTCGTCGAGACCGTCACACTCCGCCTGGCCACTGGGCCACACGTTTACACCGCTCACACTGGACGCGCGGAGCTCCGTCCCCTCAGAGCGCGCGCCGTAGGGGCAGGCAAGGCGTCCCCTCAGAGTGAGCGCCGTAGGGGCAGGCAAGACGTCCCCTCAGAGCGCGCGCCGTAGGGGCAGGCAAGGCGTCCCCTCAGAGCGCGCGCCGTAGGGGCAGGCAAGGCGTCCCCTCAGAGCGAGCGCCGTACGGGTAGGCAAGGCGTCCCCTCAGAGCGCGCGCCGTAGGGGCAGGCAACGCGTCCCCTCAGAGCGAGCGCCGTACGGGTAGGCAAGGCGTCCCCTCAGCTCAGAGCGCGCGCCGTAGGGGTAGGCAACGCGTCCCCTCAGACCGAGCGCCGTAGGAGTAGGAAAGGCGTCCCCTCAGAGCGAGCGCCGTACGGGTAGGCAAGGCGTCCCCTCCGAGCGAGCGCCGATGCCGCGCGGGGCCGCCCAGCCAGCGCCGCGAACCGCGAACCCAGCTGTGCCTCGGACGTAGGGTAGTAAATCTAGTATATTTCTCCTAGACAAAGCCTGCCTACTAGGCAACATTTGGACACCACTGTGAGGCAGGTTGCCGAGTAGGCAGATTTCCTAGATTTGGAACACTACTCCGGGCGTGTTCTTCACTCCGACGCGTTATTTCATTTCGATTAATAAGTGCATCGCTTGCTCGAGTAATTACGCAAGTTATTTTTCCTGCACCTCACCGCACCTCCTCGCCACCTTTCTACACTCCCGACCCGACCCCTTCCGCGCTGGCCGCCTCGTTGCACAATAATGGTCCTACCGCACTTCTGTAGTTGTGCTGACAAAAGGGCGCGTCGCACCTCGCCCCACCCCGCCCCGCCACACCCCGGCTGGACCGCGAAAAACCGTCTCTGAGAGCCGGGCCTCACTCCGCTCCTGCCGCTGTCACCTTGTCCGCGGCCCCACCTCGCCCCCTTCCATCTGTGTGCCGCAAGGGGGTCGGGTGGTGGTGGGGGTGTTGGGGGTGGAATAGGTTGGGCTGGGGAGGACGGCGTTTATAGCTTGCGTCGCCAGATAGGGTCCGAGGGGTCACCGACTCTCAAAATACCCCCTCCTCCTCCTCCTCACACATGCGGCCTCACAACACTCAATGGCACAATCAGAAAAATTTTCGCAAATTTACGATTTTTTTAAAAATATATGATTATTTGCACTTCACGATTATGACAGGGAATTGTAAATATACGACCGCAGTCGTAAATTTACGAGATCGAATTCTTGACCGTTCGAGAAAACAAAGTCGACACATGATGTAAAAAAAAAGATAATAATTAAAAAACTCGTAAATATACGCTTTTGTCTTGTTCGAATTTTTCAATCAGCACCTGATGAATAGGCAACCCATTCGACGCCAGCCCCCGGCAGCGCGTTTGAGAGAAAACCGTGAGAAAACGGCTCGCCAAGCCCAATTCTACGCGGAGCTCAGCAGAGGCGAGGAGGGAAGCTCCTCGAAATCGACTCCTGGTACCAGAAGATTTTCGGAAGCTATTTGCTGCTTGCATCGGCGACCACATCAATGTCGATTGCGGGTTTGTTTTGATTTATTTTTTACCTACTTAATCCTTTTTATCCACTGTCCTTGTGCCTCGGGCAACTAAAAGAGACAAAGCTACTTCGAAAAAAAAATTATTGTAATCGGTATTCGAACCTGCACCCACCCAGTACTCCTAACGGTCCCGATGTGGATACCAAAGTCGCCACGCGGCTGGGCTGTCCCAGCAAGGAGAGCAGGCGTACTGATGACGCCACCGGTACAGGTTCGTCGGCGACTACGGCTCTTCGCAGCGTCACCCGTAGTGGAAAGCCGACTTGTACCGTGGCGTCATAGCCGTGCCGGCATAGTGATGTTCCGGGGCCCGCAGAACCCGGGTTCAAACCTTGCTATAAAATATAAATTTTTCCGAGGACAGCAGCTTGGCGTGGAATTCAAACCCCCCATTTCAACGGAGCTCCCACGTGGAATCGCCGACGGTCTAGTGGTCTTAGTACCACGAAAGCCGCGGGGTGTCATGAGACTCGGCACTTGGGGCCTGGGTTCAATTCCCAGGTAGGTTCTTCACTGGCAGCGAAAGCGAGTTGCCAGGAAGTTCCGTCCCATGCCACGGGGGGTGGTCCCTCGTGGGGAAGTAAGGCCTATGAATCTGGCTCCTTAGTAAACAGCTTTTCCATGACCTGTGCGGGAGCGGGTCAGTACAGGTCTAACCAACCGTACGCTTACTCTTCCGCAAAAACTTCTCTTTCTGCTTTTCTCCCCCTCTATCGTCCTGCCTTGCCTCTACCTCCCACTGACCGGTCATGCGGTCCGGTGGTGCCCAGTCGTTGGTCTGAAATGCTACCTACGGCTTCAAGGCGCTGTTTAAATAGGGTAGTACGGCGGGCCTGACAGGCCGCTAGCCTTAAGCGGGGACTCTCCCCGAAGCGGAGAGGACTTCTCGTGCCCGCGGGGTGGCGGTCGCCTGGAACACACCGGATCCCATCAGAACTCCGAAGTTAAGCAGGCGGGGCTCGCAGGTTGCGAGTTAGGTAGGGGCCTACCAATTTTTTTCATTTTTTTTTTAAATAGTTTTTTTTTTTAAAAAAAATTAAAAATGCATTTGAGGTGTGCTCCGACCATGATACCCATTCCTTCTCCACTTCACCCGTGTAAACAAGGTCAGAAAAAAGCAAGGCACTTTTTTGGATTTTGAGGTAATCATCAGGTCGGACAATCGAGCTCACGCGTACTTAACTTAACACGCTCCAGGGCCACGGCCACGGAGAGGTAAGGCCGGTCATCTTACCCCGCGGGTACTCGCGGGGTACTGGCCTGGACCGCGGCCACAGGTAATGGTGACAGCTGACACTGAGCTCATAATATATACACGTACTAGTAAAAATTTGTTGTATGCCAAGTGCGAGTTAGGGTTCGGCAGCTCGAAAACTTATCCGAAAAAAAAAAATTAACAAAAGCAAATCCGTTTTTCTTTTTACCGAAAAAAAAAAACAAGAAGTAAATACATCAATAAATTGATATCAAAGGGAACAGACTCGTTCTTTTCCAATCACAGGCATATAAATGTCTTGGAAAAGTGAAGTTTTAATTTTTCGCAAAAACTCGGTGGAAAGTCATCGGATCGTCCAAACAAAAATTCTACGGTAACTGGAAGATCAGGTCATTTACTTAAAAGTGTCCCGCTTACACTACCATTCTAAACTCGAAGGTAAGCGAGTTAGGAGCGGAAAACCGCGCGCCACCCATGTCCCGCTGGGGGCCGGCCATGTAGCCTAAGAGGCAGGCTACCGGGCGCTCGCAAGCGGGGAATGGCTTTCGGCGCGGGTCGGGCCGGGCCAGGGGCCAGGGAATGCCGTCGTACCGTCTGTACCTCGACCGCAGAGTGTTAGCTCAGGTAGACTATAGAAAGCCTCCACTACCGCCTTTCAACAATCGCGCAAGAAGTGTTCCGAACCAGCTCCTGGTACAACACTGGTACCTCTTGCCGACCATAGACTGACAACCGATGTACAGCTTTCTGTTCAGTATAACCCTCCTTTTAAAGGCAGAAATCACCTATTAAAACATAGTTTTAGCCTAATTACACGAAATGAAAATCAGTTCATTGTTACTTCTTTATATGATGAAATAAATTGCACCTGCACTCAACATTTCAGTTCAATTTTGTCGGCCCGGGAAAATGAACATATCCTCGACTTTGACGTGCGGGGGTGTTTCTTTTGAGTCAGATTTTTCTAAATTTTACATTGTGAGTAATAAAAAAACCATCCAACTTTTTTGTTAACTGAAAACCGGTTGTCAGTTTTGTTATATTGAGCTCTTTCTGAACGTTCTTGTTCTGAAGATATAAAGAGTTGAAAGGGGGTTAATTTCGCAAAACATGCTCAAATCCAGTTTCTTTCATTTTGATTTTCTTACAATTTTACATTGTAAGTCGAAAAAAAACTTCATTTACGTTCTAGCAACTGGATTCTGCTCTTTAACATGATACCATTGGTTTTTCTCTACATTCTGTCAGTTCTTAGATGTACGATACCCCCCCCCCCCCCCCCCCCCCCCAAAAAAAAAGTCATTTTTGAGCACAATACTCGTTCTCTCCACTCTGACTTTTCATTTATAAAGAACGAGTAAAAAACATAGGTGTCGAAAAATTTGGATAAATACGAAAACTCAAATTGTGTTGAAACACACTTTTTGCTACGTGTTCATTGTTCAGAACGATGGCAAACGCTCTAAGAGAGGGGTGAAAAATGCGACATCATCATAATTCGACGGGTCCTATTAACGTTGTCCGATCTCCCAGCGACGCTTCAACGTTGTCCGATCTCCCAGCGACGCTTCAACGTTGTGCGATCTCCCAGCGACGCTTCAACGTTGTCCGATCTCCTTTTCGGTCTGAGCGTGCATTGGTTTACTAAAAGCTCATTTTGGAAGTCAAATCTTGATCAAATTTGACGTGCTTTGGTAGCTTTTGATTTGTCAGAGACCAAGGAATAAGGATATCAGTTTATATTTTACAAAACTTGAAACACCGCGACGTGGTATGATGTTAAACTTCATGTTTACGCCGCGCGCCGAAAAGGACATCGGACAACGTTGAAGCGTCGCTGGGAGATCGCACAACGTTGAAGCGTCGCTGGGAGATCGGACAACGTTGAAGCGTCGCTGGGAGATCGGACAACGTTAATAGGACCCGTCGAATTCACAAAAAAATTCCAGGCTTTCTTTGTCAAATTTCGATGTTCGTTAACATTTTGTATCGAATCTTGAAATTTCCACGATCCTAGCCCGTTTTACAACGTCTTTTGTTGAACGCATACTACCAGAAGCTGAAGGAACGTTATTAGACCATTTCGTATCGTTTTTTGTCATCAGAAACGCAGATTTCATGGAATCAACAATTTTTCCAACGTTTTCCAAATTTTCAAAAAAAAATCGGATAGAAAATACACTTTTTTTCGAAAAATTTTCTTTTTCCGTAAAAATACGAACCCTAGTGCGAATAAATGAGTGTACGTAATGAACAGTGTCGGTAAAACAGGGCGACGCCGGTGGCCGGGCTCAGCCCGCAACACACGGGTGTCAGGCACGGCTGCCTATCTTAGGCATGGCTGGAGGACAACTTGGTTCACAGAACCCATTTCGACAACTGCGGCTCTCGCCGGGTGACCGTTGCACGCCTTTCCCGAACTGCGCAATTTTCATCTCAAGTGTAGAGAGGTAACTTACGTAGCCGTGATTACGCCGCGTCAAGGTTTACATGTAAAACACAGTAGGAGAGTTTTTACTCCTAAAACTTTTTAGAGGTAAATTCCCAACTCTGTGTTTTACTCCTAACCGTAGAGGTAAATCTTGTGGAGGTATTTTCGCAGCAATATTATTAGAGGTGTATTGCAGTAGAGGTAAATTTACCTCTAATCAAAATTAGAGGTCTTTCCAGTAGAGGTACTAGAGGCGACCCCATAAAATCCCATACAGAAGGTACATAATAAAAGTCCGGGATCCCGCAGATGATGCCAGTAGCCTTTAACTGTGCCGTCCGTGAGACTCCTTGCTGAAGCGTTTGCCAAGTGGGCGGGCGGAGATACCCGTCTGCCTGACACAGGTGAATAATTCGTGGGAATTTTCGCCTACTCATCTGGCAACACTTCTCTATCTCCACCAGAGCAACGAGGGTAGGTCGAGGGGCCCTTCACTATATATTCAAGAGTACACAGGTTTCGCTGATTTTTCTGGTTTTTCATTATTTTCCCTTACTTTTACTGTTTTTTTTCTTCATTTTTTTCCTATTTATTCATGGTTTTTTTTCCTGATTTTTTTTTCTGATTTTTTTACTGATTGTGTTTAAAGGTGCACACTGATTTCGTTTTTTGAGAGAAGAACCCCTCGGGGTAAATCGCCTGTCATATAGGCAACCCTCGCAATCACTATATACCGTCACCGCCATCACGGAGTGATCTGCACTTTTTGCTATTACGCCTGGCGCCGCCCTCTCCCAAGCCGTGACCGTCACGTTTGACATCCGGAGGCCGATACTTCTGCCGCCGCGGCGCGTTGCGACGAGGTTGACGTCAAACGCTGCTCGTCCTGGAAAACGGACCCGCGTGCACAGACCGGCGATTGACCGTGCCGTATTTGCTTGTGTGTTTGCGTATTTCATCACTGAGCGCGCACTGTCGGTTGCGTGCGTGTAGGGCGCAGCGCAGGCTTGGTGTCTACGCTGTCACCCTCTTTTATTGTTTATATTGTATTATATTCTAGCAGGCCTATACCGCCGGTTCACTGAGCATGCCCTTGTTGAGAGGTGCGCGCAACCACCCACGCTGCTGCTGCGTCCATGCACGAACTGTTTAGCACTGTGACGAAGGTTTTCAGCGGGAGGTAAGAAGTAGGTCAAGAGGTGGTCTTACTTTTGTTTTGTTTTTGGGAAACAATTTTCTTTAATTCAGTAATATTGTCATGTGCGCTTCGGATCCATTTCTTTTCCATTATTATAGGTTGGATAAATCCGCTATCTTAGATTCATTGAGCATACGGGAGAGTGATATAGTCAACAACTTAAAAGCTAATATAAAAGTCCATTTGCCATCGGAGTGACATGAGAGTGACAGGACTTGGGTGTCAATTTTATACACATTAACACCAAATTTGGTCTATGTAAAATATAAACAGGTACAAAATACATCACGCTAGTCTAATATTGTTTGCACTTACGTTGAGAAAATATCATTTTCATTTGTCGACTCATAAACATAATAAAAACAAAACAGAATGTACAATATAAAACTAGTTACAGGAAAAGAGTACAGTAGGATGAGATCCATACACGTTTGTAACACCTTGGAAAAGGGCCTCCGCCGCTTTTTTTAAGGCCCTACTTTTTTTGTCCAAGATCTACATCCTTGGAAAAGTCTAAATACAAAGAAAGTCTTCAAGTTAGTTTCCATGAACGGCAGAGTAACTGCAAACGAGTGCAAGTTTATTCATTAGTGAACAGTCAGTAATACTGTAAGTTATTAAGTACACTAAGTGCCAAGGCTTAGTCTTACTCTAAAACGAGTTATCACAGAAAGAATTCGCACAAATGTGGCCCGAGCATAAAAGCTTCCGTACAAAATCTCCCGTGGCCGACATTCTCTCCCTAAATCACAGTTTGGACCTGATTTAAATCTATACAAAATATATTTAATAAACAAATCGATAAAAAGTAGAAGGGGGCGATTTAAAATTTAGGAAATAACATTTTTGAATAGATTAAGATTTGTAACAAAGTAAAAAAATATTAAAAATAAATAAATATACAATACATTTCATACAAAATTGAATAAATTACATCGCTATGTACAAAACAAGAACTTGAATGTAGGTGTTCGTATACAAAATATCCGACCATGATTTTATGTACAAATTTGTAAATTCGCTCCCACGAAACAAGCAGCCGAAACCTGCTCGATTTCACGGGCAGCCCCTATAAATAGAAATAAATAACGTCGATAACAGTCGATGTATAAAATAAAAAGAAAGGAACAATGTACAAGCCCATGTGCCATCATAGCGCCCTGCAATATTTCATGAATGGGATGGCAGGGCGTCAGACTAGTGCATATGTCTTAAAGTACTGCTCAACTCGCAAGTTGATCTTCGCGAGGCTTCTAGTCAGACTCGCGCGCGTCGCGCCGCATCGCGCGCCCTGCATGGCTGCACGTGCGTGCCCGCGCGCGCGCGCGTCGGATCCTCGCGAGGCGTACGACTAGGAGCGCGTACGCCTCGGAAAGAAACTAGATCACCGCGGTGGTTCGCCTCGCGCAAGCTTTTCGTTCGAAAAGCACATTGAAGCCCAGTCTTGAAGGACGGAGCGGAGCGGGGCGGAGCGCTACGAGAAGTTGGCCGGGCCGTGCGGGCTGGCGCTGGCGTGCCGCGGGCCCGGTCTCTGCCCGTGCCACCGGGCCTGCGGCTGCGGCTGCAGCTGCAGCGGTCTCCAGGGCCGGCCGCCGTTCTGGCGCGCCATCTCCTCCATGAGCCGCCGCCGCATGCGCCGCCGCTCTCGCTGCTTCCTGCGCCGGCGACGACGCTTCCTGCGCGCCTCCTGCTTGGCGGCGGCGTCGCTCCCGCCCCCGCGACGACGCTCGCCCTGGGCCAGCGCCTCGCCCTGCTGCTGCTGCGCCTCCGAGGCCCCCGCCCCCGCGCCGCCCCCAGGGTGGCCACGCTGCTTGCGGCGGAGCTGGTTCCGGTGGCGACCGTGCAGGCGGTGCGGTTCGGACGGGCAGCCTCTGCCTCCGGGGCCGGGGCCGGAGCCCGGGCCCGCGCCGGCCTGACCCTCGCCGCCCTTCCGCCTCACCTTGGGCGCGTGGCCCAGCTCGCGCAGGATGAGCGCCCAGCCGTACAGGGCGTCAGTGTACGCCGACACCACGCCCCAGTCCTGGATGAGCGCGCCGGTCGTGTCCGGCTCCGGGTTCCAGCGGCTCGCGTCCACGCCGGCCAGCCCGTCGGCGGGCAGCCCAGCGGGCGGCAGCGGCAGCGCGCGCTCCTGCATGGCCGTCTCGACCTCGCACAGCATCTGGAAGCAGGACACGGAGGGCGTTAGCGACATGGGAGACAGCTGTATGAGAGGGCAGCGTCGTGAGCCGCGCGGGACGGGACCTCACTCACCCCTTTGACGTGGCTGGCCAGCTCGTTGATGATGAGGGACCGGTTCCCCAGACCCGGCTTGTCGATGGTCCACTTGCGCGCCTTCTGCAGCTCGACGAACGTGGCGGAGAAGTTCTGCAGGGCGGAGCGCAGCGCGGGCAGCACCTGGGCGGCCTGCGAGTCCCTGTCGAGGCAGGTGACCTCGGCGCGGTACCAGGGCACCTGCTCCTGCGGCAGCCAGTCGAACGAGTACTTCCTCAGCACCTTGACCTGGCCGTACACCTGGTTGATGTGGCGCCGGCGGTGGCGGAGGTGCGCCCTCGCGATGCGGATGCGGCGCCGCACGGTCCGCAGGCTCCACCCTTTGAGGCCGCCGCCGAGCGCGCCCGTGCCCGCGCCGCCCTCCATGGAGGGGGAGGGCCAGTCGAAGTCCTGTGGAAAAGGTCACGAGCAGGTTGTTAGGCCGGGCGCTGGGTGGAGTGGGATGGGCCGGGCCGGGCCGGGCAGCGTGGCAGGGCAAGGCAACAGGAGAATATGTCTATGACATGTCGTGTACAGGGTGTGACAGGTAACACGTAACAGTATGGGGGGTGAGGCATCTGGAGACAGAGGCATCTGAAAGACAGCAGCAAGTTGATAAGAGGAGAAGATGAGAACGCTTACGTGGACTGTTTGGAGAGAATGCGGAGCTCATCGAGCGCAAACTCTACGTCTCCCCAAACAAAAACAGGGAAGAGTTAAAATTTCCTATTTAATTTTTTTTTTCGTTTAATGCTTTATTTTGCACTCTGAATATTGTCTCACAGTTAGCCCTACGTTATCGACAAGGTTGGCGGAGGGGACATAATCCCATCATGTCAAATGTGACAGCTAGAGGTCATTTTACTTCATTTGTACATTGAAGCTTCTTAAAAATCGTCCATCTCTAATTTTTACTTAACCTTGGTGATACTATAAGGGGCACACTTTCAAAGGTTTTGAAATACCTTAAGTTGTTTGCATTCTTGATTGTGGCTGTTCTCTTAATTCAATTAGTATTGAAGAGTATGCAAATTCATTAAGAAAGGCGAGGAAAATGGCACATTTGATGGGTTTCATGTATATCTTCAATAGAATGAAACAAAAAATCAAAAACATACTCTTTACATTTAGATCGAAATTCTCAAAATTTATCTTAAAGTTTCTGATTGGTACAATATGTTCTTTGGCACTCACCAACTGATTAACTCCACCATCTCACTAAAAAGTGTCCTTCGACTTCTCCCAGACATATATGTCAATGAGAAATGAATGCTTTTCTGGAGCAAATTTACATTTTACTTGAGTTTTGTTTTCCAAAACTTTGCAAGCTCTGGGAGAAGATTCAAGACCCGATTTTTCTTTCTTTTAGTTCCCAGCCTTCCTACCCACCCATAATAGCTGTCACTGACAGTCACCCGCAGTCACCATACCATGTCCCCTCGGATAGCCAGCCTCGCAACACTCTTACGTGTTTTCTGTCGCATGCACAAAAAAAAACTTAGTTGCTCGATAGGCACTAGGTAAAATATAAGCTTCCTTAGCTTTTTTTTTTTTTTTTTTAGCTGAACTAGAAAACGACTGATCTAGAACAGCAAAGGCCAGTAGCTTTATACGGCAAACATTAGCTGAGAGAGGTAATATTTTCAGCTGCCCCGGCCGTTTAAAAACAATACTGTACCGCATGCAGGTGTGCGACCGGGCTTCCTATCGTCGCTCACCACGGCGCCTGAAGGCCCCGTGCGAGTATGCAACCCGTCCACACCCCTGAATACGGTACAGCATATTTTCTTTTTAACGGCCGGGGCAAACGCGCCACACGCTAACTGGCAATGTACTTTTTCGTACATGTGAAATGTACGCATATAAACGTGCGGATTTATGTAAAAAATCGTGCAGAATTATGTAGAATATTGTACATGAATCTGTTTATTATTGTGCATTTTTTCGACATGCAATAAATTCTGCAGATCTATGCACAATATTTTACATAATTCTGCACGATTTTTTACATAAATCCGCACGTTTATATGCGTACATTTCACATGTACGAAGAAGTACATTGCCAGTTAGGGTGCACCCTGTGTTAGCTCTTATAGCGAATCTTTTTTTTTCCTTCTTTTTTTTCGTCTGGGAGTGAGAGGGAATTCCCCATACTTCTCCGAGTCGTCTCGCGGGTAATACTCACGTGGGCGTTCTTGATGGGCCGGTGCGGCCGCGGGTGGCGGGTCGGCGTCGTCATGGGCGCGATGGCGACCGAGGTGCCGCACGGGTTCTGCCAGGGTTGGCGGGTCGGCTGGCGCGCCGGCGCCCTCCCGGCGGCGTGCCTCGCGTGGCGGGCGGCGCCCCTCGCCAGCCAGGGCGGGCCCCGCGGCGCCGAGGTCCGCGACGACGAGGCGGCGGCCGGCGCCCCGAGGTGGCGCCCCGAGGCGGTGGTGGGCTGGGCCTGGGTGGGCCGGGAGGCCAGCGAGCACGCGAGCAGCACCGCCAGCCCCACCGCAGCTGCAGGGCCAGAGGAGAAACGAAATCAGTACAGTTCGAATGTGTATATAGTCATCTGCTGAAAAGAGACAGACAGGCGTTAGATGCAATGTCCGACTATGGGGTTGTTGGTGCGCCGCGCCGGGCCGCGCCGGGCCCGGGCGGGGCGGGGTGGGGCGGGCCGCAGCGGCAGTGCAGGGCAGCTGTATGCCTGTAACCTGACCCCGGCCATGCCGTCTCAGTCACGCACCATGAGAAGCACCTCGTCATCGCCTTTGGCACTGGATCAACATTTTGTTGTCATTTGTTGCTGCTTGTTAGAAGTAATGACACCGAGTAGGCACTCTCCGCACGTCTTCCACCATCTCCCCCTCCCCTCTTCCGCCTGCGCATTCACTCCCTCCCTGTTCCCTCTTTCGCTCCTCTCTCCCTTATTGCCTCTCTCTCTCTATATCTCTCTCTCTCTTTCTTTCTCTCTCTCACTCTCTCTCTCCTTCTCTCTCGCTCTTTCGCTCCCTACCCAAGAATGGTTGCGATGTCAGCGGACGACATTGCTGATGCAGCAGGCGACGTCAAACAAGTTCAACAATCACCACGTGACAGCACGCGACGCAGCTGTCCTGTCTCGGGGCGGGCCGGAGGCCGCATGTCGCGGTGCAGCCTCGCTCCGCCACGCCCCGCCCCGCCCCGGCTGGTGGATGCTCCATGCCATGGTGGCTCTCGGGTCACTCTGTGAATAAGGCACTGCGTATAGTGTAGTGCCGCCGGAGGAGGTCCTCGTGGCCCCGCCTGGGTCCGCGACCACCCGGGACAGCTGACTTACATAAAGTAACGAGGCGTTACGTAGCCGATCCGCCAAAGACGATGGGCCTATCTTGTGTCCCGGCGGGCCGCGCACTGCATTAACCCCTTCGCCCCCCCCTCCTCCCCCCGCACCGCCGAAGCCCCTCCCTCCGCCGCAGGCCGGGTTAACTCGTTTGGGGCGCAGGCGCGGTAACGTTGGCGCACACGTGAGCCTTTGGCGCGTCCCGCTCCGCGCAGTGTATCCTCCTTGGATTTCAGCTCTGCAATTGGCGCTGCCCTTCCCTACCTCGCTTGACGAGTTCTCCTCCCCCCGTCCCCCGGGCCGAGCGCTGCGGGGCGCGGCGGGGCGCGGCGGGGCGCTTGCAAGCGGATTGGCGAGCCGGTCCGGCGCAGTGCCGGTCGCCGCTGCCCCGCCGTGCCCCGCCTTACCCCACCAAGCCCCGCCGCACCCCGCCAGGCCCCGCTGAAGCTGATTGGCCGCCCCGGGACCCCCGGGGCGTTGCGGCGGACACGCGGACCGCCCGACCGACCGGCCGTCCTCGTTGGGGGAGAGGGGCGCAAGGTGGCCAGGGCCGGGCCAGGGGCGCGGGCGCGGCGCCAGCGCGCCGGGGAAGGGACGGGGTAGCGCCGCGGATACTCCACGCGCGTCCGTGCCACCCTCACCTGGGCGCCATGATGCGCGCCGGCCCGTTACGGGCAGGAAGCATTTTAAGTGTCGAAAAGTATCTCTCCCCTGTGGTTAGGTGACCTTTCGTTTTTCTCACGCATGTCTAGGTGTGCGACAAATTATAGACACTTGAAGCTGAGCGAATGCTCATTCGCGCTCTTGCAAGGTTTCCATGCTCGTCCATTCACCCTTAAGTAAGCGAGTCTCTTACTCTTGGTTGTCCGCAAAGTTGCAGCCGACTCCTCTTTTCCGCCTCGGCCGTGCATTCTGTGCATCCTACACATCCAGTTCCCTTAGTTCTCCAGGAGGGCCCTACCCGGCGCGGCAGAACAAAAGCCCCCCGCCTCCAGGTCTCCAGTCGGAGCGGTAGGGTGAGGGCCGGCCCGGCCCGGCCCTCTCCTTCAGACAATCACACGTGGCTCAATTACAAAAAGGGGCCCAATTGCTCCCCGAATTGGGGCGAAAGCTGGAAAAGAGAGCAAGGAGAGGATGACAATTATCGAGCGAGCCACAGAGCCAACTGGGCACTGCCCCGCCCTGCCCCACCCCGGACCTTTTATTTCCTTCTGCCTGCGAATTGCAGCAGAGTGTGTGTGTGTGTGTGTGAGAGAGAGAGAGAGAGAGAGAGAGAGAGAGAGAGAGAGAGAGAGAGAGGAAATGACGTTGAGGGAAAGAGAAGACGAAGGAAAAGGATTTTGAAAGAAGGCGGAGGAAGAGAGAGACAGCGAGACTGCGGAAAAGAAGAGGTGCATGTTCATTTATGAGCGACAGTCAATATTTGCCGGTGAGCCCCGGCCCGGCCCGGTACTGCCCCTCCCTCACAGGAACCTTGGCAGGTACCGGCGGGCCCGGCCTGCTTTTCTATTTAACGTTTCCGTTCCGTTTGACGGCTTTCGTCTCGTCGCGAACGGCCGAGGGAGGACGGTGGGGCGAGACGCAGCGCAGGCGTCGTTGTCGGCGGCAGCGGCGTGTCCCTTTGCTCTCCGCAGTCAGGCAGAGAGACAGGACAGAGAAAAGTGTGTGTGTGTGAGAGAGAGATGAGCATGTATCATGTCTAATTTTCCTGTGGAGCGAGTTGCACCCACAGGGCCGGGCCGGGCCGGGCCGGGCGGCGCCCACAGGGGCTGCTGCTACTGCTGCTGCTGGTCGAGCGGCTCCGGATCATCTCGCGTCCCGTCCCGCTCTGGGTGGACCATTATTCCGCATTTACAGACACGCAACTGCACTGCAGTGCTGCGCGTCAGCGTGTCTGTGTGTGTCTCTCTCTGTGTGTGTGACTGTCTGTGTGTGTGCGTCTGTGTGTGTCTGTGTGTGCGCGCGCAACCTTTCGTGTGTTCATTACACAGGCTACCGTGCCGCCTGCCGCCGATCACGCCGAAATCACAGGGAATGCGGGCAGGAAAAAAAAATTTCCCTTGAAATTAACTGCCCTTATTTTGACACCAACTTCGAGTCGGCTGCTGCTGAGCCTGACTGCGCGCCGCACCCGGGCGGTTGAAGCCCTGTTGTCACTGTTTATGCGAAATACCTGTATCACTGTAGCCGGTATACACTCTCTAAGGAGAATGCGGCTGCTTTGATTTGCGGTACATGTGCACGTCAAGGAAACGAGCTATCTGGAGAAGAATAAGAGAGAGGGACAGAGAGAGACGAAGAGAGGTGAAGGAGAGGGGAGACGAGGGAGAAGGGAAGGGTTGGGGGCAGAAAGGGTGAGAGGATGCGTGCGTGGCAGGGTCAGGACTTCAATCTCGTCGTGATGTCTCCTCATATTACTCGCGTCGCCGTGCGACTGGGGGACCGGGTAATAATAACAAGTTGGTCAAAAGTAATAAGGAATCTGTCCCGTGGCTCCATTAGGAGGGCATGGGCCCCAGCCCGGCGAGGTGCGGCGCGGCGCGGCGCGGCGCGGCGGGCCCCGGTGGGCACCACGGGCCGAGCCGAGAGGAGAGGCGGTTCCTAGAACGGCTAGCAGCAGCATGCTGGGCTGCACTCTCTCACGACGCCCCACCGCCGCCGCCCCGCCACGCCCCGCCACGCCCCGCCACGCCCCGCCCCGCCACGACACGATAGGAACGCGGCGCGGCGGTGCAACGCCACGGGTCTGATTGGCGGGGCGGGCGGGGGCAGGGCGCGGGCGGGGGCGGCTCTGCCCGGGGCCAGCCGGGGGCCGGCGGGGGCCGGGACGTATACAAGTGCGCTACGCTACGCTACGCCTTGCATAATGAGGGCGGACACGCTCGTGACCCGGCCCGGCCCGCCTGGCCCCACTCATCCAGTCTATTAGTCGCAGCGCGCGGGGCGGGCCGGCGGGCCGCGGGGCCATCGCGATGCCATCGCGCGTCTCTTGCCAATCAAAAGCGGAACGTGAGAGAGCGTGGCGGTGCTCTGCTGCGCTGCGCTGCGCTGCTCGCGAGCGCGCACGGGCGGGCGGGCGGCAGGGGCGGGTGCAGCAGGTGGCGGGGACAGAGGCTCCTCCAGCAGGGCCTCCATGGCCTGCGAGCTGCACGGGTGCACGGCCTGCTGCGCCCCTCTAGCCTGCAGCTACAGCTGCCCCTCACAGCGTCACGCGCCTCCAGGTCGCGGCGTGGACGGACGTCCGGAAGCGGGCGACTCGGGAGGACGGCGACGAGATGACTTTATTTTCGGCTGCGCGACTTGCGCGGCGCGAGGCGCGTCTGCCAGCGCTTCACGCCGCGCCGCGCCGCCTAGCGGGAGCCGCCGTCACGAAAAATAATTTCAAATTGATGCCAATGGCCAACAAGTTTTATTAGATTATTGAGCTGTCGGCTCTCCTGTTACGCGCTTCTTAGAAAAGGACTCAGGGCTCCACGATTCACTCTCTCTCCTCGCCCCCCCCCCCCTCTCTCCTGCTCTTTTCTTACACCTCCCGCTCCCTCCCCCCTTTTCTCCTTCTCTTCACTAACACACTACGGACCCATACTCTCATACTTAATTTCCCTCGCTCACAGGTTTCCTTACTCTCCGCTTCGTTTTTTTTAAATTTTATTTGCCCCTGCGCACGTAGGCAACCCGGTTAGGTGACTCACATTTATTTGTGTACTCGCTTGGCTCAGCTCAGCGATGTGCTGGCGCACCTCCTTCCCCTCCTACTACTTCGCACTCTTCTGCTTGTCGGGCTTGTTGAGATGTCCTGAATCCCATACAGGAGCCAAATCAAATAAGGAAAGCAGTACAGTATAGCTGGTCTGCTGCTGAAGCGACGACAGTGTCTACACGGTCGCACGGGTGCATTATCTCGGGGGATTCCCCATGCGGTTGAGGACATCGACTAATTTTGCCGTGACTTAATCCCTGGACACCTCAAATGTGTGTTCACACGTAACACTCTATTCTAAGAGTTCCTCGCAGGGTCTGTACCTCCGCTCTCTGTTGAGCAGTTTTCGGACCGTATGACTGAGCACTGTCACCTAGCACGCGACCCAGCCGCACGAGACCCTGTGTGCTTTCCTCATGGTTTTCTCCCTCACCTGATCTCTCTCCTTTCTTCCGCCTTTTTTCCTCGGCGCGTGAACCAAACTGTTTGAACGAGCGCGCCAAACCGTCTACCGGTTCGCACACACCGCGAAAAGAGTACATTATCGTCATTCTCTGCAAACATTACTCCCTCCGCCTCACTCTCTCCGCTGCTCTCTCTCTCTCTCTCTCTCTCTCTCTCTCTCTCTCTCTCTCTCTCTCTCTCTCTCTCTCTCTCTCTCTCTCTCTCTCTCTCTCTCTCGAACAGCGTCCGTTATGTTTGCGACTGCTCAGGGCGCCTCACGGATAAGAGGCGGCGAAGGGCGCGAATATCAACAAGTGTCATGTTGAAGGCCAAGCCGAGCTTGTTGTGTCTCCCGTTCGCCACTGCTAGAAAGCAAGAAGTGAACGAGCTGCAATTTGTGGCTGCGTCATAAAGCAACCCGTACCTTTGGCCACTTTCAAAAACTAACGCAAAACGTATTGTAACTCAGCACGGTTATCTATCTCTTTCTCTCTCTCCCTCTTTCTCTTGTTTTTTTTTTTCTTTTTTTAAAAATTTATATTTTCCATTTTTCTTGAGACCTTACCCTGTTACTGCAGAGATAGACAGTTACTCCGTAAACATGTAAAACTTCACAAACCCATGTATTTGAACATGTTCTTATTGTTATCTTAAGGCCCCTTTTGTGTGGTGTACGTGTGGCGGCTCGTGAAGTTGAAAGAGAGGCGCGTCCCTGTGCGTGTGCGTGCGTATGGGTGACATAGAGGGAGAGGGAGAGAGGGAGAGAGAGAGAGTGAGAGAGAGAGAGAGAGAGAGAGAGAGAGAGAGAGAGAGAGAGAGAGAGAGAGAGAGAAGGGGGGAGAGGAAGAAGGAGAACTAGCGCGACACGCTCGTTTCACGTGGCAAGACGCCCGTCCTATCGGGCCGGCGGGTTGACTCTTGTGTGGAGGGCGGTATGCAAGCGGAGCTCCCCGGCGCAGCGGTGGACACGCGTTTGACTGAGTTTGACGCCGTACGCGACAAGCGCCGGCCCGGGGCCGGCGCGGGGCCAGCCGGGGCTCGCGAGCGCGCGGCTGGTGCGGAGGAGCGGGGCGGGGCGGGGCGGGGCGGGGCGGGGCGGGGCGGGGCGGGGCGGGGCGGGGCGGGGCGGGGCGGGGCGGGGCGGGGCGGGGCGGGGCGGGGCGGGGCGGGGCGTGGTAGGGCCGCGCTCCGCGCTCCGCGGTGCCCTGCTCTGCTCCGCTCTGCTCGGCTCCGCGCCTCGACGCCGCGGTACGGAGCTGAGGGCACAGCCGGCCCAGAGCGGAGCAGGACTTCTCGGAAGCCCGGGGGGCCATTTGACTAGCCGGCCAGCCACGCCGCCGCGCCGCGCCGCGCCGCGCCACGTCTTGTTACGTCCGAGCAGACACCGTGATGCATCCTGGGAAGAGCAGCGTATGCATTCGGTGTGGCGCCGCGGCCGAGGAGCAGCAGCGAGGAGAGGTGATAAGAAAAGAGATGATGAATGGGAGGGACGACATCGCTCGCGGCGCGCTCATCTCTGCTCCACCGAGGGGGGAACAGCTCGGAATTTTGGTGCACAAATTTTGTGAATTTTCGTGAATTTTTTGTGAATCTTCGAGAATTTTTGTAAATTTTTTTCCTTATTTTTTTTTTAAAAATTTTCTTGAATTTTCCAGAATTTTTCTAAACTTTTCGTAATTTTTCTGAATTGCTCTGAATTTTTCTGAATTACGAGGAGTACAAAAGTTTCTGAGTTGTTTCCCCCTCGTGCTCCTCGCTCCCTGAATTCCAATAGAGGACCTGTCCCGTGTACACAAGAAGAACAAGAACTCCGGAAGTGCCCTTCTATTTTCGATAAAAGGGGCATGTTTCTTTTCGCGGTCATTAGCTTTTGATACATTAGTTTGGAATATAGCTAGAAATCACAAGTTTGCTTCAAAATTCGCCATATAGGCAAAGATTCTTATGCCGCCACTTCCGGAGTTCTTGTTCTTTTAACTTGTACGGGACAGGTTGTCTGTTCGAATCCCGGTGCCGCAGTATTCACGATTTTGGTGGGATTGTTGGGATTACACCTGGCTGTGGGTGGGGTGTAGATCGCGAGAAACTATGGAAAAGCGGCGAAGTCGTTGCTGTCGGCCATACCGCGCGCCAGTGCTGCCAGAAAAGTAGGCAAAACCCGCCCAACACACAACTGTGTGTAGCGGGCGGTATTCGCGCCTGCCTACTAGGCAACATCAACACACGTGTGAAGAGGAATGGTCTAGCTGGCAGGCGTGAATACCGCCCGCTCCACACAGCTGCGCGGGGGTGGTATGGTGAGGCGACTGAACGCGAGCGGGTTTCTCGAGATGCTGCTATCATCTCGGAACCTCTCCTCTCCTCCCGTTCGACCTCCCAGACGTGACCATCCGAGACCGTGGCCGTGCCGCCGGGCAGTGCCGGGCCGGGCCGGGTGCGGGGCGCACGCAGACCTGCTGCTGGATGCTGAGTCTCGTCTGCTGATATGCCGGCGCGCGGCGCGCCGCGGCGCGGTTGCGGCCCCCGTGTTGCGTTACAATTACGTAGACGAGTTCGTTGCTCCACGATGTGGGTCACCCGGGAGGGTCACCCCGGGGTGACGGGGAGGTCAGCAGTGCCATGCGTCTCCTACACACTTTGCCGGTTTGGCTGGCTGCCCTGGAGGTATGTAATTTGGATCTTTGACCACCGCGTTAGTCAGCCCAAGTGGTATGTGCTCGTCTGTTGCCGGTGCGGCGACGCGCCGCCCCGAGAAGTTAACTAAAATTTCTCAGCGCACCGCTGACCGAAATGACATTGCTCCGCTGATGAATAGCGCGTCCAAACAAATTGAAAGATGTTGCTCCGTCTCCGTCTCACCTGTGCGCCGCTCGCCGGACAGGGTGACGGAGACAACACACAAAGCCTTTTTTTTCCTTTCTTTCCTTGCATGGCTTGTTGTCCGTCGTGCGGTAGGCCGCTAGCCAACCCTCCCTGCTGGCACCACTGGGCCACGCCACGCCACCCCGAGGATGAGTGATATATTACCGATTCCTATACGCCAAAGGTGTTCCGGCTGGATCCACAAAACATGTTTATGACCCGTGCCTGGCCCGGCCCGGCCCGGCCCGGCCCGCCCGGCCCGCAGCCGTCAAACCCCTTCACTCACTCAGCCTCAGTGCATGGGTGGCGCGGTGCGGCGGGGCGGAGCGACGCGACTCGGCAGCGCGGCAGCGCGGCGGCGGCCACAAGTCAACCATCGGCGCCGTTTTCTTCGGCGCGGCGGCCACAAGTCAACCATCGGCGCCGTTTTCTTCGGCGCGGCGGCGAAAACAACACTCTTTTCCAAACGCGCGTTTCGACCGAATCCTTTGAACGATCGTGCCCGGCGCGGCTCATCGAGAGAATTAATCAGAACTGCGGGGAGCGCAACGTCTCGCGTTGGGAAAAATCGGCAGTGTTCTACGAAACGTGCAGCAGACGGTGAGTGTGACTCGCTTTTGATAAGTAAGCATCCTACTCCCCTTACCGCACTGTACCACTGACGCCCTCCCTTCTCCCCCTCCCCCCCCCACCCCCCTAGCGGTGAGGCATACTCTCGACGATAAGGCCAGGCCGGCCCCAGCACCGCGTCACCCGCAGCGTCACCAACACACACACTCCCACAGATGCTGGCGTCGCGACGGCCGCCCCGGCCAGGCGCCTAAATGTGACACCCCCTCAGTCCCACATCACAACAGGCATTCCTGCTGCCCCTGTTATACCTGCTGCCGCGCCGAAGTGGCATCCCTGAGGATAGTGGTTTTTCGCATCGACACTGTAGTTTATTATTTTAAAAAAAAATATTTTTTACCTGACAAAAGAGAAAGAGCCGAACCGCAACATTTCTGAAAAATTAGTATCTATGCCTTTTATACTGTTTCGGAAGCAATTATTGACAAAGTAAATAAACACGTCTTTCGCTTGGGACGTATTACTACGCGCACTCCTCATTTGGTTGCGACCGTATTACTATATAAAAGCAGTGTCTCGGCACTCGAGCGCGGCAATATAGCGGTCTCTATCTGTCTCGCTCCCTCTTTCCCGCAAGCAGCAGCAGGTGGCCCGGTCCGCCGGCCTCGGTACTTTCTTGCTTGTTCCGCAGACCAATGCGTGAGACACTTTCGGCTTTGAGTGTCCGAGATTGTAATGAGAGACAAAACGGCCAGCCCGGGCCCGAGCCGAGCGCACCAGGCCAAGGTCCGGGCCGGGCCGGGCCGGGCAGGGCAGACAATAAGTGCCTCCCGGTGAATGGACCTCGAGGTGTCACCTCCTCGGCGTTAGCGCATTGGGAAAAAGACGCTGCTCGCCCTGCCCGGTCCCGTCCCGGCCTGTGCACCGGAGTGGAGGCCCTGCCCTGCCCTGCCCTGCCCTGCCCCACCCCGCCCTTGGCTGCCCGCTTTCAATTTCCACTCTTCCTTTCGACATCATATGACTCACGCCATACGTGAGACTCGAGACAAGCGCGCACGCCTGTGTGTATGTGATTTTTGAGACTTATTATGGATTCAAACGACGAACACCCCATTTGCCCAAGTCGGCTGAAACGGCAAAATGCCTCAGATATTTTGGGCGCGGAAACGCAACGGTCGCGCGGCCGGCGGGCGGCGGGGCGCACCTCCGCGCCTCGCCACAGAAACCACCGCGCTTCATCGATAAGGTTCGGGATGGGGCGGGGCACGTGCGCGCGCGCGCGCCAGGGTGGGCCGTGGGCCGCCGCGAGGAGCTTCAACTGCGACGAGTTTGACATCACGACGTGCTCTTATTTATGGAGAAAGAAGGGGGAGAGAGAGAGAGAGAGAGAGAGAGAGAGAGAGAGAGAGAGAGAGAGAGAGAGAGAGAAAGAAGGAGAGAGAGAGAGAGAGAGAGAGAGAGAGAGAGAGAGAGAGAGAGAGAGAGAACTGTTAACACCCTTGGCCGACCCAACTGGGAGGAGTCAACGTGGTGCCCGGGCCTAAAAAATGGAACAGAGCTACCCAGCCAAGGGACTTGGAAAAAAAAAATGACGACCCATCAAGAGAGCGAGGGAGGAATGACACGACTGCATGGGATACTGCGCTGCATTCTCTTTCAACCCTCCGCGCACTGCGCTGTGTGCACTGCACTCGTCTTACAGAAGAGCAAAACTATTTGGGTTTATTGGACGCCTAAAAAAAGTGATACATACTGTCGGTGGGGGGGAGGGGGGATGTCAGAGTTCTTGATTGAATGAAAGGGTCTGGAAAGGGTTACGTCTGTTGTGATCAGGTTCGAGAATTACGACAAAATCGAGAGAAAGACAGGAAAGTTTTTTTTTCCTTTTTATTCTTCCTAACTCCAGCACAAAAATTATGTGACTTGATTTTCATGAGACAAATTATAATTTTATAAAGGAATAACATTTATCCTCTTTGCAGTTAATAACTTTGGCACATCTTTGCGGACGAGCGCAAGCTGTTGTTGCCCCGTTTTATGACACCGGCTGTCAAAAATAATGGCATAAAATACCGGCAATAAGGTACGCGAGAAGTCTGCGTGGAAATCGAACAAGCCGCAAGGGGCGCAAGGGTTCGCCACCCACGCAGCAGCTGAGGGAGTCACAATCAATGGAATTTTACCACTAGAACTTCATTGACCAATGTAAGTTTGTTATAAAATTATTTTATTGACGATTAATTTGTCAGCAACTTAATTATACCAAACCAAAGGGCGAATCCTTTGACGATGTGGTATGCATATGCATGTCCCTTAAGTCATCCTTTCTTGCAGGAAACAATCTAAAATACTAAATTTCAGTCGCACAAAATTTATGCCAAATTGAGATATCTTACTGATCGTAAAGCCCAACACTTATTCTGGCGATGGCAGTAACGTCGGTCCGGCGTGGACTCCGTGCTCCTCACGCTGGTTGCCGGCGGCTCCATTCAGTCCCTTGAATGAACCGTCCACACGCGCGCGCACGCACGCTCACGCACGGCGACGCGACAGGCACTCGGACCTACCTGCTAGTCTGCACTGCCTCCGCGGCCGCTGGTCACCAATCACTGCAGTAGTGGTAGTCCTGACTGCGCTGTGGCGCCCGCTGAACAGGCTGAGCCACATGGCCTCACATCTCCAATGGCACGCACACGCACACGCACACGCACGCACGCTCACGCGAGCTCTCGCACAAGGTGTGTGTCCCTCAGCGGCCGGCTGGCGACTGACTGGCCCACGACGGCCTGCCTGCTCACCACGCGAGTCTCCCCCCCGGGTCCCGGGCCCCGGGCCCGGCCGGGCTTCTTAGCAGCAGGTCTGGGCAGGCAGGCAGGCAAGGCGGCCGGCCGCAGGGTGGCGGGGGCGGCGGGGGCCCCTGCAGGCCGCGCCCCACCGGCCCCCGCCCCACGCCCCCCCCGCGGCCCCCCCCGCGGCCCCCACCGGGGGGCTCCGCCGGGCCCCTGCCGGCTCCGGCCGCCGCTCATTGGTCGGATGCACTGCGCCTCCTCCTCGGGTGGGGACGGCCGAGGCGGGGCCTGGAGGGCGTGGCGGGGCGGGGCGGGGCGCGGCGGGGCGGGGCGGGGCCGCCTGAAGGAAGGACGCCGGCTGCTCTCTGACGCCGGCGGGCGCCGTTGCATTGGGGCGTGGCGTGGCCCGCGCGCCGGGGCGTTCCACGACGACCCTACGACGAGGGCCGTATCGCAAGCCTGTGGGGCCGGGCCGGGCCGGGCGTAGCGAGACCACCACGACGGCGACTATAGTGTTGTCGACGGCAGGGTAGCGGACACAGGAAGGGCGCCTGGGAGGGGCCTACGTTAACCCCCTCCCCCCCCCCCCCTTTCCGCTTCCTCCCACTGATTCCTGCTGTTTGCTGCAGGAGTCTCCACGCAAGAGCATTTTATTTTTCTTGACAGAATGAGTCCCTGGACACAAAGGACCAGGCAGACACGAGCGGCGCCCCGCCCCGCCCCGCCCGGCCCGGCCCGGCCAGGACGACAGCCGCAGGCTGCCATGGCCAGCACCATTCATGGGACGGCTCGGCCCGTCCCGGCCCGGCCCGTCCCGGCCCGGCCCGTCCCGGCCCGGCCCGCAGGCCTGCAGCCCTTGTTGCACCCGGCCGGCCGTTTGGTACGTGCCGCGTCGGGCCGGGGCCGGTAAGGGCCACACCTGGTGGCCCCCAAGTGGAGAAGGCCCCGCGGTCATCACCCCCCCCCCGCCCCCCCCGCACGGCCCCATCCCTTTGCCTGCTTGTCGCATCGAGTAAATTGCATTTCTTTTTTCTTCCCGGAGGCGGCTGCTCCGCTGCGCACCGGGCCGGACCCGCGCGGCCCCTACCCCGCTGTGCTGGTCATTCATTCCTTCCGCCAAGCCTCGAGCTGCGAGGACGGTGTCTTTGCAGCAGGCCGGCAGCCCTGTTGCGCGGCAAGGAACGTGGTCGTGGGGAGGCTGTACGACCTGGAAAATCATGTCAGGGAAAGCTGCGCTCGAATTGCACCTCATGGCAGCGGAGAGTGTATTATTGAGAAAAGAGATTTTGGGTCTCCTCTGTTGTCAGTTCTTTTTCGCTTAACTTGTTTTTTTTTTGTTTTTTTAAGAGATAAGAAAATTATCTGTTGCACATGTACATAGGGCAGGTGGGAATTCGGTTCTCCATATCGGAAACATCGAGGAGGAAACAACTCTGAATTTTTTGTACCCCTAGTATTTCAGAAAAGTTCAGAAAAAAAAAAACAGGAAAATTTAGGAAACGTCAGAGAAATTCAGAGGGATTCAGAAAAGTTCAGAAAAAATCAGAAAAAATTGGGAAAATTCAAGCAAAAATTCACAAAAATTACTTAACAATTCACAAAAATTCTCGATAAATTGCAGAAATTTCCGAAAGATCACAAATTTTGTACACCAAAAATTAGAATGTTTTGCCCCGCCGGTTTCTTTTAATTGAAGATTATCACCGGCGTTCTTGGCCGGATGTTGCAATGCCGATAGCCTACTACATGATATCAGGAGAGATATGTCCCTCAGAGTCAGCGGGGTCTGTTGTACCTGCGTGTACTCACCTAGCGCACTACGTGTACTTTGAAGCAGACGCATCATTGTGCAAGTCAAGCCGGCTACGAGGGCATATCAGGCTGGTTGCCGTCTGGGCGTCTGGGTCCGCCCGGGGAGGCCCGTGCCCGAAGTCGAAGCGCCAGGATGACCGCGCACGTTTTACGGTGCAGTGTACACTTTTACCTTATTGGGAGGTGTTTTGTTGATGGTGATAAGAGATCAATTCCTCAGCTTATCTACGTTTTGTCTGCAAGTGGCCCGTTTCCACGGCTTTTTATCTGTATCTTCGAAAATCCTTCGACTTGCTATCATTTTTTCGGGAAATTTAAATTTTGTCGGCTCAATGTCATGCCTAATGCCTCGTGGAACCAGTGTATACCACCTCTTCGATTTTATTTTATTTTTACTTGAAGAGAAAATAGAGTTTATAGTTCTATGATCTTCAGATGGCTATTCCTCTAGATATCTGTGGGACGCTCAGTAAGCGACGGTCAAGCACAGTGTATACATGAATGACAAGCATGCACACTGTTTGCTATGATTCATAATGCCTGCCTCTGATTTCTGAGGTGCGTGCGTGCGTCCCACGGGGTGTTGAGTTACACCTTGTGGTCCCCCGAGCCGGGCTCGAGCCCACTGCTGGGCACTGTCAGGTAGAGCACCGGCACCACCTTAATCTGGGCAGCAGGAGAAGGAAGGGTCATGCTTCAGCAGGATGTTCTTTGTTTCACTTGTTCATTTATGCTTTGGCACCTTGTCGAAAAAGGTGGGCAACAGGCGCCTGCGGAGAGAATGAGAGAATGTGCAGGGGAGGGAGTGAGGCGAGGAGGGAGGGAGGGAGAGAGAGAGAGAGAGAGAGAGAGAGAGAGAGAGAGAGAGAGAGAGAGAGAGGAAAGTGGCAGGTGAGGATAGAGGACTTAAGGCCTACGCACCTACCCGTAAAAACCAGGCCTTTTGCAGTACCAGAGAAATCAGCTGGCGCTCTGTGAATCTCTCTGATGGCCTAAATTCCTTTACAAAAGTGTTGTTTTTTCGATAGAATGATTGCCAAATTTTTACTAGTTCTTTACCACCACTTCTCTCCTGAGTGGTGAAAAGAACGAGTATTTGGATCAGATCTCGCAATACCTACAGACATGATACTTAAGGTGTTGTAAACTGGAAATGCTGATCTTTATTCCAACAATGAACTTTTTTTCAAGTTTAATAGTATTATTTTGAGAATACTTAACAAATTTTGTATGTTCTCATTCTAAGTCCATAACCCAGCTTATTAGTGGAGTGTTCTATCTCAGAGAGCACAATACCTACAGACATGAAACTTGTGCTAATGTATTAATCTTAACTAGAACATCCGTCTGAATTTCAACAATGAACCTTTTTAATAGTATTATTTTGAGAACTCTTGACAAATTTCGTGCTAGTTTTCATTTCAAGGCCCCACATCTAGTTGTAGCCCGATGAGTCGGCTCGCGCTCGCACTCTCCGCGCTCTCCTACTATGCACCCCAACAATTGGACCCGAGCGGGAGGGCCGAGCAAGGGAGAGTGTCCCGGGCCCGGGAAAAACTTCCCCTACACAATCTGAGATGAAAATGGGTCCACTCGACTCACATCACGTTTTACACTTCTACCTCTGTAGGACATAATTATGTAAAGAGCGAGTTCCATACTTATCACAAAATTAATTTTGTGTTCTATTTGGCCCTTGTTTCTTAGTATAGGGGACCGGCCCAAAATCTCTCTATGTATTGGTTCAGGAAAATTTTCATGTGCCACTTCCATACAAGGACAACCTTCATATTCGTCTTGTTTCAACGAAATCGGAGGATCCCGCCCGCGCTTGAAAATTTCCCCTTGAAAGAACTGACGCAGAAAATAGAAGGGCTGTGTGGCCCTATTCGAATTTGGCGCCTCCTGACCTGCGCCGACCGCAGCGCCCCGGGGGCGCACTGAACTGTAAGGTCTTTCGTGGTGAACGAGCCGCGCCCTGCCCCGCCCTGCCCCGCCCTGCCCCGCCCTGCCCCGCCCCGCGGCTCTGGGACCTTATACCGACCGGCCGCACGCCGTCCGCCAGTGGGACTCGCAAAGCAATATTCAAGGGGCGACAGCTCCCGGGAAGTGATCGTCGGATTCGGGTTCGCAATATTTTTCGCGGGGCGCGACACTTTGGGGCCCAAGTGCACCCACCATGACCAGGCGCGCGCGCGGGCGAGGAGGTGGCCCGTGGCCCGGCCGGGCCCAACCGCCCGAGCGTAGAGCAGCGCTGGGGCCCAGCTCAGCACGGCCCGGGCCCGGCCACCCGCCGGTGACTCGACAGAGCGGCGCAACGTCCCCCCCCCCCCCTCTCTCTCTCTCTCTCTCTCTCTCTCTCTCTCTCTCTCTCTCTCTCTCTCTCTCTCTCTCTCTCTCTCTCCTCTGAAATATCCCTACCGCTTAGGGTAGACGCTAAAAATGAGCTGAAACTGCATTCACCTTGGCGTTCAATGTGAAATACGCACCATTAAATTTATTCGGCCACATCTGAAGTCTCTCATCAGTTTCCCGTCCGCCTCCTGTGGCGCGATCCAGACAGGAATAGGCATTGAAATTTGAAGTTGAATTACAGTTGCAATTTAGCTCAGGCAGTAAATAAGAAATCGAAACGCTCCATGTAATCTTCATTGGACAAACCGCAATGTGTTATTCGTCACTGATGAAAGTGTGACGTCCTGGGAAGGTTGTCTCTATGATTTAAAGTGTGACCGTAGTGATGGTCACGACCTCGCATTTGCGATGCCTTCTATCCTAGAACTAATTTTGCGTCACATCACTGTTATACAATTAATGTGACGTCACATTCTTTTTCATGTGAAAACTGTCACATTCCTTTTGATATTAATGTCACATTCTTTTGAATGTGACAATAAAATTTAGCCCGCACATTCTGGCCGATTCACATTCAAAAGAATGTGACTCTATATTTTAAACAATGTGACACTTTTCATATGAAAAAGAACGTGACGTCAACATTAATTGAATAACAGTGATGGTGTTACGTAAATTGAGGTCGCATCACGTACTATGATCAAAAGTGGTCCCCAAAATTGACGTGACGTAGGTTACTCAAGTTTTTTTTTTTTTTCAGTGTAAACGCCGCAACGGACCTCTGGATAAAGCATAACAACGGAAACCTCTACCGTGCAATGTGGAACCGTAAGTCTCTTCGTAGTTGGCACACAACTCTCTGATTGTGTGAATTCCAAAATCGACTAGCCCCTTGCATGGCTATTCCATGACCTGTCCTGAATGTTCTGTTGGTTACTGCTTTCTGCTGTCGAAAAACAACGGAAGGGCATCCCACTTACGAAAAGGCGTTGAAGCGTAATGTCTTTGCGAAGGCATGAAATTTCGGGCGTTTGAATGCCTTTGCAATACGCACTCCATTCAGCATTTCGTTCTTTTTTTATTTTTTTCTTGCAAAATTTTTACCACTGAAATTTATTTGTTAACTGCCTTTGTATTGCCTGCAAAGGACGTAGCTGCACTTCCCGCTCAGCTATTGCCGTGTGTATCTTTCTATCTTTTGGGAACGAATGCCGAGTCTAATTTTAGTCGCGGATACGGACGCGGTGCCCGGGCCGGCGGCGCGGCGGCGTCCTGGGTCCCGGAGGCCTCTCCTATCCCGGATCCTTCGCCGCTCAGGTCCGCTCCGGGCGTGAAGGCGATTCCCCCTAAGCCATCTACGGCCGGAACGGAGGAGCGCGTCCAGTCCTCGTCGACAAGCCATGACGGACCCGGGCTGCGAGTGAGGCGGTCCCCCTACGGTCCTGAATATTGACCCAATCTTAGGCGACAATCATTTCAGAATACACAATTTTTTGTCGAAAATGATTATTGAGAGCTTTTTTCCTTTTTCTTAGAGACGAAGTAGCCATATTTTTAAACATTCTCTAGAGGCGCGTGACCTGGCGTACAGGCAGGCAAGGACGCTGTGTTAAGTTAAGAGGTGGTCGAGCTTCTATTCACTTGGCGCGTCTCAGAAACCAGCTTATGAGCAGCTGGAAAAGTAAGTACAGTATGAGGATGAGGCTCCGTACTTGGGGCCGACTAACGAATGGGCAGTACTAGGAGTGGATCGCTCAGCAGCATCAACCGAACGCTCTCACAGTCCTCCACTCTCCCCTCTATCACTTGTTTTGGCTTAGCGGCGACCTGCCGAACTCAGCGCACTCAGCGGCAGCGGAACCCGCAGGAAGCGCGCCGGCGTTGGACCATCATGACCATAATTTCGATTGGTGTCACACATTTCGCCGCACTGATGTTCTGCTACATCTCGTCAGCGTCGTCCCGATTTGATGCGAGCGGAAATTACCCCCCCCCCCCTCCTGCCCTCTCCACTTCCCTCGCACTTTCTTGTCGACCGCGGCCGGTCGTGACTGGCGGCGAGTGACCAGCGATTCGCACGACGTAACCCTAGCCGCGGACTGATGCTGCACACTGCTCAGTGTTTGTTATCGTTGCAAATGAATGGCCGAGCGTCTCTCTCTCTCTCTCTCTCTCTCTCTCTCTCTCTCTCTCTCTCTCTCTCTCTCTCTCTCTCTCTCTCTCTCTCTCTCTCTCTCTCTCTCTGCAGTGAAGGAATCTGCGCCTACTGCAAGTGGCCCCTCACCAGACCTGAACTGATTTTTCGTCTCGGCAAATATCTATATTATTCATAAGCAGCAAAATTGCAGATTAGTTTACTAGTTATTCTGCTTATTTTTGCGACGGATAGTAAAACGTGTAAGTAGTGTTAAAAGGGTATACTTTTCAGACAAAAATATTAACGATCTGACGGTGCAAATTGTTTTTCTGTCAGTCAAAGCTTGCATGTAAGCGACGTCGTCGTGAGTGTTCATAAATTATTGCGTAAAATATTCAAACCAAGTATTTATTACTTATACTGATTTTTAGGGGGAAAAAAATTGAAGAAATTGTACGGACTTGCACGAACGCATGGACGCAGAGTAATTCTGCGTGGTGTGTGCAACATGAGTACATGGACGCGTCTCTCTCTCTCTCTCTCTCTCTCTCTCTCTCTCTCTCTCTCTCTCTCTCTCTCTCTCTCTCTCTCTCTCTCTCTCTCTCAGCTTATGAGCAGTGGTGCAGTGCACGCGCGCACCCGCAGCATTATTGTTGTGAGCCAAGCACACGACGTCGACGACGACGCTTTGACTGTGTATGCATGGCGCCTCCCCGCCGTCCACTGCTTTTGCTCGGTCCTCTTTGTTCCCTAATTTTATTTTGTACCCTTCCTCTCCTCGCCGTGTGCAGCGCGCTGCCTTGCCTGGCTGGCTGGCTGGCCCCATTCGAATGCTTCCCAGCCTGCTCTCATCCTCAATTGGCAACACTGGCCGGTACTGCACGGCGCTCCCCCCCCCCTCTCTCTCTCTCTCTCTCTCTCTCTCTCTCTCTCTCTCTCTCTCTCTCTCTCTCTCTCTCTCTCTCTCTCTCTCTCTCTCTCTCTCACACACACACTCCCTGGGCTGCCGCCGCCGCGCCATACCGCTGCTGCAGGGAGGACACATAGCGTCCACAGTGTGACCACGTGACCACGTGACCACTGGGAGCCACCGCCGCCGCCACCCCGAAGCACTGAACCAGTTTGATGCCGATTTGGTCTCATCAGATGGTTCATTAAGGCTGGTCTTGGTCTTTGGCTCGCCTCTCGGACCTCCGACTGCCCTGCCCTGCCCCTCCCTATCCCCTTCCCCCTGCCCGGCCGCGGCAGCATACCGGGGCCATCGGGGCGCCCTCTCCTCACTCCCTCACTCCCTCACTCCCCACTCCCCACTCTCCTCCTCCCCTCCCTCCACCTTTTCCTTGTAGTCCCCGCGCCCCCGCAAATGCTGCTTGCGCGCCCTTATATCCTTACCACCACTAATGTAACAAATTTTTCTCAGCCATCATAACTTCATATCACGTACTTTTGTCGCAGGGTCAACCATATGGGTCATAGACCTTCCCCATGAAACCTCAATGACCTATTGTGCCTCTTGTTTTTAACGGGTCGATTTTAGGTTTAAAACTGTAAGGACCTCGGGTTGCCAAGATACGCAGGACATGAGTTTTGTGTTCAAATGTGCCTACTTTCCAGGTGGCTGTCTACGAGACAAGGAAAGATGGTGGTAGGGGCTGCCCCCCCCCCTCCCTCTCGCACCCCCCTTAAACCGCGCCTGGTTTTCGATCTTTTTGCTCACTTCCTTTTTCCCTCTGTTCAGAGCTCCGAAGCCGCCGTGCATGGTCGAGAAGGAGGAAGAGGGCCAAAGAGAAAAAAGAGAGAAAAACAACAGAATGGAAAATAACGACAAAAATGCCGTGCTCTCCGTGGGGGAGAGAAAAGGAGAAAAGAATGAAGGTAGACACGGCGAGTGACGATTGTGTAAGATAGGAGTCTTGTGGCGCCCAGGACGGGCTGGCCCGGGCCGCTGCACGGTTTAAATAACGAGCTCAATTAAATGTTGAGCTCTCTCCTGACCGCGATGCCATTTCCACGAGGCGGCTCGCATCTCACACAATTGGTTAAATGCGCAATTTTCTCTAGAATACAGATCCGTGATTGGAAATACGTCATCTCTTTTGGTGATTACCGTAGTAACTCGCTCGTACCGTCGCTCCGTCCGTGTACATTTCCGCCGCAGAAGCGGAAGAAGACCCCATCGATACTACCAATTCATTTCGGAACCGGGAAAGCCAAAACCTTTCAGAGGATCGCGGGTTCAAACATGTTCACGTACGCCCCCCTGTCATGTCTGTGTATGTATGTATGTGTGTGTGTGTGAGCAAGTGTGTGTGTGTCATTAGGGCGGGCTTGTTCAACCCTTGTCGTCCTCTTGTTTACATACATTCCCCGCCGGGCCCGCCACACCACCGCCTTACCGCTGGACCTTCCGCAACAGGTAATTAAGAGAAGTGTGTATCACGAGCCATCTCCTGCTGCTTGGCTTGTGCTCCTCGGATCTGATCGTCTGGTCAGTGTCGCCTTCTGGGGTGGGCCTGGGCAGGGCAGGGCAGGGCAGGGCAGGGCAGGGGCAGAGCCTCCGACCACCTTTGGGGCCCTGCCCTGCACCGCCGGGGCCACGGCCCGGGTCAGGTGATGTATGCTATCGACACAAACGTATCGCCTGGAATCTTCAGTGTAGTAGCAATGTGGGGAGGGGTCGGACGACTTTTCCTGATTTGAATGAGGGAGGGAGGGAGGGAGGGAGGGAGGGAGAGAGGGAGGGAGGGAGGGAGGGAGGGAGGGAGGGAGGGAGGGAGGGAGGGAGGGGAGAGAGAGAGAGAGAGAGAGAGAGAGAGAGAGAGAGAGAGAGAGAGAGAGAGAGAGAGAGAGAGAGACAGAGACAGAGAGAGAGAGAGAGAGAGAGAGAGAGAGAGAGAGAGAGAGAGAGGCGAAGTTTCTATTAAACTGAAAGTCCCTCCCCCTCCCCCCCAAAACAAAAAACTGGTTTACGTCAACGTGAAAAGAATTGTGTGAAGTACATTTCAAAAATTGCGCATATACTTACATCCCATTTCAAATAAAAATAAAATTAAAAGCCAGTGGAAATTTTAAATGACGCAAATTACGTGGCTCTGATTCATTGCGCTGGTGCATTCCGCTTTTGTTTTGTTTGAAGGGCGCCTCTCTGGAGTGACTTACCGGTGGTTGCCCCCCCGGCCCTGCACGGCCCCCGTCGTCTGCCCCTGTGCGACCAGCGAGGCCCTGCCCGCGGCCCTACCCAGCCGTCTGATTCCGAAGATCGGTCCCGTACCGCCGTCCTTGTTGCACCTATAGCGGTGCCCTATGTTGGGGATGGCATAGGGTCCCATGAGTGCGACGAGGACGTACACGTGAGAGCGATCTTCGGAATCAGACGGCAGCGCCACATGCATACATAATGAGGCACGGCCGTGGCGGCGACCCTTTGGCAGCCCTGTGGCAGAACTTAGTCAGCCTTGGTCTGCCCCCCTCTAGCTGACGATATATTGAACACAAAGCGGAGCTTAAAAATAGTTTTAAGAATAGAAATATAGGTAATAATAAGCAAGCCAAACTCAGTAGAATATAGCGGACTGCGTACATCGTTTCGCGCCCACTCTGAAACGCCTGAGCACAAGTGCAACCTGCAGGTACATGGATATTGCCTTGTAGGCGGGCGCTGATGCTGACCACTACACTCTTTCTGTGTTTGGGCGACATATGAAGATGGTGTGCCCAAGGAGGCTTCGCTAAACTCCACGGCGATTTGTAAGTGTGTGTGTGTGTGTGTGCGCTGCCCTGAACCGAGAACGTATTGAACATGACATTTTATCTGGATGCTGTATACAGGTCTCCGCGCTGCGTGTAGGACCCGCAGCCCGCAGACCCGGCCAGGCGGCCGAGGAGCAGGATTGCGTCCGAACCGATGGTCGTTTTCAATCATCACATCGCTGTGGCGGCGAATGCCCCGCCGCGGTGGCTGCCCGTTATAGTCGCGACAAAGACGGGCGGACGCGCAGTTCGAACGCGTGGCTCGGGCGCTGGCGGGCCGGGGCAGCTCGGGGCCCAGAAGCAGCAGCAGCAGCAGCAGCCGGGCAGGGCAGGGCTGGGCTGGGCAGGGCCGAGCAGAGCGGTTGGTATTGTCTCGGCGTGATCGATGGAATTCCGAGCGAAATAAAATGCCTTCTTGTGTCGCCGTGCGGTGCAACAAAAGAGTTTCTCCCGGCGGCGTCGAACCAGGTTCAGGAGAGTAGGGGGTAGGGGGAGGGGGGGTTGGAGGAGGTGATGCGCGCGCGGAAGGGGTCAAGTCAGCTGCGCGGTAGAATCAGGGCAAGCCACGAGGTGGAAACAATTCTGAAATTTTTGTACACCTTGTCGTTCAGAAAAAATTTGAAAAATTTACAAAAAAAAAAATCACAAAAATTGATTTTAAAAAGTCAGAAAAATTCACAAAAATTTACAAAAATTTAGACAAAGTTCAAGTTAAAAAATCACAAAAATCCACAAAAATTCTGAAAATGGTGTGCACCAAAATTCAGAGTCGTTTTCCCGTCGGCAAGCCATCTACTTTGGCTGTGATTTGCGCGCTGCTGTGTCGTGGTTGGCGCGGTCAGCTCGGTGGTGGTGCGTTCCCCTCCTCGACCCCGGCGGCCCCGGCGGCCCCGGCCCGCGCAGGTGTCAGCGCGTGCTGCCGCTACACCACCGCACGCCCGGCCGGCCAGGCCGCAGTGGCCCAGCCCCGCCCAAAGCCCCGCGGGCCCCCCCTCCTCCCCTGCACTTTAGAGCGATTCCGAAGATCGCTCTTGCGCCTCCGTCCTTGTCACACACTCATGGGGCTCTGTGCCATCCACGACTTAGGGCACCACCACAGGTGTGACAAGGACGGAGCGATCTTCGGGAGCGCTCTAAAGTGCTGGGGAGGAGGGAGGGCCCGCGGGGCTGTGGGCGGGGCGGGGCCACTGCGGCCTGGCCGGGCCGGGCCGGCCTCTGGCCTGCGGTGGTGTCGCGGCAGCACGCGGCTCGTGCCGTCTCTGTCAGCCGCGGCCCGCTGTGAGGCGCGCGAGCGAGAGGGCACTACCGAGCGCGTGGCGGCCGGGCGGGCCGGGGCGGGCCGGGGAGCGCGTTGGGATAGTAGTTGGGGTTGGCCTGGCCCGCTCCGCTCCGCACCCGGAAGCAGCGGCATCGTGCGATACGTCTGAAAGGCGTTACGTAAACGCGCTGCGGTCTCATTATTTCAACTGATTTGAACCTGTGGCAGCAGGGCTTGGCCATTAGAAGAAAGTGCTTGCTCACACCCCGTCTCAGTCAACTTAAATGAAAACTTTGAACCCAGCAGTCATCAATTGTTGCGAGACAGGTGACAATAAGTGGCCTAGACATAGCAAACAACCTAACTTATTTTGTTTTCTCTCCAATTTTCCTACTAGGTGTACGAGAAAAACAAAGGGGCTTGATCCTTCGACGTGTCCTAAGAACAAAGTCCGATCTGTATGCGCGACGCTCAACAAGGTCCGATCTGTTTGCGCGACGTTCAACAAAGTCCGATCTGTTTGCGTGCGTTTCAACAAAGTCCGATATCTGCTTTCGGCCGCGCTCGGGTGGTGGATGTTAAGATCTCTGTGACAATTCTGTTACTGTATCTTTGCCTATCATTTTTTGTATCAGCTTTTCTTTAATCTTTTAGGATCACGTAGCATCCATTACTTTTTCTCTTCTGCTAAAATTAACGAACATATAAATAAAATAAGCCAGCGCTGCAAAGCGCGGCTGAAAGCAGATCGGACTTTGTTGAAACGCACGCAAACAGATCGGACTTTGTTGAACGTCGCGCAAACAGATCGGACCTTGTTGAGCGTCGCGCATGCAGATCGGACTTTGTTCTTAGGACGCGTCGCTCTATATAATTGAAAGGCGGGAAAGGTTTTCTGTACCGTCACAAAGGCACTCGCAAAGGCACCAAAAAAATATGTTAAAGGCACATCTAACTTTGATCACCTTTAGAGCTCTTTCGTGCCTTCGTAGGTTCTCGTAACTAAAACTTCCCGTGGCACCCCTCTGGACAAGTTTTTCCACTGTGCTCGCGCGGTGTGTGCGCTCACGTCCCGCTCCCCGGGCCGCCTGCTGCGCGCTGCACGCTGCGCAAGGTGTTTGGGACGCGCAAAGTGTTTGACTCCGGACATGTCGAGTGCGGGACGTCATGGACGACACGGACGTGATGGACGTCATCGCACCGGGGGAGGTGCGGTGCTGCTCCGGTCGGGGCGGAATGGGGCGGGGTGGGGTGAGGTGGGGCGGGGGCGGGCGGGGCGGGGCGGGGCGGAGAGGGGCGGAGCGGGGCGCTGACGCTGCCGCGCCGCTAATTATAGCGCGCGCTTATCGGAACGATTGTAGCCACGGCCCTGTCCACATCACGCACCTGATTCCAACATCGGCCTGTTAAGCCCCACGCCGATTTTCGCCGAAATGTATTTTTTATTTTTTAAAAAAATATGCGACAGTTGGTTAGTTGCTTTTCCGTGTTCTAGCCGACGCCGCGTGCCCATAGAATTCGGTTCTCGATATTTTTATTGCTCTTGCACAATTCAAGAATGTTGTGCTTGTTTTCAGAAAATTGCACTTGCTACGTCTCGAAAAAGAAAACCTGAACCAACCACCGCATGGTTAAATCAGGGACAACCATAAGATCACAGTTGAAACAAGAATCTTATAGTTTGGGTCACTAAATTTCAAGAATCAGAACTGTAAAATTGCTGTCTAAGCCAAGTTTAAGGTTGTCTCTGAACTAACCATACGATGGCTGCTACAACTTTTATTTGACTGGGTGTAGAACGTATTAATTTCTTAAAAGAAGGGCAAAATTCTTGAATAGTGCAAGAGCAGAACAAAGACAAGAACCAAAGTCGCTGGGTGAGCAAAGTCGCGCCCGCTGGCGAAACAACTCTGAACTTTTGTGCAAACATTTTGTGAAATTTTGTGAATTTTTATAGAATTTTTGTGAATAATTGTCACAGGAATTTTACCAAATTTTTTCTGAAATTTCCTTAATTTCCCAGAATTTTTGTGAATTGCGAGGCGTACAAAAATTTCAGAGTTGTTTTCCCTCGGTCGCGCCGCCGACCATGTTCGTGCGGTGAGCAGCTGCCTTGCGCCACGACGGGGACGGGACCCATCTCAATATCTGTAAGTGTAAGGTGGCCGATATTTCAAGGTGAGAGAGACCGCATCATTACGTAGAAGGCACTTTTGAGAAAAGTAAAGAGAAAGGAAGTGGTACGCTCTTGAGTCTCGAGAGGCTAGAGGCACGGTTATCCCCGCACTTCGCTCCGCGCTCAGCTCGGGAGAGCCCCCGGCGAGTAGGCAGCCCGCCCGCACGCCTGTAGTGCGGCACAGTATTCCCGGGTACTGCATGCGCTGTGAATAAACCAGAGAGGCCTCCTTCTGAAGAATGGCAAGTTTTGGTCACTTTTAATGCAAAAAGTTGGCGCTCTTGCAGGAGGCGGGCAAACTTTGGAATTTCAAGAGTCCGAAACTTGGCACTCCTCGTGAAAGGGTCGATTTTGGCATCTAGAACGGCCAAATAATTTCGTCACTCAAAACGAAGCCAAAATTTTAGCAGTTAAAAAAGCTGCATAGCGTAGCCGTAGGTTCACTCCCAATCCCGAAGAGGGAAACGACTTGGGTAAAATTCATGAAAAATTCACATAAAATTTTCAAAAATTTTCAAAAATTTTCAAAATGTGTTCATGGAAATTCAGAGTTCTTTCCCCTCGACCAATCCTCTCTTCTCATCGGCCCCGCTAGATTCCTTGTCGTGTTCCAGCATCGGCTCTCGCCGGGCCGCGGCGCCGCGGCGGGTCAGTTCGGTTCGGCTGCCGCGCTGTGGCCCTGTGGCGCCGCCAGCAGCAACGCGCCAGCAGCAACGCGCCACCCGCCGAGCCGAGCCGAGCCGAGCCAAGCGGAGCCGAGCGCTGTATGCTGAACGGGTCCTGAGCGAGCTGTGCCGGGGCGGGAAGGGACGGGTCCTCGCGGCGGGTCCTAGGCGAGGAGGAGGCGGGCCGGGCGGGGCCGGGCCAAGGCCCCCTTGCCGCCGCCCAGGAACCGCCGCGACCACGCCGCGCCGGCACCGCTCGCGTGCGTGCGTGCGTGTGTGTGTGTGTGTGTGTGTGTGTGACTTACTCACGCTCTGAGTCACTGCGCCGGGCCGGGCCCAGCCGCTGCTTCATTCATACCGCGCGGCGCCCGGCTCGCGCAGCCGCGCTGCTCCAGAGGCTGGGCCCGCCCCGCCCCGCCCCGCCCCGCCCCGCCCCGCCGCGGCCCGCGCCGCGCCACCGGTGCCGACGCCCACGCGGCCGGGCCGGCCCGCGGGTCCCCCGCCCCGGCCCGCCAGATCACGTGAGTGTGTGTATTGGGGTCAGTGATAGCGCCACAGCCGCACCGATTGCGACATCACAAGGACACGCCGATGCACGTGGGTGCGGGTGTGGGTGTACGAAATCTTCCGCACTTCACTCTTTCCTCCACTCGAGGGCCCACATTTTTTTTAATTTTTTAATTTTTTTTCAAGCAGCTTGCGTACTTGCAGTCGGACGTAAATGTTTCCATTTTTTAATCCAATAGGCCTTTGATACGAGACTTTACTGCGGACTTATAAAGGATTAGGAGCATTTAGGCGCGGGTCCACAAAGTTCACCTCCACTAGGACGGACGTGCCTTTTTCTACCGCGTCTACTTTTGGTCAACCTTATTTAGTTAGGGAAAGTGTTGACGAGACGTCAGCAGGAGGCGGGAGATCCTCGTGAGCTCTCCTCCAACTGGCTGGTTTACGAGAAAAGTTTGCAACATAAGAAGCCGAAACGTAAGCGGGCTGGCCGGCCATCCGCCGGCGAAAACTGGGCAGCAGCAGCAGCACAGCTTATCTCAGGCACGAGCACGTTGAGTGGTAGGCGGACGCGCGCATATCATTCCCGCTTACCTCAATGTTTGGGCCACGTTTTACATATACTTTTCTAGGAACACTAGACTGGCACTTGATCGGCTTGCAGAGTTCAGACAGGGCGAGGTGGCGCTGGCCCGGGGCCCAGAGTGCTGACCCGCGGGGTGGTGGTGCGGTGCGGCGGGGCGCGAGGGCTCATCTCGTCTGCCCGATTCAAAGGATGATCGCTCTCGTACCCACGACCTTTGTCACACCTTTGGCGGGGGTGCCCTATGTTGGCGATGGCAGGGCCCCCCGTAAGTGCGACAAGGAAGGAGGCGCGAGAGCGATCTTCGAAATCAGACAGCTGCTTGTTGCATTGCCTTGCGAAAGCAGCTGCTCTCCTCGCGTCGATGACGAGTCGTCCAGGGCGGCGCGGTGCTGCGCGGCGCGGCGTGGGGTGAACCCCGCGAGGCCACCTTACGCTGTGAGTGGGAGAGAGAGGGAGCGAGGTCCTGGTGGCGGTGGGGTGGGGAGGGCGCAGGTCGACGAACGGAACGCCACGCGCTGCTCAAGAGTCGTCTCTATCTCTGGTGTGCCATCTAGGTGGTCGACCAGGCCGGGCAGCGCTCGGCGGGGCGGGGCGGGGCGGGACGGGGCGGGGCGGGGCGGGGCGGGGCGGGCCCGGATGATGGTACAATCACTCTGCCAGCGTCGTGCGATTACGAGACTCTTCTAATCAGAGTGACTCACTGCGCAAGCTCGGCGCGCGGGGCGGGGCCCGGGGTCGGACTGGGCAGGACCGAACCTTTTCGCGCCCTGCATCCGCCTCGGGATCCGTATCTTAATCCCGCCTGATTGCCACGGACGCGGCCGGAAACTAAACCGCTCAAGTCTGTGTATAAATAGTCGTTGGAGAGCTGGTAATACTGTCGATGACACTGCGGCGCGAATGGGTGGGGCGGTATGCTGCTGCTGTTTGGCGGGTTGAGTCGATATCCCTGCTCCCACTGTCTCCCCCTCTCCTTCAAGTCCTCCTCACTTGACGTGGAGCAAACGCCCGGCGGCGCTCCGGCGAGTAGGGAGGAGAAGTTGGAGGCTGACCCGATGCCGACCGGTTACCCGGGGCGGTGCTGTACTCGCCCGCACTCCAGGCCCACAGACGTAATTTTCCTTGATTTTTACTGATTTTTTCAGATTTTTTCAGATTTTTTCTGTTATTTTTTTTCTCGACTTTGACTGATTTTTTTCATGATTTTGTTCTTATTTTTTCTCGATTTTTTCTGATTTCTTACTGCTTTTGTGAAAGGATGTATACACACACTGATTTTTCTGAGTGAAGGACCCCTCGGTGTGCGGGGCCTAGCTACGCGACGGCTGGACCTGACTGACACTTGACTGACCGCCTCTTGAACAAGAATATATGTCGGTCTATTTGATCGAACTTGCCACGGGCATATACCAGGCCGCAAGGTGCCGAAATCTGGACTGGGTAGTAAATTTATGGATCGGGACGGCACAGAGACGTCTGGTTGCCTATCCCACTAGCCTGATTGGCTGAACTTAAATTGAAACTTAACCCTGAATTGAAATGATCATTCCCGTCAGAACTGACCTGCGGAGGTGGAAATTATAAACACAATGGTCAGGTTTTCAAGCAGTTTTATGGGAAAAGGGCAAAACAAGACGCTACCATGCGTTTTCTCGCAATGAAAGAAAAAACTGGACTCGTGGCTGCTTGAAAACTTAAACGAAGTTTTTTTTCCATGAATGGGAAGATGGCGTAATTTGATGTGGCCAATCTGGGATCTGGGTACATATGCCACGGTCACGTTCGCCAGCTCAGCGTAACTGGATGAATGAACTAGTACGTATTCCAGATTTGACGCGCCACAAGCCAATAAGGTACAAGCACATTTAACTCTTGCGTTTGTCTATATTGTTGGGCTGATACGGGAGAGTGTAAGAGATCCATGACTCCAAGGGATGCACCTGTTCTAATCGGCCAGTCGGTCACCTGCTGAGTTCAAACGGATAAGTTGTGCGTGATCTTCCCCACTTTCTATTCTATGGCGCAATGACACCGCTCTGTAGATAGCAGGGGCGGAGGGGGGGGGGGAGGCACCGCTTCACCTAGACAAATAAGGCCTTCCTTGCCCGCGGTCCGGGCCGCGGCGTCGGCTGCGGCGTGGCGTGGGCGCGCCCGGTGCGGGACGGAGCAGCGGGGCAGGGCCGGAGGTACACGTCATAGACAACGTCACCGCCGCTGCACGCCGCGTGACGCGACGTGCGCGACACGGCCAGGGGGGCGGGCCGCGGCGTGTGGGCGCGCGTCCTTCCGCGAGGCCGTGCCCGTGCCCATGCGCGCCGCTGGACATGCCCCGCCCCGCCGCGCGCCGCCGTGGGACGTGGTCCTGTATGCCCGGCCTGCCATGGGCGTCGGGCCCAATTTGCCGCATTTCACCTGGAGCGGGGTGGACCTTAACTCATGTGTGGAAGGGCCGGCGGAAGCGGGGCGGGGCGTGCAGGAAATGCCACCATCTCCTCCTCCTCCTCCTCTACCACCGTTTCGGCGGCGTCCCCGCGGCGGGGTGGTCCTAAAGCCCGGCGGGCTGTACCCTGGACCTGCCGGCCGGCGCGGCGTCCGCGTGCGAAAAAGGAGCGGGCGAGCGTGCCGGGCCGGGCCGGGGTCGGCCGCCGGCCGCCGGGCGGTACCCGGTCACCGTAGGTCACACACGATGTCGGCGGCTTGGCTTTCAGACGAAACACGAAACCTCTTTATAGTTGGTTCGGGAGGCCCGAGTGAGGAGCTGGGTTATCGAGCGGTAAGGGGCGAGGAGGGGGCCCCGGGCCCGGGGGCGAGGCGCGGGGCCGAGCATCCTCAAAGGGTGTCAAATCGCATTACATCGGCTGTGTTTACGTATCGAGGGCGTGACCTTGCGGACTTCCGCTGCCGGACGGCCGCCCGCCCGCCGGCCCGATCCGGACCGGGCCTACCCTGCCCCGCCCCCTAAACCCGCCCATCCTATTAGGTCAGTCATCAGGATCAACAGGTTGTTAGCGGCTGCCAGCGCTGCCAGGTATCCGGCCCTGCCCTGCCCGACCCGCACCGCTCCCGCCACGGCGCCTGGCGGCTTGGCGCGCGCCCAGCATTGAGTCATCACCTTCCGTCCTACCGGACCTATCGTCCGCCCCGCCCCGCCCCGGCCGACCCCGGGCCGCCCCACCACCACGCGCGACAAATTTCGACTTGATAAAATCGATGGTATCGCGCCTCCTTGAGGGTGAGGCGTATCGGAGGGCACCACCTCGAAAGGGGTTGGCGGGTCGGACGACTAGGCCGGCGCTGCCTTCCCTGCCCTTCCGGGAACCGGTGCAGGTGTCCTGCCCCCCCCCCCCTCGGCCCGGCCCTGCACGGCCCGGCAGGAGTCATATCCTCCTTGATGTCTCTAGGGGCTTTCTGGAATCTAACTGGAGCCATTACGGGTTTGCCTGCTCCTTCCTGGAGGCTGCTCGCGAGCGTCCTTGCGGGCATTTTTGGCGTGTCTTCGGGTACGTTACTGGTACCCGGGTATGCCAAGGATTCGGGGCGGGCAGCGCCGAGGTCTGGCTGGGGCCGGGAGCCTGCCGTGGACGCGGCCGGCGAGGCCCACCCATAGAGAGGCGCGGAACAGCGCGGTGGTAGGCCCCGCCCGACCGCCCGGTTCCGAGGGGGAAGTCACTTCGAAAAATCACTGTACGGCCCCCCAAAAATCATACAAAAACTAAAAATAAAACATCAAAATAAAATCAAGAAAAAAAGAGTTAGAAAAATAATAATAAAAAATCAAAAAAAGGAAAATAAACGAACAAAGTTGAAAATATTTAATAATTGGGGTGAAAGATCAAAATTTATCATAGTGAGAAAAATTTTCCTTGATAAATCAAAACAAAAATTTTACCCAAAAAAAATATACAAAATTAAAAGTAAAAAAAGGCATTGTACGCATTTTGTATGAGTTGTTCCACCCCCCCCCCCCACCTCGGCCTGTTCCATATATACCCTGCCACGAGAGCCAACTGGCCCCAGTTCGGCACTGAACGTCAGAGGCAGTAAGAAGGATTGCCGGAAAGTGCCAAAAAGTAGGCTCAATTAAGCGGAATACGCTTTTTTTCTTCTTTGTCCCCCCCCCCCCCCCTTTTTGCATGTGTACAGCACGAGTGCTAGTGTAGGGTAGGCCCGCTCCTCCGGAAACGTCGCTTTTTTTATCTCTTCTCTCCGGTATCCACATTAATGCGGGGTCGCAGCACTATTTTGGCGGCCAGTGCACGAGATTATTCTCTCGCTCTCGCTTTGCCTCTGGCCTCCAGCGTGTGCAACAATGTGTCCTGTGGACAGTGTGCAGGCCTGCGAGTCCTGCAGGTCTGCTGTGCAACAGGGCCCCTCGGCAGAGCCTGGCCAGCCGGCATCTCTGTTTCTTTCCATTTGGAATTCAAATTGGTAGACATCTCTTTCCAGTATCGCATCTGTACCGACGGCCGGGCCGGGCGCTACGCCACGCCACGACGGGCAGGACATGCACGGAGGATGGCTCGCCCCTGTTAGTGTCCTGCTGCAGAAGCGCTGCGGACGCTGCGGCGCGGACTCAACACCCGCAGCGGCGCGAGGCGAGGGCCGAGACCCTCGAGACACTCGTGGCCGTGGCTCCTCCTCGCCCTGCGGACTCTCCAGTTTTGACTTGAGCTTGTCCTAGGTCCTGCTCCTGGGCCGCTGCAGGCTGCTGCACCCTCAGCTTGTCCTTGGGCCGGGTCGGGCCGGCGGCGCGGGTCGCTAGGCTCCAGCCGTAACCGCTCCAGCTCCAGGCGGCATCCTCTTTATGCCCACCCAGACCAGCCTCCAGCCTCCAGTCCCCTGAACAAAGCATGTGGACGGACGCCACCCTGCGGCCCGGCCCGGCCCGGCCCCCGCCCCGGCGGGATCAAAGGTCAAAGGACTGGGGGTCTGGACGAACATGCCGTATGGTAAACAGGGTTGGGAGCCTCGTGGGGGCCCCGGCAGGGCCCCGGCAGGGCCCCCGGCGGGGCTCGGTGCCTGTGGGTGCCCCTGTGGGCGCTGGGAGAGCTCCCAGCCCTGCCCGGCCCTGCCCCCACAGGGCCCTGCCGCTCGGGGGCTCTGCCCCGCCCCGCCCCGCCCCGCCCCGCCCCGCCCCGCCCCGCCCCGCCCCGCCCCGCCCCGCCCCGCCCCGCCCCGCCCCGCTCGGCCCAGGCCCCGTGCCCCTCACCGCGCACTCTGATGAAATCTCTGTCGCATACCTGCAGGGAGTCGCGAGAGCGCGCGCCCGCGCTCACGGACGATTAAATGCGTGGTCAAAATACCGCGCGCTGCAAATCTGCCGCCCAATCGAAGGCCTGCCGCCACCCGTCCCGCGTCACTTCGCCCATGGTCTGTCGTGGCCTCCTCGACCTCCCTTGCGGAGACCTCCGCCCTCCGGCCGGTCGAAATAGAAATGTGAGCTCATTACCCGTGGTACCTCCTGGCCGGGCCCGGCCACCGGCCAGGACCCGGTGTGGTCTTTGTGTACGTCTCCTGAGCGTGCGGGTCGGGTGCGGGCCAGGCGACTCTTTGATCATACCGTTTGCGAGCAGGCGCTGCGCTGCACGGTCAGCCGGTGCTGTTCGGTGCGGCATGGCACCGCGGCGCCCAGCCCGGTCGAGCCCTGCCCGGCCCGGCCCGGCCCGGCCGACAGCGATTTGGAATGTCTTAAAGACATTGTGAGAGGAGCGGGTAGGGGCCGTACTGGTACTGGTATCTGCAGCCCAGCGCCCCTGAGCCCTGAGCCTGCCTGCGGAAGGGCCGGGCAGGGAAGGGCTCGCCGGCTACCCATTCATGTACTCCCTGACAACTTGCAGAACAAAGGGATTCGCACGCCGCCTTCCATTCCTCTCCTCCCCTACTCCTCCCTCTCCCAACTACCATTTCTTTCCATTTCTGCTCCTCGTTTCTCTCCACGCTTCGTACCCAAGGGTGTCTCCTCTCAGTATTGCGCTTTAACGCGGTGTTTCGCACAACGTATTGCGTGATATTACACTCTTCTACATGGTGTGACAGTGGCATAACTGTAAGATTTCAGCGGTATTACACCGGTATCACGAGACATACCGCGGAGTGTCGCGAGTAAAAACGCATGCATTGGTTTGTTCCACTCCTACTTTAACGCAAAAGGTGTAAAAGAACACACGTTTAGAATGCGAGCATGCGAGATGCTGATGTGCCCACCAGCTTGCAGTAAGGCGCAATAGTGGCTCCTGAAAAATAGGCAGACCCTGCAACTAACTCTACTAGGGGCGTTTCGTTTTGGCACCCGGTACCCGCTTTCTTTCTCTGAACGTAAGTCATTCCCCCCTTCCCCTTGAACGCCTCGCTCGACAACTCGTAACTAACATGAACGGCCAGCGGCTCACTGTTGTCAAGTAAGTAGTTTCAATCTCACGACGCGACGTGCCGGGTTGCGCCGCTGGGCCTTACCGTCCAGGGGCATGTTCACGAACCCTAATGCTCCGCCTTTTACGCGGACTTCGCGGAACGCGGCGCGCTTCCCCCTCCTTCCCCCGCGAGGTGTGAAGTGCGGCATTGTCTTGCGCGGTGTAAAACTGGTGCACCTTGGGTGCGCCTTGATGTACGGCAGCGGGCGGTGCGGCTGGCGCGCCGCCGGGGCCCAGGACCGCCCCGCCGGCCCCGCCCCGACCCGACCCGCCCAGCCCCGCCCAGCCGCCCTGCCCAGCCCGGCCCAGCCTCACCGGGTGCTGGTGCTTTAGCTTTCTACCAAGCGTTATCTAATCATAAGATAGAAATAGAAATCGTACCCGCCGAGAGAGTGGTGGTCACCCCGCCTACACCGCGAATGTCATAGAAACTCCGCTTGACGCGTGAGGGTGTGATTGAGGTGGGGTAGGGAGGGAGCCTTCTATATTTAGAGTATCGAGGACACACGATACTCCCCATCACATTGTCCCATTGCGTACCACCCATACCTTTCGCATCTGTTTAGTCGACTTTCGTCTTGCGACCTCCAGAACGGCTGTGGCTTTGGAGTTTCCCTTTGCTTGTCAGATTTTCCGTTCCGTTTTCGCTTTTTTCGTCCCACCGTGAGCGGTGTGGCGGTGTGGCGGTAGTGCGGGTGCACATTTCGGACAGGGTGCCGCCAGGCGAGGGGGATGGGGGATCACTCATACGAAATGTGAGCAATGATTTTTTGACTTTTGATTTCTTAGATTTTTTTTATTTTTGTTTTGATTTTTATTTTTATTTTTGTTTTGATTTTTCTTTTGATTTTTCAAGGAAAATTTTTGAACTTTTTTAAAATTTTGATCTTTCACCCCAATTTCTTATTTTATTCAATTTTGTTTCGGTATTTGGTTCATTTTTTCTCGATTTTTCTGTATTTTTCTTCTCGATTTTATTTTGAGCTTTTTTAAAAATCTTTAAATGATTTTTTTTTGGGCTGTACAATGGTTTTTCGAAGTGACCCTCCTCTCCCTCTCTCCCCTCGGTCCCACCCGTCCCGTCCGTACCATCCCGGCCGAGGAGAGGCGAGGCGGCGGCCGCTGGCCAGATTACAGAGAGGCGCCTCAGCCAGCACGGGCCCACAGCGTGTAGCGGGGCGGGCCGGGCCGGGCCGGGGCGGGGGCGTTACGCACCAAACACTCACTCCGACGACGGACGAAATTTTGGCTAAACTTCCTGTCCCGGCGCCGGGCCCTCTAGCCGGGCCGGGCCGACCGATACTCATTCCTCTACTCTCCTCCCCGCTCGGGTGGTGGACGGTGATTCGTGACAAAGGTCGCGCGGGTATGGGTTGCGCGCGACCTGCTGCCCCCCCTGGCCCCCCCGGCCCCCCTGCTACGTGAATCCGAATAGTGTCCTCTCACTTGCTCCTTATGTCCGTGTCCCATGAGTGTGACTGGGAAAGAGCGACGAAGCTAGGGTGCGCGGGATCACCCTGCTGCTCTGAACCGGTGCCAGCGTTGAGCGGGTCGCGTGTTTGTGTGTGAGAGGCGTCGCGACGCTAGGGATTCCCCGCCAGCGCCGCTGCCGCCGCCACCGCCGCCTTGGACACTGCAACTTGAAGTGTGACGTGTCGCGCCGGGCGGGCGGGCCGCGGGCCGCGGGCCGGGCCGAGCGTCGCGTCGGGCCGCGGCGCGGTGACGTCACGATCTCTCCCTTCTCCCCCCCCCTCTCTCTCTCTCTCTCGCACACACTCTGCAGCGCGCGCGCGCTCGCACCCGCGCCACATCACCGATCTCTCACCGCAAGCCACGGATGTCCGTTTGGAAGTTGTTGCGGATGAGGCCGAGTGGCGGTCGACTATAAGAGATTTAGAGCAAACAGGAAGGAGTTAGGCCGCCGTATCCTGGTCGCGCCCGCCCCGGCCCCGTCTCCACCACTACACAGCTGTCGCCCAGCCGAGCCCGGATCTTTGGCCCTGAGGCGTACGTTAGTCTTCTCGCGAATCTAGACATTGATGCGTACTCGAATTATACCTATCAACCGGTTATTCTGCCTCTCTTCCCCAAAGCGCCCTTTTCCCTCTCCTGGTGCCCTGCCCTGCCATCCCTTAACATGGGGCATCGCCTTAGGTGTGACAAGGACGCAGGTACTAGAGTGATCTTCAGAATGGGACGGCTTTGACGTGATCGAGCCGCGCGGCGCCTCCCTTCCCTTGAGGCCGCGGAAAAGGTACACTTGACGGGAGCCCCGCCCTCGGCCCGGCCCTGCTGCCCGGCCCGGCCGGCGCCGCGCACGACGCGGCGATCGCATTTCTCATTCAAAAGTTCGGGGAAGATGCCGGCCGTTTCCTTGGCGGCGAGCGCCCGGGCGAAAGAGAGAGGGCCGTGACTCACCCTCCTCCCCCTCCCCCTCCCCTCCCCTCGAACCTTTCCTCTTCTTGTCGTGTGTATGCTCGTTCTCGCTCTACGCACGGCCGCCTGCCGCCTGCCTGCTCGTGTCCCGGGTCGGGGGCCGGGCCGTGCCGGACCTCTCACTCGCACGCACGGGCCGTTATCGCCGTGGTTATGAATGAGCGGGAAGCAGCTGCGACCGGCCCGGCGGCGCGGCGCCGTGGCGTGCGCTGCAGAGCCGCCCCGCCCCGCCCCGCCCCGCCCCGCCCCGCCCCGCCCCGCGCCGCTGCTGGTGGCGGAGGACGTGCAGTTGGCGCCAGGACCGCCAGGGGGCGCCAGCGCAACACGTCGCGGACTGGTTGGCCGCGTGCGCCCCAGGGGGCAGCACCTGTTGGGAGCCGCTCTCCCCACCACCACACCACACTTGGCGGGACGCGGCCGGGAAGTTCCTCACCTCCTCCAATCAGTGCGTATACGCCCTAGGTTCAACTATTGTCATGTTATTACCTAATTTGACACCGAGAAAAAAAGGATTAGAAAAGAAAAGTTTCAGCTTCTTATAACCGGAAAAAGTGAGAAATTTCCCAAAATTGGCAGTTTTTGTTTTTTTGGAAGTTGAGTAAATTATTTCTTACATTAATAAGATAATCTATTAAGTTTGGTCTTAGCACCCTCAGGCATTACAGCTTTGAAAATCAGACGAAAATTTTACATCACTATTCCTCTTTATTTTGAGCCTCCTGACATTTCCCTTCTTTTCGCTCGTGTCCCTGTCCGTCCGTCACGCTGAGTGACGCGCGAGGAGCAATCAGACCTATGATGGACGATGGCCTGGCGGGGCCCGGCCTGGCCCCGGCACCCGGCACGCTTCAAATGTAACGACTCAAACGAAAGAGGTCCCTCTGAGGAGAAAACAACTCTTATTTGTGGTGTACAAATGTTGTTAAGTTTTGTGAATTTTCGTGAATTTTTGTAAATTTGGGGGAATTCAGGGGAATTTTCGGGAATATTTGTCGAATTTTATCTCGACTTTTGTGATTGTTAATGAATTTTCCTGAGTTTTTCTGAAGTTCTCTGAATTTTGTCTGTATGAAGAAGGTGTACAAAAATTTCAGAGTTGTTTCCCCTTCGGGTTCCTCCCTAGGTCCTGGGTCTCTGCGGTACAGAATAAGTACCTTCTGCTGCCTTCTGATTCCGAAGATCGCTCCCGTGACCCCGTCCTTGTCGCACTTATCGCTGTGTCCTATGTCTGGGAAAGCAGGGCCACATCAGTGCGACAAGGACGGAGAAAGAGAGAGCGATCTTCGGAATCAGTCAGCTGCTGATGCTGCTGCTGGATGTCGCGCGGTCATTTCCAGCTCTGGTTGTCGCCGATGTTCGCGTGGTGAGTCCGGGGCTGAGCCCTGCCCAGACCGGACAGTCGGACAGGATAGCAGGACAGGACGGGACCCCATGCACTGGTTAGTTCTTCAGGGGGAGGGAAAGCGACACAAAAATTTCACCGGAAAGCGACGTGCGGTATATCTGTCGGCATCTCTAAACAGATCTGGCGCTGATGGCAGCGCATCCCGCGCCTCTCAGCTGAATAGGCTCTGAGCTGCGGCAGCAGCAGCAGCGCTAGGCGATGTTATCTACGGGCCCCCGCCCCGCACAAGCCCCCGAAATAAATCACTATTTATTGCAGAAAACCCAATATTTCACAGCGAGCTGTGGTGGTGGCTCCTCGCTGCGTGAGAGCAGTATGTGACTCGGTCGGTCGGGCCGGCAGGCCTATGGGTGGTGGCCCCCCGTCTACACTGTCGACAGCAGTGTAAAGAATCAAAAGTTTAATATTGAAACTTTAGGAGTTGTTGGTTTTGCACGGGACGTTTTTGTCTCTTGCAGTGTTACTTTTACCATTACTAAGTTTATCACTGCAGTTTACTTATTTAATGATGTTCAAAGCAAATGCGTTTCTATTCGCATTCCCATTCGCTTGTATTGTAATGAAATGAGCACCTGTTTGAATTTCGTCCACCTCTGCTTATAAATGTACTACGGTCAATGCCTGAAGATGCAGTGTATGTTTTTGCGTTCTTCTACGAGGATCCCTTTATTCACGGTGGGTAGCCTGTCGGCGGTAGGTGTGTCGCCCACCTGGACTGACTAGACAAATCTTTGGACGATTACTCAACGGGAAAACTCCATTGATTCCATTTTTATTGCAAATTTTCCTGTCCCCTCTCCCTCTTTTACTCATGACTCGACAACCAAAAATGTTGAGGGAAGGAAAAAAAGGGGAAAAACTGGAGGTTTGCGAGGTAAAGTTATATTTACACTCGATTGTGTGTCTTTTTCATAATAACTGATCAATGCGAATCGTATGAACCTGACCAACCCAAGCACGCTCTCCGTCAAGCATTTCGGCGCCGCTGCTCGAACGGCTCGAGCGGCTGGAAGCGGTCAACGTTATCTCTCTTGCTCACGCTGCTCCTCCGCCTGAACACTTATCGCTCCTTCTCTTCCTTTAGTGTATACACGGCTCCTCCTCGCTCGACGGGAGCAGGGAGTCTGTCCTGTACTGGGCAGCAGCAGCCCGGCCCGGCCCGGCCCGGCGCGCCCCGGTGCCTCTGGGGTTTCCTTTCCTTCTCAGTCCTTCACACCTCAGATGCCTGTCCCTGTCCTGGCCGGTAGGCAGGCGAATAAATGGCTCTGGATGAATGGCTCTGGCCCGGCCCGGCCCGGCACGCATCCTTGACTGTGTGGTGAGGTGCCGCCCCTCTCGTCCCGAGGGTGCCCTCTCCTCCTCTTTCTCCTCTTCCTCCTCCTCTTCGCTATCCTCTTCCAATTTTGTTCCTCCCTTGCTTTGACTTACGTCTACTTTATGCGTACGTCTGTGAAATCGACTTTCTACCCTTTCTATAAACTGCGAAACTAAGGCTGATTGATTCTCGGACGATTTTTATTGATCATGATACATGCGAATTCATTTTACACTTGTCACAGCATATCATTAGTTTGGAAATGACTCATCTGTCCCCACATTATCATCGATTCACCCGGCCACAGCCAGTCGCCCTGCCGATTTAATTCGATCATCGAAACCGGATCTCGTATTATAAAATGTTCGCAAATAATGCTCCGGCCTACGGCGGTGTGCGGAGCCGACTCGGCCCCCGCAGGCCCGGCCCGGGTCAAGTCGCACTTGAGGCGAAAGGCTCACAAAGAGAAACAACAACAAACAAATGCCGTTCCGTGATTCGAATTCACAATGCCCCCTCCTCCTCCATCTCCTCCTCCTCCTCCTCCCCCGGCTGACAAAAGACACGCTTAGATAGGAGCCTGCAGCCGCATGGTCCCTCCCTCAGACTCACACCTTTGGTTAAACTATATTTCTTTATCATGTGTTCCTTTGTGTGGGCATATTTATCCGTCTTCTGATGTTTGCCGATATTGGTAGTCGTAGGCGCGACAGACTGGCGTCAGTGCGACTAGCGCTGTCGGCGCCGCATTCCTTTGGAATTCCTCGTTCAATAAGAGGACCGCACAGTGGCGGATCCAGAGCCAGCCTTTGGGGGGGGCAAAGTAGTACTTTTTGCCTACTTACAGGGGAAAAGTATTACTTTTTGCCTACCTTTCAGGCGGCTATCGAGGAGCCATGGGGGGGGCAAAAGGCCTGTCGCCCCCCCCCCCCTGGATCCGCGCATGGGACCGCATAATAACGTGGTTTTGTGGATCTCGCCTTCTCCTCCTCACTCAAACCGAATTAAAACCAGTCGTGATCAACCAGATGTGATGAGTTAGGGAATGTTTCAGACTTGTGTATACATTTGCAAGTCTGCACTTCCACCGCTCAAAAAATAAAGTGTGACTTTCTCTAAAGAGTTTACACTTACTGATAGGAGTCAATTTTATTAATTTCATCTACCTGCAATTATGTGAAACCCACACACTTTGGTTTCTACTGCAAATCACCTCTCACATTTATGCGCTTGGTCGCCGTCGGGTCGAAGAAAAAAGCGCCTTTTTCATGGGGCAGGCATTATTTGTAACATTCTTTTTCAGAACCTCCTTTCCGTCCTGCTTCGCTTTTCCCTGCGGGGCTCAGCTACCGCATGGCTGCTCAGCAAATTGCATTTTCGACAGCCCTAGTCGGGCTGAAAGAATTTGCAGTGGAGTTACTTGACCCCCCGCCCCGCCTTCCACCTCCCCATCATGCTTTCCAGAGGTGTGGACCGAGCAGGCCATTCAGTCGTAGCGGCCCTTTGTACTCCATTGATACAGTGCGTGGCCAGACACACTGTAAAAAAATACACAAAACACACACACAGAGTAACGCTCACTCTCACAATCGCTTATAACACGCCTGTCCGGGGGGTGCGCCTATGGGGGACGTCGCGCCGACGTTACCTTATGAATATTTTGGGACGTCTGTTGGTATCGGTTGCTGCTGGCTCTGGTTTCTTCTTCGCCAAGGTCCATGCACATAAGATTATTCCTGAAATGAGCGCTGCCTTGACGTGCTGCGAATCAGGCGGGGTGAGGGTCGAGGGAGAGATCAGTCATACAAAATGCTTACAATATATATTCATATTTTTTGAACTTTCGATTTTTTCTTTTTTTTTTTCAAGGGAAATTTCTGTCACTTATTGCTTTTAAACTTTATTCTCGTTTCTTTTTTTTTCACTCGATTTTTTTTCTAAAAAAATTATTAGTTACTTTTTTCTAGACTTTATTTAAATTTTTTTTTTAAATCCTTTAAAAGATTTTTTGGGTCCGTACAATGATTTTTGTAAGTGACCCTCTCCTCGGGGAGAGTCTCCGCGGGCGGAGCGAGTGGCAGGTGATAGGTGCGGTGGTGGGACACTCACAGGGCAGCTCTTTATACAAACACAAACACACACACATACGCATACGCACTCACATCCCTTAAAGTGTCGCGAAACGCGAAAGATGAGGAATTAGGGCGAGAGAGAGAGAGAGAGAGAGAGAGAGAGAGAGAAAGAGAGAGAGAGAGAGAGAGAGAGAGAGAGAGAGCGGACGCACTCACAATAAGCACCTTACTCTGCCGGACAAGTGGCAAAGGGAGGATTACATGAACGCGACGCGCCGCTGCACTGCTCGCCTCGCCGCTCCCGGCCCAGCCACGCCCTGACGCGCTCGCTAATCCCACGATCCATCCCTGCTGAAGGAGCCCCCCGAGGAGCGCCCCCTTCCCCCCCCCCCCCCAACCCCCAGCCTCCCTCCCGCCCTCCTGCCTATCCTCCCCGGCGTGGAATGGTATTGCACTGCGCCTGCAGAGCACATGCGTGGCCCGCAGTGCGAGGGGGAAACAACTCTGAATTTTGGTGTAAAAATTTTGTGAGTTTTTGTGAATTTTTGCCTGTGTTTTTCTGAAATTCTCTTAATTTTTTGTGATTTTTCCTGCTTTTATTTTCTGATTTTTTTTTTTATTTTTTTTTCTCAATTATAATTAGCTAAAGAGAAAAATCATACCGTAAATTTTCCAAACGTAAAGCTACCTCTTTTATACCAGGTGGCTGACGGACGCCGTGCACTTTTTGTACTATGCAACCCGCCCGCACCGCTCCATCCGGGACTGCATACCCATCAGGCGCTGGGGACCGGTTCTAAGCGCGGACGCTCCGCTCCGCCGCTGTTGTTGCAGCGAACGCCCCGAAAGGGCACTCTCGCGGTTCGCGCGGTCTACGGTAGGGCTTTACAGGGGGGAGGTTCGCGGTTTCGCGAGCGTAACCCGCGAGTCCGCCGGGAAAGCTCGCGGTCCGCGCGTCCTGCCGCGAAAGAATCTCGCGTACCGCGGATCCTTTGTGGGTCCTTCGCGGACTGCGAGCAACCCGCGAGAAGGATCCGCCGACCTCGACCTTCCCCCGCGGAGGATCCGCAGTTCGCGAGATACCCCCACGGAGCGACTCGCAGACCGCGAGCTCTCTCGGCGGACTCGCGGGTTACTCCCGAGAAACTGTGAACCTCCCCCCCCGGTAACGCCCCGCCGTAGACCGCGCGAACCGCGAGAGGGCCCTTTCGGGACGATGGGTGCAACATCAGTGCCGGAGCGGAGCGTCCAGGCTTGGAGCCGGTCCCCGGCGCCTGATGGGTATGCAGTCCCGGATGGAGCGGTGCGGGCGGGTTGCATAGTACAAAAAGTGCACGGCGTCCGTCAGCCACCTGGTATGTAGCGCATGATCGTGTGAAATTTACATTGGAACGCAACGCGTCACTGCATTTTAGAAATTCAAGTGTACGATTTACGAATGTCGCTCACGTGCACTAAAACAAATGAGCAAGAATTGCAAACTTACGTGTTCTTTCTATGATGTAGCACATTACATGGTCTCGAGTTGTAGAAGACATTACATGATGTTTAGTTAATAGACTCCTGATATATATAAAGTATTTTCGCACCCTTGCACATGCGTCTGTCCTATGGAAACAATGGAGCACGTCGAGAAAATGCACACCACGTTTGCGAAGTGTCAAAAAATGTCTAGTTAGGTTCGACACATTTCCATTCACGGTTCGATGAATGGGCATCCACTCATGTCCAATAATTTTGTAAAAAAAAATAAGAAGAAATAAAAAAAAACTACCGATTTACCCCGCCTTTTGCTATGAATCCATTCCATTGCCGCAGGCGCCTGAGGGCAATACTGATCTCCAAAGACCGACACAAAAGGTGCGCTTGATCTCTAATAATCAAGCCCTCACATTCCCACCCGGCTCCCCGGCAACAAAAGCTTCTGGCGGGCGGGGCTCTAATCTGCGACGGCAGGAGGGAAAAGATGCCGCCGCTGGTTTTCCGAGTAATTAGACCGGACTTCGTCAAATACCTCTCGCTGAGCGGGGTATGGAGTGGGGCGAGCGGCGCTGCGGGGCTCTGGTCCCTCCCGGTCCCATTCATACGGGGGCGGCCGGGCCGTGCGAGGCATTATCTGCATCCGCTACATGCCCGGGCCGGGCGCTCGCTCAAAGCGCCGGCAGAGAAGAAATCAGACGAGGCGCAATTGTCATCCCCACACACATACACACACATTCACACACACAAGCACGTAAACACGCAGATACTCGACGGCGGAAATCTGGCGGAAACCTAAAACCATGGAGCGCGACACCTCTGGACAATGGGGTCCTGGTCCGGGTCCGGGCCCGGGCCGGAGGGACACAGCAGACAGCCTGGGGAGCGATCGAGATCTCGAGGAGATAGCATTGACGAGACGGACGGGACGCGCGAGAGACGTGTGGACGTTTCTCCTGTTCGGCGTCCTCGGCGCCGCACGGCGCCCGCGTCTCGCGTCCCGGCGGGGCCGCCCCGGTCACCCGGTCAGTACAAGGTAGCGGAGGCTGCCCTGCCCCGGCCCCGCCAGCCTCGCGGTTTCGCCCACACGTCCACCCGAGGATGACTAACGGCCGGAGGAATTCGATTATTATTTTAGTTTCATCCCCACGGTCTGCGGCGGCCTGCCTGTGGGTCCCGGGAAGGTCCTTGGGGAGGCGGGGCGGGGCGGGGCGGGGCCAGACGAGGCGGGGGAGGCGGGAGGGGGCGTGGCGGCGCCCCTGCCCCTCCTCGTTACCGGCTTTGACACATGTCCCTCGCCGTCTCTCTCGCACCCGTTGGGCGCGGGTATCCACCCGGCCGGGCACGATATACAGCAGGAGGAATCTCTGTTATTTATGCCGTTTTATTATGAGTCGAATGGATGGACCCCCTCGGCCTGGCCCACTGGCCCACCCCTCCCCGGCTGTGGGGTGCGGGGGGAGGAGGGGCACTTCAGAAGGTCCGGCCCAGCCCAGCCAGGAGGCTGACGTGACTTTTCTTCGCACGCTCCCGAGCCGGCCGGCAGCGCGCCACCCACCGCGGCGGGGCGGGGCGGGGAGGGGGGATAGTCCGGGCCGCAGGGGGCGCCAGGAGGACCCACTGGGACCGGCCGGGCCACGGCCAACGTACTCGCCCCACCCGGCGGACCCGCGCTGTACCGGGAACCAGACTGGACAGAGCTCGGCGCCGCCATTCATCGGCATCGGCAGCACAACGTGGAGAGCAAGCAACAGGATAGCGCTCCGCACCGTCCTGCCACACCCCACACCACCCCGCCCCGGTTTACGTGAGCCGACTGGACAAGAAGCTGGACAGATCAGTTGACGCGCTGCCCCGCTGGCTTTGCGATGGCCGCCCGCCGACTTATTGATCTTCGCGACCTGTTGCGGACAAAAGTAGAAGAGCTCTTACGCTCTGCAATAAGTGATATGCTTTATGGAAATGTGAAGCACTGCGCTTATAATAATTATGAGGCACAAGACGAGAACTTACGGACAACTGTGCCCCGCCGCAGACTCTTGCCTCTCTAATGGTGTGCACATTTTGTGAATTTTTGTCATTTTTCGTGAATTTTTGCGAGAATCTATATGAATTTTCTTTTGAATTTTACTTAACTTTTTCTAAATTTTTCTAAATTTTCCCCCAATTTTTCTGATTTTTCCCGAACTTTCCTGATTTTTTCTGAATTTTTCCATTTTTTTCTATTTTTTTTTTCTGAATTACGAGGTGTACCAAAATTTCAGGGTTTTTTCCCCCTCGCCTTTGCCTCCCTGGGCGGAGGCGCTTGCGGCGAAAACAGGCGTGTCGACGCCCCTGCTGGCGCGGCGCGGCGCGGCGGGGGTTATTCGGTCGGTCAGGTCGGCCGGTGGAGCCCCTAGGAGCGCGGCCGGCCCGCACAGCACTGCTGTCGCGCGGTACGGTATGCCCGCCGCCCGACCCTCACGTCTCCCGCTCCCGCGTGCAGATCTGCTCCAGCTGCCCTGCTATGCTATGCTGTCTGCCATTGGTCCACCGCGCGAGCGCGGAGTATCGCTGTGCCATTCTCGAGCGTGGCGTATCGCCTTTAAGTGCTCTCTCTCTCTCTCTCTCTCTCTCTCTCTCTCTCTCTCTCTCTCTCCTCTCTCTCTCTCTCTCTCTCTCTCTCTCTCTCTCTCTCTCTCTCTCTCTCTCTCTGCGAATGCTGGTATGCTTGCCTCATTCCGGCTTCTCTTCCCTCCCGCACGCTGAACTATTTGCGACTACATTTCTCCTATATTCCTTTTGCTACATATCACTGACTGTTCTCCTCGGCCCACGCCCCTCATCCGTCCGCCTAACTCACTCGGGGCTCTCACGACAGATGTGTTGTAGCGGACGGGAGTATATAACTTGTCCGACCTAATTTTGTCCAACCTGGTTATTTTCCCAAAATCCGAGGAGTCGCTGTCTGACCTGGATTTCGTCCTACCTTTGTTCAGATGAGTTCATTGGAGAGGGGATATGTATATCATAGTGGACAACTACGGAGCATGCGCCGAAAAAATTGACCCGTCTGAACAAGGTCTGATCAGGTCGGACAAAATCCAGGTCGGAAAGCGCACTTTCGGATTTCGGGCAAATCACCTAGTCGGACAAACTTAAGGCCTGTGATGTGTCTCCGACACACCTCGACTTGAACTCTTTCAAAGCGTGCACTTTTGCACTGACTTCTGTCTTTGCGAAATGACGAATGTCCGGATTGGTCCGCGTTCTCGACCGCGTTATACCTCCTCCTCAGGGTGGTTCGACTCCTCTGCCAAGGGCCGACCCGGGCGAGGTCGGCGCCACGGAGATCAGCAATGCGATTCCGAACACCGTTTTATAGCGCCTTCTCTATTGCTCCCTATGGTCATGCCCCGTGAGAGCGGCGAGGACAGAGCGATGAAAACTAAACTCCTCTCAGCCCAGCGGGGAGGCTCGGCCCCTGGCCGGGGAGTTGTGTCATTCCGTCCCCGGTTTCGCACGGTGCAGGGGCAAAGGCGCACCCCGCACCCGCGTCCGTCGGCGGCCCGGCTCGGCATGGCAGAGGGCAAGACGGTGCTGAGACTTGGAGTCGCTACCAAGAATATAGGTTTCTGGCGGCGTGACTCAAAATGTCCCGTCCTGTCCACTGCCCCTGGTCGGGCCGGGCCGGGCCGGGCCGGCGTGCGGGCGAGCCGGGGGGTCGCGCCGAGGGTGGGAGGAGGTGGCTGACGGGAGAGGACGGGGAGCGCCACCCGCGGCCAGGGCTGGGCTTGGGAGCTTTATTATAGCTGCCTCTTTATATAATGGCAGTCCTGTCCGGAGGGGACGCTCTCGCTCTGCTGTCCTCTGTGTCGGCGCTGCCGGCGCTGCCCTGTTCAGTCCAGTCCCTGTGTATGTCCCCGTGCCGCCCGCCGGCCCGGGTCCGGCCAGGAGTCAGGACGACCATGACGTTCTAATAAGGTAATGTTCGTCGAATGGGATCCGATGAGGGATATTTTTTGAAAGGCAACGGAGTTGCCTTTTAAAATCAGTCAAAACGTTATTAGTCAGGAGTTTGGTCTTTTTTTCCCCCTTCGATTGCCCTTAAAAACGACGCTGCCGCCATGGACGACGCTACGACGGTGCCTGTCCTATTCGTACCTTTCTCCATCACCGTCGCGTCACCTTGGTGACTCTCGGCGAGCGGGAGCCCGGGGCCCGGGGACAGGCAGGCGGGGCGGGGCGCGGCGGGGCGCGGCGGGGCGCGGCGGGGCGCGGCGGGGGTCGCTGGCAGTCAGGACGCACGTGCGGTCGCATAAGCGGGCAATACAGACATGGGGGCCTAGCAGTGTGCGGCCAGGCCCGGCCCGGTCCGGCCCGGCCTGTCGTCAGATTCAGGAGAGCGCTTTCGTATCTCCGTCCTTGTCACACGCATGGGCCTCTGCCACCAGGCGTGACTGAGACTGCAGTACAAAACGATCTTCTGAATCTGGAGGCAGGCAGTGCGCGCGGGCTGAGGTGAGCACCTCTCCCCGTCTCTCTCGCGCTCGCATGCTGGCGGGAGAGTGAGAGTGCGGAGTGTGAGTCGCGCTCCTGAGCCGAACACGACCACCGCTGCCGCCGTGGGGATCGGACCGCAAAGGACCTGAAGAAAATCCTTGTGAAAGAAAATGTCTCTCACTTGTACAAGTGAATTAATTTTTCCACACACATGGAACTCTGTGACAAATTTTATTATAGGCCTACACGTTTGGATGCGCGACAAAATTCTCAATCGTAGGTGTCAGAAAATTTCAGAAAAATTTAGAAAAACTCTCAAAACTACAGAACCATTCAAGAAAATTCATAGAAATTCAAAAAAAATTACAAAAATTCACCAAATTTAGTTAGAACTGAAGTGAAAATTCACAAAAATTCTATAATAATTCACAGAATTGCTATAAAAATTTACAAAATCACTGAAAATGTGAACACCAAACTTCAGGGTTGTTCTCCCCTCGGGGAAAAATTACAATAAATTACACGTTTGTAAGAGTTGAGAAATGAGTGTTCACCTGCTCTCTCCGCATGTCTCTCCTCCCCCTCACCCCGATGAGCTCCTCGGCGAGACGAGTCTGGACGCGCTCCTCTCGGCTCGGACCAGGAAATGGGAGATCTCTTCTCGGGCTCCTCGACGTTGTGCATTGTGCGCCACAGTGGCGGCGGGGGCGGGGGCGGGTCGGGGGCCCCGTGCGTTCGCGGAAGCTACCGGGGGCATATTTTCCGGGCTGGCTGGCGGCGGCGAGCTGGAAGCGGGAGCGGGCTTTCGAAGGCACGACACCCGGGGCCAGGGGAGTCCCCCGTCAGGCCAGCACAGACCTGTTGCCGCGTCCAGGCAGGGCCCAGCAGCAGACTGTTTCAGAAGAGCGCCCTCCTCGCTCTCACTCTCTCGCACTCACGGGGTGCGCCGAATAGGTGCAAGAAAGACAGAGCGAGGAGAGCGCTCTGCGCAGAAGCTCAGTGCGGGGTGAGTGGTGCGGGAAGTGAGGTGCGGGGGCGCAGCAGGGTTCGAAGGCAGAGGGGAGAAGCTCTGCAAAACGCGGTAGGGTAAGGTCCGCGATGGCTCTCAATCATTCGCTATTGCGCCGGAGGACCATTGACAAACTGTATGTTACTGCGGCGGGGACGTGACTAGGGCAGGGACTGATGCGTCGAGCAGGGCGGGATTCAGTGGGGGAGGGGGCAGTCCAGGCGGGGGCGGGGGCGGGGGCGGCGCGCGAGCACCACGGCACCTGTTGGACCGAGCCCTCGAGGTTCATTGAACAGTCAAAGGGCGCTGGCCGCCCGGGCTGGGACGCCCCGCACTCCGCACTCACATTCCTTTCGTGCCACATCACATAGTGTTGTGGAGGTGACCACTGACCCAGTCCTGCTCGGTCCGGGGCCGGGGCCGGGGCCGCAGGGCCGAGGCACCGACCGGCGCTCTATCTCCGTCGCACTACCGGCAGCCGGGGAGCTGGTGTGACAGAGATGGGCCCGGGGTGTCCGTGTCCGAGGCCCTACTCACCGGGCCACCCATAACCACGTGCTGCTTGTGCGAGCAAAGGTGCGACAGAGAGGGGAAGAGAGAGCGAGAGAGAAAGGAGGGGGCAGCGCTCGGGACGGGGGGGACGGGCCAGCAATAAAACTGTTCTCGCTAATGCCCTGACTCCAGGCCGGGCAGGGCCGGGCCATTGCGAATAGGGGCAGGGCATGGCTGCGGGGTGGGGCGGGGCGGGGCGGGTCTCAGCTGCGGTCGCCTCACCTTACCGAGTCAACAGCCAGCCGATGAGCACTTATTATTACCAGCGCCCGCAAATCCCTTTATGACTGGCCGGCCGCCCGGGGGGGAACCCCGCATAGCGGGAGCTGACCGTGTCCATCGGCTCGCCGAACGCACCTCCGAGCCGTCTCACGCCCCGCGCTGCTCGCTCTGCGGATGTATACACACCCATGGAATTCAACGCGGGGGCGGCGAGGGGAAAATAACTCCGGATTACACGACACGACATTTTGTGAATTTTTTTGAATTGTCGTGATTTGTTATGAGTTTTCGTGAGTTTGGTGAATTTATGGAATTTTTGTGAATTTTCACTACAATTTTACCTTTAAATTTTGTAAATTTTCCGATTGTTTTCTCTGAATTTTTCAGAATTTTTTCTAAATTTTTCAGCATTTTTCTGAATAACGAGGTGTACAAAAATTTCACAGTCGTTTCTCCCTCGGGGTGTGCTCCTCGATAGGGGCACTGACCACTGGTCAGGGTGCTTGCCCCACCCCGCCCCACCGCCACGCCCGCGGACAAAATGAACGGCGGGGCAGGGTGGGGAGAGAATGTGGCTGACGCATACTGGTTCCGGGAAGGGTAGCAAGGGGTTGGTCCGGGCTATGGCTCGCCCCACCCTGCCCCGCCGGGCGCGCTGTCCTGGCCCGGACTCTCCACCACGGCGACACTCTCCTTGTTCTTGAAAAGGCCTCGGAATCTACAGGAACTCCCAACGTCCGTCTTCGAAGCGCCCTGTTCGCCTGCGGTGAAGAGAGGCTGCTCCTGGCGCCGCGAAGGCAAGTGCTGTGCGGCGACAGCAGCCCGGCGCTCACCGACGTGCGGGTGCGAATCCCGCAGGTACTTGGACATACCGCCTACATCAACAGATACCACTTTTAAGATCAATTTTACACGTAAATTATGACTTTTTTTGCACACATTCTGAACTTATACCTTTTTTAATACGCAAATAAAACAAACTGTTAATGAATATTTAATAAACGTTAATCACGAACTAAAAATGTCTATTAGTCCGTTTGTGTGAACAAACGCGCGCGCCAGATCGGCGCCGACAAAAGGAAAGCAGAACCTGTGTGGTTCTCTCCGGGTAGGAGATGCTAATTAGACGATGATCGTTTGGCGGCCGGCCCATCGGGCCAGCCGCGTCCTGCGCCGCGCCGCGCAGTCACGTAGCTGAGAATCGGCGCCTTGGAGATACGGGGGTTCCCGATCTCGTCTCGGCGCCGCCACCGTCGCTCTGCCATCGAGATTTGTTTACGACCTGGTTTTATGGACGAGGAGACACCTGTTATCGCGCCGGGCTACACGGGTCCCCGATAAGGTGGTGCGCGGTTCGGGGCGGTAGCGGTGTGGACTGCTGGACTGCTGTACCGTCACGTGCCCGCCCCGCCCCGCCCCGCCCCGCCCCGCCCCGCCCCGCCCCGCCCGCGTAACGATGCGCTTCGATGTGCGTCGGCCCGAGTAATGTCCCCGCAAATCGATGTGCGCCAGTGTATTTCTCGCGCTCCTGGGGGGCATCCGTCAGGTTGGGAAACAAAGTGGCCCCGGAGAAGAATTGAAGCCTTGTTACTTTGCACTCCCCCCCCCCCCCGCCTCGGCTCCTCTACCACAACCCACACCCCACTCCTCCCCACCGCGCTTTTGATTGTAATTGTTTTGTTGTCACCGGCAGCGCGGCTTTGTCTCGCATTGCGCCGCCCCGCCGCCCCGCTGGCCCACCCCGCCCCACCAAACCCGCTGACCACCACCTGCCTCGGCGCGGAGTGGCGCGGAGTGGCGCGGAGTGGCGTGGAGTGGCGCGGAGTGGCGTGGTGCGGATGGGGTGAAGCGGGTCGGGTCCACCTCAACCCCGCGGTGGGTGGCGGTGTCTCACTTGGATATATTTACAGCACCTCTACTCCCCCTCCTCTCTCTCTCTCTCTCTCTCTCTCTCTCTCTCTCTCTCTCTCTCTCTCTCTCTCTCTCTCTCTCTCTCTCTCTCTCTCTCTCTCTCTCTCTCTCTCTCCCTCTCCCTCCCTCTCCCTCCCTCCCTCCCTCAGCCCCTGCTGCCCCCTTTACCCCTCCTGCCATACTGTTGTTAGGGAGAGCGCGTGGCATTTCTTTGCCAATGGCTAATGGGACATTTGTAATTCTCTCTCTCACTCTTTCTAGCTCTATCCATCAATCTCTCTCAGACAACAACCTCAGCACTCTCACTTATAGTCTCACCTGAAGGTGATCTTGTAACTACACACGTGCTCTCCCTCGAGAGCCACTTTCCTTTTCACTTTGCTAACGCGTGTGCGAACTTTGATTTTTGCGCCCCTGCACCGCACACAATATCTTTCTGGATTTGAAACTTTTCCCCTTGTCCCCTTTTCAAATAAGTTCAAAATGTTCTGTAAGTTTACAACAGTATTCCTCTCCCCGTCATTGAATTCCAAGTCGATTCGTACGAAGGGCTTGTAATTTTATAATTTAGAATTTATATTGTGAGAAATTTTCCACAGTAAAACCGACATGTTTCTCATTGTACCAGAAATTCCACCTCTTTTGTTGTGTCTGCAGCGACCCGCCCGTAAGCCCCATTCCCACAGGAAGCGCAGCGCTGGACCATCATGCCCATATTATGCTATATGCACTCATCATCAGAGGCACGCATTTCAGCACTTTTCAGTGACATCCCGTCGCCGCCGTATTTGATGTGGGCGGAAGGTCACTCCCCTGCCTCCTGGCACGTTCTTAGGGGGCGCGGGCTTCGCGGGCGTGACTTGCTGCATGGTGAGTGGCGCGTTTGGACACAGTGAGCTACGCGACGTAACTCTAGCCGCGGACTAATGCTGCACACTGCAGTGGTGACCGTGGGGTTTGAATGGTGGAGATATCTCTCTCTCCCCCCACCTCTCTCTCTCTCTCTCTCTCTCTCTCTCTCTCTCTCTCTCTCTCTCTCTCTCCGCTTCTCTGCCTCTCCCTTTTCCCCCCCTCCCTACCACCGTACCTCCCTTTGTAATGAGCGCTTCCTGTCAGCAGGGCGCTCCTTATAGGTCCGCAAGTCCACAATGAAGATGTTCTGTCCTCTATCCTACAGCGAAATGCAAGTTCGATGACCAGCACTGCGAGTCGATCTCGCGCTCACAGTGATCGGGATCACCCAGAAAATCAAAAAAGTCGTTGTCGTGAACGCACCCTTAAGCTCAAGTGTGATAATGCTATATACATCTCGTCGTTTTGAAAATTTATTTCTGCAGATGCTACAAGTTTCCATTTTTCTGAGTGATAAAAGACCGCATAGTCCTCTGGCACTCGCATTAGCGCAGGATACTGTGACGAGAAGTAATTGTTAAACGTGTTTGGAGGGTTCGCGCGGTGGCGCTCACACACACACACACACACACACACACAGTGCATGAGTGGTCCTGTCCATTCAAAGAGGTGAGTCGAGGTATGCGAGGAGCTGCCCTGTCCATGCGTGTGGATGGCACTAAAGCAAACAGTTCGGCCGCGTCTTTTGTCAACCCAACTTTTTTCTAATACGACCATTATTTGGTGATAAGTTAATTCTTGTAACCTTCGTCGTCGACAGGTTGATTTACAAGCAGGAAGGGACGGCACCTTCTCGCCTTGTGCACCCGCCCAACCAGCGTGCGTACCTGCACGAGGCGGGGCAGAGCAGGTGGTGACGGGGACTGAAATTTAAAATTAGGTGAATCTAAGCAACGTCAGAACAGTGTGCGTCTGAACCAAAGGGCAAGCAACTCTGAATTTTGAAGTTTGTAAATTTTGGTAAATTTTGGTAAATTTTCGTGATTTTTATGAGAATTTTTTAAAATTTACTTTTCAATTTTACCTCAGTTTTTTGTGAATTTTCCTGAAGTTTTCCTGAATTTTTGTTATTTTTGTGAAAAAAATGAGTTCTCCTCATTTTTTTCTAAATTTTCCTGAATTAGGTGGTGTACAAACATTTCAGAGTTGTTTGCCTCTCGGTCTGAACAGTCGTGTGACTTCGCGTCGACTTGCTTTTGCTGAGCCCCCGCCGTTTCTGAAATTTCTAGGGATCTCCAAGTGTTGAGGCGTCAACATTTTTATTCCTTCACCGAGTGTTAAAATTCGTGGTTGAAGCATTGCCAAGTGTTGAGCGTCATTACGATTAGATGCATCCTCCTAAGATCAGCTTGGCGGGGGCTGGGTTTGCGTAAGAGTCAAATCGGGAACAGGTCAGCGATGCTTCTATTTTACTGTGGCACACAAAGAGGCTGGGCACCCTTACCTCGGCCACGAATTCTCCTTGAAGGAACCATAAAACCAGGCAGAATCAACATCGCTCTTGAGAGACTGGACTGAATGGAATAAAGGTTTCATTGAAAATGCGTGAAAATGGGAATAATAGGAGAAAGACTCGTGTGGCGGGGCGGAGGGAAAACAAATACATCACGCCAGAACAGGCGCGGAAATTCGATTGTCACAAATTCCACAGCTATTGTTTTTTGTGGGGGCAATGTTGGTGTAAAAGTAAGGATGCTGTGACCCCATATTCGGTTAAGGTCATCCCCGCTACCACCAATGGCACCTTCTCTTAGACCCAGTTTTCCCTAAAATTTATTTTGGAAAGTACCATTTTCCTTGCCTATATGTAACCACCTAGGATTGTTTCCAGACTTGAGGAAAAACTGTTTTTAGATGAAATTCTTAGAAACGATCTCTACTCTCTGGAGAGAAAAAATCAACATTTGTTCTTTTGTTATGTTTTCAGGGTGTAGAAATTTTGCCCCTCAAAAGTAAGGAGGAGATGTCATATTATCTTCACCAAGTACCCCCTTATCCCAATATAAAGGTAAGGTGTTTTTTTTTTTAATTAATTGCAAACTTATAGTGGTATCTGGCATCACGTAGGTCTGCTCGGCAAGTTCGACGAGTTCTTTACATAAATTATTTTTAACAAGACCAGTTTTTGTTTTGTTTTTTTGTTGCCCCTATCACTGCCACGCAGGGCGTCCTTTCACGCTCGGAGTGCAAATCACTTAATTTAGACCACGTGTATTCGCCGGTCCAGGCCGACCCAGCAGCCCCCCACGGCGGGGTGCTCAGGAGGTGTCTGCCTTCCTCCCTTATTGGTGCGAAGCGGCGCAGTGCGGTGCACCGTGCTGCCGAGTGGGACGGAGATTGCGGGACCCTACCCGTCACCTTGGCCCACCTCCGGGCGCGGCCCGGGGCGTGGAGAATCGCCACATGCAGCCTTGCACCTTGACTTTCTCTCCTATCAACGCATTGTGCGTTATGTTCACCTACATTCTCGTGCGCAGGGGTCAGTGCACGCGACTTCGATGGTGGTCGGTGGTTGGATTTACAAAGTCGGAAACTGTCAAGGACTTCTGGAAGGAGACGAGCTTTCACGATATCCGACCTGCAAATCACAGACGTTGCCGAACTAGGCCCGAGCCGAGCAAGGGCCCGAGTATCCCGGGAAAAAACTTATCCTACACCACCCTATATCCTACACACACTAACACAATCTGAAATGAAAATGAACTCACACGACTCACATCACGTTTTACACTTCTACCTCTGAAGCATATAATTATGTAATTACGAGTTCCATACTTATCACAAAATTCATTTTCTGTTCTATTTGGCCCTCGTTTCTGGTGGAGTCCCCTTACTCTTCGCGTGTCGTCTACGAATCGCTTCACGGTAAAAACGATCGTCTGATTTTTTGAGGAAAAGGGGAAAACTTTGAGGACCTCGGATACTTTGATGAAAACTCCTTAGATTTTGGGGAAGTCTCCTCAAAATTTGTGGAGATTTCCCTTATTTTTTGGGGAGCCTTCCTCAAAATCTGAGGGGTTTCCCTCAAATTACGGAAGTTCCTCAAAGTTTTCTATTTTTCCTCGAAATATCAGACATTTCTTTTTACCGTGTTTTAGTGGATTCTCACGAAGTCGGGTGAATACGTCAGCAAAGAGGAGTGCACGCGGTAAAAGCAGATATGAGTTAGGGCACTGAGCCACTAAACTTGTTTTTATGAACTTCGTGGTCTACCCACAAACGTACTGACTTTTTTTTTTACGATGCATGGCCATCGCATACACTTAAAATGTATTTGTAAGTTTTGGTGCCAACCAGTACGTAAGCGTTTCGTACAGCACATTAAGAAATAATGCGCATATAAGATACGTTGCAACACACTACCATAGATTGTGTTGTGCGATGTGGCTCGGTTCTCTCAAGTCAAGTAGAGTAGGTCTAACAGGATTTCGAACAACCATGGATAACTTATTGTGACTCGGTTCTCTCGAGTCTGGTCAATTGAAGTTATCTATCCAACCTTTTATGCTGAAATAACAACGAAGTCCACCCTGCGCACATGCTCAAACTTTTACTGAGGTGTATGTATATATCGTTTTGTAGAAAACTAAAAGGCCTTTCAACTCATATATATATTTTTTTTTAGAACAAGCACGATTCACTGATAACTAAGGCACGTTTGCTCTTTGAGTGGACGTCTCTGTGGCTATATAAGAAACGCTCCAATAGCGTTTCAGCAGTTCTAAAACGTCAACATGAAGATATCCCGAGGAGTGTTGTTGGCCTTTCTAATGGCCGTCTGCATGGCGGTAAGACGACTGAATACATTTCACCCTCTTTGGTCCCCAAATTACGGGATGTCATAGCGTTACTATTATTCCAAATCCCTTTTTTCTCTGGCAACCAAGGAGACTTTTATGCCACGGCAAAATATTGTCAGTGACTTTTTTAATTATTATTATCTTTGATTGTATCAGAAATGACCCAAAGCGCAAGCAAGCGCCAGTGAGCTGCAGTGAGCTATTTAGTTGCTACATCTAAACGGGCGTGTCTAAATTGTTCCTATGTCTATTTTGAGACTATTGAGACGTCTGTATAGCCGTCTATATGGTCTGATAGACAAAAATCCAAATTTAGACATCTTTTAGATACAGCATTTGGGCATCCTGTCAGGCACGGGATCGACATCTCAATAAACAAAAATAAACACGGAAATACGTCAAAATTCGCTAAAAATACTTCTCAATTTGTCTTTATAGATCGTGCAGGCTGCATCCGGCGGCGGCAGGAACTCACCCCCCAAAACCAGCAATCCGCCTCCTGCGATTCATGGACCAGGCGGCTCGAAGTTTCCGGTCTCATATGCCAAAATTACCACAGGAGGTGGTAAAGACCCTAACAGGCCTGGAAAGAACAAGGGAAGAGGCCCGCACTAAAGCTCTGAATCGGAGTTAAATTGTTACTCAATAACTTTTCAGTGAACTTTTCGTTGATCGCAATTAAACATTGAATGAGCAAGCTCTGCTGCGTTGTTTCTACACACCTCTGGCTCCAACAGCCACAGACACCGGGGAAACGTATTATTTCGAAGAGAGTGGGAGATATCGGAGGCGGCAAGATCCTTTACATAGCTTTGCCAGTTAAAGTTTTCAAAGTAAAAGTCATCCAGCTTAAACGTTGAAATTATGTTTCAGTTGGAACGTTGAAACGCCGAATAAAGTAGAAACGCTAAAAGTTGAAACGTTAAAATTTGACGCCAATAATGTTGAAACGTCAGCAGTTCGTTAAAATCGTTAAAAGTTAAAAGGTTAACAGGTGACTCGTGACAAAGCTGTTTCTCAAAAGTTGCATCAAACGTCATAGCTGGGCTGTCTCTCACGTTATCGTTAACTTTTTTTCCGCCTTCTGCCTCTACAACTCTCTTGACCCCTTTAATCTAAACCGCAATAACATAGCATTTATTGGAGTGACTGAATCGAGTGACTCTATCACTCCCATTTAGCCTTTGTATTGTGTCTCGCTAACGCCCTGTCACTCGTCAGAAGTGACTGCCTCGCCGGCCTCGCCTCACTTGGTCGTGCAGGCCTGTGCCGGACCGGCCCGGGGCTCGGCCCGGGGCTCGCCAGTGTGACAGCTGACAGCTATGCTAACCGGAGTCAACTCTGGACAAAAGCTCGACGCCAGGCTGGCCGTCCATCCAGCCATCGAGCCATCCATCCATCCAAAGCCGAGGCAGGGCCGGGCCGAGGCAAATCCCACCCACACAGTGCAAAGCCCGGCAAAGCCCTCTGTGATGCACCTCGCCGCCAAAAGCCCCAATCAGGCGCTGCTCCCTCGCCCCGCCCCGCCCCGCGCCGCCGCCCTGGGAGCCTCCGGCCCGGCGGTCCCGCGGCTCCACCTTGCATAACCCCCCTTGGGGGTCGTTCACCCTTCACCCCTGCGTTGGCCGAGGCTGGGACCGGCAGAGCTCTGTACTCTTTGTTAGCTGGGACTTGCACTATCGCGTTCCGAGGAAACGCTTGCACTGACCGAGTGAATCGAGCGTCAGGCCGTATCACGTTCACGCGAGGGGGAAACAACTCTGAATTTTGGTGTACAAATTTTTTGAATTTTTGTTGAGTTTATCTTGAACTATTGCTTGAATTTTACCTAAATATTTGCAAATTTCTGTAAATTTTTGAAATTTTTCTGATATTTTTTTTCGAATTGTCCTGATTTTTTTCTGAATTATACGAGGTTTGCAAAAATTTCAGAGTTGTTTCCCCCTCGGGTTCACGAAGGTTAGGGTTAGCGTATACGTGTCCGGGCCGGGCAGGGCGGTCGTGCCGGTGCGCCGGTACATACACTACTTGGTTGCGCTCCTGTAGACTTATTCCAAAGAGCGTTCTCTCTCTCTCTCTCTCTCTCTCTCTCTCTCTCTCTCTCTCTCTCTCTCACTTCTGCACAATTAATCTCCTATTTTACTACAACGTCAATTATTAAAAAAAAAACTCTCCATCACTAAATAAAATATTTGTATTTGCTTGAAAAAGAAAAAAAAAATAAAAGAAAAAAAGTAATAAAAATTATACATGTTAGGACACAAACATAAATCCTGCATGCTCGCTGCCATTACAGCTATTTGTTACAAAATATTACACCTTTATCCTGACAAAAATTGTATCTTACATCCCCCCAATAAATCCTGTTAAAAACTAAAATAAACTCTCTCTCTCTCTCTCTCTCTCTCTCTCTCTCTCTCTCTCTCTCTCTCTCTCTCTCTCTCTCTCTCTCTCTCTCTCTCTCTCTCTCTCTCTTTCTCTCTCTCTCTCTCTCTCTCTCTCTCTCTCTCTCTCTCTCTCTCTCTCTCTCTCTCTCTCTCTCTCTCTCTCTCTCTCTCTCTCTACAGAGTACAACTAACTTGTACTCTGCTACTCCTATCTCACCGGTACCTTTTGTTTTTTGTTTGTCATATTCTTCAGATTTACTTATTTTTTTAACAATGTACTGAACAAATCATTTATGCCATCTAATGATGTACAATAACAAGACTTTTTAGTCTTATGTACTATGCTGACAATAAATCTAAATCTAAATCTAAATCTAAATCTAAATCTAAATCTAATCTCTCTCTCTCTCTCTCTCTCTCTCTCTCTCTCTCTCTCTCTCTCTCTCTCTCTCTCTCTCTCTCTCTCTCTCTCTCTCCTCTCTCTCTCTCTCTCTCTCTCTCTCTCTCTCTCTCTCTCTCTCTCTCTCTCTCTCTCTCTCTCTCTCTCTCTCTCTCTCTCTCTCTCTCTCTCTCTCTCTCTCTCTCTCTCGGACGCCACGGACGCGCAGAGACGCCGGCGGCCCAGGACGACACACGCACTTCGACGGCGTCCAACCCCACGGGGTCACCGCCAGCGACGACGGCGCATCCCCGCTTCGACGGCGTCCCCATCGATCGCGACGGCAGGCCGAGCCGGGCCGCCGCCGTGCGGGGACGGGACCGGCGGGACCGGCGGCCGCTCAGCGGGGAGGCGCCGTGTTCAGACTCCCGGCCGTAATGGGGCCCCTCTCCCCCTCCCCTCCCCGACAAAGCAGCGTCGAGCAGAGTGCGCAGCGGCCATGGTGTGACCGGGGCGCCCCCGGGGGGGTCTCCTCACCTGGGCGGGGCGGGGCGGGGCGGGGGCGGGGACATTTCCCCCACCCTCCCTTCTCCCCCGCGGCCCCCTGCCGAGAGGGTTCGGGTCGCCGTGTATGCACCCCCTAGGGCCTTGGCAGCCAGCACCAGCTCGTCCTGCACATCCTGCAAACATCTCACTCTGTCCTGCCCTTGTCCTTACCTGCCCGGTGTGGGGCGGGGCGGTGCGGGGTGGTGGAGCGCGGCACGTTTGGCCCATGATGGTCCCATGATGGGCTGGCCCCTGCTGCCCGCCTGGATGTTAGCCCGTTTGCCTTTTCTCACCTTCCCCACGCTTTTTTTCCCGTCCCGAGTGTGTGGGTGTGTGGTAGAGCCCGTGTAAACGTGCAGCGCAGGCGCCCGGCCCGGCCCGGCCGACTGGAGAGGAATGTTTGTTTAACCAGCCAAAGGGCCTGAATATTTTAGCGCCCCAGTGATGTGTGGCGGAACGGGTTCATTGTGTCCTTGGCGCTGGTGATGATTGTGGTGATGAGATGATGACCATCGCCACAAACATGGCATCGAGTGAGGGCCTTGGCTGGGGCCGTGGCTGGCAGGCTAACCATATATGCTGAGGGACAGAGATAGAAAATCTTGCCGCAATCTCTTAACGAAACTGCCTCAATTTTATCTCACCCCTCAAAGAACAACGTCTCAATGTGTGCGTATTATTGTGTGTGTGTGTGTGTGTGCTTGTGCGTGTGTGTTGCAGGTAGGGGCCGGTGAACGTATAGATGCGTGTCGCCAAGCTGCATAGTGCAGCGCTATTTCTATTCACGAGTCTGACCCTATTATTGGACCGTGGGCGCCAAACCACCCGCAGCCCGGGGCGGGGCGGGGCGGGGCGGGGCGGGGCGGGGCGGGGCGGGGCGGGGCGGGGCGGGGCGGGGCGGGGCGGGGCGGAGGCTGCGACCAGCGTGACACCGTGTCGGCACACATGCACACAGGGCACCGCCTCCTCTGCTCCGTGCTGTGCCACCAAACACGGGACAAAATTAATGGGCGACCCGAAGTAAAATTTGGCGTTATTGTATGCGTTTGCGATTGTGTGTGTGTGTCTACAGAGGATCCTCCATTCCAAGGTAGCGGCCTTCTAGCAACCCCCAGCAGCCCCCCCGTCAGGCCCCCCACGAGCTCCTCCCACACCCCCAGCGCGGGTGGGATGGGGTGGGGTGGGGTAGTGTGGGGTGGGGTGAGCCCGACACTCCCGGCCACCACATGCGGCCACATTCGCCAGGTCAGCAATAAGTGAATGACAAGGTGCATGTAATCACGTTTATTCTATCCCGGTCGCGCACCGCGCATCGCGCTCCTTCACAACTGCCCTCCAATTTTATTTTATTTTATTTTATTTTTAGGCACGAAGTAGCCTTATGGTTTTGTCTCAGGATCCGATTTTTTTTTGTAAGCACGGCCCCTTACCTAAATCCAGATTTTTTTTTCTTTATTTTTTGGTGGGGAGGGGGAGCTTCTTTCCAGCTTGCGTATCACCAGAGCCACCCCTCGCTGACAGTCATTTACATGACAAGCCAGGAGGTGCCAGGAGGTCCGGGAGGCGCGCGCCCCGGATTTTTATAGTTTCTCGTGATTTTCCATGACTTTTACTGACTTTTTTTTTTTTTTTTGATTTTTCTTTTTTAAAAATTTCTAGATTTTTTTTGTCTGATTTTTATAAGTCCATTTCAATCTCAGATATCGCAATATCTACAGACATGAAACCTGTACCAATCTGAACTAGAAACCTTCGTCTGAATTTCAGCAATGAACCTTTTTTCACGTTTAATAGAATTATTTTGAGAACTCCTTACAAATTTTGCTAGTTTTCATTTTAAGTTCCCGAGTCGGCTCGCGCTCCTTTGTGCGCCATGCGCCCCACCAATCGGACCCGAGCGGGAGGACCGAACAAGGCGCAAGACGATTCAAGGACCCGAGTGTCCCTGGAAAAAATTCCTCTCCTACACACACTAAAACAATCTGAGATGAAAATGGACTCTCGACTCACATCACGTTTTACAGTTCTGCCTCTGTAGCACATAATTCTGTAAACCACGAGTTCCATACTTACCACAGAATTTATTTTGAGTTCTAGTTGGCCCTTTTTTTTGAGGACCCCTTCGCCACGCCTCAGCCTGCGAGGTCTTGGTGCGCTGTGGCTGCTGCGGCTACTGGCGAGCGCGCCCCAGCTCCTCACATGGAATAGACAATCGCGGTGATCAGTGATCACCACGTCCCCTCTCGGTCCCCGCACCGCGCACCGCCCAGAAGACTGATTCCGCGCATGGGACTTTCGTACCTCCGTCCTTGTCGCACTCATGAGGCACTGCCACTGGGTGGGAGGGAGAGGACCGCGTCGACCTCCCATTGACCGATGTGCGGAATCAGCCTGCTGCATCCCGTTCGGTCCATCCAGGTATGTAGCGTTCCGCGCGCTCCTCTCCGCTCTACATCCCAGTGCAGCAGCTCTTTGATTGGGCTCGGACTGCAGCTCTCTCGCCCCGCCCCGCCCCGCCCCGCCCCGCCCTGCCCCGCCTCGCCTCGCCTCGCCTCGCCCCGCGTGCGTATTCGAGCAAGCCGGTCACTTTTGTGTGTATATCTACCAAGTTCGTATCCGGGGTGACGTGTCCCTTCCCTCCCCCTCTGCCGGGCCGGACCGTACCGCGCGTCCCACCGGTCCCACCTGGACCAGACATAACATCTCCTTCTTCAGGGTGCGCGTCTTTTGGCTTTGGCACGGCGTCTTGTGCCGCCCGGGCCCTCGCACCTGGTGCTGTGCTGGTGGCCGACCGTCCCCGCCCCGCCCCGCCCCGCCCCTCCCCGCGCCCGGAGCCACCTGCCCCCGCTGGGTCCCGCTGCTATCGGGCGGGGCCGGGGTGGGGGCCCCCTACCCCCTACGGGGTTCGAAGACGCAGCTGTTAGTAGCGTGCTCCTTTTTGCAGCGTGCGCGCGCCGCCGAGTGCCACCACCATAATGCCACCGCCCACCCCTACCCTCGCCCCCCGGCCCTCCGCCCCCCCGCCAAGCAGAGCTCCACTGGTTTCAAACACACCAACCGTGACACTTAATTCATTTTTTTTTTAAAGCGAAATTCTTAAACTGATAGCACTGTGTGGTTGTTGGCGCGCCATTCCTCTGAATGACTGAGAGTGTGTAAACGCAAGGTAGAGGTGTGGCGTCCGTCTCTCCGTCCCGCGGGAGTGAGGCCGTCCGTCGGAGTGCCGGAGCCGGGGGCCGGACCGTCAGGACGACGGGGGCCTGCTTGGCCGCCGAGGCGTCGTTCTCCGAAACTACGAGCCGACAGGCCTTGGCAGCCAACTTCCTGTTGTAAGGTGTGAGTGTATGTGTGTGTATGTGTTACCGTGAGAAAGTGCTGCCCGGTCCCGACGGACGCCACCCAAGGGGTTGAACCAGGGGTGTGAACGCCGGCGGAGACCTTCATCATCCCGCCCACGCCAAGTCATAAAAAAGAAGAGGAATAAGTTCAAAACAAACTATACCGATCCTTGGTTGTTGAGTTTCGCTGCTGGTTGTCGAGAGCTGTTAAACGCGATCACATACTTAGGGGGGAGATTCAATCCAGCTCCCGGGGCGGGGCGAGGTGACTGCCGCAACCAGCCGCCCGACTCGTAAGCCCTGATCAGCCCGTGCTGGGCGTGGGCGTTTTGACTACTTGTTTTGGGAGTGCGTGACACATGTCTGGCCGGCGCAGTCCAGGCGTCATCACCACGTCACACCAATGGACGGAGTGGAGTCTTGCTGTAATCCGACAGCGTGTCCCCCAGCAGCCATGACTAGGGGGGGAGGGGGGGGGAGGCGAGGTGCAGGGCCTGCCAAAACCTGCGGGGGCTAATCGCAAAGTGATGAGCAACAATCTGTCACCGACATGACGCCGTCGGTGGCGAGCTGCCGCAGACGTCCTTCGCCACCGTTCGGCTCATCTCCGCGGTGCGGTGCAGGTTGCCGCGGCTGTCGCGCTATCCTGCAGGCTGGGGAATATCCCTTCGCACTCTTGATCAAGCAGCAATACTGATAATTTTCTCAAGGAATTTTCACATTTTTCACGGGAGTTAAATTTTCGAATGAGAAATCACACACCTGCAGCGGGGCGGTTTTGATTCGTGACGGGGGTTTCGGGTTTCGGGTGCGGGCGTCAGTGCAGAGGGGCGGGGCGGGGCCTCGTTTCGAGTCCTGCCGCCGACCGCATCGCGTGGTCACCTCCTTTCCTTTCCTCTCCTTGGCTGCTTTTTCCTCCCCACTCCTTCCGCCCCCTAGAGCTGGTTCCTATTGGACGCGCGCGACTCGGCGGGGCGTAGCGTGTAGCGAGGCGCAGCGGGGCCGAGCTGGAGTATGCTGGAGTGAGTGAGGCAGGGGCAGTCCTCGGGCCCGGCCAGCCAGCCAGCCAGCCAGCCCCTGCCCCGCACCGGCCCCGGCCCCAGCCCGGCCCCGGCCCCAGCTCAGCATGGCTGTCTCGGTGGGGCGGGGCGGGGCGGGGCGAGGCATTACCACAACGACAATGCCGCGCAATTAGCAGCACCGTAATCCTCAGCGCTAAAGAACTGAACACGCCTAATGCTTTTAATGTAGGACAAGGCGAGAGGGGCGGGGGCTTAGTCGTGGTGGTGGTGACTTCTGCCAGGTCGCTTACTCCCGTCTCTCTCTCTCCCACCGCCACCCTCGCTCCATGCCGCGGAGTGAGACGGAGCGACGAGGACGGTGCAGGTTGGTGCAGGCAGTGCAGGTGCACCAGCAGTGGTGCGCGCGCCGCCGCCGGGCCCGTCATGCGTGCTGACGTGGTCGCCGTCTGACGCGACATGTTTGTTTGAAATATGCGTCTCGGTGACGCAGATCCGATGATTCGGGCTGCGTCCGAGAGGCGCGTGCCTTCGACGACGACGAGGAGGTGGACTGCGCGGCGGTCCTGTCCTGACCAGCCCCGGCCCGGCCCGGCCCGGCGGCCCGCAGGGCTTAGTGAGGCGACGCGGACGCAGTGACGGCGGCGTCTCTTCTACGGGGATCGGCGTGCTGTCAAGTTATTGGGACTCATCCGTGCTGCTGTTGCTGGCCAAATTCGTCCTCATCCTCTTGCACGCGGTGCCGCCGGCTGCCGGCTTCCAGCAGCATTCCTCCCGCGCAGGGGAGGGTTTTTGCGCTGCCGGTTTCTCCGCGATAGTTTTCCTACGAGGAATCCAAACGTGGCGGGTTTGAGCGCGCACACAAACACACACACTCACTGACGCACGCGCTTTAGTTTCACTGCACACGCCTCGCGCATCCTCTCGGCGAGGCGGCCCCGTCGCGCCCTCCGCCACACGCGTCCCTATGCTCCCACTCCCGCATTCAAGTCCCTGCCGCCTATGGAATTAGATCTTGATCTTTCCTAGCCAATTTAAGCTCTCCGATTTTGATCAGTGAGAAGCGCTGTTGTGCGGGAGGCTCGTCGATCACCAGCCATTCGGTTAAAAATTGACCTAATATCTGAGGAGACCAAGATTTTTTCATTTTGCGTGCGTGAGGCGGGTGCAAGCAGGTCGCAGCATAGCTCGAAACCTGCAGACTTCAAAGTCAACATCTAGCCCTCTCCCCCAATTTAGCGATTTGCTGGATAGCAGCCATTGAATACGGCAGTATTACCCAGTGACTTTCGGGAGGGGAGTGCAGTGCGCACCATAACATGGACGTGTACCCGCGTGGACCGGAGCGGAGCAGACCAGAGGACGGTCCGGTCGCCTCGCCCCGCCCCGCCCGGTGAAGGGAACAAGGCGCTGTCCACGCCTCGCCACGCCCCGCCACGCCCCGCCACGACCCGCCCGTCGCGCCGCCAGCAGAGCAGGTGATAGACTACACAAAGTAATAATTGGCTGATAATGATTATCACTTCGGAGAGTGGCACGCCTTCGAGGCGTCAGGCCAGGCAAAGCACGGAGGCCTCCGGCCGGGCTTGCTGGGCGGGGCGGGGTGGGCCTACCTGTTGTGGTGGGCCCGGAGCGGAGGGCACTGCCGGAGCCGGGCTGGGGTCTGCTGGCTGAGCTGAGCCCCGCGGCCAGCGCCGCCCGCTGATAATGCCTCGCCCCTCCGCCAGGATGGTCCGGGACAAAGGTCAGGATTAGGCGAGGGTGCGGCGTTGCAACTGCGTGACCGGCAGCGCGTAGATACGGCGCTTCAGCCGCGCCGGCTCGTGGCCTGGGGGGTGTGGGGCCAGAAAGCAGACACCACGCCATCAGTTGCTGCTAATTTCAGGTACGAAATTCTTTACTTTTGCCGTCTGTATGAGGGGAGGTGGGAGGTGGCTCTGCTGTTCGCTCGGGGCTGCGGTGATGTCAGCAGCACCTTGGAGAAGAGCTGTCTCATTTTCACCGGACTGAGCTGCTGGGCCCGTTTCATTCAAACACTTGTCGACTGCTTTTGCTTTCGTGAATATTTTTCCGGCGGTTCGGTTTCAACATGCGGGCCACTACGTGACAACCGCCCTCATCTATGCCGTGAAATGTGTTCACGGAACAAACATAGCGACGCCGCGCCGAGCTGCGCCGCGTCTCGCCTCTCTTGTTGACAGGTTCTCTCCCCTAATTAGAAGCCTCCGGTTTCCGGTGCCGCCTGCATGGAACAAATAGGCCACGGCCTATTGGTACGGAGGGGTAGAGGAGCACAACAGAAAGGGTTGAAGAGGGGGGGAGGGCACGATAATGGTACAAAATCTGTCCATCTGTTATTAAATCATGTCATTCAGTTCAGTCTTCGACCGTGTGGATAAAACTGTACTGACACTTTATTTGACTTCTTTTTCAGAAATGCCAATAATACCCAATCCTTACTGACCTCTTTGAGGATGATTATTAGAAAGGGGCCGATAAGCGGACCATTCTCTGCTCTCTGATCTGCCTGGCTCTGGTATGATACGGAAACGACTTCATGGACTGCGACTTCGTTTTACTGCTGCTGCGGGTTCGAATTCCAGAGGGTCTCATACCACGCCTGTTTCAGCCTTAATTTTCCTGATAATGACATATTTAAAGGAACATATTGCTTCATCCACACTGGAAAAACAAAGGTGCTATTGAATTTTATGGGGTGTTACTGCACTAATGCCTTTGCAGTTGTATTTGCCCTGTCCTCCTGGCTGGAGGCTGCAGGATACGCGGCAAATACGGCTCGAACCCGTCGCACTGTACAGTCATCGTGGCGTCGTGGCTCAGTTGGTAGAGCGCGCATCACCGAACCGAGTGGTCCGAAGTTCGACTCCCACTTGGGAAAGTGTTTTTCGCGCTTGACATTCCCTTTGGCCGCAGCTGGATGGCAGGTCAAATAGAAGTTAAACACGTCTCACCGCCGTTGGCTTGGTGGCTCTGGGCGTTGGGTCGCTTCCTGTTCTGGCTACGTGTCGGCACTCGGGGTTGTGGGTTCGAATCCCGCGTACCCCTCTGAGGTAAGGCCTCTGAAACTGGGATCAGGAAGTCTAACGCCCTTGACACCGCTCGTACCTCTAGGGGTAGGCCAATGGTGGTACGGGGATCAAATCTGTCGAATTGCGCGATAGGATCGCAGTCAGCAAAGCGCCGGTTCCCATGGAACACCGAAGCAGTTGGCTGCCACAGGGGGTAAAAGCCCTGTGCCTGGCGGGAACCGCAACCTCCTTCGGGAGGTTTACTGCCGCAAAAATTTTCCATGTTTTCACGCCACCCTTTCAATTGCAGAGCAAAATTTGTTTCTGAAAAGTTGTAAAAAATAATTGAAATAATTGTGATTATTTTGCGCAGTTGCAAGTTAATTACCAATAATTTGGAATAAATAGAAATCATTCACAATAATTGAGTAAAAATCCTATTTAATCATGTAATTGAGAGAATAATTTGGATCAGATGTGCGTGTATTTTCTGGGGCATCCCCGAATTTAAAACGAATTCAAGTAAATTCACAAAAAGATCACAATAATTTCAAAAAAAAACTTTGCAATAAATTCAAAAAATTCAAAGCTAATTCAAAACGAATTCAGTTCAATTTAGACAAATTCAATTCAAATTCACGCAATTTGTACACCGAATTCAGAGTTGTTTACCCCTCGCTGTAAACGCAGTGGCCATTTTTAATGCCACAATACTGGCATTCTTTTTCGAATGCCAATTTACGGCCACTTTTAATGCCAAATTTTGGTCTTCTCCGAGGAATGCCAGTTTTCTGGTCATTTTTAATGCCAAAGATTGGCCTTCTCCAGTGAGAATGCCAATTCTCGGCATTAAAAGTGGCCGCAAATTGGCGTTCCGTAGGAGGAGGCCATTTGTTTATCAGTGAATCTCATTTTATTAAAATTAGTTGAACTTTGGAAAAATGTGAAAATCTCCTCGACACGAAGTAGAGAAAATTAAACAGAATGCAATAGTGTTCTTATGGGATCCGGCGCTTTTATGACTGCGATCCTGTCGCGCAATTCGACAGATTAGATCCCCGTACCACCATTGGACTAACCCAGCGGTTCTCAACCTTGGGGTCGCGACCCCAAATGGGGTCGCCAAATTATATTGTGGGGTCGCGTCGAGGTACCTGGGGTCGTCGGGGGTCGCGATTTGGCCGCCGGCTGGCCCCCGAAACGTCATCCCTTGTGCAGAAATATGGAAAAACCACCAAGAAAGCCTCTAACAATAAAGAAAAACTCTCTAAAAACATAACTTTAATTTTTATTTTTATGTTCTGGGTAGGAGATAGGTGTGAGAGGGTTGACATGGGGTCGCGTGGGGTCGCGAAAAATTTTCTGTGGGGTCGCGAAAATTTTTGACTGTCATTTTGGGGTCGTGAGCCTAAAAAGGTTAAGAACCGCTGGCCTACCCCTAGAGGTACGAGCCGTGTCAAGGGCGTTAGACTCGAGGGGGCCTCAACTTACCCAAAATTTGTACACATGATTTCAAGATTTCACATGATTTCACATGATTACACCTCTTATAATTGAAAGAAATAATTCTTAAACTAAATACAAGCGTATTTTGAGCTTTATGAGCCCAAAATGCGCACTCAAATCAATTTAAAAAAAAAAAAAAAAAAAAAAAAAAAACATTTTTTGACAATGATTTTGAAGATATCAGCGATTGTGTACACATGATTTCAAGAGTTAAGGCTCCCTCGGTTAGACTTCCTTATCCCAGTTTTAGAGGGGTACGCGGGAATCGAACCCACAACCCCGAGTGCCGACACAAAGTCAGAACGAAAAGCGACCCAACGCCAAAAGCCACCGAGCCAATGAGCCAGTGAGACGTGTTTAACAGGGTATTCCGCTAGAGGGGAACAGGAACCTAAAGAAGAAGAGCATGACCGCCGGTTCACTGTAATCACGAGCGTCGTTTTTCGAAGCTTGAAGGATTCGATTTTGTTCACTATCTCCTTTAAAAACACAAGCAAACGAAGCGTAGTCGACGTTTTCTGTTTGAGGGGTGCCCATAGGGTACAGGTTCACCAAGGTCAAAATTCAGATCAATCGAATTCCTATTAAAAATGATGTTTAAAAATCAGCTTTTGAACAAAAACGAACCTTCCAGGCGTCGAAATTCGACGCTTGTGTTTACAGTGTTCTGTTTCCTCCCGAAATCTGATTGGTCAAGGCTGATGTCACTTTCGCCGTCAGCCAATGAGCGGACAGGAGGAATCAGAAGCAGCGGGCGTGATTTTCTTCACAAGGTTCCAGTTTCAATTTAGCGGAACACCCTATTTCTATTTCACCTGCCCTCGAGCAGTGGTCAAAGGAAATGTCAAGCGCAGTAAAACGCTTTCACGAGTGGGAGTCGAACTTCCGACCGCTCAGTCCAATGTTGCTGAGCTACGACGCCTCTAAAACCGTATTGTGCGACGGGTACGACTTGTTTTTGCCCTGTCCTCCTGGCTGGAGGCAATTAAATTGCTGTTTTTCAATTTATTTGCTGTTTTTTCTTGTCAACTCCGCTTTTTGCGGTACATTCCCGAGATGAAAATCCTCCCAGAGATATGAATATGATATAGGATGACAAGTACTCATTTTTTAAGCATATCAGTAACAATATATTTATTTTTAACATTCATTTTTAAATAGGGTTCTGAGAACATTTGATGAAAGAACCTAAAATGAAATTTAACATTGGACATATTTCAAAACTTTATGAACTAAGATGGATTTTGTTCTGTCATAGGATGAGAACAAAAAAACAAACTGAAATATCACATTGACACGGGTTTTGTTTAAAAATTGCCTGAAATGTAACCACATTTCATTAACTGAGTAACATCGTTAGTATACAAAGGAACAGCTACATAAATATCACAGACCGATTAGTAAAAAATAAATAGAACAGAAGAATCAACACAACTGTGCTCTAAAAATTGTCCCTGAATTCAAGAACAAAGTCAACAAATTATTGCATTGCTATATCTCTATTTTTGAAATTAGAAAGTTTGTAGTAGGTGTAAAACTTAAAAACATAATACAGGCGTATCCACCTAAGGTATGCCCTGTGAACGAGAACAGTATTTAAAAGCAAAACAAATGGTCTACAATTTTTTTTAAGGTGAATAACAGTTTTAAAAACAGCATTGTTGTACATGGTTGTACTTTAGTATTCATTATTATGGAAGGAAAAAACTAGCAGCCAGTGGAGCTTGACACTATGTAATAGTAATCTAGCTACATTAGTGCATACTACTTTCTTGTTTAGACTTACACATTCCAAATGATAAATTATATAATACTTGTACAATGGTCAAAGTCTCATACAATATGAAAACAACTTTGTAAAAGTTTCAAAACCTAAACTTCTAAGAAAGCTTGGACAATACAACACTAAGTGGGTAGGAAACACATATTTGGACAAGGCAATAAATAAAGGTTACATTTCTATGCAGTCTCACGGTGTTGATAATTCAGGTTGATCACAAATGCACACAGGAAGCCTCTATCTAAGCAATATCATGGCTACAAATTGGAATTTCTCAAAATGTAATCTTACTTCCAAATCATAGGAAAAATCTTGAACCAAGACGATTGGGTAGCATAGCACAAAACAATTTGTCAATAACTATAGTCAAAGTTCCCCCTAATACAAAACCAATGTGCATTTGTGAAAAGTGACAAGTAAATTGTAATGCCTAGGAGTACGCTTTGATTTAAATAAATTAAAACAAGAGATAAATTAATGAAAATGACAAGAAGATCATATGTAGGTGAACGTGAACACCTGACAGTCACAATAACGATCACGCGGGTGATCAGTCAGGACGGCACACAGGCTGGGCTTCCGCTCCTCCCCGCCTCAGAAACTACCGGGGACGAAGCGTGCGTAAGGTCTGCAGCGCCTGTGCCTCCGTGGTGGTTGGTAATGCTTTGGTGATCGTCCTCCCCCGACCGCCTCCGCCTCACTGGGGGCGGCTGAAGTACTCCAGCAGCTGGATGATGTACTCCAGGCCGTTCATGTAGTCGCGCAGGATGATCCAGTCTCGCACGTTGCGCCAGCCCGTGTTCATGTTGGGGTCCCGGAAGGACTTGGCCATGATGTCGGGGGTCACGTCGGGGTGCTGGAGGACGCCCTGCTCGGCCATGGCCACTTGAACTTCACAGAGCACCTGCGGGACAGAGACAAAGGGCCGCGTTAGTCACGGTGCAAGTGTGTGGTTGGCCTGCGCAGCTCGGCGGAGGCCCCGCGCGGCCTGAGCGGAAAGGGTCCCGCTGGGGCGGGGTAGGGTACTTACGTTTCTGAGCAAGCTCTCCTCAAAGTCGAACTCTTTTTTGAACGAGCCACCGTTGGCCTTCTGGTCCAAGACCACCTGTTCCAGGCCGACAGCGTACTTTTGCAAGTACAGGTAGATGTCCTTCAGAGCCACTTCAAGCTGGAAACACAAAGAAGGTGGCCATTAGATTCGATTGTCCAAGCTCATGGTGCAGCTCGTATGAACACTGTCGCAGGCAACCTGAGCAAAGTAGCGCGAGCTGTATGCTGATCCTTACCTTTTGCTTTTGAAGGTGCTCGTCGTCAACTTTGTCTCCGAGCTCCTTGGGGATGTCAGGCAGCCAGTCGTACTTGTAACTCTTCCAGAGGTTGTGGTGGTCACTGTACTCCTTCTGGAATGTGTCTTCAACCTGCGCAAAAAGAAAGAAAGCAGCACGGGTTAGTTACTTGAATATTTCACTTTTTTTCCATTTCGCGTTTGTTCTCCCCTCCCCCCCTCTCTCTCTCCTCCTTCCAGAACAGAGCTATCCTCATTTCCCGGGCCATTACCGGGCGGCGGTGCCGCGCCTGGTCGGGCTGGGGCCGCGCCGCGCAGAGCTATTGGCGCAAAGTCCATCAGCTGCTCGTTCTTTGTGGCGGCGAGGCGAGGCGAGGCGAGGCAGGGCCACACCGGTCTGCTCTGCTCTGTCCCGCCCAGTCCCGCCTCGCCCGACTAACCTCGCAAAACTATGTTGGTTTTGTTTTATACCCCGTCGCGCTGCTGCGACCGTCGTTTTATTTTATCGTCTCGCGAATAACGAAGTCCCTCCTCCTCCCCCCGCTGCCGCCCCGCCCCGCCCCGCCCCGCCCCGCCCCGCCCCGCCCCGCCCCGCCCCGCCCCGCCCTTCCCTCGCGGCCGCAGCCCCTGTCGCTTATGCTGCTCCCCGGCCCGGGATCCTCCTCAGTCCAAAACGCTTATCTCGCGGGGCGGGACGGGGCGTGGCGGGACTTCCCCTCGACCTGCCGCAGCCGCAAACAACCCCCGAGGCAGCGGCCCGGCCCGGCCCCTGCCCTGCCCCGCCCCGCCCTGCGACAGGACCACATCGGCTCGACCGACACACCGCAGAACAACAAAAGCCGCGATTACTTGTCGAGCAGCGCTGCGCTCAACGCTCGACGCTCGCCCCCGAGCTCGCTGCTGCTGCTGCTGCTGTCCGCTGCCGCTGCGCTGCTCCCCTACAAACCCCTTTGCGAAATTGTTCATCAGGGCCACCCAGTCCGACTGGCGGGCCGAGCCGGGCCGGGCCGGGCCGGGCAGACCGAGCTGGCGGCGGCAGTCATTGCAAACTCCAGCCAGAGAGCCCCACGCCGGCCCGGCCCCCGGCCCCGGCCCGGCCCCATACCGCACCGCCCCTTGCTGGTCGCCAAGTTGTCGCTCGGCCTCTGGTCCGGCCCCGGCCCCGCCGCTGTCCTTCGATCACCAGCACTGCCTCGCCTTCCCTGCCCTGCCCTGCCCTGCCCTGCCCTGCCCTGCCCTGCCCTGCCCTGCCCTGCCCTGCCCTGCCTCTCCGCGCCGCCGCAGCAGCCTCTTGCTCGCTTTTCTTTTTGTAGACAATTCTCTCCCGTCCCGTCCCGAGGGAGCTGATATAATTGGCCTGCAGTGGCGTGGCGGTATTACAGGGTCCCTTTGGAAGACAAACCGCTGATTTGGATACATTTTGTCCGACAGTTTTTTTTTTTTTATTATTATTTTTTTCCATCATTTCGTTGCCTTTACTTCCCGTTCTCAAAATGAGGGCAGGAGCCCCACGGGTGGCACCGATGGGAGGACAAAAAGGGGGCATAGATGCGATTCGAACCGGCTCCGCGTGGTAGTTGCACGCAGTGCGAGGCAACAATGACACGGAAAACGACATACAAGAAGACTTATCTCCATAAAAAAGGCGAGTTTTTTTTTTCTCCTGCGAGCGGCACCCGACGACAACGGCCTGTGGTCCTTCCCCAGACTTCTTTTTCATCTTTTTTTCGTCATCATCTGTCGATTTGTTTCCGTTGGGTGTCGCGCCGAGCTTCAAAGCCCATGTCCCGCGGTGGGGTGGAGCGGGGTCGCCATTTGGGAGACGGGCCGAGGGTCCTTTCGGCCGCTCCGCCTCGCGGCCCCCAAATCGCACGCGGAATTGCCGCGCGGCCGCATTTACGAGCGAGAAACATCTACAAAGTATCGCCAAAAGCTGAGAGGCTGTAAACCTCGCACACATATTCACACTGCCTGAGCCCGGGCCGCGTGAATAATATGCGGGCGTGCGAAAAACAGCCCGTGGGGAGGAACCGGGGAAAAGGAGGTGGGGGTGGGGGTCTACTCTCCTTGCCACCAAAACAAGGACCAGTACCGAGGAGACAAACACACGGGCCCGGCCTGCAGCGAGGCGCAGCGCAGCGCAGGGCCCTATCCAAACGCACGCGGGTTGCTGACACCGCGAGTGTTTGACCTGCGGGTGTGGATGAGCTCCGTCGGGCCGCGGCGGCCGGGCCCCACGTGGACAGGACACCTCAGAGTCATTGACACTTCCTACTTCCCCTTACGCTAGGATTTCACCACGATTCAACAAAGCCCCGGCGGGTTGTGACTAGTTTATTTTTTTTCTTTCCCCGTCCGCTGTTACTAGCTTCCAGACTGCGCCATTATAACGCACAGTCTGTGCCGCTCGCAGACGGCCGTATGGAAATGACTCCTCTTTCCCCGAAAACCGTCCGACATTCTTAGGATCGCTGCGCCCGCGGCCAGCTCGCCTGGCCCGACACGGCCTTGCCCCGCGGCCAGACGCGAAACCTTTACAGTAGTTTGACGGTGGTCCGTCTGACCTTCGTCTACCCCCCCCCCCCCCCCCCCCCCCCCTTTCCCTGCCCCTCCCCCTGTGCCCTGTGCCCTCACTTCGCATCTATTTTATCTGTCGCTTTCCATCACTTTTCCCCTTTCATACTTTTAGTTTTTGTATTTTTGCCGTTACCAGGTTTACCCTCCGCGGCTCGCTGGAGTCGAGTGCGGCAAACACGCGGAGATGCAACTCAAACAGCGGGCGGCCCTCCCCGAGCGGGGCGGGGCGGGGTGGGGTGGGGCGGGGCGGGGCGCACCAGCTCAGCGGCACCGTGCGCGAGCACCACTCCCACAGCTGTACTCGCGCTGGAGGAAATCCCGCGCATGCCGCGGTATGTATACACTTTATTTTTCCCCCTTCGAAAAAAAAATAAAAAATAAATGCGCGTCTCCACGATAAGGCGATAACGAGGGCATACATGGCGTCACGCGTGACGTCAGAGACGCGATCAAACATCCGCCCAGCACCTGGCCCTCCCACCAGCTCCCCGTCCTTCCATAACCCTTTCGTTCCCGCCAATGTGATCGAGATACTTACATAGGCGACCCGGAAGCGCACGGCGTGGTCCAGGGCGTTCTTGGACAGCGTGACTATCCTCTGGATGATGTCGGCGACGCTGGCCGCCGACTCCCCCTGGTACTCGAGGTCCTGCTCCACGTCCTGCTTGTTGAGGCCGCAGGGGTTGACCCACTTGGGCTGGGTGGAGGGCGTGGGCGCGCCGGTGGGGGCGGCCATGGCTCTGGGCGGCAGGAGCGCGAGCACGCACAGCGTCGCGAGGAACCCTGGGGAGGAGAGAGAAGACGTTAGTAACCGGCTCTTTGATGGAGTCGAACAGGAGCAGCGCCGCGCCGGCCGGCGGCAGGGCAGAGCAAAAGGCAGAACGCACCGCGCACTCGCAATTAGACAAATTTTTCGCGCTGATGTCTTGGAAGCGGACCACACGCGCGACGGCCGCCGCGCCGTCCTGGACGATGCTCATGGCGGAATCTCATGCCGGAGCAGCGGCGGACCGCCATATTGATCCTCGCAGCCGCAGCCACAGCCGGTGCAGCAGCCAGCAGCCCCTCCTAACTCGATACGCCCCGCCCCGCACGGCCCGGCCCGGCCCGACCCGACCCAGCAGGCGAATAGACTGCCCTGCCGCCCTCATTCAAACGCAATTACACCTGGGATTTTCTTATTGCCGACGCACAATTACCGCTGCTCTGCTGCTAATTGCAAGCCGTGCAATTAATGTTGCGGTGTGCGGAGCAGCGTGTGTCGCCGCCGTGCCACTTACACATGGTGCATGGCCTGCGCGCGGTGTGGCCTCCTCGCCCCGCCCGGCCCGACGCGACCCGAGAGCAGCTCAGCTCAGCTCGGCGCGGTGCGGTGCGGAGGACGCTCCCGCCCCTTATGAATGCACCGCAGGAGCCGCGCGCCGAGCATCCCTACAAACCTCCCATAAATTCTCACCTCTCTGCCGCGTCGGGTCGGGAGACAGGGCGTGGCAGGGCGGGGCAGGGCGGGGCAGGGCAGGAGGACCACGCATGCCCGCGGCGCCCCCCTCCCCCCCCCAGCCCCGTCAACACGCTCTCCTATATTATATCGTCATTGTGCTGCGGCACGGCGCGCACTACTACCCTACCTCACCGCGCCACCCGCGACCTGGCTCAACAAATGGCTGACCCTTGTTTGCACCGATTGTTACGGGGGCGATCTCTATAATTGACACTTTTGTGTCGGCATGGTCGCTCTCAATGTATATGTGTCTGGTCTGACCCCCTCCTCCCCTCCTCCCCCATTTTTGCCCCGCTCTACTTTTTCCTTCGAAAGCGAGCGGCGCCCCCTTTCCTATAATACCCCGGCGAGCTTATACGCGCGCGATTTTCTGGCAAAAGCGGGCAAAGTATGAATGCGGATTCATTATCTAATCGATTGTTTTGCGCCGCCGTTCGATCCCGGCCGTGCAGGCGCGACAGGGAGGTCTGTCTGGGCCGCGGCGGCGGCGGGGACGCCGCGTCGTGCGTTGAGGTCGCTGCGGCCACCTGTTGGTCGCGAACACCACGCCCCGCGCCCGCGCCCTCAGCCCGCAGCAGCGCTTCGCCCGAACCAAAAAGCCGTGTAAGCCTCAGGCCTTTGGTCCGATCGGCCCGGCCCGGCCCGGCCCGGCCCCAACAGACAATGGGTTCACGTGCCGCCAAGGATGTCCTCGGAGCGGCTGCCGCGCTGGGATGCTGGACCCGAGAGGCGTCGAGGCGAGAGCGGACGGTCCAGCCCGGGCGGGGCAGAGCAGGGCCGGGGTAGAGGGGGGGGGGCACAGGAGTCGCATTGACCTAGCCCTCTGTTCAGCACAATGCGAATCCGCTCGATAATAAAGACCCGGACGGACTCCCTTTGGAGGCGGCTGCCTGCAGGGTGACGACTCGCTCTCGAGATTGAGACATCACTCGAGACTCTCTCTCACATGGAGCCGGCGTGATAACATTTCGGCTGCCGAGGGAAAACAGAGGGGATTCGCCGCGCCCCACTCAGCCCCGCGCCCGGCACGATTTAAAGCCAGGCCGATGTCGGCAGGTTTTCACGGCACTTTTTTTCGTACCACACACATAACCGCCATAACAAGCGTCAGGGTAAAACAGCGCCCGGTAATGCACTGGGAGGGTGGCACCCCACGCGGAGCGGAAGGCACGTGAGGGCAGGACGCTAGACGCGATGTGTCCCACCTGTCCGGTCCTAAGCCGGCGCATGAAATATCTCACGGCCGCTGCTGCCGCTTGCCCCGGGCGGGGCGGGGCGGGGCGGGGGCCGCCACGCGCCCTGAATGAGAAGGGCCCCCGGGCCCGGGGCCGGGAGGGCGGGCGGGCGGCCGGAGCTGTGGGCCCTCGAGACACCCTGACTCAGCAAGTCATTACAAGAGTTATCATCCGAGCGTAATTCAATTACACTACGCACTCGGGTAACGAGAACCGCCGCCGCTCCATCAACGCTTAGCAGGGAGCGGCAGTGGGAGGGAGTCCCCGCCCGTGCCGCGTGTGATCGGTTAGTAATATCGGTAACGAGCCCCGCCCCGCCACGCCCCGCCCCGCCGTGCCCCCCTTGTGCCCTCCGCTGCCATGGCCTGCTTGACTTCCTCTCCGACCGGCCGGTCTGCCTGTCCTCGCGCGCCCGGCCCGGCCCGGCCCTTATGGTGTTCCTGAGAAAGATTGTATCAGCGCCCCAGTCACCGCAGGAGGGCGCACGGTAAGGGCCCCGGGGCAGGCGGCGGGGCGGCGCGGGGCCCAGCGGAAGCACGTGGGACACATAGTAATAGTGCAATAGTGATGTGGGACGCCCCGGTCCGGTCCGGTTCCGTTCACAAAGCACCATGTCGGCGGGGCAGGGGGCTGCAGGCTGCAGCAGGACCCTGCCCTCTGCCCTGCCACCCTGCCTGACTCATCAGCACCACCGCATGTCTGAGGGAACTGAACGTATCCCGACGGAGCGGCTACCACAACGCACTGCGGGACTTCCGACAAACCTCGTGTGTTTTCCGACGAGGGCGAGGAAGCGCTCTGATGGCTGCGCTCGTCGCCGTGGCCTAGCTCCAAACAGATATCCTAGTCGCAGTCGCACTGCAAAAACAACAACAGCAGCTGAGCAGCCTGGTGAGCTGAGCTGCTGTTGCACACGGCTAATCCGGGGTACCTGGGCGGGGCCCGTGCGGGGCTGGGCTGGGCGGGGCGGGGCCCGGGCGGGGCGGGGCCTAGGGGAGGCCTGTTTGCTGGGGCCCATGCCTGCGCTCCGCCCCGCCCCGCCCCCCTCCAGCTCAGAGCGTGCTCGGGGGGCGCGCGCAAACAGCCTGTGGGATTTCCCCCCCGGCCGAGTCCGCTGGGGATGAAGCTGCACGTAAGCAGCCCCCACCTCGCCCGATGCGAGTGAGAGAGATAGAGAGAGGGGGACATAAGCAGGGCCACAGGACGAGCGAGTGAGACAAGTGCTGCGCATGACGCGACGCATGGCCCTATGACGGACGATATATCGAGGCCGCGTTGCACTGCGTTGCGCGTTGCACCCATTAAGCACAATGCGTCCGTCCTTGTCGCACGCGCAAATGAATGCACCGGCACGGGCCACCCGCCGACGGGTGCTGCGCCTCGCGACGGTGGCGACCACGCCCCGCCCCGCCCCGCCCGCCGCCATTGGCTGACGTCCACCCCCAGCGGGTTTAAGCACAGCGTCAGCGGGCTGCCTTAACGCTTGGCGCGATTACACTTATCAGATTACCGCCCCGCCCCGCCAGGCCCGGCCTACGCATATTATTAGAGATGAAGCGATTGAATCGGCGGAAGCTGCGAATGGGTTGGTCGGCGTGGGTTAGGCCCCCCTGACGTAACGCCCCGCGGGGCGCGACGAGATGCGACACTGTCATGTCACGTGATGCTTACATCTTATCACGGATCCGACGGGGAACCAGGACGACGATGATGCTGACCTCGTCCTCGTCGATCTTAAGGACGATCGGCGATATATCCTATGGCGGCGATGTTGAACACTATGGTGGGCTTGATCACAGACTAACTCGACTTGACACTTGTCACAGCACTGAACACTGTTGGCCGCGAGGCGGCAACCCCGGCACACCTCGGGCACCCTCACTGTCCGCTGGTCGCGGTCCAGGACCTCGGTGGGCGCCTCGGACCTGGCCTCGACGGCGTGCAGGTCATGCACTACGAAAACGTTCTCCTCGGGGACGGCGACGGCCCGGGGCCGCGGCCGCCGGGAGGCCCGCACGCTCTGCTCCATCACTGTATCCGACACATGCACTGCAATCCACTGGGCGGAGCACGCGCGCGCTGGCGGCTCAGGGGCTGGCAGGCTCAGGTACGCGGGCTGCTCGGCGTGACGTGCTCCTCGGCCGAGGGCCAGGCGACAACTGAACTGGTGGCTGGTGGGCCTGGCCAGGCCTGCCCGGAGTGCCCGGCTCCGGCTCGGACTGGGCTCGACGTCAACCACCGCCACCGCTACTACCGCAACGCACCGCTCGGCAGCTGCGCGGGGCGGGAGGGCGGGTGGGGGCTGCTCGGGCGGGGCGCGGGGCGCGGGGGCCTCGGTGTGGCCTGCGGCTGCTGGAGCGGAGCAGCGGAGCCCCACGTGGGGTAGCAGGTAGGCAGGCGGGCGCTGGCACGCGTTCAGCAGCACGGAGTGCTCTGCTCTGCTCTGCTCTGCTCTCGTCGCGGTGCTCGTGGAGACGCGCGCGGTGCGGCGCGGTGCGAGCGTGTTGCGCCGGTGCCCGGGGCGTTGGGTCTGAAGCCGGCCGGCGAGGCCGGCGTAGTATATATGACGGTGTGTTGAGTCAGCGCCGGGCCGGGCCGGGCCGGGCCGGGCCGCCGCCGCGTCCAGGCGGGAGGGACTCCGCTATACTCCCCCACCACCAAGGACGCCGACGCCGCCCACCAGTGCCGACGCCCCCCCCCCCCCCTCACCTCCCTCCGTGCCCCTGGCCGTAGGTCGCGGGGGGGGCCACTAGACAGCCGATCCCGACCCCTCCCCCCTCTTCCCTATTGCGCGGGCTCCGACGCCGCCGGCGGCACGGCCCGAGCCTGCCCAGGCTCCCGCGTCTGTGTTGAGAGGACGCCTATTCACAGAATTCGCGGGCCGGCCAAGGGGTCCTGACGTAGGACCCGTCTCGGGGGCGTGCCGCGGCGTGCGCGCGTGCGTACGCCCGTGTTGTGCCGGCGGTCGCGTGGCGGGGCGAGGCGTGCCCGCCCGCGTCCTGACGTAGCGACGCGGCGCGCCGGCCCCCGCACGAAGCAGGGCTCGAGCGTGAACACAACGCACGCGCAATGAAACAGCACCAAAACAAACAGAGAGGAGAGGGAGCTCCCTCTTTACTTCCTGCTGAAAGTATCAAGAAAGCAGGAAGCCCAGCCTGAGCTCGCTATACTACGTGCGTGGCCATGTCCTGCCCGAAGCTCGCGCGTTGGGCTGCCCTACATCCGACTGACGCTCACGTCAGTGACGTCCCTCTCGCCGAACAAGGAAAGGGATTCGAAATATCGTGGTCGCAAAAGGATGTGACGTGGAGCGCGCCTTATCGCAGCTGCCCTCGCACCCCGCGCCCCGCGGCCCAGGCGCGTCCAGGACTCCAGCCGCAGGGGCAGCGCGACCGGGGAAATGGGGCGCGGCGAGGGCGTTTGCGTGAGGTGGGACGTCATGCCGCATGCATCTCTACGTGTTGCGCGGCGCGCAGCCCGCATCGAAAAGTCGAGCGATGCGGTTGTGCCTTGGAAAATAACGACCTTTTCGTCGTCTCGCTCGCTCTCGCGATGCAGCCCACTCGCGCGACAGAGACAGAGAGACGGCAGCGCGCGCTGCTGCGCTGCTATCGGCGTGCAGCGGTTCCGCGGGCCACGCCTGGCCTGCCCGGGCCGGGCCGGGCCGCTACCATGACTCTGGTTTGGAATTCCCGCGCTTCGACTTTTTCGGCGGGGCGGGTGGGCCACGCGACGCCCCGCGGCGAGGCTCCGGCCGTGCGGATCGCAATCATCGACCCCTCTTTCGCCGTGTGTCGGGGTCGGGCCGGTGGCCAAAGGCTGCCGACGGGAAACAGAGCAGTTCCTTCTGCGAACACCCGGCCTTCCCCGCGCGCCCTGCTCCGAACCACCCCGCAGGACAGAGGGGTCGTCGCGCCCCCCTGCGACGGAGCGGGAGCGGGACGAGGAGGGGGGAGGAGTCTCCAAGTGACTTGGCAGGGCTTCCCCGGCGCGGGGCGGGGGTGGGGGGCGCGGCTGGCGGGCGGGTGGGGCGGAGTGCGGGGGGAGGGGGGCGAGGCGGAGGCCCCAGGCCTCCTCCTCCTGCCCGACCAATAGCGGAGCGGCTGGGCCGGCCGGGCTAGGCGCCGCTGCGCCGCCACTGGAGGGGGCTCCATTCATGCCAAGCGTAGCCGGCTGCGCGCGCGCGCGCGCCTCTGAGTGTGAGGGCGTCCGTGTGCGCATGTGCGCGGCCGTGTGGGTGAGTAAGTCATTCACTGCCCCGGCCGGCGGCCGACAGTGCTGAGGAACAGCGGCGAAATAACTAACACACTCGATGAATGCGGCAGGACACGGCAAAGAGCAGCGCGCGGTGAGGCTCAGAGAGGCATGGCCCGACATGGCCACACAGCGGCCGCGCCTCGCCGCCTCTTCAAACAAAATTAATGAGAAACGCCGATAAAGAAACCCGTCGCAACGGGGCGGCAAGTCAATGTGAGGGACCGGAGGGGTCCGGGTCAGCGGGTCCGGGGCGGGACAGTAGTGCGACGAACAGCTGGAGGGGCGACGCGGCGCCGCCGGCCCGGCGTAATGGGGCGTCGTTGGCAGAGGGAAGCGTGGGCGGGGCGCGGCGGCGCGTCGGCGGCGGGGGGCTGATTCAGCCGGGCGGTGTCCGTCGCGAGGGGGTGGCGAGTGACCCAGCTGGGGTGTGTACGCGGGCGCCGGAGCGGGAGAGGGAGCGCGCGGGCGGAGGAGGAGAATGCAAGTAAAGGCGCGGGGGCGGCCCGTCAGAAGCAGAGGGCGAGCATGACGTGTCCGGGACCCTCGCTGCAGCGCTAGGGGCTGCGCATGGGGCCGGGAGTGAGGGGGCGTACACACACACACACGCACCTGCGCTAATCCCTCGACGACAGGTCGTCTGCCACGGTCGGTAGGCCCCTCACCTCGCGGCCCAAAGGGGCAGGGGGCAGGGCCGGCAGGGCAGGGCCGACATGAGTCACGAGAAAGCCTACGCTTGTGTGCACTGCGGGCCGGGCCGGGACGGGCCTTTCTCCATGGGGATGACATGGATCGGGTGGCGCGAGGGGGCGTGTGGCGCGGCGGGGCGTGGCGGGGCGCGGCGGGGCGCGGCGGGGCGCGCCCGCTCTCTGGGCTCTGGGGCGCGAAAAGGGCGTGGCGGGTCGGGGCGCGGCCGCGGCTGCCCACGTTAGCCACTCGATGCCACGCCATACATGACTAACTTCCGATCAGGGCGCTGTAAAACTTCCGGCGACTGCAGAGCAGCGCGGGCGGGGCGCTGGGCGCTGTACTAGTGTACTGTATGACGAGCGAGCGCAGTACGGGCGCACCCCGCGGCCCCGCCTCGGCCCCGCCCCGGCCCCGCCCCGGCCCCGCCCCGGCCCCGCCCCGGCCCCGCCCCGGCCCCGCCCCGGCCGGTGAGCCGCGCACCCAAACAGTTCGGAGCAAACCTTGCATGACCAAAGCGCAGAGCCGTGCGCTATCCCACCAAACCACTGGGTGCGGGAGGGCCACGCCTTTGGAGGAGGAAGGCAACAACCATGGGTCATTTTTGTGACTCGGTTTCTTTGAAGTCAAGATACGAAATGACGGGACAGTGGACCGCGCGAGTCACTCTCAAACGGTTGAGGTACATTTGGTTATGCGAACAAAAATGACGAGAGGAAAGTGAGAGAGGCCGATGGTCCCCCCTCGTCCGTGGTCACGTTCGATAATCTCACTCCCCAATCTAAATGGGATTGGACTTTTCCGTTCATACCAAATGGGCTCACTTTTAGTTTATTACGGATCTATATGGACAAAATCATTAATATTATTACGTTTTGTACACAGATAAGAACGAGGCATTCGTACAAAAATAACTGTGGATAATTGTACACAATTTTGTGTAAAAACAATTACAATGCGCTACTTTGTTAATAAAGACGCACGTATGCTTATTTATCATGTATGAAAAAGTAAATTCCTAGTAAGAGTGCGCGGGTATAGGCACATAAGCCTTCCATCCAATCCGTTTGAGTACCGCCCTGACGCTAGGGTCGCGGCGCCTCTGACACCCCGGCGCGGCCGCGGCCCGGCTCGGCCCGGCCCGGCCCGGCGACTGACCTGCAGACGCGGTGGACGCTGCAAGTGCCGCTGCCGCGGGGGCTGCGGGGGCGGGCTCGCGGCGGTCGCGGGCATGTTGGCGGGGCCGGGGCCGGGGCCGGGGCTGCTCCACGGGGACGCGGTGGGACAGGAACGGGCCCGGGCCGGGCCGGCGCGCTGCCTCGCTGCCCGCCCCCGCCCTAGCCGCCCGGCCCGCATGACCGGCAGGCTGCATTGTCAACGTCAGCCACCCCGACCCGATTGTTGCCGCGAGTTTTGACCACTGGGTTGGGTTGGGGAGGAAGTCAAAAATATTCGTCTGTATAAATTTCTCTCCCAAGAAAAAAAATCAGAAAAAAAAATCCAGAAAAAAATAGACAAATTGGAGTACGCTTAAATTTTAAGTGAAGGAACCCTCGGCCGTGCCCCTGCCCTGTGCTCCTGTGGCACACGGCACACACAGCATCTCGCGACGTCCGGATGCGCGCTGTCCGCCTCCGGCCCCGCCCGACGCGGCGAGGGCTCCACCCGGGGTTGTAAAGATCAGCACCCCAACCTCTCCACAGAGACTGCCTGGATAACGGTGGGCCTGCTGGGTATCGCCTTCGTTAATCTGACTTCGCGGTTGAGGTATTTCAAATAATTGTTGACGCACAGAGCAGAGATAAGCCCTTGGATAAGCTGGTCCCAATCTCGCAGATGTCTCCGCAAGTCACGTACACCACGCAACCGTGGTTTTCAGTAGAAGAAAAAAAAAAAAAACAATAAACAGCCCAAATATTAGACTGGTGTAGTTTTACAATTCCGCGCAGATGCTGCTTTTCGTTTTGGGGATACAAGCGCTTCGCGGTCGGGAGAGAGTGCTGAATGGGAATCGAAAAGAACATTATTATGAACGGATCTGGGGCAGCGGAGCACAGCACCGCGGTCCAGCGCGGCGCAGCATCCCATCAGGCCGGGGGCCGGCCGGTCACCTGCGTTTGTTTGGTCGTCCGAATAATCATCAAGTATCGGAGATAAGCCAGCCGCGGCCGCGCCGCACGTGGCCGCCCGGCCGGGCCTGGCAGAGCGGGTGCATGCGGCTTTGTGGCGGGGGAAAAATGAAGAAAAATATAATTGTGGAAGGAACAACACCTCTCGTAACCAACCCTAAGCCTCTCTGCGCCCATAGAAGTCTCGCGCCCACCACGCGAGCGCAGCCGTTCTTTTCTGGGACCGCGCCGGAAGGATTGGCAAGCAGAGCGAGTCAGAAATAGCCTCCACCGGCGAATCATCGATCTCATCGCGAATTTCTAATATACAACGAACGCATTTCCACGCCGCCCCACCCGCGGAAGTAGACGAAGAGGAGGGGGTGGAAGGGATGAGGTTTGGTAAAGGCCGTCGACGTCAGAGATCGGCCGGCCGAGACGTGGGCTGCTGCTGGCGTGGTGAAGACGGCGGCGGCGCGTCCAGAACAGCGGAACTGCGGCCGCGGCTGGGCCGTCCCGGCTGGGCTCGTCTGCCGACTCATTCAGAAGATCGCTCTCCTCCCTCCGTCCTAGTTGAACCTACAACGGCGCCCTATGCTGACCATGGAGGTGCTCCATGAGTGCGACGAGGACAGAGGTATGAAAGTGATCTTCGGAATGGGTCGGCTGCTCGCGCCTGGCCTCGCACCCCGCTCATCCCCGGTGCCCACGCCCACCCACAACCCGGCCCCGGCCCTCGGCCCCAGCCCAGCAAGGTGATTCTGAACACCGCGCGTTTTGCAGTGTCCTCTCTCTTGCCCCTCATGGCCGTGCACCATGATGAGAGCGACAATAAGGAAAGAGCAGACGAAACCAGAGTAAGCAGAATCACCCTATACCTACAGCCCAGCCGCGCTCCGCTGCTGTTGCATCGGCTCGGCTAACCCTTTCGGGTGGCGGGGTTGTGGGGGATCGGAGACGGGCGGGGCGGCTGGTAGAGTGCAGCTGCTGCAGGGCCCCGGACCGGACCGAACCGGCCGCGGCCGCCACAGTGGGCGATTGGACCCCTTTCCGTGCGAAAAATTCAGCCAAGTCGATGTGTCGATCAGCTGAAACGGGTGATGGGCTTTCATAGGTGCATGATCGACGCATAATGTGTGATAATAGTTTTGATCCAACTCATCCGCGTTTAGGACCTAGGGCCGGTTTTATGTCAGAAAACGGCAAAAAAACGACATAAAAAAACATTCTTCGTCCGCCGTTATCGGGTTATAGTATGTAGCAGCTAGGTGATCTGCCAGCGGTTTTCAGGGCCTAAAAGGCACCTCTTTCGAGGGTAGTGGGTGAGGATATCCGTAACCTGCGCAACGGTCTTTTACAACGGAAAATATACAAAAAATTACCGAAAAGTGTCAAAATAGTTTCGAATAAATCGACATTAAACGGACATCATGGCATAAATGAACACTTATGAGTGTCCTCTAACTGCTCTCATTCGCCCCTCGTCCGCGTTCGTCCGCAAAACCGAGCTACAGGTGATTAAAAATAATAAGTACGTTAAAATAGCCATAGGACTATGGGGGGCGGGCGGGCGCTGCGCGCTGCCCTGGGCGGCGGGGCGGGGCGGGGCGCGCCGGGCGACAATGCGGTGGCTTTGTCACCCCCTTCTCCTCCCCCTACCCACCGCCGCTACTATCTATGTTTAATATGCCATGCAAAAGGTGCGTAGTTGGCTGAGCCAGATAAAAGAAAATTACAATATATTACAGACAGTATCTGCGAAGCCAACATTCAAGTTCCAAAGCCCCTACATCCCACTTCGCGCCTCTTGGCAACTTCAAGTTGTGTCTTTCCAGTTCGACAACGTGACACGCACTATGTAAGAATTTAGATAAACGTTGTTAAAAAAAATAATGGGTGGGTTTTCAATGAAAGAAAATACGACACTTAAAAGAATTGACCGGGTAAAATAATATTGGTCGACATATAGGAGGGAAGAAAAAGGTTAAAAACAAGAAATATTTTATGTTCTTATGTTGGTAATAGTTTTAGTTGACAAAGGATAACTTTGACTCTTCGCAGAATCTTGTTTTGGGTGAAAGTTGCGGTAGGCCGATTATGAAAATTTGCCAGTAAGATATATGGAAGCATAGGTATATTTTTTATTTACATGAATATTAAAGCGTTAGCTCAGCCTGGGAGTCATGACTCTAGCTAGTATGTAAATATAGGGACGTTAAGGGACAAAATTAACACTTATGCTTAACAGACAAATGTTACGTTTCTTCCCCGTTTAGATCCTTATTCATGGCGCCGATATAATGAAAGTTGCGCCAGTACCTATCGGCCTCCTCCTTTTGTGCAGCGGTTGTGCATTTTGATTTCGTATATTTCATTTGACTAATGAACTGATGAAATAATAAACTCACTCTTAATTCTCTTAATGAATATATTTATGTTAATCAAAAAAATTATTATTACCGCATATTAACTTGAGCCCCAAAATTCATTAAAAAGGCTTATTTTTCTGCCTTTTCAACTTTTTATTTCTATAGAGATAGAAACATCAAATAGTTATCAAATCGTAAAATCTATGGCAAAATTTGCCTCTAAAGTACTTAAATTTGCTCTAAAAATGCGAGATTTCGCTTTAAATACATCGGGTCTCACTCTCTTTACGTTTTGAACATATTTTCCTACATTTTAGATGGTCCTGACACAAAACCAACCATAAGACGATTTTTTCGCACGGAAAGGGTTCCAATCGCCCACTGTGGGCCGCCCCGGCTCGAGCGGCGACCCGCGGCCCGCTGCACGCGGCGCGACCACCGGCCACCGGCCACGCCGACCAGCCAGCCAGCCAGCGCGGCCAGCCCAGCGGCCGCAAGGTCGTTAAGTCGCCAGGCCGTCTGTCGTCGACCTCACCGTCACCGTCTCGTCTCTCCTACACCCGTCCCAGCCCCGTCTCTATCGCCGCACATCGCCATCGCGCGCTCGCGCCCCTCGCAGCGTCGCGACGGGACCGAGGGGGAAACAACTTTGAATTTTTGTGTACAAAATTTTGAGAATTTTCGAGAATTTTTGTGGATATTCATATCATTTTTGCTAGAATTTTACGTAAATCTTTGTGAATTTTCCCGAATTTATACCGAATTACGATTTGTACAAAAAATTTCAGAGTTGTCTCCCCCTCGGACGGGACTGAGTATCAGCCATGGTGCAGGTGGGAAAAGGATAGGCAGTCAATACGTAGCCCAAACAGAACGTATAGCTCTGTTCAGTAGGGGCTGCATCTGCGCCTGCCTGCTAGGCAACATGCACGCACCTGTGCCCAGGGGCCAAGGTGTTGCCTACCAGCAGGCAGACGCAGCTGCAGCCCGTTCGGGTATCAGCCGACTGATTCGAAAGATCGCTTCCGTCCTTGTCGCACCGATACGGTTGGGCACAGCACTGTCCGTAAGAGCGCAGCAAAGACTGCAAAGATGTCACGTGATCTTTGCATTGATCAGAAGAGCTACTTGACATCGCCACCTTATCTGGCAAAACTGATGCTCAGTGCAGTCGCGGCAGTCCCACCCGGTCCTTCTACTGCATGAGCGAGGCGAAGGTGTGAGCAGCACGTGTGCGGGTGCGAGAGAGCGCGAGGCCCGCGCACCTGCAGTGGCATGTGCGGCAGACGTGCGCGCTGCGGCCGCCGAAAAATAGGTGAACCGCAGAGGGAGGGAAAAAAAAATGTCAAAAAAGACTGTTGTTGCGGTAACCAAGGTCGGGGTCGCGGCGGGGCAAGGCGTAACGTCACCGCCGCCGTGAGGACATGGTGCCTGATATATGGACCATAGGCGGTGAACCGCTTTGCACTGCTCGGGCGACAAATTAGCTTTGCTTTGGGAGACGTATGCTATCTTGCCGGTTATCAGTTTATCTCGAGGGAGACGAGCTAAGCGCCGAGCCGGGCCAGGTCGGGCCGGACCGGGGCGCCCCCAGGTGTCAGTGGGGCCCAAGGCACGGCCCGGGCGCGCCAGGCCAGCCTCATCGCCATGCAGCTCAAGGGGATCTCGCCCCTCCTCACCCCGGAGGTGCTGGCGGGGCTCGCCCACCTGCAGTTCGGCCAGCTCGTTGGTGAGTAGAACGTAACCGTTCGGCCGAGGGGGACATCACTCGTGTAAAATGTGTACAATAATCTTTTTAAATTTCAATGTTTTCCTTTTGATTTTTCAAGGAGGATTTCTGTCACTTTTTGATGAATTTCGATCTTTAACCGCCATTTCTGATTTTTTTTTTCAATTTGATGTCGTTTTGTTGTTCATTTTTTTTCTCGATTTTCCAGATTTTTGGTGTCATTTTTTATTTGATTTTTTTTTTATTTTTTAAATGATTTTTTGGGGACCGTACAATGATTTTCGAAGTGACCTCCCCCTCGCACTAAACCACCCTGCTGTGTTTATAGGAAGCTCTCGCACGATTTTCCAGATTTTCATTATTAGAGCAAACTTAAGATCCCGCACGGAAAACAAAAATGATATGGACTCTGTTCGACGAATAAAACTCGGAAGTTGGAATAAAAAATCCGACACTGATAAGCAGAAACTGCGGCTGTCGGGACCAAACACAAACACGTGCGCGATGAGAAGAAAGCTGCGTGTTTTGTTCTCATCGTGCAAGTTGCCGTTCGTCAAAACGAAATCCTACTTGTGGGTGTATCGGATTTTATCGCTGAGCGAAGCGAAGCTATCCCCAGCACGGGACCCAAGCGTGTAGTCGGTCGTGAGTCCGTCTGTCCGTCCGTCCGTCCGTCCGTGCATCCTAGCCTCTTCTCCTCTGAAACTACAACAGTTGTCGTTAAAAGAGATAGTGTCCCGTGATCTACTAATTACGGCGCAACTTAATCTGACCATGATTTTCTGATCGATTGAGTTTGAAATATTGGAACGAATTATTTGAATTGGAAGTTTCAATATTAGTATGTTGGTTGCAGCTGCCGTGTTTGGCTGGCGCCATCTAGCGGCAGAGCGCGGAACTAGCATCAGCCGCCAGCCGCCCAGCCAAGCCGAATCCCACCTCAGTTTTTTACAGCATTCAAACAAGTGATTAAATGATCATTAATAGTCTTTTTCACGTAATATGCAGTCTAAAATCGCTTTTAAGGTTGCGGATGTCGCTGCACGAAGTTTAAAGTGTCGTCATTGTGTAGAAGTGTGGGTTCGAGTGATTTGTTGTTTGTTTTCGTCTGTGGCTTGGGGAGGAGTGAGATGGGTAGTGCCTCAAAATACTTTTTATCGCGTTGGATATATGATATGAACGTCACGGACTACTGACATGATAGCCAGTATCGATGCAACTTGGTTGTGTTCTTCCTACGTGAGTGAGTGACATAACCTAACAACATAGACAATTTGTCTACAGTGAAGCTGTGAAATTGTTTGGTGAACATTAGAGTATGGTCTGAGTATTGAAATCAGGTAACCCCATGGCCTGAAAAGTGAGAGTTACTAAGAGCAGAATCATTTCCTTATATTTATTTTAATTTAGTTTTGAATCCTTACTTGGTTCCCCAGCGCATTGATTTGTTATTGCGCCACCAAGTTAACCCCAGCTGAACAAATTCTTTAGTGCGGAGTGGATGTTTGATTGTATTAGTGGAAGTGTGCCCATTTTGGACATACGGCAATAGACATTTGTAATAAAAAAGAATAATAAGTTTGTAAATCGTAAACTGAATATTTGGTGTCTCATTATTCTACAAAAGATAATAAATAAAAGTGTGGTTTGAGTATTTAAATCTTACTACTCTTACACCTAGCAAGAAATAAGAAAAGAGTTTGGGTTTTACGTTGGTAAATTTTGTAGCATTTGGTACCTAACACACTCCGTATTTCCCAGTGATACGATTTCTGATTGAGCTAAATCGTTTGCTTACCTAAACTTACTCATTGATCTGTTATGCCTAACAATTATGATTGAAAAGAGGTTACTCCACTAAGTTATTGATAGAGAAAAAAATGTTTTGAAAACATGGTTATTTTAATAATATTTGACTCTCACAAATATTAGGGGCTATACTGTGGAAAGGATTAGGGTGAGAGACCGTACTAGCAATATATTAGTTATGCCAGGAGTGTTTACATTAAAACAGTCTTTCTAAAACATTGAAGTACATACTTATTATTAATATATAGCCATATAACCATTGAAATGGCTCACTTGTTTTAATTCTATCATTAATAGCTGACATTCATTTCAAAATAGATACGCCTCATCATTTAAAGGTTCTGCTGAGTCTTTGTGAATGTCTGGATTGTATTTAAAGTTGCTGGTCTCTGTTACCATATTTCTTGCAATGTCTTTTTAAATAATATTTTAAGTAATATTTTAAGTGACCCATTTCTGCCTTACCATGGATTCATGTGAGTTGGCAAACTTACTTCAGAAGGATGAGGAAAGAGAGGAGGGGGAGGGTGTACTGTCAGCATGTGATGCAGGTGCATTCTCTCTGAACATGTAAATGATACTGAGCCCCTGATCTGAGATGGGTGGGGGTAAAATGGAGGGAGGGGGGGGGGCACCACTCGAATTTCGACGCTACCTGGCCAGCGCCTACCTGCAGGCCGGGGGTGGGGGGTGGGGTGGGGGCGGCCAGCGTATGCCGTTGCTCGAATTGCGCCGCGCAAGGAGGATGTCCCTCTCCTCCCCCTCTGTCCTCTATCCCCCCTCCCCACTTGTGCCGTGATTGACTGACCGGACTGACTGGCTGGCTGACTGACTGACTGACTGACTGACTGACTGACTGACTGACTGACTGACTGACTGACCGGACTGACTGACCGAACTGACTGGCTGACTGACTGACTGACTGACTGACTGACTGACTGACTGACTGACCTTTTGGTTGCTTACCAAAACGGCGGTTGTGTACATTTCTTTTAAATCTCAATTCGCTCAGCAACTACGTGCCTGCCGCACGTACTCCTAGTTTAGTTATCGAACATAGTTGACCACCACAACATAGTCATGTTTTTTTCGTACGGTTTTAGGCACTGTTCTTCTCTCTCAGTGAATATGACATAATTCTCATAACAGAGGCTCGTGAGTTACTCTGTCACCGTTCCACGTCGTCACCAATCTTATCCGCGCGGGCCGGCCGGGACCGCCGCGCCGCGCCGCGCGAGTCTAATAAGCCCCCTCAATCGTGACGTGCCAAACTGACGGCCCCTTCAGCGAGCGCGGCACGCGGCTAGATAAGACGGTCACTTAGCGATGCTATGCGTCCAAGCTTACCTCTTCAGCTGCTGTTGCTGCTGCTGTTGCGGCTCAGTCGGCGGCGCCGGCGCGCGCGTCCTGCAATCAGACAAACAAATCCCCTGTCAGTACGGACGCACATTACACAGAGCCCATGTCAACGCCGGTCAACGCCGCATCATCATCATCTTCTTCTTCTTCTTCTTCTTCTTCTTCTTCTTCTTCTTCTTCTTCTTCTTCTTCTTCTTCTTCTTCTTCTTCTTCTTCTTCTTCTTCTTCTTCTTCTTCTTCTTCTTCTTCTTCTTCTTCTTCTTCTTCTTCTTCTTCTTCTTCTTCTTCTTCTTCTTCTTCTTCTTCTTCTTCGCCACTGGCTCCCATTGCCTCGCGCTGCGCGCGCGTGTGCACAAAGGTGCCATCGTGCATGGTCAGTGCAGCTGCTCCGGGAGAGGACCTCCCAGCACGCGAGCCCGGCGCGACGCCCCCCGCAGACCAGCCCCTCATCGAGGTACTCATCGAGGCCCTGAGCGAGTCCACCAGGGGGGGCGAGCGGGCTCGGGGCCCGGGGGACACTGTATGGGCCGGGCCGGGCCATGCAGGGCGCGATCGTCTAAAAACTTTCACGGCCATTATCATGATTGTCTTCTGGCTCGTCCGCAGTCCAGCTCGAGCTGCTCTGGTTTGTGTGATGTCTGCATCGTTCACACGGCAGAGAGGCCTCCGAGAGGTTGGCGCGGCGGGGCGCCCCGGGGCCCCCAGGCCCCCGGGGACCCGTGAGCAGGACCAGGGGCGGACAGACCCCCGCAGAGCCGCATGGACCAGCGGGGGTGATGCCGAACAGCGTTTCGTGTAGTGTCCTCTCGCTCGCTCCCCATGGCCGTGCTCCATGAACACAACAAGGACAGAGAGACGAAATTACCACTGTGCGGAATCACCCTACAGCAGGCGCGCAGGAAGCAGGATCCAGGTAGCAGAGAGGAGAGGTGACCGACCGGTGGTCGAGGACGACCGTGCACACGGAGGTGAGGAGGTGCCATGGGACGCGACATGACACCCCGGGCGGGGCGGGCGGGGCGGGGCGGTGCACCACATCCGCAGGTACACAACAAAACGCCCACCACCCTTGACGACTCCACGCCGCGCGCTTTGACTCGTCATGGATTCATAAAACCGTTTTGTGCCTACGATTTTTACGGTGCTATTTCACGGCTCTCCGACGCGCCGCTCCAGCCCGGCAGCCACAGCCACAACACCCCAGCGCCACGCCACGCCCTCTCCTGTCCGCCTGGAGCCTGGACGAGTAGAGGTGAAGGAAGAAGGGGAGGCGTGCATGTGCGAAGCGAAGGACCGGCGAGAGACGGACCAGCCGTCTGATTCTGGAGATCGCTCTCGCGGTGTCGTTCTTATCGCACTCTTGGGGCCCTAGCATACCCTACATACATAGGTCACCGCCATAGGTGCGACAGGGACGGAGGTACGAGAGCGAAATCTTCTGAATCGGCTGGGGCAGGCCGGACCATCGCATCGCAGCTCCGCGATGCATTTCTCACAATGGCCACACTCGCGCTCTCTGGCGGAGGGCGGGCGAAGCTCGGCCGGCGCGGCACGGCGGCGGGCGGCGGTCTCTGTGGTGACAACGGCGGACACCACTACCAGGTACTGCAGCGGGGCAGCAGGGTGCAGCACCGGCCGGCCAGCGGCCAGCGTCTAGCGCGCCTAGATACGAATGTGCCCGGGCACCTGCCGCAAAATCCCCCCAATACAAGACCATAAAAAAATCAGGGAAAATATCAAGAAAAAATCAGAAAGAAATCAGTAAAAATCGAGGAAAATTACGAAACACTAGGAAAAAAAAACACAGAAAAATCAGTGCACGTTTGAATTTGTGGTAAAGGACCCCTCCCGCGCTGCAGCCAGCAGCCAGCCCTGCACCTGTGCGTGGGCCGTGCACAGGTTGAGGAGGCCCAGCAGTGGCGGCGGCAGGCTGTCTGCGGGCCCGCCCCGGAGGAAGACCTTCCCTTCCCTTGCCGCCGCGCCGTGACTTGCGGCTTATTCAATCGGCCCCGGCGCGGCGGCCCCGGCCCCAGCCCCGGCGAGTGCGCCGTGCAGAGCATCCCCATCCGCCCCAGACAGCCTGGCACCGCGCGCTGCGGCGCAGCCTGCTCGAGGGGTTGCCCGGCCTGTGCGCGCCAGACAGCGTGGAACCAGCCCTTCCGCACCCCGCCACGCTCCGTGACGGGCGTAAAGACGCGCTTCGTTAAGCCATTTACCGCACCTGCCTAAGCCGCGCCGCAAACGAGCCGGTGGTGGTTAGTGTTAGTCACATCAGAAATAACATAACGTTCCCTTATACGGTTTACCGCAAAAGACAACTGCGGACGTCACGTCCATTTTGAGGGGAGGGGAGTAATTATCGATGACGTCTGCCCTTGAATGACATTCGCTTTTATCCGCCCAAAAGTTCCAGGCTGAAGGACGCACAGTGCGCGCGAGGCCGCGACTAGTCAAACGGTGACGCCGCGGATCCAGCGAGCGCCGAGCGCTGGCGTTAGGATGGGATTGTGACGCATGGAGTACACCCGCACTGTCGCTGAGGGAAGCCCGGCGCAGAGCACCGTGCCACGCGGTGCCAGGAAAGGAGGCCCTTGAGGCCGCGACCGCGGAGTCTGCTGAGCGGCGCTCCGCGGGCGTTCCCCACCTCATCCATTCGTTAGTGGGGACGCTCCTCCACCCCACCCCACCTCACCCCACCCTTCGCCTCGGGGCGCCGCCCCTGCTGCAGAATAAGAGAAAAGGCCTGATTAGGAGTGGAAGTAATGACTGTGCGGAGCCGGCGAGGGGGAGACAACTCAGAAATTTTTGTACACCTTGTAATTCAGAAAAAAAAACAAGAAAATTTTGGAAAATTCAGAAGAGTTTCGAAACATTCAGAAATATTCAGAAAAAAAAATCAGAAAAATTGAAAAGAATTCAAGAAAACTTGGGAAAAATTCTAGAAAAAAAAATCCCCCAAAAAACCAGCAAAAATTTCTCAAAAATTCACTAACTTTACGAAAATTCACAAAATTTGCACCCCGAAATTCAGCATTGGTTCCCCCTCGGGAGCCGGTCTTCTGCAGAACAGAGAGGAGACAACGTGTAAAGAAGAGCCTGCGCTGTAGGCAATCACACCGCACGTGGGCAGATGCATTGCCTATAGCGGAGCGCATCCAGGCGCGGAGGCAATTCGCGATGAGAGCAGGTCAGGTAATCCGGCCTCGACTTGCGATTGTCAAAGGGGTTGCCGAGTGGGCGGGCGGGGCTGGATGAGGCGGGTGTGGAGGTGATGCCTACGCCGCGGGCGGCGGGCGCGGGCGGGGGCAGGGAGGGGGTACGGAGGGGGGAGGGCCGGATGGTTGACCAGCGTGGGACCAAGGGCCTAAGGCGAGCGGCGGCACGGGGCGGCGCGGGCCGACGTGGGGCGACGGAGGGCGGCGCGGGGAGCGATGGTATCGACAGCCATATCGGCTGGGCCGGGCCGGGCCGGGCGGCCCGCCGGTCAGTAATTACAGACCCCACTAGTCGGGTATATACAAACACTGACCGCCCCCGGGGGCGGGGCCGGGCGGGGCCGGGCGGGGCCGGGCGGGCAGGCGCCAGCCAGAGCGGCCGAGGCGGCGGAGGCGGGGCCGAGGCCCGACCGGGCACGGGCGGGCACCCCCAGCCTCAGTTACTGGAACAAGAGGAGTGAGCACGACCGCACGACGACGACACGACGACGCGTTACGGTCAGCGAGCCGGAAATAGCCGTGCGCGCGCGCGCGTCGCCGTTTTTGAATAAATGTCACTCGTCATCCGTGCTTGTCGTCTTCTGGCGTTTCTGGCGAAAGTGATAAACCTTTCTGCTCGTGAGGCTCGCGTTATTGGGCGTGCCTGCTGCCCGTGCCGTATGCCGGGCGGGGCGCGCGCTCTGGGCTGGACGCGACACGACGTCTTCCCCAGAACGTGTAATGAGAACGAGAGTGACGTGTCTCCTCGCCTCGTCTCGCTGCCCGCTGGCGCTTTACGCTCAGCCATGGCTCAGCCGACGAGATGAGTGAGGCTGAGCGGGGCGGGCGCAGCGCAGAGCAGGGATGGTTCAGGTGGAGCGCAGGGCGCACGCCGCCCTCTAAAGAGGAGTCGAGTCGAGTCGGGCCGAACGTGTCGTGAGTCATGTGACATCACAGTCGCGATTCCGACGACCATAAACGAAAATATTTTGGCTCAGGAGCAGGGGACGTTTATTACATTGTCCTGCCATCTCAGGATTAGAAACATTTTATGGAGGACTTCCCGACCTCATCGGTTATTAAGGAATAAATAAAATAAAAAAAAAGATAAAGTTGTGGAAAAAAATGAAAGGAAAAGTCATTGATTAAGTTCCAGTGTTGGCGATGTATAACACGGTGAATGTGTGAGTGAGTGTGTGTGGCCCGTGGGGCCATCACCATCACCGTGATCCTGTTTCGATGACCGCACAGGCAGCCCATAACCAGCCGCTAAACCAAGCGGTGTAAAAAAATAAAATAAAAAAATAAGAGTGGAGAAGCGGCTGTTGAGAGGCGCCTCTGGGTCGACCCGGCCCGGCGGCCCGGCACAGGTAGTAAAGCTGTACCCGCCATATACCCCTTTGGGACGAGTGGTAACATTATGGAAAGCGGAGGCAGCGGCGAGGCGCCTGTGGCCTGCAGCCGTACCTCACCTCCTCGAGGGGGAAATCACTTCGGGAAAGGGTGTACGAACTATTACACATTACGTTCTATTACGGCTATTTCGCCGCTATTACGGCCATTACGTAGCTATTACGCCGCTATTACGGCTATTACGACGCTATTACGGCTATTACGCCGCTATTACGCCGCTATTACGGCTATTACAAAGCTATTACGAAGCTATTACACAAGTATTACGCTGCTCTTACGAGGATATTTTGCGTGCATGACACTACTCTTCGTTCATTTGCTGCTCTTTCCAGTAAATTAGTCAATCAGTACGACTAAAACTTCAAGAAAATGCGTCCGACGGAAGAGAATGCAACCAACCGTGAAAAAAAAACAGACTTTTTAATGCCATCCAAAAGTCGAAATCGAAAGGTCTGCCAGATCGACTCACCCTTACACTTCTGCATACCCACTCTTGCTTAATTTTTCATATCGTATGACCACCGAGAGTTTAGCTCACCAAATGGAAAGGAAGTATAGGCTAGCCCATGAGTGCGAGAGAGAGAGAGAGAGAGAGAGAGAGAGAGAGAGAGAGGGGGGGGGGGGTATTCTTCCGGTGGGACCACGATACCAGCGTATGTGACTTGGCAAAGTGTCCAAAAAGTGTACAAAAACTATACAAAGAGTATGCAAAAAGTATACTGAAAGCTGCACCAAAGTGTTGCCGTCCCAATCTGCTATAGTTTATGTATACTTCAAGTATACTTTTACTAAAGTACTACCTAAAAGTGTCATTTTGGTATACGTATTTCCATGCGTTAACGCTGTGCGTCAGGAAGTAATGCGTAAGAAACAGAGTGCGTCACCTTTTTGGAACAATGTCGGTTTAAAAGAATTAGACCTAAAATCGTCGTTGTGGTACTGATGTGACATTTACTATTATTCAATTGTGTCCACTAAAATGGTGCATCATTTTACAGTTTTGTAGTTGATGCTAAGACCATACTTCAATTTATCTCTTTAAACCTTTCGAAGAAGATATGTACTTCTATATTCAATCATGGCTCTGTGTAAAACCTACTAGACAATTCAGAAAAAGTAGTTGAGTTCTAAAAGTTTCGGTTCTGCTAACGAGTAGAGCTCGAAAACGTTTCAACGTAGACACCTAACGTAAGGTGTATGTGTAAGGGTGCTTGTTAATGTGTTGCTGTTAGCTGGTTTTCTTGCCAAAAATCTCAAAGAAAAGATTGAATTTTTTTAATTTAGGAAGGGGATGTGGGATAGTATTTAACTGAGACAACAGAACGGTCTGTGTGGTCACAAACTAACCAACCGTTCTTTTAAAATAGACCGAAGTGCAGCCTCGAGCTTGAGCGCTTCATCCTCATAAGGCGCCATTACAACGCTATTTCGCTCTATTACGCCACTATTACGCTCTATTACGCCACTATTACGCCACTATTACGCTCTATTACGCCACTATTACGCTCTATTACGCCCTACTACGCCACTATTACGCTCTATTACGCCACTATTACGCTCTATTACGGGCAATTTCGCCATATTACAGGCTATTACGCACTATTACGGGGTATTTCGTTCTATTACGTAATTATTACAGGTCTGGGTGTACGAGCTATTACGCAAGTGATTTCCCCCTCGCACCTCCTGGACCTCGGGACCGCCCCCGCCCCCGCTCGACCCGCAGCGACCAGCGCGCGCCGACAAAGGGACTCCAATAAAAACTGGCAGGGACGATTAGAAGAGACGGGTGAGAGGGTGCTCCTCGGCTCGGCTCGAGAGCAGCGATTAACAAGGACCTCATCACAGGTAAAACACATACATACACACTGACGCGCGCTCTCATACAGGCGCGCATCCTTGCCCATTCATCGGAGCAAACCGTCGAAAGGATAAGAAGGAGAGATTGTATGGGTTTCATCATAGCCACTCGGATGTTGGCATGCGGCGGCGGAGGCGTCTCGACGCCACGAGAACTGGAAACCGGAGGGAACAGCCGTCTGATTCCAAAGGTCGCTCTCGAGCCCTCATCTTTGTCGCACTCATGGGGCACTGCCATCCGCAGCACAGGGAACTAACCGCAGGTGCGACAAGGATGGCGGCACCAGAGCGATCTTCGGAATCAGACGGCAGAGAGTTGGGGAGTCGCGGTGGATGCCCTCAAATCATCACGTTTCCCCCCTTCTTCCTCGCCGATGGTGTCCAACAGGAACCAACCTGTACAGCATCGCAGCTCTTCGCCAAACCGAGCACAACCGGGTCGCGTTGCCTGGAGCCGAGCCGAGCGGAGCCGAGCACCGACCGCAAATAATGAGCGGGTCAGGGGCGAATGGCCGAACCAAACCTGTGGACGGTCCGCGCCCCGCCTCGCCTTGCCTCTCGCATTGCACAAGTTGCGAACGCACGCGGCAACGCGCGCGCGCCGCCCCGTCCTGGAGAAGAGGACCAGGACCCACTTCGCGCCGCGAGCCGCGCGCGCGCCCCCGAAAAAACCCTTTATTACTCTTGTCGTCTTTATATATGTCGCGGACCTCACAGACGGCTTATTCCGAAGAGGCTCTCCTCGCTCTGTCTCTCTGGCCCATGAGTGCGAGAGGGACAGGGCGAGGAAAGCGCTCTTCGGAATAAGTCGGCTGGTGCTGGAGCTGGGCGGGCAGGGCGAGGAGAGGAGCCCTTCCGGAACCAGGTGAAGCGCCCCCCCCCCCCTCCCTCCACCTATCCGCGGCCCGCGCGAGTGAGTCAGCCCCGGCAGTCATGACATGGCAGAGGCCGTGTTAAATCGGTTAAATAATTAGGATTCGCACGGACGGCATCAAGAGCCTCCTTTACTCCTCGTTCGTCTCTCTCTCTCTCTCTCTCTCTCTCTCTCTCTCTCTCTCTCTCTCTCTCTCTCTCTCTCTCTCTCTCACGTGCACTCTCACTCCCGCTCTCTTTCTCTCTGTTCCACGGCGTGGCCCGCGAGGCCCTGGGCAAGCGCCCTGAGGCTCGCGCGCCTCCGGGGGCGCCTTGAAAGGTAACCCCCTCCCGGACCGGAGCGGAAATGCCAATCAATATGACACACGGGCCTGGTCGGCGCGGGCCGACGCTCTCGGCTCGCTGGAGTGGGAGAAGTACAACAGTACGCACCTCATGTACACCGCGGCGCGGCGGCGCGGCGCAAGCGCACTGCAAGTGGCACGGGCACGGCCCGAGTCGTCGTGACTCACTCAACGAGACAGCTGTTGGCGCGACCGGTCCCACCCCGCCCCGCCCCGCCCCGCCGCGCACCTGACCGGAGTGGAGACTGACCTTGCATCATTTAGGGGCCACGCCGCCGGCCGGCCCCCCTGGCCTGGCCCGGCCCGGCCCGCGCTCCGCCCGCGCACTCCGTGCTCCCTGAACGCGTCCGTTTTTTTCCCTCGTTAGTGTGATCACGTTACACTTGGCGTGCAAGAAGCGTCGTGTTGTCTTCGCACGAGCCGCGGGTACACAGGACCGAGCGCTTCCCCCCTCCCCACCTCTTCCCCTTCTCTTTCTCTCTGCATTTCACTTTCCGTTCGGGCGGACCATCGTGTCCGAGCGGGTACACGCCTGTCCGTCCGCTGCTACTGTACAGAATACTCGCCTCGCGTACCGCCTGCTGGCCCACTGTACTGTCGCAGTCCTACTCCAGCCGACTGCAAGCCAAACCCTCATCCCTAGCGCTACCCTTACCTTTACCACGGCTGCCGATCTAAGCAAACAGAGTGTGAGACGGACTCGGCCCGAGCCGTGTGCGGCTGATACCTCACCTCAATAAAGTGTCGAGGTTTGGACACTAAAGGGGCCCGCCCGCCCGCGCTGCCCCGCCCCACCCAGCCGGATCAAGGAACCTCGCGCCGTGTGATCTGGGTCAACCCGGTCGCACCTCTATCCGGCAGTGCGGCAGTTGCGTGCGGGGCGGGGCGGGACAGGGCGGGGCGGGGCAGTCCCGAGCCGGGCCCGGGCCCGGGCGCTAGCGGTGCTTCAGTGAGTGGGACCATACAAACTCAGACCTTGGGTTGGTTGCATTTCGGTGGCGTGATATTGCGTGGAGGGGGCGTGGTGGGGCGGGGCCGGCGGGGCAGTGCACCGGCTCCCGGCTCGCTGCCGCGCCTGTCCCGGATCAGCGCCGCAGAGAAATTGAGAGTGAGTGAGTAGGTGAATGAGTGAGTGAGTGGGGACGAGGAGGCAGGATGACAGGCGGCGGGCACGCTGTGGCATCAGAAACCGGCTCGCGGCTCCCCGTCGTACGCGTCCGGAGACACCCGTGTAACGTCGCGTCGTCGGCAATAGGGATGCAACCGCGCGCCAGACTCAACTTGAAACGCAAACTAGATACGTCTCTCGACTGTCGTTCGAATGTCATAAAGAGACGAGAGTTCGGACGGAAATTCACACAAGGTGTGCTTGGCTGCAGTATACAGCCTAATTCGGGCAGGGCCTGAAAGCGAGGGGTTCCTCACTCTTTGAATGGGTGTACACTGATTATAGGGTACTATTGTGATTGGAGGGAAAATTTGACCAAACTTTGAAGAAAGCTATACATTTTTGGCACCAATACGATATTTTGCAATTTTAAGGTTCTCAAAATAGATTTTGTCGAAAAATTATGTGACTGAATAGTGATTGGAAAATGATTAGAACACTGGGTGTACACTGATTGGAGAAGGTGAGGCACCCCTCGCCTGAAAGCCTGGAGCGGTTTCCCGCAGTGAGTAAGTCTGGCTGGTCTGTCTTCGCTGCGCCTCTTTGATGTGGTTCCCGGAGCAGCACCAGGAGCCAGCAGGAGCCAGCAGGAGCCAGCAGGAGCCAGCAGGAGCCCCCCCCCCCTACCCCCCACCCGCACCCAGGTCCACAGGCCAGCCACAGGACCCACAGGGCCTAACGCCGCCGAAATCACTCGCATTCCAGGTCCGTGACGTGGCGCTGCGCGGCGCGGCGCGGCGCGGCCCGGCGCGGCGCGGCCCGGCGCTCGCCGGAGTCAATGCCATATTGCCACTCGGTTGCAGAAAGTTGCGTATATCCATCGCGAGAGAGGACGACAGACCGTCCTGTCAGTCAGCTAGTCTGACGCCGTGCTCACGGCCCCGGGTGGAGGGGAGCCCGGCCCGGCCCGGCCCGGCCGAAGAGCGCTCTCTCCTATAGCTCTGTCTCTCGCACTTATACGGCGAGGCCCATGAGTCCGAGAGAGACAGGGCGAGGAAAGCGCTCTCCGGTATAAGTCGGCAGCCCAGCAGGAGGAAGGCGGGATGTGGATGTGGGATGTGGACGCCCTAATTGGCGCCGCGGTCGCCTCACCTCAGTGTCCTCCGCAGTGCCTGCCCAGGCCCTTGATTCCAAGTTGCATGATTCACTGCAAGCACGCAAGAGGGCCGGCCCCGGCCGGTCCAGGTCGGCAAGGGTATTCGGGATATATAACGAGATATAACAAAAGCTTCCCAGAACAACGCGCGGTCGCCAACATCACACGGCCCGTCCCTGCTGCCCTGCCCTGCCCAGCCCAGCCCTGCCGGATTTCATGTCCGAGGTGGGCGGTCCGGTCGGGTCCGGCCCGGTCCGCTTGGGGTCCTCCCTGCTGGACCCGGAGTCCTGCTGGTCGCCGCCGCGCCCTCCTTCGCGTCAAAGAGCGCCGGGCCGCCGTCTCCTGAATGAGTCGAGCTCTGTGAGCACGCAGCGCGCCCTATTCACTGCGACCCTCATGACCCAGTTATAGGGCGTCATAGACGAGCCTGCCAGGCTCCGTTCATGCGGCTCCAAGGGGCCGCGCGCGCCCCATTCAAAGGCATCGCGCACCTCCGCCTGCGCATCCTGCTTGCTTCCCTCCAGGTCCGGTCCTACCCGGGGCCCGGGGCGCCGGGACACTCGCTCCGTTCCGTCTTGAGCCAATCGAGAGGGAAGGCGCTTCAAAAAATCATTGTAGAGCTCCAAAAAAAAAAAAAAAAAAAAAAAAAAAAAAAAAATCATTTAAAGAATAATTAAAAAAAAAAACACAAATTTTCTGTAAGAGTGATTTTGATAAAATTTCGGAATTGCATTTAGAATACACACAATTCTATAACTGTTGTAAATTTTATCAAAATCCCTTGGGCCAGATTTTTTTGTCCCATAGGGGCAATATACGTTTCGACTGATATTACAGGGCAACTTCGTCGTCTAAAGATCAAAATAAAATTAGGAAGAAAGATACAGAAAAATCCAAAAACTCGAGAAAAGAATTAACAAAAAACCGATATAAAGCTGTAAAATTCAGAAATGAGGGTAAAAGATCAAAATTTATCAAAAAGTACCAGAAATTTTCCTTGAAAAATCAAGAGGAATTAAAAAATCAAAAGTCAAAGAAATCATTTTACACATGTATGAGTGATTGCCCCCCCCCCCCCCCTCGGTACCAATGATTATGCTCCTGCGATTGACCGGCGTCCTCCGATGCGGCGAGCCGGGTGCCGACAGTCACACACATCATTCCTGTTATCTCCGGATATGTGTTTGTGTGTGTGTGAGTCGCTCCTTCGTCTGTTTTGGGTGGTCGCAGCAGGCAGGCACCGCACCCGTCCCAACCTTGTTAGGCCCCTCTAAATTGACCGCCTGAGTTCGTCTTTTTCTCACGCCGTTCGGGCATCTGGTCGGGTCCCCTCTCTCTCGGCTCGGCCCCGGGGCGGGGCGGGGCGGGGCGGGGCGGGGCGGGGCGGGGCGGGGCGGGAGCCCAGCCGGTCCATTGGCTTTGGCTCGGGCGCGGAACACCTTGTTACGACTACCATACTACTTAGCGACCACCTTGTCGGCCCACCAGCTCCACCCCTTCCCCTCACCTGCCCCAATCCCTGCCGAACGGAAACATCATTGCCTTGCTCCTGCCCTCAGGTATGTGCCGGGCCTGGTCGGGCCGGGCCGGGGAGTTATATCTGCCCATACAGCACCGCTCGGCCCCGGCCATGAGAGAGATGTCACAGAGCCCTGGCTCCGGCCCGAGACACGGAGCTCGAGTCCTGCAAAGTCAACATGTTAATTAAGCAGACGCTCGCTCAATTTCACTGTCACATATGCCAGGATTCATCTTCATGTGGATAGGCATTGTGGTCGGTAAAAGTAAAGCATTATGGGATTCTCACTCCAGGCACTTTTCACAGTCCCAAGCGAACCTGTCTAAATAATTTTACGATCAAATTACTTTTTTAATTTTTATTATATTTTTGGCCGGAAATGTCCGCGCGGCGTGAGGTCCAAACGGTGGTCTGGTCGCCCACGGCGCCAACACCAGGTCCCTGTGACACGGGGACGCGTGAGAACCCGTGTGATGCTGGGGGACCAGGGGCAGAGGCGCTGGCGGCAGCGAAACCATTTGCTGCCCGATAAAGTCTCCGTATCGCGGAGTCAGGCGCACGCCAACATCCTAATCGAGCCAGGCGTCGACCGCCGGCGGGGAGGCGGGCTCTGAATCACCCTCCTTTACACATACCACACATCACGCGCTGCGCCCAGTGGTACCAGCCAGTGCTCAGCAGGGGGTCCGCCGATGCGACCGAGAGCGCTCTTAGACAGCTATTGATAATTTCTTACTATATTTGGACACTTAAGCCGTTTTGAAGCCTGGGTATTAACATGCCTAAAGCTGTCAAAAAATATTTTTTTCTTTTTAAAAAATTCAGATTTTTTAATTTTGTCGCTCAAATTCTCTACGACTCCTGTCGCTTGCGGTTATACTGTACCGCACGCAGGGGTGCGATTGGGTTGCCTATCCGCACGGGGCTTCACATCGCAGTGACGATGATGGATGACGGCCGAGCAGTCAGGATCCGCCAGACGCTATTTCGCGTTTGTCGCGATGAGTGTTCATCCTCTTTCCCCGCCGCTCCGTCTCCGTGCGGCACGCGGCAGCTCGCCTGCATGGTCAAGCAGGCCTTGCCCGAGCTCGGGCTTCCCCGGCACGGCCCGGCCAGTAGCGCGCGGTACGTTCATGTTCGAAAAGCGCACCACCTACGCTCCACCCGTTACCGGCACTTGAGTACGCGCGTCACGTCCCCCCGCCCCCCCCCCCCCCCCCCCCCCCTCCGGAGAAGTGGGGGCACGCGAGAGACAACACGCACACGGCCCGCCCGCCGCCCACTCAATCGTTATCATATTGGCATAGCAAAAGAGTTTACATTCAACCGCGGAGATTTGCGCAAGTCTAATTCCTCGAAAAATAGACGGAATTCTGTTGACATTGATCCGGGGCTGGCCCAGCGCAGCATATAAGGCAAGCACGGCCCGCCCCGCCTGTCGGGCTTCCTCTTTTCGACGCCCTCGTGACGTCTATGAATCCGACGCCGACGGCGGCGACAGCCGGACGTGCGCGCCGCCCGCGTCACGGAGCGACGTCGCCGGGCCGAGCTCTCCCGCCCACGCGCCGCGGAGCACGCCCTCGGCCTGCTCTCCCGGGCCCCGGGACCCGGGAGGCTCGACGACATCCTGGTCGCACCGCGCTCCTCTCTACCTCGACCTCCAGGCCCTGCTCGCACACGCCGCAGCCCGCCCCGCCGCGTGCCCTTTGATTTCCGATTCGCGCGCGCTCTTGGCCCACAACGGAACTGACCACTTATTCGGATGAGTCATTCCGCCCGGCCGTGCGCGAGGTGAGGCGGGGCGTGGCGGGGCGGGGTGAGGGGCCGCGGTACTCGGGCTGCTGGAGGCTCCGGTGGGTACCGCCCGGGGCGGGTAAGTGCCGCCCGCCCCGCCACGCCCCCGGCCGATTGAATGACCGCGGGCGTTATGAGGCCGTGCGGGCGGGGCGGGCGGGGCCTTATTGTGCGATGATAGCCTCACGGATCTGGATCTCTGATCTGACCGGAGATGGGGCTAGCGCCGCCGCCAGCGCCCTGGGAGTGTGAGTGTGTGTGTGTGTGTGTGAAAGCGCGCGAGGAATGCGCTAGGAGCGGCCGGCCCGGGCACAGGTCGACCCGGCCATTGCGTTGTCGTCTTGTCCTCGGACAGCGCCCTTCGGTCCTATTACGACGTGCGCCTCACACAACAGCAAAAGACAAACTGGAGCTCAGTCTACTATATATGTAAATTTTTGCACAGATTCGTGAGTTGAACCTTCATAACACTTCTGTGCCTATGTGTGTGCACGAAAACCATGCGTTTTTGAGCACAACTTTGTCCTCGTGGAATCCGCACGTGACAGTTCAAAGCACGTTTCAATGAACGTCACGTCCACCAAAATTTCTCTTTGGGGTATGGTTTAACTTTGCACGCAAACGTTTGCACAGAAACGCGCACAAACACAGTTTGTCGTGTGCGTGAGCGGCTGCTACACTCTGTCCGCACGCGGATGATCGTTTTACATACAGCCCTCCCCTTTCCCGCCTGCCCTACAGTCCTGCCGCGCGCTGCACTTTCCTCGGCGACCCTTCGCGCCTGCGCCCGCTGATAGTTACTTGTGGTTTGTAACGGTTCCCACGCGCAGCGCAGGCGTGCAGGCGTGCCGCGCCGGCATGCAGGCGGCTGCCGAACCACCGCCTCCCGGCCGGACATGCCGCCCCGCGCTGATCAAGGGCGCGGAGCTGAGCGGAGCTGAGCGGAGTAGTAGTGGGAGGAAGCGCTTTGCGTAACGCCGGGGAATGCAGCCCATACAGATGCCCTGCCCTGGATAAATTGAACCTGCCGCCGCGCCGCCGCCGTCGACACGCCTCCCTCCAGTTTGGCCCCAGGGCACGGCCCTTGCCCACAGCGCCCAGGCCGAGGGGGGGGGGGGAGGTGATCACTTTGAAAATTCATTGTACGGCCCCCAGAAAAGCATTTAAGAAATAAAAAATAAAATCAGGAGATACATAAAAATCCGAAAAATGGCAGTAAAAAATCAAAATTTGTCAAAAAGTGACAGAAATTTTCAGTGAAAGCTAACAAGTAAAATCAAATCATGTGAAAGTAAAACCCCAAAGTTGTTTTAAATAAGCTACACACATTTTGTATGAGTGATGCCCCTCTCGGCACAAGCTCACAGGACGCAGCACCAGGGCCGGGACCGGACCGGCACTGTTCGAATACCAAAAGTCACCTGCAGGAGAAAAAGCGTTGCATAAGGCGCAGGCGGAAGGCACACGTTCGCACCCCGCAAAATGAGGGCAACATCCAGCTCACCCTGCAGGAGCACGGTAAAGAGAGACCAGCGACGGACTGCCGACTTATTCCGAAGAGCGCTCGCCTCGCTCTATCTCTCTCTCACCTACATGGCGAAGCCCATGAGTGCGAGAGAGACAGGGCGAGGAAAGCGCTCTTCGGAATAAGTCAGCTGGTCGGCCGGACCAGGACCAGGAAGAGACGGGCAAGGTGCGAATGAGAGGCGGCGCGCGGTGCGGCGCGCGGGCCGGGCGGAGCGGGGCGGGAGCGAGAGGCGCCTTCGCTGACCGCGCCGGAAATCCGGACATTCCGATGCAGCCGCGACCCGCGGGTCCGCTCCGCGCCCCGCCGTCGGCCGTCGGCGCGCTCTGCGGCGGAGCAAGACGACGAGACACTCGCGGCCTCGAGGCCAGGCGGACGCGGGCAGCGCCGGACCTGTCGTGGCCTCTCAGCGGACTGTACGACGCACGCACACACTGTACTCTGCCGTCGCACCCAAGGGGTTTATCACTTCAAAAATTCAGTAAAAAAAATTCAAGAAAAAATATAAGAAAAAATCAAGAAAAAATCATAAAATCGAGGAAAAAAGTCAGAAAAATTCAAGAAAAATTCAGAAAAAAAATCAGTGAAAATCAAGGAAAATTACGAAAAATTAGCAGAATCAGAAAAATCGGTGTGCGCTTGAATTCATAATGAAGGAACCCTCGCTCGCGCTCGCACCCGCCGACGACGCAGAGAGACGCATTTTAAAAACCTCATATTTATTGAGCCTTTTGGGATGGTTTCACATCTCGGGTCGGTCACACCTCGAGGGGGGCCTCCCGGGGGCACGGCACGGGGAGAGGGTTCCCACGACGGGACGACATGGCCCAGCCTCCTGCTGCCGACATAAAGGACGCGCGTTGCCGGACCAGTCCAGATAAAAAAGCGACTCGTTCGAAAGAGCTCCGCCCTGGACGTGCCCAGGCCGGCCGCCCGCCGTGGTCACCGCCTTTTATTCGGACGCCCCCGCCTGGAAATGGCGCTTCAGGGTGGGCAGCTAGGCGGCTGCGAACACACACACACAGACACTCTCGGCCCTGCCCGCGCAGAGAGCGTTCCCACGATTTGGGCTTCTGCCGGCCAGGCAGAGTGAGTTGTCACAGAGGTGATCGTCGCGCGTGGGGCCGACCCGACCCGACGCGACGCGACGCCAGCGGAAATATCACTTAATTTACGAGCCGGCGCGATCGTGTGCTCCCTTGGGGGAGGGCCGAAAGGCTACTTCGCTCGAGCCGTTCTCACGCGGTTTGGCGACTATCATCGCGCCTGTTTCCGGTTTAATTCAGTCTCCGCGAGGCTGGTCCGGCCCGCCGCTACTCCCGCCGCGCCGCGATGGTGACACTCCTGGGACTACACGATCGCGTCCCTGGCCGTCCTGGCCGACCCCGAGGTGCGGGCCCGAGGGGTCCTTCACTATGAATTCAAGCGTACACCGATTATTTTTGTGTGTGTGCGTGATTTTCCTTGATTTTTACTGATTTTATTCTGATTTTTTTTCCCTTGATATTTTTTTTTTTTTTTTTGATTTTTTGTTCTTCTAATTTTTTTGCTGATTTTGTGTTAGGGTGTGCTCTGATTTTTTTTGAGTGAAGAACCCCCCGCCCTCGCGCGCACGCGTCCTAGTGTTCGTGGTAAACAAACGAAACTGCGAGAGCTATAGCATTTGGAGTTGGGAGCAGTAGTGCTGCAGTACAGTAGCGATAAGACCAGGCCCCATTTTCGTGTCGCTTTCCCTCCATCATGCAATCAAATCACAAAAGGCCGAAGAAAAATTTAATAAATATTAGCGTGAAACGCAGCTTGAGCCTGAGCTAGTTTCTTTTCCTCTTAGACTTTTGTTTTACGTTCTTTAAATAAACTTTTTAAACTACGAAATTTTCACGGGAAATCTAAGTGTGTGAATGTCGCACACTTTTTGCAGGTATCAGTGCTGTTATCAGCAGTCTCACACTGTTAAAAGCTTCCGGTGATTTTCACTGTAAGCTACAGTGAACCCTGCAGCACTGTAGCTTACGGTGAAAATCACCGTAAGTTACGGTGAGTATCGCCGCACGCTGCTTCAGTGAATATCAGTGAAATTTACAGTGGTGCACGGTGAAGCTTATAAGAGTGCTAATTTGATAGGAAAGCCGAGTCGAGGTGATTGATGATGCTGCGGTTATCCCCGCACATCATGACAGCCACCGCACGGTAATCTAATTGCATTGATCGGGGGTGGGTACGCAGCACGGAGCACGGGGCTACCGTCAAGGCTTAGGGGTTTCCCCCGCCCCGCCAGCACAAGGGGCGCAAAATCCATTAACACTTCTCCACCCGCCACATACAGCGCCTCCTGCTCCCCAGACTCCGGGTTGCGTCCTCTTTTCTCTCACCCCTCAACCCAATTGAGAACACTCTAAATCTTCCACATTTAGAGTAATGGAAAGAATACTGTGCAACCGCAATACACAGAAAATTCCCCTGTTTTACAATTTTATTTTATTACAAAGATTTTTCCTTTGTATTACAAAAGGGTTTTCTTATTTTTTTGACTTTTTGCACGCTTCGGGGTGTGTACATTTTCATTTCAGAGGTAACGAAAAACACATGGCACCCTAACTCTAATTTCATTTTCAACATTCGACGCCCTCCTTAACTGTTTTCGTATCAGAAAAAAAAAATATCGGTATCGTAAGTAAGCCGTAAAATTATAGACAAAGTAATGCGGGCAGAGGTTTGTGATACAATGTTAATCCACCGACAAGACGTACACCTTTCCTAGGCCACTACCACAATCCCCCCCGCCCCCCGCAGGACAGGAGCAGTGTTTGCCCAACGGCTCCCCCGTGACTCACCCCGTGCCGTTCAGGTGAAGCGCAGCGAGGCGGAGGGACAGGTCTGCTGCTTTCACTTGTTGCACCAGCGACGGGGAAGTTCCGAGCGCTGGATGAAAAGCCCCGGATCCACTGGGTGACACTTCACCGTATAGATCCTGGAGCCACCACCTTAGCGCTGATTACAAAGTACGACGACGACAGCGTCGTTGTGCCTGTCGTGCAGGGGCGTATTAAGGTCCGGCCGACAGGGGGCGCGGTGCCCTTCAGGTTGCCTATTACATACAGGGGTTTTGTAGCACAATTTGCCTACCTTTCAGGCGGCTAGCTAGAGGCCACAGGGGGGTGGGGCGATCGCCCCCCCCCCCCCTTAATACGCGCCTGCTGTCGTGTTTGACAATATCCCGCGTAGTATGGGCTAGCTTTGCCATTTAAAATATCTTTTTTTTTAATATTAAAAAAAAAAAAACTTAAAGCGGGGCAAAGCAGATGTCGAACGCTGCTGGCACGACGTTGCAGTTTTTCCACAGTAATGAACGGGATCTCTCAAAAAATAATAAGAGATGCACGCTGTGTACATATTGTAATGTACCTGAGCGTAGCGGGAGGCTAGGCCGGACCGAACACAAAGCAGCGCAGTTGCCGTCCGCGGTGCTGATGCCGCGAACAATGATAATGGCGATAATTTGCAGTAAGAAGTTTTGGTCATTCGTTCAGAACTGAAGCTTAATGCAGGCTCGTCCCGGCCGGTTACAAGCCTGTCTCCAAGACCAGCAGGTGATCCGCCGATCAGCTGAGCAAGTGCCTTCCACATCTCCCCCACCCCCGGTCCCGCAGCTGATGCCGATACCCGGGCACGCCCCCCCCCCCCCAACCTTTCCCCGGCCCCGCTGCTCATGCTGATACCCAGGCCTGTACAACTTGGGCGGGCCTGTACTGGTAGTTCCCCCTCGCGGGCTGGCCCCTGGCCCGGCCCGGCCCCGGCGCGCCGTCGGCCGGTGTGGCAAGTTGCTATCAGTCTTTCCCAATGATCTTTTGTAGGTGACAAGAATTTACCGAATAACGTACGAGGCGACCAATATAGTAAACGAAAAACGGAGGGGGAAGAAGGCTTGCATCGAGAGGGGATCACTTCGAAAAATTATTGTACGCCCCCCGCCCCCCCCAAAAATAAAAAAATTGAAATAATCGGACAAAGTAAGGCAATCAAAATTAATCGAGAAGAAAAATACAGAAAAATACGAAAAATTGAGAACGAAAATAAACAAAAAAACTGAGAAAAACTGAAAGTAAAAAAATAGGAGGATAAATCGAAAAAGATCAAAATTTTTCAAAAAGTGACAGAAATTTTCAACAAAATATCAAAACAAAACAAATAAAAAAAACATCAAATCCAAAAAAAATGTTGTACACATTTTGTATGAGTGATTCCCCTCTCGGTTCGCCTCGACAGACCACCGCCCTGGGAGGTAGGCCGCCGTCTCGTACCGAAGCGCAGCGGGCCAGACACCGCCTACCTTCCAGGCGCCCATAGCGCAGATTTCTTGCGCGAGTGTCTCCTAACTGAGATATCGATGCGACCTGGTTGAGTCGAGAAAGCCTGTGTCAGTGCAGACGTCATTTTACGTTGTCTTTTCTCAATACCTAATACAAATTGTGTGAAAAAAGCCAGCTCACCGCACCAGAGCGCGGCGCCCGCGGCTCGCCACAAGGTGAGCTCTTTCCAAGTTTTGGGGCTTTCCCGGTCGCGCCAAGTCGAGGGTCGCTGACGTGTGCCTCTACTCAGTCTGCCTCCAGAGGGTGCCGTCTTCCCGCAAAAAGAAAGAAAAACGGCAAAAGAAAGAGAAATATCGTTGATGAAATTATACTTTGAGGGGCGGCAAGGCAAGGTGAAGCGCTCCGCGGCCGGGGAAGGGGTGAAGGTAGGGGAGGGGGGGGGGGGCAGGGCGCAGCTCCTGGAAGCGGTGGGCGAGGCATGCAAGTTCCGCAAAACACAGGGACGGGCTCGCGTAGTACAGTGGGCGTAGTAGGGCGGGCCGGGAGGGGCAGGGAGGCCATGTCATCCATTCATTCACTAACCGGGCTCGCAGCGAAGGGGGGAAGCGATGGGGAAGGGATGGTAGGGGTTTCATTCATGGCCCGAGGGGGCGTGTGTGCGTGCAGGCGATGGCCGGTCGGGCCCGCGTTCCGAGAAGTCGCACCACGCCCCCGCCCCGGTTCCCGCTCGCCGCCAACTACACCAACATCAACACCACAACGCGGCCGCCCCCGTCCCGTCATCGAAACGGGAACACGGCGGCAGACGGGACGGGCGGCGCCTGATCGGGAAGACAGAGGCAGGTTCGGTTTTCGGGGAAAGGGGAGTACACCTCCATCATGGGGCGGTGCGAGTGGAGAGCGCTCAGTCTCCAGCAGTCAGCTTGGTGTATGGCGGGGGTGGGGCGGCAGCAAGGCGGCAGTAACCCGTCGGGTACAGCAGAGCAGCAACTGTCCTTGCCCACATAAGTCCTGGACGCCAGGGGGTTGCGCCCCGTCGCCCCGCCCTCGGGACGTGCCATGCCTCGGGCTTCTAGGTACGAGCTCCCCCGGCCCAGATGCTACCCTGGCGGTCCCGCGTCCTTGGCGCGCCGAGTGCAGGGTCCTCGGCGGGGCGCGGCGGGGCGCGGCGGGGCGCGGCGGGGCGTGGCGACCAGCCCATTATGCGATTGGGGTGGAGAGGACGGCGCGGCGTATCGCGTGCCCACCGCGGGGCCGGCCGCGGCTTTCCGCGAAAAGGGTCTATACGGTGGCGCCGAGCCCCCAGCGCCACGCCAAGCTGCCCTGTCTAACGCTGACCCTCACATTACCCTGTCGGCCGCCCGCAGCTCTACCCCACACCTCCCCGCCCCCTGCCCCGGAACGTCACGCACCTACCCGCGGACCACTTCCGTAACGTCACTGTATAGCGTTTCTTACATCCCATTCCCACCCCATGTGACCGAGCCGACAGCACAGACGGTAGTATAAAGCGGCTCTACGGTCCCCCGGCCGGAAAGAACACCCCTTTGCCCCGCCGCGCTACCCCCGCCTCTCCCCGCGACAAGGTCAATGCTCCTACCCCCCCCCCCCCCCAGCCCCGCCCACCAGCCCGCGCCGCCCGCGCCGCGAGCGCCACCTCATTCCACCCCGCCCCGCCCCGCCTCGGCCCGGACCCTCACTGGGTCACCCCTCCCTCCCTTCGCCACCCGCTCGTTAGGGAAACCTTTAGCGGTCAGCGGTCGGTGTTCCACAGCAACTTACTGTTGCGTCGTAAAGTTTTGTCAGTAATTACACACGCAATTGTTTTCTTTTGGTGATTGTTACGAGAACGTACAGTAGGTCAGCCCTTGCGGCACGAGGCAAAGGTGCACGACCCAAATGTTTAAGGGGTTGTCAGGGGCATTCCCATAACGAGAGGTGTGCGGGCAGCCTATCTCGCAGGCGCGGGATAATTTTCGGGGAAACACATTACAAGGGCAAGAGGAGACAAACTAAACAGAGGAAAAAGGGGGGAGGGCGGGGAGAGGAAGAGGAAGGGGAAGGCACGCGGATCGAAGCCCAGCAGGGCATCCCCAGATCCATAACCGTGCCCTGGCACGGCACGCCACCACCACATGAATCACCATACGACATCGGAGGCCGCGCGCCGCGCCACGCACGCTGTCCGTCACGAGTCTGACACGAGATCAACGACTACATTTCGATAGAGAGGGAGCGGTTATCGAGCGGAGTCTTGTGACACGCGCTGGACGCCGCAATGTGCCCCGGCGGAGCGCAGCAGCAAACCCGCGTCCCCTCACCGCCCCTCCCGGCCCCGGCCCCGGCCCGGCCCCGGCCCCCACCCTTGCCTCGGCCCCCTCCCGTGGACTGCTACTCCCCCACTCACCACCCGGCCCGCCGCGCCACGCCACGCCGATCCACCAGGCGAGACCGCGGCGGCGGTGGCGGGCAAGCACGGCACGAGCAGGAGGCCACCTCCTCTGCCTCCTAAGTTCCTGCTCCAAACTCGCTTCCCCCCCTACATTCTAACCCCCACCAGCAACCCCTCCCCGTCAAAGGGACGCCCCCACCACCACCGCGCCCCGCACAACCTCCCCGCGCTGCTGGTCCGCCCGACCGGCCCGGCCCGCCGGTCATCCCCTCTCTCCTCGTCTCTATCGCACGGCGTCCCCCCCCCCACTCCCCCCGGGTCCCGGACCGCAGTCGCGACTGCAGCCAAGACGCGTTATCAGCAGGCGGCTGTTTCCTACTGCTCCAAATGTACGACCACATGAATGTCGTGTAGGTTAGGCAGGGTGTTCCGAAATATAATCTGGTAGACAGGTCAGCCAGCAGTCTGATTCCGATGATCGCTCTCGCATGCCTCCGTCCTTGTCGCACTCAAGAGGCCCTCTGCCGTCCCCCACATAGAGCACCGCCGTAGGTGCAACAAGGACGGAGGTATCGGAGCGATCCCCAGAAACATACGGATGAACAGTGTTGTATCCAAAGTTTAGATAGAGTCCTTTCCAACTCGCATCCGCCGCGCAGGTCCGGGTGACGTCGGGAACCATACCCCAGTCGCGGTTTAAGATTTTGATTCCTTTTCGCGCCAAGTGCGCACAGTACTGCATTGTCATGTTCGGACGTCTGCGGACGCATAGCCGCGAGGTGGCAGCGCGACGAGCATGACGATGCAAACCGGCGCGACTGAAATCCAAATCTTTAATCGCGACGTGGTTCCCGACGACGCACGGGCCTGAGTTTTGTGTTCGATCCAAACCTTCTTTTGATCAGCATTCTTTTACGGACCGTCGATCTCGACCGAGGGGGGAGATCACTCATTCAAAATTTTAGCAATGATTTTTGGAGTTCTGATTTGATTTTTTTACAATTATTGATTAGATTTTTTCTCTTGATTTTTCCAAAGAATAATGAAAATTTATGTCGCTTGCTGATCAATATTGATCTTTTCCTTCCTATTTCTGACGTTTACAATTTCTTTTCTGTAACTTTTTTCTTGATTTAATTTTGATTTTCCAATTGCTTTTTGATTTTTAAGATTTTTTTTTGGGGGGGGGGGGGGGAGCTGTACAATAATTTTTCGAAATGATCCCCCCTCGATCTCGACCCCCCAAATTGCAACACCGTAGTGTAGGTGTATAAGAGAACTGTGTATGTATTTCCCACTGGAGTTCGGCTGGCGCGCGGCCGTATTGACACGGGCGCACGGATGGGCCGCGAGGCCCTCCTTCTCCTCCTAGCCCAGCGCTCACAGCGGTGTGACGCACTGTGCCGTGTTGACGCCCGGCGGCCCAGCAGGTCCAGGCCCAGGTCCGTGTCCTGGAGACGAGACGAGACGCGCCTCCTCACGCAGCGGTCCGGCTGTCACGCCCGGCCGCGCCCGGCCCGGCCCGGCCCGGACCGAAGACGTCACTCACTCCATGACACCGTCACCGTCACTCGCGCAGGGCCAGGCCAGGCCAGGGCGTCGTCGCTATGTCGACGCCCAGTTACGGCGGTCTTGCCCGGCGGGACGCGCGCGGTGCGACGTATCTCGCGGACAGGATGCCTCTCGGACGTCAGTGCTATGCGGCCCAGCTCGGGCCGCCCTGGCCGCGCCGGGCCGCGCCGGCCGGAAGGAAGCAGGCACGGAGAGAGAGAGAGAGAGAGAGAGAGAGAGAGAGAGAGAGAAAGAGAGAGAGAGAGAGAGAGAGAGAGAGAGAGAGAGGAGACCGGAAGATCACGGCGCGCTCGGTGACGTCAATAAGGAGCAGACCAAACCTTCAGACTGCGGCAAAGCGCACGAAAGTGCCGAGCAGTCCCAAATAATTGCCAGATATTTTGCGGATAATCTAGACGACAATGTTGCAAGCACAGATGATGATGCCGTCTGAGCTTTATGATTGTCTGCACATGGAAGAACGCGCGGTGGCTAGGTAAAAAAAAAAGCGCTATTTGCGGTTCAGTACCCTCCTGGACCCTGGACCATCCAATCCGCGTGAGACACGTCGAACCCTCAGCTTTCCACGTTGTGAGTCACGTCGAGTCCAGACTCTAATTTTTCTCGTAACGCAGAAACAAAGTTTTTACCTTGTCATCCATCCGTCCATTTGTTCATGACGCAGACCTCCGCGGCCGTGCCGTGCCCGGGCCGCGCCGAGCTGTGCGTTTTGGACGATGTCCTGGCGCAGCCTACGTCACTACTTGTGGTTTGGACTCCGGTCCTCCGGATCCGCCCGCATCGTCTCTAGAGCTTTCTGCGACCAGGACCGTCCTCTCGGGTAATTAACTTGACATGGCCGGAGTCAGCCCCGAGAAAATCCGGCTATAATCCACAGTGTTATTCGGGGTTTTCGGATGGTATTCAGGGGGTAATCTAGTGGAAGTCCGGAGATAATCCACATTGGGCCGAGGGAGGGATCACTCCTACAAAATGTGTATTTTTTTTTATTTATTTGATTTTTTGATTTGAATTTTCTTTTGATGTTTCAAGGAAACGTTCTGTCACTTTCTGATAAATTTTGATCTTTACCCCCCTTTTTGAGTTTGTGAAATTTTACGACGTTTTTTGTCCATTTTTTTCTAGATTTTTCGGATTGTTTCTACATCTTTCTTCTTGATTTTTTTTAAAATGTCTTTGGGGGCCGTACAATGGTTTTTCGAAGTGACTACCCCGTAAGCTCTACAGAGAGCGCTTGCTGATGGTAGGCGATCGCATGTGCACAGTCATCTCCATATTCGGCAAACTCCTGGAGACGCCGCGGCAATGTGTACTTTGACCCGTCCGCGCTTTGCCGTGAGAGACGGTGGAGGTGAGGTGAGAGGGGGAGGGGGGGGGACGCTGTCCCACCCACACCCACCTGTCTAGCATTTCTATCTCTGTACTCATACAGTACTGCAGCAGCATAGGCGCGGGTCAGGTCACGCGTCCGGACAGTCGCGCGCGGCTAAGAATAGACGTTTTGTCGCTTGATCTTTGGCCACACGTGCGGGGAGGAGTGGGGCGGGAAGAGGCGCGACTTGTTGCTGCACCTCGATAGTCACACCTGCCGTGTCATCGCACTTACCGACCGGCACGAGCAGCGCGACATTATTGGTGGGCAAAATATAAACGTCGATTTAATGGTTTAGGGAAAACGAAACTAAAATCAAAATATAATAAAAGGCGACGTGAGATGTACATAGTGAAAGAGATGATGGCCACATGGAGTGCAATTTATGAGAAACGAATTCCCGCGCGCAGCAGCAGGAGCACCGCTTATCGCGAGGAATGGAGGGGGGAGGGGGGAGGGGGAAGAGAGAAAGAACGAGAATGGAGAGAGCAATGAGGGAGAGAGAAAGAGAGAGGCGCCGTGCCAAGGCCAAGGTCGCCCGCTTTCGAGCCATTGCTCCCAGCCCCAGCACAGCGGGTCTGGATGAATTGCATGGCGTGGCGCAGCGCCGCCAAACTGAACAGTGGGACGCACCCCCGATTCAAGAAATGCAGGCGTCGAACAGGAATAGTTGTTGGTGAAATAGAAAAAGTGGCCTAGATTGTAAAAATGCGTAAATAGTAAAAATTGTTTAAATGTAAAAAAAAGAAAAAAAAAGCTTTTAAAAAAAATGTTTAAGTTGCTTAAATTGTACACATTGCTTTAATGAAACAAATAGTTTGCACTATACAAATTGCTTTAATTGTAAAAATTCCTTAAACTCCACATATTCCTTAAATTAAAACCTTTAAAATGGAAAACCTTGCTTTAATTAGAAAGATGCTTAAATTTTCAAAAATAAGGAGCTACACCGTTAATTCCACGAACGACAGGAAACGGTTCTTGTAACGCGAGAATTCGAGAATACTCTATGTAAAGGGGAAGGCAATTAACTTTTCCACTGATAAATTTCTTAAGCACACCAATCCTTTCCCGACCTACACCTGCAGTCATCTCGATTTCGCGTTTCGCCACGCACGCCTCTAATAACTATTGTCCGTCGTCCACCTGTCATGGACGTTTTCGACGCGTGCCGAAGGTGACTTTGTTGCGGCCGGGAGTGGAGTGACGCTCATGCGGCGGTGCGGCGCGGCCGGGCGCGGGCGCCGGGTTCGTCTCGGCGCGAACGATTACCATGAGTGCTGCGGGGCCCGCGCGGGGCGGGGCGGGGCAGCCAAGGGGCCAAGGGGCTCGGCCCAGCCCGGCCAGCTGTTACCGTACTGTATTTTTAGAGGAGCAGAGAGAACGTTTAGCGGAGAAGGAACAGCGGCAGGATCCACCAGTAGCGAGTCCCCGCCACGCCGCGCCACGCCACGCACCGCAAACACCGCGACCGCAGAGTGCTGCTGAGCGGCGCCGCGCCGGGTCGTTCAGTTTGGCGGTGTGACGCGAGGAGTCCATCACTATGAGTTAAAGCGTCACCGATTTTTCTGGTTTCTCGTGATTTTCTTTCTGATTTCTCCTGATTTTTCTCTCTTTTCTTCTGATTTTTCCTGTTTTTTCCCCCCCGGATTTGTTATGATTTCTTTTTCTGATTTTTTCTGACTGTTTCATTTGTTGAGGGAGTACACTGATTTTTTTGAGTGGAGGACCCCTCTCGGTGTGACGTCGAGACGCGCCGCGCCGCGCGTCCGGCCGGATCAGAGGCCGGGCCGCCGGGCCGCCGGGCCGCGAGCGTCGCGAATGACGTCACAGTGGCGCTGCTGGACAGGGCAGGGCCGGGCCGGGCCGGGCCGGGCCGGGCGGATGGGCTCTGCTCCGCGGTCTGTTTGCACCTGGCCCGCGCGAGGTGTGAATGTGAACGCAAATATCGACGGCGCGGAGGACGCCGTTATCGCGTGGCGTCGCATTGCCGCGCGACAACGCCGTATAAAGGAATATTGTGTTGTAGAAACGAGGCCGCTTGGTGGGGGGGTCGGTCGCCGCGGCGTCGGCTTGTCCGGCTGACACATCGCGTCTAGTCTGGTCTAGCCAGCCAGACTAGACCAGGCCCAGTGCGCTGTTCCGGCCCGGGCCCAGGCCCGACCCAGACTGGCGGCTGAATGGTCACACACGCATGCTCACTGACTCGCTCACTCAGAAAATACCCGGGGCGTGAGTCCGACACCCTCTCCTCTCCTGCAGTTCCGAGTACGCGCCGGGCCGGGCCGGGGCCGTGCCGCACCGGCCGGCGGAGCGGGCGGGCGTGGCGGCCCGGGAGCCTCGGAATGAATGGACAGTGACGTCAAGAGAGGCGGAGCAGAAGGCGGGGCGCGGGCACAGGGCGCGGGTGCGGGCACGGCGGGCGTATCTCGGCGGCCGCTTGGCGTCGTGGCACTATGAGAAGCCTGGGAGGCAGGCCCACACACTAAAATACTAGGGACAATTGTTGTTCCTAATTGAATCCGTGCATGCGTAACATGTGAATGATTTCGTACCTAATTACGGAGTGAAACTCCACAATAGAGCACTGCCCGAGGGGAAAACCAACTCTAAAGTTTGGTGTTCACATTTTAAGAATTTTTGTGAATTGTCACTTTTATTATACCTAAATTTTTGAGAATTTTCCTTATTTTTTCCTAATTTTTTGTTGATTTTTCAAAACTTATCAGAATTCCTGAAATTTCCTGAACTACGAGGTAAACCAAAATTTCTTATGTGTTTCCTTCACGGCTTCGCCTCGCTCAGAGCTAGGAACTCTACATGAAATGCTAGAATTTAGTCACTAAGCGTGTGAGTGAATGAATGATGTGGAACGGTGGCGGTCCGGTTCGGCTCGGTTGCCGGATGTGGCGGGAGTGACATTATTGTGTGCCGTCTGATTTCGAAGATCGCACCCACGCCCACGCCTCCGTACTTGTCTCACCTATGGCGGTGCCCTGTGTTGGGGATAGCGGAGCCGTATGCGCGCGACAAGGACGGAGGCGCGAGAGTGATCTTCAGAATCAAGGGGCCGGAGCAGACCGCCGCCCCGCGCCGCCTGCTCGGTCCAAAGTCCCAGGCCGGAGCGGGGCGGTGCTTCCGAGAAGACCGTCGACACGGCAGTCCATCGCCATCCCGGAGAGGTCCTGTGCCGATCATCAGCCGACTGATTCAGATCATCGCTCCCATGCCTGTCCTTGTCGCACTCTCGAAGGTGTCTGATCTCAGGGGATGGGGTTGCTTCATGAGTGCGACAAGGAAATCGGCATATGAGAGCGATGTTCTGAATCAGTCTGCAGGTCCGCTCGTGATTGTGCGAATCGCACACGCCACCGTCCCCGTCCCGTCCCGTCCCGTCCCGTCCGGGACTTCCCTGTCGCTACGGGCGCATCCAGCGCGACCCGCCGGCCGGCCGGCCCGTGCGGCGCGGCGCCCGGCCCCAGCCCGGCAGCCCCGCGACAATAGCAGTATAACAAGTCATAATGCCGCCCGCCGAAAGTAAAAGTAAAACTCCGTCAAAACTGGTTATGCTAACTAGGCTCCAGAGCGAAAAGGCAACGGCCTGGCCGGGCCGGGCCGGGCTCTAGTCGGTCAGCTGGCCGCTCGGGCGGGCGCCGCGCCGCTGGTCAGTGCGGTGACCGGCTGGACAGGGACAGGGCCCGGCCCGTGTGGGGCAAGGTGAATGTCGCGTGCAAGGGCACCATGCCTCCGCCGCGGCTATACTAGCCTTGCCTTGGCCTGCGCCGCAGCGCCAGCTCGCGCCGAGTGCCGCTGTCCTCGGAGGGCTGCCCTCCGGAAGTGCCATAGTGCGCGCCTGGTGCGCGCGGCCTCTCTTGAGACCCCTGCTATCCATGCATGCATCTACTGGCAAATAGCGTTGGCCGCGCGCCTGTACAGGTTCAGAGGAGGGGGGTAGGGGTGGCCCAACTCGGCCTTTGGCGGGTCTGTCGTCTGCGACATGCCTCTGACTCACTGACGAGCAGTGCCATGAGCCCCGCCCGGCCCGGCCCGCTCCACCGCACCCCGCCCCCGCGGCCGCGGCCATCACACTGGCGGTGCGGTCGCTCGTACACGATTACTACTCAAAGACCCCCGGGGGGCACCTGGGCCGTGCCCAGCCCGGCCCCGCCCCGGCCGTGCGGCGTGTGCGTGCGCCCAGTCACGTCAGCGTCAACCAGAGTTCGTCTCGTCCGCGTCACGTCTCAATAATCCTTTGCTCTGTGACGCCCGAGGGCTGTCACACACAACCACCCGCGCACGGAAAAGAAAACTTAGTTGTCAGGACTAATAAAGGTGATTTTGGGATAAACAAGGGATTCGCTGCGGCAGCTAAGAGTTCGCTGCCACAGTCAAGAGTTAGTTGCCACAGCGAAGCTGTCGCTGCAGGAGCCAACCGGTATGTTCTGACAACTAATTTGGTGTTTCGCTGTCGCTGTCAGAACAATCCCGTTGGCTCCTACAGCGACAGCTCGGCTGGCAACAAACTCTTGACTGTGGCAGCCAACTCTTAGCTGCCACAGCGAATTCGGGATTATCCCCAAATTAGCTAATTTGTTAGTTCTCATGACTAATATTTTTTTTCGTACGTCACGTTCCGCTTGATTGGTTAGGAGGTCTGTCACCCCGGACCGCGCGGCGCTGTCATCCGAAGTGTCCGAGGCAGGCGTGCGCTCTTCCCTTCACAAACGTTAACCGCGCGCGTCCGTCACGTCACTCCGTCCGTGACGATCCGTGACGTGGTGGGGCTCGCCAGCTGATGGAGAGTGACGTCACGCGGCGTACCGCGAAATGTGTTGCATCACTTGACGGCGTTACCGTGACGCCACGGCCGGGCCGGGCGCCGGGCTCCGCGGCGCGCCGGTGCGCCTCCAAAAGGCCCTCCAGCGCCCTCTGCCGGCCAAATCACAGACTGCCGAGCTTCCGGCGCGCTCCGTCAGGCGGCAGCACTCGTCAGAGCCGCAAAGTAGACCCGCGAGGCGCGGGCGTTTTTGAAATCGGCGCAGATCTGGCCGAACTGCGGCGATACCCCGCGCGAGCGGGTGGAGGCTAGAGTCTCTCGACGGCGGGGCATCGTCCGGCTGCGACGCCCACGGCACGCCGCAGCACGACACGGCATGCCACGTCACGGCAGGCACCTCCTCAGCTCAGAGGGCCAAATCCGCACATTATGCCGCGGACCGCGCGCAGACGGATTCCCCCCCTCCCCCCGGGGAAACCGTGCGATGAGCCAACGTCGCAGATCAGAAACAGACCCTTCTTCATGTTGCCGACGGCGCGGAGCGGCCCTTGGCGGCGTCCTGCGCCGGTAACCTAAAGTCTTCGAGCTCTCATCCTCCCGCGGAGGACATCACCATCAAGAATGACGGGGATGAAGCGCGATTTACGGCTTTGGGAGTGGTATCTGTTCGGCCCCCCAGTCCCCCCAGTCCTGCCCCGCCCCGCCGCGACGCTGCCACCTCCACGAACATGTCTGCAGACAGCAGAGTCGGTCTAGGCCAGGAAGGGCGATGCGGCGCCGGCGGGGGGATCGATAGGCGCCCCTGCGCCGCGACACGGTAGTCCCCCCCGCCCTTCTCGTCGCCAGGGGGTTCGCCGCCAACACCAACTTCCGGGGAAATTGTCGGCTCCCTCCCCCTCCCCCGTCCCCGCCCTAAACCTGCACGCGACTGCCATGGTGCGCCACTCCCGCGGACCCCTGTGCATGACAGCTCGCGAATCCATCTATTATCTCCACCCGCACCGGGCAGAGAAAACGCATCCACAGAGTCGTACATTAAGGTTTGAAGCTCAACAGACTTACGATGCCTTTCCATCTCTTCACACTCGTCTGCAGTCATTTTATCGCATTTTATTAACCTCACATGTGGTCATCCCAGCCCACAGCTCAAAGTGGGACTCGCCGAGGTGTTCGGCGAAAGGCGGGAGGTGTCACTAGCCTCACCTCCCATCACTCTGGTTCACAATGCAACCCACCCCCTTCCTCTCCGCGGCGGAGCGCGCGCCGCGCCGCCAGGTGCCGATATAGCTCATTGTTCGTCAAAAGGTTGGGCTCAGGGAGGGCCGAGCCGGGGGCCGGGGCGGGCCGGGCCGGACCGGACGGGCGCTCGTGCGCGGCCGGGTGGGCTGTGGCTGTGGGCTGGGGCCGTGCGGCCGGGCCTTGGCTCTCAGAAACCTGCAACGGCCGGGCCCCGGGCCGGGCGTCGATGCCTACTCGGCCTCGGCGTCCGAAAGCAGCAAAGTATGGAGGTGAGACGCTCGCTACGGTCCATAGCCATAGCTCCCTCTCATTCCTATTATTCGTTTTCGGGCGTCTGGTGGGCATCTGATGCCCGCCCAGTGCAGGGCTCTGTGGGCTGTCCCGATTGGGCCCGACATTTCAGCCCCTTTTGTGGCCACCGTCCGGACAAGGCCAGGCCTGGCCAGGTCAGGCCAGGCAGAGGGCCTCGGAGGGGTCGAGGCCAGGTCCTGGCGGTCCGCGAGGCTGGGGCTGTCTCGGGGCGCGCGGCGCGGGGCGGCGCGGGGCGGAAAAGTGCCAGGGCAGGACGCTTGCGTAATGACATAATAGGACCGGCGAGGACAATGGGGGCATCGGTGACGACAAAGCACTCTGTCTTCCATGGAGCGAGTTATAGGGCATTTCTCCCGCGTTCTCATTTGGTATTGAGAAGCCTAGAGAAAGGAAGAGGGGGGAGGGGGGAAAGAGCGGGAGGGGAAGGGGGGGGGGCAGGTTAGGGAAAGGGCATTGGGGTGACACAACCGGAGCAAATAAAGAAACACGTAAACCACACTGGCAGCAGAGCGGACCCGTGGATAGGTTCGCGGTGGTCGCGGCTTTTTGATGTCTGATTGGTAAGCAGGCATACACATACACATAGGGTACTCCGGGGCTCGCTCAGCCCGGAACAAAAAACTTCAGACATGGGGAGAAGCGGGGATAGGTGGGGAAACACCCCCCCAGCACCCCCCCCCCCCATCCGATGATTTTTGTTCTTCTACTTCCAGGCTGGCCGAGCCCCTGAGTACCGTATTCACCTCCGACCGTTCAAAAGTTAAGTGAAATTCCCTAAGAAGAAAAGCGTTAAAAGGTGGGGGGGGGGTGAGGCGTGTTGTTGAGGTATCTGGAAACAACGACCTTCCTCCACCGGTCCATGCCGCGCACACCTTGTGCCACTCGTTCAGGATAGGACACGAGTCGATGGTGTCGTCTCGTCTCGTCTTCCTTTTCAGGAGGCGGCGGCGGCTGCGGCGTCAGAGCGCAACCGACTCTCTCTCTCTCTCTCTCTCTCTCTCTCTCTCTCTCTCTCTCTCTCTCTATTGCTCACCTGGCGAGGTCCGACGCGCTGAATCGTGTGCTTCCCTGAGCGGCTGCTGCGGCTGCGGTCGCTGCCTCGATCTCCACCTTCCACCTCCTACGAGACTGGGCGACGATGGTGACGCGACGCGCTGCCGCTGCTTAACGGTTCCCAGTGGTGGGCGAGGCCGTACCTCAGCCTCAGACCAGACGGGGGTGCGCGGGTGGCTACAGTCCAGGGGGTAGTCGGCAGCTGCTTGACTCACACGCACACACACACACACACTCACGTGCGCACGACGTACTTGTCACACGGACACGAGGGGGAGCGCGCGCGCGTTTGGACGGACCCGCTCACACACGCGGCTCGGGGCGGAGTACTCCGGAGCTCCAACCACTTTGAGGTTAGGTCGGCCGGCCGCCGTTGAAAACTCGCGGGCGGACGGGACGCCGCGGCGGCTGACGCCGACGGCCAGAGGGGGAGGGGGGGGGGGAAGGGAGGTGATTTCGACCGTCCGGCGGCCCCAGCACGCCCCAGCACGCCCCAGCACCAGCGGCGGCGGCCGCGACCTTGTACGAAGGAACACGAACCAGCGAGGCGCCGCACACAAACCGCGAGCGGGCGGCGCTCACACTCACAACCACACACGCACGCACGCACGCACGCACGCACGCACGCACGCTCGCGAGGTGCTAGCAGACGACGCTCACTCAGCGCCACACGGCAGGCGACTGGCAGAGTGACACACACCGTACGCACGGGCCCGGCCAGCAGGGTCTGAAGCACGACCAAACAGAGCACACAAGCACACACACACACGCTCACATACGCCTCTGTCGAGCTGACGCGCGCGAGCTTTGCCCGGACCGGCCGGCTGAATACGTGGTGCGAAAGATTGTGCTGTGTAGAAAGAGAGGAGGGTCACGGCAGCAGCGCAGCGGGGAGAGAGAGAGAGAGAGAGACAGAGAGGGGCCGAGCGGTGCAGCCGGGCCGTGTGGGCTGGTGGGAGCTGCGAGGCGAGGCGGAAAGGGGGGAGGGGGGTTGGCGCCCGCCCCGCCCCGCCCGTCCCTCCCTCCTCCTCCTCTCGTTACGCCCCTGCACGGAATGGCGGCTACTAGAGCTGTCAGAGAAGAGAGGTCCTCTCAGACCTCAGACGCCGGTCCGGTCCACACCGGCGCCGCCCTGCCGCGCGTCTTGCGTCTTCCGCGAGGAGAATACAAAAATGTTGCCTACGGCCGCCGCCCCGCCGCCCCGCCGCGCCGCTGCTGCTCCTGCTGCCGCGGCACTGCGGCCCTGCGGCGGCGCCAAGAGACAAGACAGGCCCGCCGAACCGTGCCGCACGCTTCCTCGGAAAAACGCTCCAAATTACACCGGTTTGGGGTGATTGCCGTCGTTACGTTTGCGGGGCGGGAGAAAGAGAGAGAGAGAGAGAGGCGCTCTGCTCTCTGCCGAGGGAAAGAATCCAATTTCAGTCAAATAATAAAAGGAGACTTTTTACCTCTTTTTCGGAGTGTTGCACGTCCGGCTTTACAACAGCAGTCGCAACTGGGAGAAGAGACGGAGATGGATTGGGCGCGCGGCGCGGCGTTTGCTAGGATTCAAATTTGACGTCGTCGGGAGCGCCCGGCTCGGTCCGTTCGGTGCGGCGCTGCGAGGAGTGCCACGCCCATCACCAGCCTAGCCTAGCCTGGCCTAGCAATGGCACACCTCTCCTACGTCAGCCCTCCCGACGAGAACGCAAGCAGCGCATCGACCTCGCTCGCGCTCTGCACGTCAACCGTCTGATTCTGAAGATCGCTCTCGCGCCTCCGTCCTTGTCGCACACCTATCGCGGTGCCGGCGTGCCGGCGGTGCCGTAGAGTGGGGATGGCAGGCCCCCGTAAGTCCGACAAGGGCGGAGTAGGTGCGAAAACGATGATATTCGGATCCAGAGCGCAGGTCAACCCCTAAAGTGTCACTGGCCACGCAATCGCCCGAGGGCCCTTCTCTCAAAAAAATCAGTGAACACCTTAAAACAAAGAGAGTAAAAGGACAGGGAAAAAATCAAGAAAAAAAACAGAAAAATTTAAGAAAAAAAAATCAAAAAATTTCAAGAAAAAATCAGAAGAAAAAATCAGGAGAAAATTCAGAAAAAAAAAATCAAGAAAAATCAACCAAAATCAAGAAAAACAAAACTAATAACATAAAAACGATGTAAGTTTGAATTTAAAGTGAAGGACCCCTCGCCACCGCCGCAACCTCTCCATCCCTTTGGGCCCCGCGACAAGGGCGCGACCTAACACCACCCTCGAACAGAGGCCTTACGTCTGACCCGTCTGACTTTACTGCAGCGGAAACGGCAGAGTGCAACAACAAACCGCAAACATTGTGTTTCTTGTGTTCCGCGGCTGAAGAGCTGCACGCCGCGTGGCTTCTGTCTGCGTCACCCTCTTTGAGAGAGGCTTAGCCTCAGCCTCGGCTACGGCCCAGGCTCAGCGCGGTAAAAATAGGCACCCAACAACTACAAATTGAACACTGAAACCCTTCCCCTTCCCCTCACCTTGACCGCGGTTCATTGGATCAGCTCGGAATCGATCTTTCCCCCCAGCCACTCAACGCCTCCTCCCCCCCGCCCGCCCTCCGGCCCGGCGCGGCGCGCTGTGAGTGACACCCTCACCTCCTCTAACCACATGCACCACATGTCACCTATGTCACCTCCATCTCCATCTCCCCATTTACACTTTCGTATCCATTGGCATTTTGATCGCATAGAGCGAAAAATTACCTTTTTTAAAAAATAGATGAGAGACCGTCACCGTCGCGGATGGTGGCGCGGATGCGTCCTGGAACGCGCGACTTCTCTCGCGGGCGTGTTTTACGGGGGCGACGACGCGGACCCATAGCGCCCCGGACGGGCAATGAGGCGGGCAGCGCAGCGCGGCGCGGCCAGGACAGGAGGTAACCAATAATTACCTGTCCTCTTGCTGTACCGGGCAGGGCCGGGGCCGGGCTGACTGGGGGGAGAAGGAAGAGCAGAACGTTTGCTCGTCACTTTTCCTAGAACCTGCCGCCTCCCGGCCTCAACAAGGCCTATGCCCCCTTTCTCCCCCCCCCCCCTCCACCCCCACCCCCCACATTTCTATAACCGAGGGCTTTTTCGTGTCAGATGCCTTTAACGAACTACTCCCTTCTACAACTACTCGAACCCAAAGGCATCACTCTTGTGCACGCCGAGTGACTTTAAGTTGATGCCGCACGAAGAACAACCCGTCATAATAGAGAGCATTGAGTATCGCCCACACACCCGGCGTATGGCACGTAGTTTAGTTTGTGGCGTTTTGTTAGTTCTGTGACCGCTACCGCGGAAACCTTTGAACCGGCCGGCCTCGCGCCCCGCCTCGCTACGGTGTGTACGTGTACAACCAGTAAAGCGCGCTTGCGCGCTTATCTCCCTGGAGCTCCGCGTCAGACAGCAGCCGTCACGATGGTCGTCACCGAGTGAGGCTGAGTATGGTAGGTCCCAGCCGTCAGATTCCGAAGATTGCTCTCGTACGTCCGTCCTTGTCGCACGTCGCACCTATGGCAGTGCTGTATGTTGGGGTTGGCAGGGCTCCATGAGTGCGACAAGGTTGGAGGCGAGAGAGCGATCTTCGGAATAAGACGGCAGCCCGCCCATCTCCTTCGTCCTCGCCTAGCCGGGGAAGACTCAACGAGTCTCCAGCCTAGCCCGAGCCCCAGCTAAGTCGAGCCGGCCCAGGCCCGCCCCGCGCCCCGCGGCACCGGCACCGGTACTTGTACCAGGTGAAGCCTGCCTAGCGCCCTTCTTCATTGGTAGCTGATGTGTTCCGGGAATCGGTCTCCATCGAAAGTGCAAGTGAGAGGACGAGAACAGAGGTGGGCGGAACGGGGGACCCGTGAGGGAGGGGCTGAGAGAACTCCCTGCAACGGGCCGACTTGGTCCGGCCAGCAGGGCCTCGGCCCCATACGAGCGTGTTAACGAGTCTCGGATAGTCCACAGAGAGTCTCCGCCGGAAAAGAAAGAAACACTCGGAGCACGTCTGCTGCTCGAACTGCGAGAGTCATGTTTTGTCTGTTTTGACTACCGAACAGGGCGTGCTAACTTAACCGAAATCGTTTTCACCTTTTTGGCAGTATCTTTTCAACGGGGGGACATATAAGCGTAAACGAGTGACCATAAGAAAGATAAAAGTACACTGAATTTTCGTTACCCTATGACCGAAAGTGCTCAAACCACTCCTTGTGCCCTAAAATAATTTTTGTTACAAAATAACTTTAACGCAAATTATTTTGTAACGAAAATTATTTTAGGGCACAAGGAAAGGAGTGGTTTGAGCACTTTCGGTCATAGGGTAACGAAAATTCAGTGTACTTTTATCTTTCTTATGGTCACTCGTTTACGCTTATATGTCCCCCCGTTGAAAAGATAGTGCCAAAAAGGTGAAAACAATATCGGTTAAGTTAGCACGCTCTGCCACCGAAGTCGCTGAATGTGTGTGTGTAGGTGAAGGCACCTGTCACCTGCAGTGTCTTTAGTTGGAGAGGCGTTGCACGACTGACCCATTGTACAACGAATAGTAGTTGGGCCCCTCGCAGAGCAGTACTCGGGACGGCCGCCAGGGCGCGCCACACCCCGCTGCTCACACACTCGGGGGCGCGGCGGGGCGGGGCGGGGCGGGGTGAGGTGGGGTGAGGCGGGGCGAGGCGGGGTAATTGAATTGAACGACGCGGGCGGGGCGGCACATCACGACCCCCGGCCCGGCTAGTTATCCGCTTCCGATACCGGTAGATGTGTAATAATATCGATGCTAATCAATGTTAATACGTTTGGATCGCTCTTCGAGGAAAGGTGAGCACGCTCAAACTCGGCCAAAACGCGTGCCTCGTCATTCAATTACGTCTCGGACTCGGGGCGGCCGGGGCCGGGCGGTCTGTGGGAACGCGAGCCGCGGGGCGGCGCGGGGCGGCACGGGGCGGCAAGGCCCGGACAAGACCGGGGGGCGGGGGATTACTCCAGGACGGTGACCGACACGCTCGCGAAAGAAATGCGAATGCAGTGCAAAGTACATATCGCTGAAGCACTCACGTACAAACTCCCTGTTGCAGCCGTGGTGGGAGAGGGCTTCCCCCGTCTACCTCGCCGCCTCTGGGGGCAGTCCCCGTGGCCGATGTACTTCCCGCAGGAGGTCATCGCCGACGATGTCGGCGTCCGCGGGATACTGGAGGGGCTCCTACAACACGTCCCCGTCGACGCCTTCTACTGGAGCACCGACCACGATAGGGTAAGGTTCGCTTTGGCTGGGGGAGGGCGGCGAGGTAGAGTAAAATGCATCCCTGGTGGGGTTCGAACCCACGACCTTTGGATTAGAAGTCCAACGCGCTATCCTCTGCGCCACAGGGACAGGTACAAATACGGTGAGTGGTTCTCCCGCACCGATCACTATAGGGTGAGGTTCGCTTTGGCTGGGGGAGGGAAGAAACCGCGAGAGAGTAAAAGGCATCCCTGGTGGGGATCGAACCCACGACCTTTGGATTAGAAGTCCAACGCGCTATCCTCTGCGCCACAGGGACAGGTACGAATATGGTGAGTGGTTCGCTTTGGCTCGGGGAGGGAGAAACCGCGAGAGAGTAAAAGGCATCCCTGGTGGGGATCGAACCCACGACCTTTGGATTAGAAGTCCAACGCGCTATCCTCTGCGCCACAGGGACAGTTGTTAATGCTAAGAGTGGTTCTCCCGACAGGAGGTGCCGGGCTACCTGGCCCAGGTGCGCTGGCAGGTAAGATCCTCGTCCGGGTCCGGCCGGGGGAAGGGGGTCGCCGACCAGGGCGTGCCATCCGATCAGCTGCTGGAGATGGTGCGCACATCGCAGCTGCTCATCCGCACGTGGTAAGTGACAGGTAATGACTCTACGTTTACTGCTAACCCCCGGCAAACCAATACGTTCACAATGCGTTTTTCTTGTCGACAGCGAGGTGCGCTGTAACTCGCCCATCGTGCTGCGTGTCGGCGCGGTGCCCTCCCCCAGGCCCGGGGCGGGAGATCCCCGCAGAGCGCGACGAAAGCGGACCAAGAAGGTCGTCCGGGTGGACAGCCCGTCCGACTCGAGCACGACGGCGGCGGAGGAGGAGAAGGAGAAGGGCGTCTCATCAAATGCGAATGGAGACGGAGAGCCAAAGGCGGCGGTGGTCAAGAGGGCAGTCCCCGTAGCGGAGGAGATAACTGACGGCAAGAAGGCGGATGTGGGCGTCCAGACGACGCCCAGGCTGGCGCGGCGCGCAAAGTTCAGCCTGAGAGATTTCCCGTCGTCGGAAAACGGCGCTGAATCGACGGCCCCCGTGAAGAGCTCGTCTGTTCTTAGTCTCACACCACTGGGGATGGCTGACGACAGCACAGTTACCCCCACCGACCCGGCCGGGCCGCAAAGTTCCGTCGCCCATGCTTTGCCTGACACACATAAGCCAGCGGCCGGTAGCGAGGTCGGGGTCGGGGACGTGTCGGGAGAGGACAATCCTCCCTCCGAACCAACCTCGACGCCAGCAAAGACCGAAGCCAAAGACGCGGGGGCGGTGCCGACCACCACCGCAGATGACGTCTGCCAGATCGTGTTCGCGAGAAAAAGACCTGAGCACACGGGGCCGAGGCTGGGGAAGGCCCTGTTCGCGCGGGGCGCCCCACCCCCACCTCCCGCGCCCGAGCTGCCCTCCTCCACGCCGCCGCCGCCGCCGACCCCGCCGACCTCGCCCTTCTGGCTGGGCGACGGCGAGGAGCTGCTGCAGCTGCAGTCGGTGGCCATCGTGCAGGCCGCGGCCAGGCACCTCCGCGCCGAGGGGCTCGGGGAGCGCTCCCCGCCCCCGGACACCCCTGCAACGCCACTCCGCAAATGGGAGCGCTCCAGGTCTCCAGACACGCACGATACTCCGCCCCGCTCAGCTCCACTCCGGGAGGGGATGGGGCGCCCCGGAGACAGTCCACTTCAGGAGGGTGGGCGCCCCGCGCCCCCGGCAGAGACCCCTCCTCAGTCAACCCCATCCCAGAAGAAAGTGCGATTCTCGTCCGCAGACCGCGAGTCGCCCTCCTCATCTTTATCGGCCGGGGAGGCGCCTCTCCCTCCAGTTGTAGGTATGCCGCAGGAGCAGCCGCGACGACGCGACTCGCCCCTGCACCCGGAGGAAGGCGACTCAGGCCGAGAGCGCGAGGACGCGACCGCTCCGACGGGAGACTCACCGGCTCAGGAAAGTTCCAGCAGCAGCAGCAGCAGCAGCCCACCCGCTCTGACGACATCCATTCCACGCCCCCGCCTGCGCCGGCCTTTGGTGTCGGTGCTCAAGAAGCCCGAGGCGCGAGCTCAATCGCCCGCGGCCGCGGCGCGGAAACGCGTTTCCTTCGTCGATAACCTGGTGCGGGAGTCGGACCAGGTCGACGGCCATCAGGCCCCGAGAGAGCAAGAGCAGCAGCCCCTGTTCCGTATCGGCTGCTGGGGCGATGAGCCTCGGAATGACGGACGCGTTGATCAGGTCGATGTGGTTGACTCCCCCGTACAGACTAACGCCTCACCTCTCGGCAACCAGCGGGATGATGCGGTTGATCCACCCAGACAGGCTGAAGTCGAAGAGGAGGAGGGGTCCCGCGCCCAGATGCAGATCCAGAGGCAGCGGAAACCCTGGGTCAGACACTCCAAGCCGGGGCTCAGGCTGGCGGTGCCAGACATCATTCCAGTCAACACCATGGCCCTGGGGACCGGAACTGGGCCCCGGAGCAGGACCCGCAAGCTGTCGGACAGCTTCAAAACACCGTACCGATCTGTCCCGCTCTGCCTCCGATCACCAGCATGCGACATGTAACAGAAATTTTACTGAAAGATGTCTGATTGATAATATCCAGGTCACGGGTTTCACAGATTTGACATGGAAATCAGAAGAAAAGTAGAAAAATGGAGTAATAAAAACATTTATTATACAGAATCAAGGTCTAATTTATAACAGCCGACTAGCACACAAACATCAAAGGAAGAGCAAATTCATTCAATACAAAGCTTACTGAGAAGTACAGCAGTTGCCTTTAAGGGTCTATCCATCTTGGAGGGATGGTTTATCACTGCATAAATGACTATGTACTTGCATGCCTAGGTACAAGATCCATCAGGAAGGGAAAATAAGATTTTGTAGCGGAATCAGAAAGATATAGCTCGTACTGGAGTAGAAAGGTCTCTACAACCATAATGACTTCTATAACTGATGAGTTTGGTGGTCGGAGCCTTAAGCAGTTGAAATTAGCATGGACTGTGCAACATAATATGAAAACAATGCAACCAGTAAGTGTTACATTTCGTCTGAACTTAAAAACAAAGAGTGCACAAAAAAATAAATCAAGTCATCAACAGAATTCATCAAGGCCTTCCAAAAATTTACAAATTAGCCATTTTCTCACAAATATGAAAGAATTTCATGAAGTACAGTCTCGTAAGCCTTTCACGTATTTACAGGGGTCTACCTTAACGAGTGAACCCTACTAATTCTTACTTTATGAGGTAACAGAAAAACAACAATGAGATCTGTGGGTGGGTTCCATTAAATTAACTAAGCTAACTCTTACTTTATCTCAATTTGTGCTCATAGAAATCACTGCAATATAAGTTGTATAATATTGTGGCTGGAAGATAATACAATATTCAATCACACACAGCACTTTTCTTTTTCACAAGATCAACTAAATTTCTAGATTCATTGAAGTGACAAAAAGCTTCTCATTACAATTCATAGCAAATTTCTTTAAAATCTTGGTATCTAATTCTTCATTTATTTGAATGTGCTAGGTACTATATCAGTGCTTAATTTTCTGGCTCTGTAGCACCTAAACAAAAATTTTAAAAATGACAAAAAATAACATAAAATTAATAACAAACAGTAAGAGAATTGATAGAGCTCAACTGATTTCATGAAGCTTAAGTTTAAAAAGGCAAGATTTTAAGAATCAAAATTATACTGGCAAGAACTTTTACATCTGAAAAATTTTCAAGGAAGTGTTAAAGCATCCATACACTGAAAGATCGATAGAAAATAATTTGGGTTAAAAAATTAAATAAAATGGGCAGAGCGTAAAAGTAGTTTGCACACGAAATGCTCATCTGAAGGCTTTGAAACCTATCTCTGGGATAATTTTAGTTTACTATTATTTAACACCTTCCTTAATCTAGTAATATAAAGAGAAAACAGGCACACACAAAATCTCAGAGAAAAATGTTATTGTCAATGGTAAAATAAGAAACTTACAAAAAATTTTACGAACAGATGTGTGATGAAATTTGCTTATTAGGGATGCCTTAATGACAGTCGAAATTTGACAAGTATCAGTCTTGGCATCCAACCAAACTGTATAAAAATACCAAAGTTAGTGTTCTGATAGGTACCTCCAAAAAGCATTTACCTTTCAACCAGACTAGAGGTGAAAATGCTATTTCTAGCTTAGAAGAAATTATCCTGACAAAATAAAAATTAAATAATTAAAAAAAGATACAGAATAAAAAATGACAAAAAAAACTGTTTGAAGCACCAAAAAAAAAAATCCATATCTTATATGTCTTATTGTTGTCCTATGAACAAACCTTCTAGTCTTCAGTCAAAGAGAAAGATACAGCAGACCATAGGTTACTCAAGTCAGGTGATCAGAAGTGTACGATAGTACAAAATGTGAGACCAGTATGGATTTGAGCTAGCTGAACAAGCTATCAATTTCATTTTCCATTGAAGCTTAGAGCAGCTTTGGATATGGTCAATAAAAATTATGACCAAGAAATGCAGGATTTAATAATCAATAATTTCATAATAAAATTGGAATATCAGTTGTTAGACATATAATACTAAAGTAAGTTTATTTTTGCTATTTTCTTTGGCCCACTTCACAAAATTTGAAAACACACTACTGCTCTGAAAGTAGAAAAATCCATCTTAATTGACGGCAGGAATACATACTTTAAAATTTGGAATAATATTGTGTAGACATGAGATGTCTTAGGGATCAGGACTCCTGTGAAAAACACCAACCCATATTAAATAAAATATATTGGCATTCAGACCTGATGTGTCAATACGCCATCTAACTAACAAATCAATTAGAATAATTTGGTAAAAAGGTTACATTGTAAGATCCCTCAATTCCAAAACTTGGGTCACACATGAACATACAAGGTGGAACTGACACAGGAAGTTGCAGTCTAGAATTTTTTAAATTAAAAAAAAAAGGAAAGAAAAATACAACCTAAAGTGAACAGTCTTGGTCACTATGGAATAGCTGTACTAAAGAACACAGCAGGACAAAAACAAAATACACAGGCTATATGGAGCAACATTAAAAGATAACAAACTAGTCAATCTATTATAATGTTCTACTCTACTATGATCAGCCAAAATCACATTGTGTACTAAGAAAGGTGCTATTTTCTTATCAACAAAATACCGTCAGTATTCTAATATCAAAGCTTACATTCATCACTTGGTATAAGACATTTTATAATTTAAAAAAAATTAAATCTTACAGTACAGGAAGGAAGAAAAATGGTAGAACAGATTTAGAGAAGAATTAGAAAATATACACAACCATTCGATAAAATTAAGGATAGTAGTTTTGCTCTTGGTATTGGATGAATTTAGAAGAGGTTCATATAAAAATTACAAGATACTGTTCATGAACAGCATGTTAGTACAGAATAGGAGTACTTAATTTTGTTGCCATGGATAGAAAATTGTGCATTATGGCCACAAAATTAACAACATAATTTTTTTTTCCTAAATGACACACTTTTCTTAAAAACAGTCTGATTGTAATTTGCTATTAGCAAACTAGTATAGCTTGGAGAGAAAGGGTTACCAAAATCCTATAATTTACTTTTATCAGTATTTCAGAAAAGTCTTTAGGTCTTTGCCAAAAATGTGACTTTAAAGGCAAGAATTTGATTCACATCTTCTGGATGGATTGATAAAATGTCAGATCGTCGAATCTCCTCAAACTTGTACAGAGTTTCTCAGTAATTTTGTTTTGAATGTTCATTATTTGCGTTGGAAGAAATTTGTTATAAGGGACGTCCATTTTTCAATACTGCAGTTTGATAGGGGCGCCCCACCTAGCAGGTGTCATTGACTCTTCATAGAGACAAGTTTCCTGCTGCGAGCTCGAGCTTCTTGCCTAATGTTTGTGTATTCAAACCAAAGGACATTAGGAATGAGTGATGAATCACGAATCAATAAGAGCTCACACAATTTCCTGTAACCAAAAATTACCACTAACTCTTAACAAATCCATAAGACGTTTGAATGCTTCAAACAAAAATGTTTCATAGTACACATACCATGATGCCACTGTTGGAAAGTAAGGGCTTAGGAAGCAGTTGACAAAAATAAACCACGATACTCCCAATGTACCACCAACTAATGCTCCACCAATTACTTGGGACCATGTATGATACTGGAGGTAGACCCTGAAAAATACCACAGCATAAACACACATTTATAAATGGAATGAACATGGATTTGGAGAATCTTTGATGAATGATTTCATAATTTAAACATACCTGCTGATGGTAACCAAAGTGGAAAGTGTGTTAGTTCCCAACAAAAGTAAACCTTTCCACAGCCACTCCATATGAGAGTAATTATTTGTGTGTGTTAGCCTGCAACAAGTAAGTAATGTGCAAAGATTAATGAAAGAACTTCAAAAATTACCAACAGCAAAGGATTACTTTCTGAACACACCTCAAAATAACAAACAATGAAAAATAGAAAGTGAAAAACCACATAAACTGGGAGTGTGACGAAGGCATCCCATATTCTTGATAAGTTACTTGTCTCACTAATGGACGTGGTTCACAAATCCAATTTTTCAAAACAAAATTGAGGGCTTCATTGAAAATTACTCCAAGAAAAAATGCAATCTGTAAAGAAAGTCTGTGATGTAACTCTCAAAATCAATTTAATAATTCCACAAATGAAATTAGCAAATGTATTTGGTCCTTACTGTATGTAAATCTCTACGAAATAACATAAGGGTGATAAAGCCAGCAAGTATGGCAAATGGAGTAAGGCTTACTAGGGCAAGGAGCTGGCCTATTACATCTCCTGCGTGAAGAAAATAAATGTATAAGAATAACAATACATAATCATTTACACCAAAAATGCTTGAGACACATAAAAAGGCATTAAATCGATTCAGTTCAAAATTAATAACATAATATGAGGAAACAGAATTGGGTAAGTTGCTGTGTACTTGGAATGCGATGAATATGCCACGAGTCAGAAATATAAAAATATTTGCATACACCACAGCAGAACAGAGCACAATAACCAAAAACAACCTAGACGTAACTCTGTCTAGGCATAGACGTGCCTTCTTCACAGTATTTGAGGTTAAATTCACATCCAGACAAAGAGGGACAATCCACGCACCTTCAGGATATTCAACGAGTGTTAAGGATAATGGTTTCCAGTTAAGATTATCCGGTTTAGGTATATGCGAGTGCAACTGACTGTTGCCAGGAGCCGCCATGTTTACCTACTGCAGAACACATATTGCAGTGTTACCACACTGAGCAACACCCCTTTGTAATTTTTAAAATTATTATCATCATCGTGTAAAAAGGAACCTTAACGAAAGTTAAACCTGGCTGCAGCATCGCTTCGTTTTATATTGAAGTATCTCTTAAAATAATCAGGCGTTATTTTCGATAAGACATAGCACGAAAGGAAGTACTTATTACCAACAAAACTGCCGAGCGCGAAATTCAAAACAGGAGCAATGCTGACGTCGCAAGGTGTCAGCAAGGTGGCCAGGAAGTCCCTTATTTCCGCCAACCATTGAGAGTAATGTAAGTGCTTTACAGCAAGGTAACTTTATTCCACATCATAAACATGTACAGGTGGTTCACAAGAATTATGGCATGGGTACATCGAGTCAGGCTCTGTTTTCTTCACCCACTCCAAAAAAATCACAAGAAACTAGACTGGTAATAGCTACTTTCAGGTTAAATTAATTGATCATGTTTTTATTTTAGTGTTCAAGAAAAAGAACGATATGAAGGAATGCATGAGACTCCACGGGTTTGTTCGTAACTATTTACACAGTCACACATTACACAATATAATAGGTCATTCACACTCACACATTAGTCAAAAACCCTACTACACATATTTCTTTACATGCTTAACTATTAATATGATACATACATGAGGTAAAAGTCTTTTAATTAATGCTTGAGGAAAATATAAGTTCCCGTTTCATTTTTATTTTGAGGAACCTATGAAGAGGTCGTCAACTGACTGTCAGATGATTTTTCAACATATTTTTATATAAAAAGAACAATTTACAAAAGAGATACAACAGCAAGAAATCAAATAAATAACAAAGGCATCAACAAGGACACAAATGACAGACGGCATCGGATACGTCTAATGGAAAATAGACGAAGAGGATGTTGGTTTTGAAAAGCACCGATCGTTTTGAAAAAGAGGCGATGCAGTCTGCCCTTTGTGCCGGGGCGAGCCGGGCAGAGCGGGGCACCCCTCCCTCAGCCCCAGCCCCATGCCCAGCCTCAGCGCAGCAACACGCAGGGGCTACAGGTGCCCGGCACCACAAAGTCCGGGTGGCACAGCGGACACGCGGGGTCGACGCGCCGCTTCACGTCCTCCGAATACGACTTGAGGTGCGCGGTGGAGCCGGACACGCCCCGCGTGGACTTGGACGGGTACTTGATGACCACGACGGGCGCGGGCTCCGAGTTGTCCCCTTCCAGTCCCCGCTTGCCACCGCTGGCGTCCCGGGCATCGTCGGTGGGAATGAAAAACAGGCGGCGCGTGTCCTGGTACTTGAGCTCGACGGTGTTGTAGTCCAGTTCGCTCTCCTCCACCGGCGCCTCGAGCTCTCTCGAGGGCGGGGGCGGCGTGGCCCTGGGGGCGGAGCTGGGGGCGGAGGTGGCCGCGAAAAGGGAGAGGCGCTGCGTAGAATTGAACGAGGAGAACGGCCGCGGAAAACTGCCAGGCCCCGACGCCCCGACCCCGGTGGTTCCCGGCGACGTCTGCTCGGGGGCAGACTGGCCGGGGGCGGACTGACCGGGGGCGGACGGCCCGGAAGCGGCCAGCCCGGGGGCCGACGCTCCCGAGGCCGACGACCCGAAGGCGCTGTTGAGGAGCGGCGGCGTCAGCTCACGGGAGGGGGAGGGGGGCGCCGCCGGCCTCGAGACGGAGCGGGGGAAAGGCGACGCGAACGACGACGTCTGCTGGGCGGTCATCCTCTCGAAGGAGACGGGCGACGGGGCGGTGCCGGGCGCGAACGTGTTGGGGAAGGACGGGAAGCTGGTCGGCGGGGGCGGCGCGAGGGACGAGGCGGAGGCCGAGGAGAGGTGGTTGCCGTCCGGCTCGGGGAAGTCCGGGGCCTCCAGCTCCCTCGAGGGCACCCTGACCTGGGCGCCGCCGAACGCAAAGCCGTTGCTCGCGGGCGCGCTGGGGCGGAAGGTGCTGGCAGACGGACCGCTGGGAGAAAATGTGTTAGCGGAGGGGCCGCTGGGGAGGAAGGTGCTCGGGGAAGGCGCACTAGGGAAAAAGGTGCTAGGGGGAGGTCCACTTGGCGGTTGGAAGGTGCTCGAAGGCGCACTGGGAGAGAAGCCGCCGGCGGAGGGCACGTTCAGAGAGAACGCCGTGGGCGAGGGCGAGGGTGCGCTGGGGAAGAACGTGGCAGGGGCGGGGGAGGGAGAGGGCGTGCTCGGCGCGAACGTTGGTGAGGGAGAGCTGGGGGAGGGTACGCTGCGTGCAGGGCCGCTGGGGGCGGGGCCGCTGGGGGCGGGGCCGCTGGGGGCGGGGCCGCTGGGGGCCGAGCCGCTGGGGGCGGGCCGCTGGAGGTTGTGCCCGCTGGCGGGGAACGACGGCGACGGGCTGAAGGAGATGGAGAAGCGCGGCGGGACTGGCGTCGACGGCGGGGAGAAGGTGAAGGAGAGGCTGGGCGCGCTGGACCGCGCGGTGCTGCTCGGCGTCGTGCTCGACGGCGTGCTCGACGGCGGCGCGGCGGTCGTGCTTGACGGCTGCTGCACGAGGTTCTGGTAGACCTGCGCGAAGCTGGACGAGGGCGAGCGCTGGAAGAAGGCGCCGCGCTGCGGCTCGTCGTCCTCGAAGGGCAGCTCCAGGGCGGAGGACGGCGGCGGTGGCTTCGCGGCGAAGGGCGCGCGGGTCGCGGCGACCGACGCGGGCGGCTGCTTCTCGAGAGGGGCACCGCGGTCGAGGGCGTTGGCCGCGGGCTGCGACAGGCCCTTGAGGAGCCCCTTGGACGTGCGCACTGCCAACACAAGACGGATAAATGCGACAGCCAAAAAACAACAATACATAAAAATCTCACAAAACTCTGAATTAAAGTTCCAGAAGCGAAACCGCACGCAACGCAAATCGTCAGTAAGCGCCTGTCATCCAGAGAGTAGGCAGCCCAACCAGCGCCACGCCGGAGCGGACGCCGGCGGGGCCACCTACCCGGCGTCGACCGCCCGAGCCGGGCCCAAATGAGCCGGAAATCGAAATGTGAGAATGTCGCTCATCAACAGGTGAATACATTTCCACGCCCTTAAATTTCAGGCGCACTCACTCAACTCCACTCCACTCACCCGTTGCCTCGTGCAGCGCGCGGTGCTCGTCGTCCTCCACGAACAGGCGGTCCCGCTGGCCGATGAGCAGGTTGGCCGAGTACGAGAGCGGCGCGCTGGGGCAGTCCACCTGGTACCAGTGGTCGCACACCATCATGCGCTGCTGGAAGCGCGTCGTGTTGGGGCACGCGTAGCTGAACTGCTGCCGGTCCAGGCACATGTGGTACACCTGCAAGGCCAGGCGGGGACAAGCTCAGACTCAGCGCCAAACATGTACACACTGGAAGTACGGCCTCCCATTACAGCAAGTGGGCGATTTATGGGGCCTGCTCTTAAGGGAGACAACACTGAATTTTGGCGCACAAATGCCATATTTTTAAGAAAATAAAATTCCCTGATTTTTTTTTTTAAGCTTAAAAAAAGAGAAAAATATTTCCACAATTGTTGTGAATGTTTATTCAGCATATGCAGTTAAGGTTTCAAATTTTTCAAAATTTCTGTGTAATTGTCTGATTTTTCTTCTTCTTTACGTTTCTTTTTTTTTTTCCTGAATCACGAGGTGTCTTTATTTTTTAAGAGTTGTCAGTCCTGGTGCTTTTTATGTCAAAATAAGTGCAACCATTGTAGGCGTTTACTTAATACGGTGCACCACAAAAGTGCACCGCAAGAGGATGCAGTAAGTGGCTGGCGGCCACAGCCCATGCTCGAATCAGACACCTTACCTTAAGCCCTTAAGCTCTCAGCCCGGGTAATGACACAGAGAAAAGCATACGGCGCGGCAGCACCCACCTGGCAGTCCGTCTCCACGTCGGCGTAGTAACCGTTGTGCCGGCCCACGCAGGAGAAGCTGGTGGCCGGGATGTCGGGGTTGTTGACTCGCTGCAACACACAGGCGCACGCCACGCGCGCACAGAGCAAGCTGAGTATCGCCGTGGTTGTAAAACGGAGAGAGAGAGAGAGAGAGAGGAGAGAGCCGGAGCGAGATAAGGCAGCAGAGAGAGAGGTGCAGTATAGTGCTTAGACGAGTGACCGGTCCGCACCAGACCGGCCGCAACGCGAGAGACCTATACCGGGTAGCCGAGCCAAACCGCCCAGTGCGCACGTGAACGTGAGCGTGAGCACTCGAGCAAGGGGCCGTCAAGTTATTTGTGAAAGAAAACGACAACGCATCTGAAAAAAAAAATGCAAGTGGCATTATGACTGCATGCACTGCACACCCACCCGCGGGACGTTGGCACTACGGCCGCGGTGCATGCGGTGCGGGCGCGACGCCCGACCCTGACCAGCATAGCGATACTGGTGCACGCCGTCCTCTCTCTGTCTCTCTCGCACCTATACGGCGCACCTCATGAGTGCGAGAGAGACAGCGAGGACAGGCCGCATGCACCGGATTCGCTCTGCAGCGCAACGGAGCAGGAGCGCACATCATTCCAATATCTACGCACGCGGACTGGGCCGAGCCGGGCCGTGCACTCTCGATGTGCGGACGATTCCATTCGGACGCAGCTCGGGGCGGGGCGGGGCGGGGCGGGGCGGGGCGGGGCGGGGCGGGGCCGGGCGGCATGCACCCATATTGGTGCGGCGGTGCGCGGTGCTGCGTGTGGTCGGTCCGTGGCATCACTTAGCAGGCGTGCGAGGCTCGGCGGCTCGGCGGCTCGGCTGCTCGGCTGCTTGGCTCGCGTGGGTGGACTTGACACCTCAGCGCCAGCGATAAATTACAAGCAGGCAATAACCCGCCCCTCCCAGCAGCGCGACGGGGCGCGACGCCCAGATCGGATACTAGGTCAGTGCGGCGGGCAGGGGAAGAAAAACAAAATAAGAGGAAAACAATTTTCCAGAACGTACGGTATTCATCAGGTAAAATAAACCATATCAATAGGCATAGTTTTCTCAGAAGAGAACATATGACACTTCAAATAACTCTAAACTCTTGTATGTACATTTTTATACGTCTTTTTTTTCCCTTTTCTTGGTCAGCTTAAGCGATGCATGTATGAACAAATTGTTCATATTGATGATAAGAAACAATTTGTTCCTGCTTGCGTAATAAATCATACATGTGTACTAAAAAAAATCATGACCTGAGCATATGCCAATAATTCTACAAGTCAGGAATAAAAATCTACAAAAGAATCCAGCATGTAAAAAATGTCTAAAGCAGTCGCTTCGTCACTTACCAACAAGAATGTGAATAATGATTTATCGCAAACTTGCAAGTGAATGAATGAGAAAGTTCACTACTACCCTGCAAGTAAGCGCGACATTCGCAGACGTGCATTTTGTGGAAAGTTTTCTGTACGTCAGCTGAGGCTTCTCCCCCCCCCCCCCCACATTTTTCTGCTGCTGGTCCGCGAGGATATATGGTGCTGGTGGGCGCGAAAAGGGCCATCGCGGGCGGGGCGTAAGGGCGGGGGCGACTGTGTTGTGCGGGGCGCCAGGCCACCACCAGGCACCGCGAGCTGGGCCGTGCAGAGGCAGAGGGCCCATAAAGGAGCCATTACCCAGCCGTCATTAGTCGTGGGCGCTCTCCCCGCCGCGCCCCGCCCCGCCCCGCCGCGCCCAGCCCCGCCCCGCTGCATGGAGTGATGATACGAAAAGGCCAAGGGCGTCGGGAAACGATACAAGCAGCCGAGTGTCTATCGCTCGGGCCGGGCCGGGCCATACCGGCGCGCGCAATGTCCTTCCTGGTGCAGCATAGCGTGGTGCCGAGCGGCGACAGCGGAGCTTATTCCGAAGAACTCTTTTCATACCTCTGTCCTCGTCGCACTCATGGAGCACTACCATGGCTAGCATAGGGCACCACTGTGGGTGCAACAAGGATGGAAGGGATGAGAAGCGATCTTCTGAATCAGTCGGCAGCAAGCGCCGCCGCGGAGCGACGCAGAGTGAAGAATCATAGCGGTGCATCACGACCGGCGCGGCGGGGCGCGGCGCGGCGGCAGCAACGCCCGACAGGCATAAAACATGTTTATCGGATCGGTATTTGAACCCGCGGCCGAGCACCCCGCGCTGGTGTGCACACTGCCGGGCCCGGCTTGCTGCACGTGCTGAAGCAGGGGCGCTGCTGCACGGAGGGGCCGCCGAACGCGTCGTAAATCGGGAGCCTGCGCCACAGTGTGGAGCTCCCCCCCCCTCCCCCGCCTGGCCCTGCCCGGGAGCCTCCGTGTCGACATGACGTAAGCGGCGCGGCAACAAAGTGATCGCCGTGATAGAACCGACTAATGCGTGAATTAACGAGTGAGACGGTGGGGCGACCAAGGCCCGCGCGAGTAATAAAACACTTGCACTGTGCTCGACACGTGAGCTAAATGTATGGGGTCCTACACTTTCGCGGTTAAAAGTGCACAATTATTGCTGAGCTGAATCTAGATCTATTTGAAAATTATGGCTGTGCTTAATGTATAGGGGTCCTACACTTTCACTGGTACAATAACAACGTGCAATTATTGCTGAGCTAAATCTAGGTGTATATGAAAGTAAAAATGTAAATAGCTCAGCATTCATTTTCCAGCAGGGTAGACCCCCGGGGAGAGCGAATCGCTTGAGGGGATGGAAACCTGCCAGTGTAGCTCGCAAAAAGTGGGGGGTGGGGGTGGGGACACATCTCATAAAATTCAAGTTTTGTAAATTGCAATCGAGATGGGTCAGATTCATCTAAAGAAAATGCTTCTAAAAGAATTCACATCGCTAATTTCCATCTAAGTAATTTCAATCTAACAGAATACGGCGAAATTTCCATCTAAGAGAAATGCTTCTAGTTTTTAGAGGCAAATTACTCAAATACAGCAAGAAGTAAAAATGCTTCTAAGACCAACCAGAGTTTTGCTTCTAAGAAAAATCAGTGGAAATATGCATCTAACGAATACACCTCTACAAAAAATAACCGTAATTTGACCGCTAACGGATTTGCATCGACAAAAGGGAGTGTTTTACCTCTAACATATTTGCATCTAATGAAACAAAATACTAGGTATCTGGAAAACCCCGATAATGTTTCCTCCTGCCCTTTGGTGCCCCCTGCCCTTCAGAGCACATGAGTTGTTCGACCTTTTTTTTTTTCGTCCAGCCTCGGGAATTTTGCGCCCGCCACCGTCACACGTTTCTTTTTGCACGACCTGGCACTCGGGGTGTGATAGTTATTTTTTTGTCCGACCTCGTTTTGTCCGACCCCAACGAACCGTAAGAGTCGCCTGCAATCCTCTGCAATGCAGCTCGATTGTCCAACCCGATGATTTCCCCAAAATCCAAAAAAGTGCCTTGATTTTTTCCGACCTTGTTTGCACGGGTAAAGTGGAGAAGGAATAGGTATCATGATCGGAGCATGCACCGAAAAAATTGAATAATATCTCAAATTCATTTTTTTTTTAAAAAAGAGCTATTTAAAAAAATTGAAAAATTGGTAGGCCCCTACCTAACTCGCAACCTGCGAGCCCCGCCTGCTTAACTTCGGAGTTCTGATGGGATCCGGTGTGTTCCAGGCGACCGCCACCCCGCGGGCACGAGAAGTCCTCTCCGCTTCGGGGAGAGTCCCCGCTTAAGGCTGGCGGCCTGTCAGGCCCGCCGTACTACCCTATTTAAACAGCGCCTTGAAGCCGTAGGTAGCATTTCGGACCAACGACTGGGCACCACCGGACCGCATGACCGGTCAGTGGGAGGTAGAGGCAAGGCAGGACGATAGAGGGGGAGAAAAGCAGAAAGAGAAGTTTTTGCGGAAGAGTAAGCGTACGGTTGGTTAGACCTGTACTGACCCGCTCCCGCACAGGTCATGGAAAAGCTGTTTACTAAGGAGCCAGATTCATAGGCCTTACTTCCCCACGAGGGACCACCCCCCGTGGCATGGGACGGAACTTCCTGACAACTCGCTTTCGCTGCCAGTGAAGAACCTACCTGGGAATTGAACCCAGGCCCCAAGTGCCGAGTCTCATGACACCCCGCGGCTTTCGTGGTACTAAGACCACTAGACCGTCGGCGATTCCACGAAGGAGCTCCGTTGAAATGGGGGGTTAGAATTCCACGCCAAGCTGCTGTCCTCGGAAAAATTTTATATTTTATAGCAAGATTTGAACCTGGTTTCTGCGGCCCCCGGAACATCACTATGCCGGCACGGCTACGACGCCATGGTACAAGTCGGCTTTTCACTAGGTGTGACGCTGCGAAGAGCCGTAGTCGCCGACCAACCTGTGCCGGTGGCGTCATCAGTACGCCTGCTCTCCTTGTTGGGACAGCCCAGCCGCGTGGCGATATTGGTACCCACATCGGCGCCGTTAGGAGTACTGGGTGGGCACAGGTTCGAATACCGATCACAATATTTTTTTTCCGATGAAGCTTTGTCTCTTTCAGTTGCCCGAGGGCACAAGGACAGTGGATGAAAAGGATTAAGTAGGTAAAAAATAAATCAAAACAAATCCGCAATCGACTAATCGACATTAATGTCGTCGCCGGTGAAAGCACGAGTTGGACAGAGGTTCTAATGCCACCCCTATCTGAAACTTCTTTTTCTATTCTTTTTTTTTTTAAGTTGGTAGCTTTGCTACGGGGTGAATTAAAAAAAAAATCTTTTTTAATGCCTCGGGCAACTGCAAATAGGCAAAACTACGTACTGATAAAAAGAAATAAAAAGAAGAAAAAACAGGGTGGTATTAGAACCTCTGTCCCACTCGTGCTTTCACCGGCGACGACATTAATGTCGATTAGTCGATTGCGGATTTGTTTTGGTTTATTTTTTACCTACTTAATCCTTTTCATCCACTGTCCTTGTGCCCTCGGGCAACTGAAAGAGACAAAGCTTCATCGGAAAAAAAATATTGTGATCGGTATTCGAACCTGTGCCCACCCAGTACTCCTAACGGCGCCGATGTGGGTACCAATATCGCCACGCGGCTGGGCTGTCCCAACAAGGAGAGCAGGCGTACTGATGACGCCACCGGCACAGGTTGGTCGGCGACTACGGCTCTTCGCAGCGTCACACCTAGTGAAAAGCCGACTTGTACCATGGCGTCGTAGCCGTGCCGGCATAGTGATGTTCCGGGGGCCGCAGAAACCAGGTTCAAATCTTGCTATAAAATATAAAATTTTTCCGAGGACAGCAGCTTGGCGTGGAATTCTAACCCCCCATTTCAACGGAGCTCCTTCGTGGAATCGCCGACGGTCTAGTGGTCTTAGTACCACGAAAGCCGCGGGGTGTCATGAGACTCGGCACTTGGGGCCTGGGTTCAATTCCCAGGTAGGTTCTTCACTGGCAGCGAAAGCGAGTTGTCAGGAAGTTCCGTCCCATGCCACGGGGGGTGGTCCCTCGTGGGGAAGTAAGGCCTATGAATCTGGCTCCTTAGTAAACAGCTTTTCCATGACCTGTGCGGGAGCGGGTCAGTACAGGTCTAACCAACCGTACGCTTACTCTTCCGCAAAAACTTCTCTTTCTGCTTTTCTCCCCCTCTATCGTCCTGCCTTGCCTCTACCTCCCACTGACCGGTCATGCGGTCCGGTGGTGCCCAGTCGTTGGTCCGAAATGCTACCTACGGCTTCAAGGCGCTGTTTAAATAGGGTAGTACGGCGGGCCTGACAGGCCGCCAGCCTTAAGCGGGGACTCTCCCCGAAGCGGAGAGGACTTCTCGTGCCCGCGGGGTGGCGGTCGCCTGGAACACACCGGATCCCATCAGAACTCCGAAGTTAAGCAGGCGGGGCTCGCAGGTTGCGAGTTAGGTAGGGGCCTACCAATTTTTCAATTTTTTTAAATAGCTCTTTTTAAAAAAAAAAATGAATTTGAGATATTATACAATTTTTTCGGTGCATGCTCCGATCATGATACCTATTCCTTCTCCACTTTACCCGTGCAAACAAGGTCGGAAAAAATCAAGGCACTTTTTTGGATTTTGGGGAAATCATCGGGTTGGACAATCGAGCTGCATTGCAGAGGATTGCAGGCGACTCTTACGGTTCGTTGGGGTCGGACAAAACGAGGTCGGACAAAAAAATAACTATCACACCCCGAGTGCCAGGTCGTGCAAAAAGAAACGTGTGACGGTGGCGGGCGCAAAATTCCCGAGGCTGGACGAAAAAAAAAAGGTCGAACAACTCATGTGCTCCGAAGGGCAGGGGGCACCAAAGGGCAGGAGGAAACATTATCGGGGTTTTCCAGATACCTAGTATTTTGTTTCATTAGATGCAAATATGTTAGAGGTAAAACACTCCCTTTTGTCGATGCAAATCCGTTAGCGGTCAAATTAAGGTTATTTTTTGTAGAGGTGTATTCGTTAGATGCATATTTCCACTGATTTTTCTTAGAAGCAAAACTCTGGTTGGTCTTAGAAGCATTTTCACTTCTTGCTGTATTCGAGTAATTTGCCTCTAAAAACTAGGAGCATTTCTCTTAGATGGAAATTTTGAGTTTTCGTGTTAGATGTTAACTGTGAGTTTGCACAATATCCATCTAAATATGATTAGATGTATTTCTTTTAGATGTATCGGGGCGCGCCCTTGCAATCTGGAGGCGCCGCAGACCTGGCGAGGGCGCACTATTCGCTCAGCTCGACACGTGCCCCACTTGGGCCTGCTGCTACCTAGTTAGTCGTAGAAAAGTGTTGAAAGCTGCGCACCAACTCGTGTGCAGTTGGTAGACGTTTGCGAAGTCTGAAAAGACTGCACACTTATTCGAGCTGTCGAGTTATGTTCGACGTCAGCAGGAAAAGCGGAAATAAAATTGTGTGCATTTCTCTACAATTCGTGTTACCAGACATATTAACAAGGTTTATATAGAAGAGAAGTTGTTGTTTCGCTTACTTGCCGTACCTTGCTCTTGAACTGGGCGCGCGCGTGGGCGGCGAGGAGCGCCCAGAGCAGCAGCGCCGCCGCCGTCCTCATGGTGCCTGCGGGCCTGCTCGGCCTGTTTGGAAGAAACAAAAATACTGTCTTTGAGATAACCGCCGCGTCCACACCCAGGGAAACAAACTAGTGCAAAACTAGGGTCATACGAAACACTATACTGGTTGCAGCGCGTTGCGGAGGTAACGCGTGCCCCTGGCCGGGCTCATTTAGCCATGGAGGGGGCTGCGCGGAGGGGAAGGGGAGGGGAGGGGGCGCAGCGGGCCCAGCGCGCCCGGGCCGTACCGGCCACTCCTCCCGTTTGGGCAACCCATTGTCTGTAAACTGCCTGCTGGTCTGCTCTGGTTCAGTGGGGCCCAGAGGGGGCCAGGGGGGCCCAGGGGGGCCCAGAGGGGGCCAGGGGGGCCCAGGGGGGCCCAGGGGGGTAGGGGGGGGGGACAGGAGAAGCGAAAACACTCTCACGCAAAAGGCCCGCGTGTGCGAGTGCGAACCGCTCCGGCCGCTCCGGGCCGACCCGGGCCGGCAGTGCAGCGGCAAGGACGCGCCGCGAGTCGTTGCACATGCTCTCTCTCTCTCTCTCTCTCTCTCTCTCTCTCTCTCTCTCTCTCTCTCTCTCTCTCTCTCTCTCTCCCTCTCTCTCTCTCTCTCTCTCTCTCTCTCTCTCCCCCCCCCCCCCGCTCTCTATGCTCTGGAGCTTCCTGGACACAGTGTTACCCTCCCAGCATCCCCATTTCCTCCACCCACATTCTGGAGCTCTGGACCACCCTCGTGGCCGTAGCCGTCCATAAGGCTCACATAGATCACCCGGCGCCGTGCCGACCCGTCGCGGCCATCCGCAAGCCTTTGCTCCGGTGCCGCCCGCGGAGGCCCCGGGGCGGGGCGGCCGAGCTGCATGACCAGGAAGCTTTGGTGGTTGTTAAAACAATCCCCTGGGGGGCGTGGCGGGGATGTGGCGGGGCGTGGCGGGGCGTGGCGGGGCGTGGCGGGGCGTGGCGGGGCGTGGCGGGGCGTGGCGGGGCGTGGCAGGGCTCAGCAGCGCCCTGGCCCGGGTCAGCAGGGCACTAAGGTCTCTAATGTCATGATGGTGATGGCAGGCCAGACGAACGCACCGCAGGGGCAGGGGGGGGGGGGGGCTAACTTCCCGGCATCGATCACTTTTTTAGTGCAGATAGAGCGTGGAAGATAAGCGGCAGCATGCACAACTATAAATTTAAAGTGGCCAACAGGTGGCCATCACGGCGACTTAGAGTCACGGAGGTGAGGAGCTCTTTGCACTTCTGCAGAGTCTTTTCTTTTCATTTTTTTCCGAGCGAAAATCTTCCAGGAGCTTATTTGACTTGCACCAGCGTGGTGTGGTGACACGGGGCGGCGCGGCGGCGGCGGCGGCGGCGGCGCTGCGCGACCTATGGGATGGGGCGAGGAGAGAAGTTCCCTTGGAAGAAAAAGTAAACAGTCACGAGCCTCTCAAACTGATCTGGAATTACCCAATCGCAGTGCAGGCGGCTGGGCCCCGCCCGGCCCCGCGTCACCCCGCGAGTATCACCACGAACTGAACATTTCAACGCGGGCCGGGCATTGCTAGGGTTGCACCAACGGGATCAGCAGGCGCCTCGTCCTGTCCTGCTCGGCGAGATTATTATCGACACTAGTAAAAGTGATAGAGGTACTTTTGTGTTTCTGCGCGCTCCACTCTCTATAGCCGCCCTGAACCATCGCGCCAACTCATACGTCACAAGGCCCTTCTATATATGCCCTTCTTTCTTGGCCTGACCACTCGACTCGTCCCCATACACTTGCGCTCGCTCCATCACATTTCAGTTGCAGCAGGGTTCGAGGCCGCAGCCCGCGGACGCGCGCGGACGCGCGCGGACGCGTGCAGCGTGCCCGAAAGAAAAGCTAGGCTACGCTGAATCACAATGAGTGTACGACGAGGGGGAAACAACTCTGAAATTTTTGTGCCCCTCGAATTTCAGGAAAATTCAGGAAAATTCATTTTTAAAAAAATCACGAAACTTCAGAAGAATTTTGGTAAAAGTCAGGCAAAAATTCGGAAAAAATTCAATAAAAAATTAGAAAAATTCACAAAATTAAAAAATATTCACATAAATTCCCAATGTTTATCGCTCACCCCAGTCATCTTGCGTCATTTTCAGTTAAAAAATTACTCAACAAGAGAGATATTCGGTAAACAAATGACTCAATCAGAGTAATTTTCGCGAATATCGCTCCATTTGTGCGATTTACATATGGGTCGCTTTATTCGAGCGAGGAAAATCGCTGCTTATTGTTTTACAGTGGTATACGAGTTCGCGGCAACACTTTCCGACTCGCACTTGCATGGGGCTTTCGAGCCGGTGCATGTCGTGCAGGCTGGACGAGCCCTAGGCGGGGGCGGAGGGGGAGTAGCAGTAGAAGATGGAGAGGAGGGGGGGGGGGCGCTGTGGTGCCGGTGCCGCTCCGTCACGAGAACTCGTGTTGTGTGATGCGCCTGCGCCATCTGCCTGCCCTTTGCCCAAACACCGCATCTGTTCACGGGGTCAGCCGCACCCAGAAAAATGAAAAGTTGTGGCAGCTATCGGATGGTAACAACCCTAAAACCATATGGTTGAGACAGCAATATTATGATTTTGCTTTTAAATAAATTGCTCAGCTGAAATTATATGTAAAAAAAATTAGCACTACGGCTCAACACTTAACACATCGGAAAAATAAATAGCAGGGTAAGCTTAGCTAGCTAGAAAATTAGCACCGTGGCTTAAAAAACAGCACGTTGCTTAAAAATTAGCTGCGCCTGCAAAGCTAAATATTTATAACACCTGCAATTATTTTTTTTTTCTCTGACGTGAATTATATTTTTGAGTGCAAGCTGGGATGGGTGATCATCTTGCAGATGGCGGGCGGAGAGGGAGCAGCCGCCGGACCTCGCGATACCGGATCGGAGGAATTATTATTCAACATCTGATGATGAATATATATCGGGCGCGGCGAGAGTCCGATGAGGATGGAGGAAGTTCAGGGGCAGCCTCGCCTCGTCTGGTCTGGTCTAGCTAGCCGGGCCTGCAGCCGTTGCCAAAACAAAGGCTGCGGTTCCCACGCGCGGGGCGGGGCGGGGTAGCAGGGCAGGGAGGGGTCAGCCCCAGATCCGCAGGGAGGGCGGAGCAGCCAGCCTTGCTCAAGGTAAAGGTATTCGAAGTTGAGATATTTATTCCTAGGCGGTGCGGTGGTATACCCAATGGGCCGGGCCGGTACTCAGGCGGTACTCGAGCACGGCAGATGATACCCATTAGACGTTCCGCCGATTAGCCCGCCTGACGAGGCGCGCCGTCGGGCGGGGCGAGGGGTAGGCGGGTAGGCTGCGGGGAGTAACAGAGTTCATCTCTGCGCGCGCGCGCGCTTCATTTGGCAGCAGCGGAACAGCTTTTCGGATTCCCTTCGCGGCGCAGCGCACCCAGCCGGCTATAGGCAGGCTGGGCTCTCCTTGCGGAAAGCGACATTCCATGGGCGTCTTCTGCTCAGCACGGCGGCACGGGGGCGTTATGAGGCCCGTCCCGGGGAGGAAAAAGGATGCGGAGGACCTTCTGCTGCTGCTGCTGCTGCTGCTGCTTGCTGCCTAATGGCAGAATGAAGACCTACGCCGTCGGCGAGGCAAAAAAATTCTATAACAGCAGAAGCAGCAAGGCGCGAGGTTGAGGCGGTTGAGGCTATTGGGGCGGAGGGAGGAGCGCGCGAGAAAGAAGCAAAAGGCGCGAAAAAGAAGGGAGGCGCTAGCAGTGCAACTATAAATCAGATATCAAGGGATCGCATCTTCTATAAGTTGGTCGCGTCACCACGGCGTAGCGTGGCGCGGCGTGGCCAGGCAGCAGCGCGGGAGAAAGCAGCCAGCGGCCGCCGCCGCGCCGCGAGGGATTAAAATCAGATGCAACCGCTCCGACCTCGACCTTCACCCGCCGACCCGACCCGACCCGCGGCTCGCTGCCAGGTCCGTCCAGACCTAGAAGACTATCTTATTCAGCTTTTGGGCAGAGCGAGGCGACGGACGTTTGCCGCGCAAGTGCAATAATAATTCTCCAGCCACGAGGTAGACGGTACGCTGCCCTCAAAGAGCACGGAGGTGCAGCAGCTTGATGACTGCAAAGTTACTGCACCAACCGCCGTATGTTTACCTCAGGGACGGCCGTAAAATCATTGTTGAAAGAAACATATCAGAGTATGGGTCACTAAGATTTCGATCATCACAATTTCTCGGCTCAGCTGACGAGATATTGCTGAGTAGGCAGGCTGAGGTAGACAACCCTTTCGACACCTGCGCATCGTGGGAATTTTTGCCTACTTATATAGCAACACTGCTCTCATATCCGTATTCATAACTTTTTCGTTTTTTTTTTTCTTCACTTTTTAATCATTTTTGTTCTCGATTTTTCGGATTTTTCTGTATCTCTCTTCTTGATATTATCTAATTTTTTTTTCATTTCATTTTTTTAAACATTTTTTTTGGGGCCGTAAAATGAATTTTTGACGTGAGTGCCCCCCTCACATTTTACATGTGAGCTGAAGAGTCCGTGAATGGAGACATCCAGGAGGGAGGAGAGGAGACGCAGTGTATGGCGCGAGAGCGAGGGGCGCGCGGGTGGGTCTCCTTGTCGTTGTGTGGTGCGACCGCGGCGCCATCAGGGAGTATAAAACCGCAACCGCATAAGTACGCCCCGCCCGCCCCGCCCGCCCCGCCCGCCCCGCCCCGCCATTCCAGGCTGCCGTGCCGAGCAGAATACACGCATAGCTCGGCGCAAAGCGGCGCGCCGGAGCGGGACGAAGCGATAGGGCAAAAGTCCCGCATATGTATTCACAACCGAAATGTCCACATCTCGAGGGACTCTCCTCCTCCCGGCTGGAGAGGATATTACTCTTTCAGCGGCGGGGTACAGTACAGAGCAGGAGGAATTCAAAACTCTTGAAATGGAAAGTGAGTTAGTAGTTCCTTGAGGAAACCGTACGTGCACGCCTTGCGGTTCTCACATTAAAAAAAAAAAAAAAAAAAAAAAAAAAAAAAAAATAGCAGACGGGCGCTTTTCATGGTGTTGTTCATTTCCGGCTTCGAACATCCAGAGAACTGGTTAGTTGATACGTACGAATCGGGGTTGTGGGTGACAAAGTTCCTGAAACCGGCAGACTTTAGGTTTGACCGACCGTTTGCAACTCAATGTTTGTTGAAAAAATTCAAATTTCGCACACTTCATTAAATTATTTGAACAAATAAGTTCAAATTTAGTTCATGAAACTACGAATATATTTCGTCGGTTTCGTATTGCGTTCAAACTTCGCACCGAAAACGGCACTGGAAAAACAAAGGTAGGACTTAATGCCTTTCTAGGGGTGTGAAATTTTAATGCCTTTGCAAAGGCATGAAATTGTCCAAAGGCATTAAAATTTAACACCTTTGGGCAGTTTTAATGCCTTTGCAGGGGTGCTAATTTTTAATGCCTTGGTAAAGGCATTAAAACCCTTCTCGTCCTACCTTTGTTTTTCCAGTGGGCGCGGATGTTGGGTGTCGTGTTGGGGTCCATGTGGCGGGGTGGAGCACATGTGGCGTGTGGTCCGCGCGGCAAGGCCCGGCCCGGCCCGGCTGGGACCACACGGTGCGGTGTGGAGCGCCGGGGGCCGAGCAGGACCGCCACCCCAAGGACCGTCGCGTCGTGACTCAGGCCGGGCCACGGCCGCCACCAGAGAGAATATCATTATTTATATCGCGATCACACGCGGGAATAACTATCCGCTCGGATCCCTAGATTTTCGTTTACCGTGTGTCTCTCTTTCTCTCACTCTCCGCTGCCGGGCGCCTGAGAGGTAGGCAGCCGATGAACAGCTCTGACCGGCGGGCTTGCCTATGCGCAAGGGTGTCCCCGCAATCGCGGGCGGGAGGAGAGAGTGCCGCGTGCAGTGCGCTAAATGCGGACAACACCCGCAGGTTGCAGGTGCGACTGACGCGATACGCCTGTCTCGCTCCCTCACACTGACCTATTCAATGCCCTCTCCCTCTCCCTCCTCACTCTCAGCCTGCGACGTGCTTGCGAGAAATTGAAATTGAAATTGAAATTGAAATTGAATTTTATTTTGAGACTACATACAAAAGGGCTACAAAGCCCCACTACAGTAGGCAGTCCGCTCTCTCGAAAGTTTACATGTTATATTGTAAATTACAGAAAAAAGAAATATTAAAGATGAGAAGAAATAACAAGCATATAGAAATTATAGAATGTGATAAATAATAGCAGTAATTGATGACATTCAGGCACAGTACTCTTTTAGCATTGCATTAGTGATTGCTTTCTTAAAGGAGGGTGTTCTACAATGTAAGACATCTTTGAGATTATACTGATTAAAAACTCTAGTTGCCACAGCACAAAATGATTGAGTGTATGTTACAGTTCTATGTATGGGAATTCTTAAATACTGATGGTCAGCTCTCACTGTCCTAGATCTTTCAGAGTCAGAAAAGATGAACATTTCAAAAAGATACTCAGGGTTTTTGTATTTTATAGTTTTCCATACTAGGGTTGCAATTGCCAAAGTCTGTCTATCCACAATTTTAAGCCACTTTAGTTCTATTAGGAATGGAGTGATGTGCTCGTCTCTTCTTATTTTATAAATAAATCTCACACAAGCATTTTGGGCCTTCTGTAGCAGATACATACTTTCTTTATCCATGTCGGTCATAACACAAAGTCCATACTCAAGAATGGGCATGATTACACCTTGGACTAACTTTTTCCTAATATTTTGTGGCATAAAGTCAATGTTCCTTTTAGCTTGCGCTAGCGTTGCAAATACTTTGTTGACAGATGTTAGAGCCTGCTCCTTCCAGGACAGAGTACTGTCAATAATTAGGCCTAAACTTTTTACACTATTACAGTACATTATTTCATGATTTTTGATAACAATTTTAGGAACATCCTTATAGTCTATTTGGTGTACATATTTTCTAGAGCCACATATTATTGCTTGAGTTTTAGTAGGATTTACAAGGAGAGCATGATTATTTAAATATTTAACTACAGACATGATGTCAGAGTTGATATGGCATACTGCTTGATCTATATTTGTGGAGTGAAAGGAGGTGTATAATTGAATATCATCTGCATAGAGATGTACATTACAGGACTGAATGGAGTTAGTTATATCACAAATGTACAGTGTAAATAGCAATGGCCCTAGAGCACTGCCTTGAGGAACTCCGAACATAATTTTTTCCCAGTCAGAGCACTCCATTTCATTAAAAGACACTCTTTGGAATCTGTTACTTAAATAATTCTCCATCCACATCAGCACTGCATTGGAGAATCCTAGAGATCCCAGTTTAGAAATTAATAGATTGTGGTTAACACAGTCAAACGCTTTGCTTAGATCCAAAAGTATTGAAATAGTTAGTTGCCTTTGGTCAATTGCTTTTCTTATATCGTCCATGACTTTAATTAATGCTGTTGTAGTACTACATCTTTCTCTGAATCCAGATTGGTATTTTGGTAGGATGTTGTTGTTGTTAAGAAACTCTATCAGTTGCATATGCACCAACTTTTCTAAGGCCTTGCCCAGACAGCTCAATATACTAACAGGACGGAAGAGAGAGAGAGAGAGAGAGAGAGAGAGAGAGAGAGAGAGAGAGAGGGAGGGAGGGAGGGAGAGAGAGGAAGAGAGGGAGGGGAGAAGAGAGAGAGGGGGGGGGGGGGAGCACGCAGTATTTACAGCATCCACCACGCGGTGGCTTCACAACTAAAAGCAAGTGTTTGGCAAATGGTAGCTGTTGTTAGCGGTAGCACACGTACGTTAAATGTTGTGTGTATGTGTGTGCGAGAGAGAGGGAGAGAGAAAAGAGAGAGGGAGTGTGTGTGAGAGAGACAGAGAGAGGTAGTGTGAAAGAGTGCGTGTGCAGCGGCGCGTTGTCAGCGGAGGCTAAACTGTCTGGCGGGTCGTGACCGGCGCGCTTAACTCTCGGCGCTGCTGCCCGACTCGGCTCGTTCGGTGCTTCCTTTCGCACCTTGTCGTCCCAAGAGCAGACTGGGCACGACCCGCCGGGCGGGGCCGGGGTGGGGCCGGAGCGGGGGGAAGGTCCATACACGCACTCAGCGCTGTATGTCGAAATCGAGGGGGCAAGGCGTGGCGTAGTGGGGCGCGGATCAGGGGCTCAGGAGGGAAGCAATGGAATCAGAGCGGCGCTGTGTGGGGCGTGGCGGGGCGTGGCGGGGCGTGGCGGGGCGTGGCGGGGCGTGGCGGGCTGGGCCCGCACTGCTGGGAGGCAGCTCCCTGCGCTTTTGGACCTTGGCGATGCATACTGAGCGAAATGGCATACGATACGCTCCCTCCCTCCCCATCCTCCGCCCAACATCCCATGGCAGCCCGCGGCCACCCCCGCCCCGCCCCGCCCCGGACCGCCCCGCCCCGCCCCGCCGGTGGAGGTCACGTCGTTATAACGATTAGTTGATTGAGCTCGATGAGCCGGCGCACGCCACGCCACACTACGCCGCTACCTCGCAGGGGAGGTGGAAGGCTACGGGAGGCGCGCGCACGGCGATGGCATCGGAAAGTGGTAGCGACAGAGCGAGCAGGCGGTGTTGTAAAAGGCGCTAATGTCGTATCGAGATGACCCGGTCTGCCCGGCCCCGGCCCCGGCCCCGCCCCTCTCTTATCCTCCCATCTATCTCCCAATATTTCCTTTCCCAACTTGCATACGCAGCGCACGCCGGTAGCCGACTCGACTCGACCCGACCCGACCGCGATTCGCAATAAGAGTTTAAGCTCAGTAGCGCTGCCGAGCCGAGCTGAGCCCGGCTCAGCCCTCGCGGCTGATCGGATCTGCTTATTCTTCAATGGACCCGCGCAGCCCAGACCCAGCGGCCCGGCAGCTGCAATTGAGATGGCGCCGCGGGATAGAAGCTGCTGTTATAGTGGGATAGAAAAGGAAAAGCGCTAGCCACGAGACCGCACTATGGAAAAAGGACTACTAAAGCGACTACACACAGTGCGGCTGTCTACCGATTTTGAAAATGGAATTCACTTGTGTAAGATTGTGAATGTGAATAATCCTAACACAGATCCGTTATAAAATGCATTACTGTGTCGTTTGCTGTCGGAGTGAGGGAAGAGAAGAGAACCACTGTACACCGCTGCCTACATTGGCATGAGCCAATAATGAAAGCGAACTTGATTGCAATTTGTCCGCGCGGGGAGGTGCGAGGCGGGCCTGGCGGGCGGGGTGGGGCAGGGTGGGGTGGGGTGGCCGGAGGATGCTCCGCATGCCATGACCTCGCACATTTCACGGCGCGAGCAGCGAGCGTGGGGCGGGGCGGGGAGACAATGACCGCCAGGCCTCACATTGGGAAACCATTGTTCGCGATCGCGGCTGAGCGTCAATCACCAGAGGGAATGAATAATAATCCCTCTACAAGGAGGGAGAGAAGAACAGAGCGATTTCACCAAACCTTTCATGCTATAGGGCGGAGAGAGGCGCAGGGGGGACCTTCCTGGTCCTTCGGAAGAAATCACGACCTATAACACTATGCCACGACGCTATCGGCGTACCGATCACTTTGAGTTTTACACGGCTACACTGAGAGAGAGAAAAAAAGCGTTACAATATGGTCAGCAGAGAGCAGAGGGATCACCACAAACGTGCATAATGTTGGCCAATTTAACATTTGTTGGCCAATCCAACATTTTTCATAATTTTTTTTTCTCGCTATCGAAAAAACTCGAGAAAGAAATTTTACCACCAATAACTACAAAAAATGAAAGAATACAATTGGCTAAGTATTACAAGCAGGCCCAACTCTGAAACGTTGCCAATTAAAATCTATCCCAAGGTACCAGGCAGGAGGTGCGTTGCGTTCGCATTTACTTAAAGCTGACTCAGAAGGCATTTCAACCGGCGTTTCAGAAATTGTATTAATGAGATAGTTCCCCCAACTCTCAGCGATTCCATTTCTTTTTCCGTTGTGCACGTGTGGCCCGGGGGGCTGGCCGCGCGCTCTCGCCCGTCCGATGTTATTCACTCATTCATCCTTTCATTCCCGTCCGGAGCGCGCGAAAACAAAAGGCACGCGCGGCGCGGCGGGGCGAGGTGAGGCTGCGTGCTCCACTGCAGCAGCAGCACGCCCGGGACGCGCTGCACCGACCCGACCGCAGCGGGGCGCAGGCGCAGGCGCAGGCAAGGGAGGTGCAGTGCAGTTGTCATTCACCCGAACATTGTGCGCCACGCCTACAACCTTCCGGTTGGTGACCCGTAACATTGCGCAATGGGGCGCAGCGAAAAGTCGCAGTCTCTCTCTCTCTCTCTCTCTCTCTCTCTCTCTCTCTCTCTTGGATTTCGCTTTAGATTATACGCCAAGAGGGAAACAACTCTGAAATTTGGTGTACACATTTTGTGATTTGTTTTGAATTTTTGTAAATTTTTAGACAATATTAATTTGATAATTGTTCAGAACTTTTGTGAGTTTTTCCTAAAATTCTTTGTGAATTTTTATAAAATTTTCTGATTATTTGCTGATTTTTTTTTAAACCTTTCATAATTTTTCTGAATCTTTTTGAAAATTTCTCCCAATTTTCTGAATTACGAGGTGTAAAAATATTTAGGAGAGTTTTCCCCCTCGGCTTACGCCCTATCTCTCAGCCTCTGCCTTCATGTAAACGAGTAAATATACGCGGAGCGAGAGGGAGCCCGACACTGATTGGTGCGGCATAGACCAGCGCATACCGGCCGGGCCAGGCGGGATCGGGACACGTGCGTGGAGGAATGCGTGCGAAAGCGACGCATCACGATGCAAAATTCCCCCACCCCTCCCTAACATATTCTCTCTCTCTCTCTCTCTCTCTCTCTCTCTCTCTCTCTCTCTCTCTCTCTCTCTCTCTCTCTCTCTCTCTCTCTCTCTCTCTGTCTGTCTGTCTGTCTGTCTCTCTCTCTCTCTCTCTCTCTCTCTCTCTCTCTCTCTCTCTCTCTCTCGCTCTCTCTCTCTCTCTCTCTCTCCAGGCAGTGTCAGTGTCGCTGCTGTCGGCAGAGGCCGGCGCCGGCAGAAGGTGAGTGATGACGGCCTCAGTGCACAGATCGCCTCCGCTGCTGCCGACCTGGAGGGTGATTCCGCACAGTGGTTTCGTCTCTCTGTCCTTGTCGCACTCATGGGGCGCGACCATGAGGAGCAAGAGAGAGGACACTCCTTTATGGTGTTCGGAATCAGCCTGCTGCGCCGCGCCATCCCGTCTCCGTTCCCGTCACGGTGTTGGTGCCGCGGTGTGACGTGACTTGACGTGACGAGGCGCAAAGTGACAGTAAGTGTCACGGACCGTCCCGGCAGCAGCAGCAGCGCTGCTCCCCCCCCCCCCCCCGGTTGCACCCCGAGGGAATTTATCCTCGCGGGATATCGGATGTCGTCTAGTCGAGGAACACCTCCTACGCGTCTCACGGGCCGGGCGGGGCGGGGGCGGCAAGGCAAGGCCGCGCGGAGACCTGAGCGCAGGGGAGCGCGGGAGAGCAGCGCGGCAGCGCACACCTCAGCGGAGGAGAAGCGCGTCGCCAGTCAGACCAGCAGGGTCAGCGTGGCTGGGCACGGCAACGGCTGCGTCGCGACGGCCCATAACTACGTTTTTATAACTAGGAGGGGGCCGGGGCGGACGCGGGGCGGGGAGGGGCCGGCCGGCCGCAACTCAAGGGCTCATCATACACCCATACGCTGAGCCCGGCGAGGCTAGGCAGAGGCAGGGCCCGGACAATCACTGAAGAGACGAGCCGCCTGCGCTGCTCAAAAAAGAGAGAAACAAAAAAAACGTCTTAAATCTCACGATGTAGTGCAATTTTGTATTTTCTTCAGCATAAGTACGGTTTTACAAGCGCGGCCACTGTTTTAACAATCAAGACGGTATGGGATATGGCATATTATTTAGTGTGGGCGGGTGAAAATGACTTGACGTTCGGTTACAACACGCGCAGATCGGTCTCACAAACGCCCGCGCGCGCGCGCGCGGGAGAGCCATCTGCGGGGAAAAGCTGGCGAGTCACGGAGACGGCAAGAGAAAGAGCCTGGCTAATTATCTGAGCGCATGACAATTGGGATCGGTCCCCCGCATGAGGCAGCAGCCGCGTCCCACCTGCAGGTGTGCAGCACCGCGATCAGAGTACGCGGGAGGGCTGGAAGTGAATTTCTCCCCACCTGAGAGCCTCCGCCAGCGCGGGTTGGGTGCGTTCCTCACGCTTTCGCATGCGAATTGGGGACGCCCCTAGGACGTCCGGTCCGGTCCAGCCAGGCCCGGGCCGGGCCGCACCAGCGCGGCTTGATTGATGTGTTCTTTCTCTTTCTCTCTCTCCTCATTGCGATCCAATGACACTTACTCCGGGCGCGGCCGCGGGGAGAAACAATGACGCATCGCGTGGCGCAGGCCCGCCGCGCGAGCACCGCCACCACCGCACGCAAGCACCAATGTGGAAATTGAAAACACAAGAGTCCCTGTCCTACCGTCAGCTCCACCGCGTGGTGCGTGGGGGCCGAGGGGGAAACAAATCTGAATTTTGGTGTACAAATTTTGTGAGTTTTCGTGAATTTTTATTGGATTTTGGTGAATTTTTGTTTGAATTTTTACCAAAATTGTATTGAATAATGGTGATTTTTTTGTCAATTTTTCTGAACTTCTCTGATTTATCCTGAATTTCTCTGATTTTTTTCTGAATTTTTCTAAATTACGAGGTGTACAAGAATTACTTCAGAGTTGTCACCCCCTCGGTGAAGGCTTGGCTGGGCTGATGGGCAGGGACCGGTGACAAACCTGGTCAGCATATACAGTTGCTGTTCAAGGTATGAAATTTTCAGAGGATGTGGCGGATTTCCCTCTTCACTTTCAGAATCAGAGCCATCGTATTTTGTATAAATTTCTTTTAAAGCAGAAAGTCGAGGACAGAAAAGATGTGATGCGAATGTAAGAAGAAGTTGCGGTAACGTTGCATTTTTCGCAGTTCTCCCATGTTCCGCAACGTAACTTATGGAAAGCGATATCTAGTTACGGTATAGTAAGTAACGTAGCACAGAAAAGCAGCACTGAAACTTGGTTCAAACGTTTAAGTTTCTCATTACTCCGCTGGGCTCGCCTCCCCTCACTGTTGTGAGCGGGGCCGCGCGCCGCTGCTGCGCTTGCGGGCTGTAGGTGTGGCGTTACGACTGTGTCCACTCGTAGGAGGAGGACGTAAAAGTTATTAACGATAGTCCATCTCATGGAATCACCCGCTGCACCGCCGCCGGGGCCCGGAGCCCGGAGCCCTCGTTCGTCACCCCTCACTGCCCCATTACCCTCTCTCTATATCTCTCCCTCTGAGTTATGCTGGCGAATAACTCATCCCGCGCGCGGGAGGATCGAGCCGCACTTGTCCAGAGAGCCTGCCCGTGCCCGTGCCCACCCGCCCGGCACCCATTTGTCAAAGAACATTTCACCCTCGCAGATTTTAATAAAAAGACGCGAGGTTGCGGCCGCTGGCCGCCCGTCCCGTCCCGAGCCGTGCCATCCGTCCCGCACGGCCTGGCATAAGAGCGGCGTGGCCGGGCATGGCGTTCCCTTGACCAGCCGCCCGGCCCGGCCCGGCCCGGCCCGGCCCGGCCAGGCGGGGCGGATTTGACAGGCCGGGTTGGGTTGGGCCGGTCACTTCATTGTGGCGCCCTTTGTGTCGCTTGGCGAGACTCACAGGCAAGGCTACGCGATGCGTCCAGTTTGATTCGGGCAAGGCTGATGTGCTAATCGCTCCTTCGTCATCTGATGTCCGCGACGCGACGCGACACGGCGGGGCCGGGCCGGGCCGGGCAGCGCCGGGTCGAGACGGGGGCGCCCCTCAGGTAGGCCACGGTGCACTGTAGTCAAAAGTGTTCAACTGACACGCAGTTTCGGGTGTAAGACATAGTAACAAAAAAACAACAACATGTGTTTCATACGGAAATCAATTAGTTGTTGCTGGTCACTAAGAATGAGTATAACTACAAAGAGTTGAACATATTTTTTCCCTCCTATGAACACACGAGCCAGGTAGCAGAGGAAAGTGTAAACTGTTCAATTGACACTCACTTTTATGTGTTCAACACTATGTTAAACACAGTGTTGGACACAGTGTTGAACGCAGTGCTGGAAACTGGACACAGTATGTTGAACACAGTGTCGAACGCTTTTAAATGGTAAGTTAAGAAGCCCATGAATTTTATAGGGGACAAAAGTGTTTAAGACTTTAGTTGGATACCCATTCTGATGACCAAATACATGGGATTTTTAAGCAAAGCGATCTAAAAGGGGTCCAACACTGCGTTCAACACTTTCAATTTCAATTGAAGACTTTTGATTTCAGAGTGCTCAGCGACGACACTTTGTAAATGCGTGTCAGTTGAACACTATTTATATTTGTGTGGGAGGCGACGCGACGGCGACGGGTGTTTGCGAAAAAGGGCCGTGCGTTAAATGTGCATCGCTTTCAAACAGGATTTATCGGCCGGGCCGGCGCAGACCCGGGACCCGGGCCGCCGGGAACAAAACCCCGAAACCGGTTCCTGCGCGGCTTCCCCGTCGTCCCGCGCGTCCCCGGGCAGCGCGGCCCCGCCGCAAGCCGCGCGCAGCGCTACGGTATTTCTATGTCAAGGTTCCATTAATACCCACAGTCCCACTAGTTTACCATCACACTGCTGAGGCCCCAAAATATAATTAGCCGTTGATAATTAAGAAATGTTCAAGTTTCCCGCGGCGGGCCGTGGCGGGCGATATGAATCGCGGCCTTGGCCCTCGGCCGGGAAAAACGCCGAAAAGCGTGGAGTTGTTCGGGCCATCAGCGGCGACCAATGCATGGGTGTCGCGCGCGAGTATGCCGCTTGTCAATTTTAATTGCTTCTGTTCGGCGTTCGCCGTGGCGTAAAGATCGGTTTGAACGCCGTGATAAATTTTACTATGTACCACCTGGCATCTACCGCAATCTATCCGGGCACATCTTTGCACCACTAGACCAAGACCGTGCAGATAAACCTGTATTTTTACGAGTACTCCCCGCGAGGAACAAACTGGTTGCAAGCGCATAGCTCAACCCCCACGATCGACAGTTTGTCCTCCATTGTTGGCAACACCGCACATCACACTGTTGTGTGCGCTTCTTCGCGGCAGAGAGAGGGAGAGAGAGAGGGAGAGAGAGGGAGAGAGGGGGGGAGAGAGAGACAGAGAAAGAAAGAGAAGACATGAAGGAGAAAGAGCAGGCGAGCGAGGGAAGCTGCTCGCCCGCGCCAAGGACCTTGACACCTCCGCCCCATTGTTCGACTTCACCTAAAGCATCAGTAAATCGGGCAACAAGAAATTTGGATCAGAAAGAGGAATATAATTGACCACTCCGGTAAACCGAAAAGATCGAAGAAGAGAAGGAAGAAACAAAGCGTAGAAATGGCAAATATAACATGCGCTGTCTCTGTCAGTTGAGCTCTTTCAGAGAGAGAAACAATATCTTGCGGCTCTTTTGACCTTAAATTGACACATGGTGAGTCATTTTTTAACATTGTGTGAGTTCCATTAGTCTTCTAAATACGACGGTGAAACTGACGCCGCATCGTATATTCTTCATACCCACTCAAGCTTCTTCCTTCTGTTCTTCTCCCGTTTTGCCTTACCGGAATGGTCTATTGCAGTCGCAGTTCGCGCAGGCAGCACGACGCTTGCACAGCACGCTTGTGCGTACGGCGAGTAGCTACATTACTGCCCAGGCAGACCAGGAGGGGTCAGGCGCCACTCAGCCCCGCCCCGCCCCGCCCCGCGTGGACGCAACGCCGGCAGCGGCAGTGGCAACAGCAGCAGCCGTTTAGTTAATCCCGCTGTGTGATTCACATGCGCGCCTCCCTGGCCTGCCCCGGCCCGGCCAGGCCCGGCTCAGCGGGTTACTCCTCCCTCAGCGCGCCTCCATTTCCGCGGTATTCACGTTCAGTTTCACGGATTCGCAGGCGAGCACGGGGGCTGCTGTACCCTTGCGGTGCACTCCCACGCTGCGCGCCGACTGACCCGCATTGCGCGCTGAAACATGTTGAGATGTTTTTATTGTTTTCCGTTTCTTTCATCGAGGAGCAGCAACACATACTCCATACGTAATGTTGGTCTCTGGGTCAAAAAGTGTAACAAGGCGATATCGTGCGCTCTCGCATGTAAAGGTGTAAGCACTGTCAGAAATATCAACGATACACTCTCATTTTTTCATAGAGGGTGCACTTCTTTAATGAAAAGTGATCAGCACACTGGAAAAACTAATGTGACACATGTCACATGTGCACATGTGACCAGTTAAGGTAACATTACGTAATGTTACCATATTTTCGGTAACGTTTGTAATGTGACATCCTCCATGTTATTACTATAGGCAGACATAACACGTGGAACCGGATGTAACATTACCAAACGTGACCGAGAATTTGGTAACGTTTTGAAATGTGACATAAACTGGTCACATCAATTGATGTGACTCATGTCACATTAGTTTTTCCAGTGCAGACGTACGTTTATATGAGTTGAAAATTTTTTGACGTTTCCTTTGAAAGCCGCATATTTCATGGGTCATCAAGTGTTTGACTGTTACGCTATGGCAAACAGAGATTGTGTCCAACTTCAGTGAGCGACGCTTTGTTCCCCCATGAAATACATAGGCTTTCTAACAATTAACGTTTTTTGCTCTGCGTTTAAACACTTGCACGCATGTATGTCAATCGAACACTTAGTATAACAGTGTATCTTGAAGGCGTTCCTGCAGCCTCCAGCGCTGGCCAAACAAGAGAAAAACTCGGACGCCCCGACGACATGGTCATGTTGGGATGTTTGGTCTCGCCGCCCACCGAGGCGAGGCGCCGACTAATGCGGAGCGGAGCAGCGGCGCGGCGTGGCGGGGGCCGAGCCGGGGGGCGTGGGTTCGAGTACCGAGCGCAGCCAGCCGTCAGACTCGGAATAGCGCTTTCGTATCTCCGACCTTGTCACACGCATGGGCCTCGGCCGCTGGGAGTGAGTGAGAGAGCAATACAGAACGATCTTCGGAATCTGGGGGCAGCGCAGCAGAGCGCCAACCTGCACTTTTCCTGTCCCCTGCAGCGAGCCGGGCCGGGCCGGCCAAGGTAACGAGTGGTTTGAGGGACACGTGCTGCTCGAGGATGTTTTCTTTGCTCTCCGCGAAGAGCCTCTCTGTATTTGCTTTTGCCTATACTCACAAACGTTATCATAGCGCGCCCTTTCCGTCATTTAAGCAGCCACATCTCCATTTAGCCTTTTCCCACTCATCAATAAATCCTGACAAAAAAAAAAATAAAAAAATAATAATAATGCAAGCGAACAGAATTCGATACTACGAAGAATTTATTTGCGATTGCGACGCAATAGGAAAATCTAGGCAGCTTATGCACTCTTTTATTCTTACAAAGAAAATTCTTGTTTTACAAAAAATTCTATGCAACCGTAATACAAAGAAAAATAGAGGTAATACTAATACATTTTTTGTAATTAAAAAAAAAAATCTTTGCATTGATTTTTTTTTTTTTTTTTTTTTTTTTTTTTTTTGTAATACAAGAAATTTTCCGAATATTACGATTGCACACAATTCTAAAAATTCTTTGTCGGAGATTTCGAGTGCGTGGAAGGTGCGAATGGCTGCTACAGCAGGGCTGATAACAGTGGTCTCCCGTCGCTCTCCATGACACCCCGCGCCACATCTCGAAATTATTGACCCGGTCATTTTTAGTGTCCGTGTGATATTTCGAGGGGGGTGGGTCCGAATCGCGCCGAGCGCGATGAAAATGCCATCGTAATTGAGACTTTACCGTCAGCTGTCGCTGCCGCCGGCGCGGCCCGCGGTGGCGCTGACTTTACGACGAAGCCCTGACAGCATGCGGGGCGGCAGGGCCGCGGGCCGCGTCCGAGGTGGTCGCGGGGACGGGGACGGGCCGGTACTGGCAGCAGCGACTCGCACGCAGCGCGACTTCAGTGTGAACTGAATGGCAGAGCAGCGCGCGAGCGCCCGCCCGCCCGCCCGGCCCGTGCCAAGAGCACAGCGCGCAGGCCGCGCACTGTCCAGAAAAAAAAAGGTCAAAATGCACAGAGTCAAATCATTTCACTTCTAGTCGAGTTTCTCCATATACCGCGGCAGCGGCAGCCGCCTGCACACGGTGCCCACACTGCGCGGCCAAGAGGAGAACCGCCGCCGCCGTCCCGAGCGGAGAGAAATCGCTTCATATAGTCACACCACCAACCATCACCGTCACAGCTGAAAGGTGCGCGCCCGTGCGCCAGCAGCTGAGTGTGACGAACCAGGTGCACCTGGAAGCGCCAAATTCAATTACTTCTCCGAGCAGCAGTCCCCCAATACGACTTCTTTCTTTTCTTTTTATTTCCCTCCCTTCATTCAATTCCGAGCAATAGCAGCGCCATTCACGCGCAGCGCGTTTGGTCATCCGCCCGCCGCGCGTTCATTCGCTCGTTCGTCCTTCATTCATTTGCGCCATTGATTCAAGCAATCGTGCGTAACGGCAGTAAGAGGGTGAGTCACGCGGCCGGACCGGCCCGGCCGGCCACTGCGGTGGGACATAAAAGCAAAGAGTGCCGCGGGTCGCGCGGGGCCCTCGTCGGGCCGCGCGGGGCCGCTCTGCCGCCCCCGCCCCGCGCCGCCCCGCGCCGCCCCGCCCCACGGACAGATTGAAACCGCCAACACGATGGCGTTGCATATTGGCCGTATATGCGCTGACCGCTCCGCTCCGCCCCGTCCCGCTCGGGTCACAGTCGTTAAGACAGCAGCAGCCTCGCCAAACACCCACACAGCACAGCACCAGTGCGGGTGCCAGCCAGGCCAGCCTCATCGTCCTGCCTGTCTGCCATGCCGCCGGTCGGGGCCGGGCCGGGCCGGGCCGGGCCGGGGCGCAAAACGAATTCAAAGCGTGCTGAAGCTGAATTCACTTTTCCTAAGCTGAAGCAGCAGAGCAGCAGAGCAGGGCGACCCGCGCACCTGAAAGCATTGCGGAGCCGGGTGGCGTCTTGACGCAACGCGGCCGGGCCCGGCAGGGCAGGGCAGGACGCGCCGACAATGGCGCACGCGTGAATCGATTTAACGATTCGATTGGGCAAAACGCCTTAGTGCCATTTTGAGACGATTTTTTTTTAACGGCTCGGCTAGAATAAAGATGAAATAGCTGCGCAACATCGAACGCAACTTACATGAGACATCAAAAATGCAGGGCATGTCCTGCAGATTTGTTGTCTTTAGTATTTTTTAAAAAAAAATAAAAAAAACGGTCGTATCTACCAGAGGAACACCTTACAAAAAATGCTTTGTGGACAGAATGTCAAAGAGGCAGCACCTTTAATTTTTTCAGTCAACCAACACTTTAAAAAACTACCAGAACACGTTTTGATTTTTTCTATGTGACTCTGCTTAGTGAAAACTTTTGCCACGGTATCAGCAAAACAAAACGGATTTCTGAGAGGGCGATGTATAGAGGACGAAGGAAACTCGCCTATACCTTCATCATCTCGCAAAACGGAGGCTACCGACTGTATTTATACGAGGTATAAATTGCACGCAGCGTGCATAATGAATAAGCGGGGTGGGGGTGCGGGCAGGGCGGGGCGGGGGTGCTAGATCAGACGGCTAGCCGCTGGCGTATCGAATGAGCTTCGGCGCTAATACTAACACTGGACCGGGCCGGGCCTGGTCAGCAGGCACGCGGCGGGGCGCGGCGGGGCGCGGCGGGGCGCGGCGGAGCCGAGAAGCTATACGCACCGCGCACAAGTACCCGTTACCCTGTGCCGCAATTAATCATACCTGTTGTCGCGCGGCGACGACGCTATTGCGCGCCGCGGCACGATAGTGATGCAAAAACCTTTTATACGGCGTCGCCTCCCCCACACGATATTAATTGTGCCCCTGCAGCTCTTATAGATATATAGTATTTCTTTTCGCACATGTCCCATATCACTGTCGACACAAAGGAAGGTAAATTATTGCAGTAGGAGGCGCACGGTGCGTGTCGTTCGGTATATAAGGCGCGCATTATAAAGTATAGCGCCCATACCTCTCCATATATCGCGCCCGGTGCAGTGCAGGGCGGGGCGCGGGGCGCGGCAGCCCGCGGGTCCATGTAAGGTTTCTCTGCACTCGCGCGCCGGGTATGGACGCGCGCGCGCGCGCGGAGGGAAAAATATACCGCGCTAAAGGTCAGCGGTGGGTCATTTAGCTCACCATTCATTTGTTTAGCTCGGCCGTATGCCTCGCGGGCCGTGCAGCAGGAGGAGGGCCTGAGCAGGCCGGGCTGGGCCGGCACCATCAGGGCGACATTATGTCCGGTGAATGGCCAATCAGCGCGGGGCGGGGGGGCGGGGGGGGGGGGCGGGGGGAGGGGGGGCGTGCCGCTGCTGTTACTCGACCGTGTTCCGGTCGACCGGCCGGTCTGCTGGCGGCGCCGGCGCGGGCTGCTTGAGCATGGTCAGGGTGCAGCGCAGTCTTGCAGCACATTGTTCCCCGCCCCGGACATGCACGTCGCCGGCGCGGCGCGGCGTGGCCAGCCTCCTCATCCGGGTCCTTCCAAGGCGACATCGGCGACAGTCATTATCTGTCCTCATTCTCTGCTCGGCGCAGGGCCGGGCGTGTCTTCCCTATAACTATACTTATATGCCCGTGAGCGCGAGAGTGAGGTGGACCAAACCGGAAATCCGAGTGTACAAAAGCCCCCTCACTAGCTCGGGTCAGTGATTCTTATTTCACACTCAAATCACTCCGCTAAACTGAAACCCGAGACCTTGTAAGAATACCACGCCTGCGGCTTCTGCTTCCTCCAGTGCGCTCATTGGCTGAGGGCGAAATAAGTGACGAGAGTTCAGGCGGGAAACATTACCAGCGCTCCCTCTATTTTTTTCTTTAAGTTCCTGTTTCACTCCTGCGGAATACCCTAATAGCATCTGCACACCTGTTACAACAGGAGTGTGCTGGAAAAGAAATTCGGTTCCTTTGCACTCCTGGATTTTCAGCAGAGTGAACGTACCGCCATGAGCCATTCCAGAATGAGGTATTACGTCCCAACTCTATATAGTAAAACAGAGATGACGGCATTTGCGGCGGTGCGGGCGCTCATAATCGAAGTGATGTACTTACCCCGCGCGTGTGTCCTAACCAGCCACTGTTGAAAAAATGCCTACGGGGTACGCGTCATTAATTTGTTGCCTGGTCCCGGACCGTAAATTTTGACTAGGCCTACGGTCTGAATCTTACTGTACGCACTGTGAACGCAAAAAAATAATAATAATAATAATAATAATAATAATAATAATAATAATAATAATAATAATAATAATAATAATAATAATAATAATAATAATAATAATAATAATAATAATAATAATAATAAAAGAACCTTAGCTGAAATTAGATGTGAAAAGTTAGCACTACGGCTGAAAACTTGGAACAGCGGAAAAATAAATAGCAGGTAGCTAGAATATTAACACCGTAGCTTAAATATTAGCTGCCCCTATACATACAGCAAATAAAAAATAGAACATGAGCTCTTTTTTTTAAAAAAAAAAAAATACTCAGACGCAATATTTTTCATATGGCTTGCTGTAAAGAGGTTTTGGGAGGTTCACTGGAGCAAATACCATCCACAAGGAAAAAGTGCAGTCCGTACCGTAAGAGTATACGTAACGGTCTGACCACTAATCTCTTGGTCTAACCGTAGACGAAAACTACAGTGTACGGACCATAGGCATACCGTAAATCCCTGCGGTATTTTTATCCGTGGCAGTCTCGCAGTCCTGCTCCCGGGCCGAGCCGGGCGCTCGCACGCCTGTCCTAAAGACCTGCAACTGTCGGTCCTTAGCCTGTCTGTGCTCCCGCGGGACCCCTAGGGGGTGGGTCGGGCGACGCGACGCACCGGCTCCGCTGCGCCGGGAGAGAGGGAGAGAGATGACGGATGCCGCCGCATAACGTTATTGTTGCGTTACGTCAGGTGCGGCGCGGCGCAGCCTTCCATAAGTTATTTGAAGTGCACCGCAGAGGAGTGTGCTGTGCTGCCGCCGCTTTGGGACGATACAGCGCAGGAAGCGAGCTCCCTGTTTACTGCTGGGTGAGCTCTGTGCGCTGAACAACGGGGCAGTAGTAGGCCGAGCTAATATTCGACATGTCGGTGAACAAATAACAAACGAACTAAAACAAACCAACGTACAACAATCCGAACCATCCGACTGACAGGGGAAGGGTTGGGGAGGGGGGAGGAGGGGGGCATTTTAGATTGCATATTTACATTTTTTTAATTTTTTTTTTTTGTCGCGACATGGATGGACCCCGCTTAAATTAAACCTGATTCGAACCCCTACAGTTAGTCCAACTTTTTCCGAATGGAATGGAGGCAGTGTTATTAGAAGTGAACTTTAAGAGTGAACACCATACGCTTCAAACGGAACCATGATCCTCCTGCTGTTGTAGTGCCGAACATTCCCTTCAGTGAAGCAAATAACAGTCATTTTAGTACAGTGAACTAGACCTGTCTCAAGATTTCTTTCTAAAAACTGGTCTGTCCTTTGAACTGAACAAAATGCAATTCGGTCAGAACAGTTCTTCGTGCGTGATTTTAAAGCCGTCTGCGCCTCTAAAAGAAGCGGGACATGACTGAACACTCTAACACGAGAGGGAAAACTTAACTGACGTACGACGTGAGGCTGCCGTGCCAATTTGTTAGCGTGACAGTCAGGTAGCGGTATGGTTCCTGTACGGCGCCGCGCGCACGCGAGTTACGCCGACCCTAACGGCCGCGCAGACAAACCTCCTGCAGGCTGCTCGACAACGCGCCAGCAGCAGAGGTGCACCAAACCAGCGCATATATAGCGTACGTCACGCCATTCAGGACAACGACATCGTTCCTCCGCGCGCGCCTTCGAAAGAAAAATTTAATCGACGACGACGTGAGTTTCCGGATCGTACTGAGCCGGTTGGCTGTCTCTCTCTCTCGTTTCTCCCCAGGACACTTAACGTCCCAAATAACACCCTCGTCCTGCAATAATGGTCCGGTGCGACAGGGAAACGCTCCGCGCGCGAGCCTTGCGTCAGCGGCGGCGCCGCCCGGGCTGCGCTGCCGTCTGATTCCGAAGATCGCTCTCGTACCTCCGTCCTCGTCGCACTCATGGAGCCCAGCCATCCGCAACATAGGGCACCGCGATAGGTTCGACAAGGATGGAAGTACGAAAGCGATCTTCGGACTCTGGCGGCTGCTAGCGCCCCGGCCTGCCCTGTGCCGCCCTGCGCCGTGCGGTGCGGATACGTGTACCAAAACCGGTCGCAAAGCAGCGCAAAGCGCCCCGCAACGCCACCCGACCCGACCCGTCCCGTTCGGATCAACGAAAAACGTTTTAGCGTTAACCGATAACCGGCCCATCCGGCTTCTGTTGGTTATTCCTCCCTCGCCAGCCTCACCTCACCTCACCGCGGGGGCGCGGTGCGCGGGCAGGCCGAGGCTCGCGAGAGGCTGTCGGCCGACTGATGCCTTCGGACACTGACGACCATCAATTAGCAGCTACTCACTCACCCCCCGGTCACGCCAGACCGATCAGTCACACAAATTATTGCATAATATAACTGGGGGAAAAAAATCGTGGCACAACCAAATCTAAACCAGCATATCGCAGACACACACAGCTGCTCCCAAAACGCTGTATATGCGCTGCTGAACGTTTAGTATATTACTCTTAGATATGAGACGGTCCTAGCCGCACGTGCCAGCAGAGGGTCTCCGTATGATGAACTGGCGCGGGGGGAGGCAGGCAAGCGGGCCGGGGGGTGGGGGGAGGGCAGAACTTGTTTGGACGTTCTGTAAATCCAGTCTGATGCTAAGTAAGTAGCCGAGCTGAGCACCGCGTACCTACAATGAATCAGATGGATATCAGGCAAGCGAACTGACCGGTACCTTGCGTACGCCTTAACTATAGCTAGCTACCATCGTGGGGTACCCCCGATGCATATCAGGAGAGTCGCCTCGAGGGGTCCTTCACTCAAAAAAAAATCAGTGCACACGCTAAAACAAAATCAAAAAAAAAATCGAGAAACGAATAAAAAATAAACAGATAAAAAACAACAGAAAAATCGAGAAAAAAAAACAAGAAAAATCGAGAGAAAAAAACAAGAAAAATCAATGAAATAAAAACGCTAAATCAGAAAAATCAGAGTACGCTTTAATTTATAGTGAAGGACCCCTCGGGTCGCCCCGCACCCGCAGCACACCGAGTAGGCAGTGGCATTTGCTGACCCCTGTGCGTGCCAGCGCGCGCGCGCCGCAACGCTACCAGACGCACTCTCCGCCCATCAAATGTGGTGCCGCCTACCGCCTGCCTACCCCTCGGCTCAGCAGCCACGGGAGGCACGGGCTTGGCCGCGGCAGCTATTCGGATCAGAACTCACGGCATCAGCAGGAGGTCAGCGCATCGCGCACCCCAACATTATACGCATTTCTTTTGCGCCGCTAAATAATTATTCAGTACTTGAAGATCCCCGGCGGGGTTCATCTTCCCCCCTCCCTCCCCCCTCCTCCCTCCCTCTCGGCATCCAGCTAGCCGCGGCGCGCATACGCGAGTCGCGTCTTGTAGGACATCGTTAGCTCAGGAGGATGATATTTCGTCCTGATGATCCTCGCAAGCAAAGCAATTAGCCGCAAGACTTTTATATTTTTCTTCCAGTTTATTACATCATTTTGCAACGGAAAGCCGACACCGCGCTGCAGGCAGCAGGGCAAAATTACTTGATTTTCTCACACGACGCTCAAGTGTCCAGTTATCATGCCTGGGTGCGAGAATATGTCTCTCTCTCTCTCTCTCTCTCTCTCTCTCTCTCTCTCTCTCTCTCTCTCTCTCTCTCTCTCTCTCTCTCTCTCTCTCTCTCTCTCTCTCTCTCTCTGAGGAGTGAGCCGTAAATGTGACTCGCCTGATGGACAGCCGCGGTGCGGGCGGAGGGGCACCCCGCTGCCCACCGCGGAGAGCCGTGTCGGCAGAGATATCACACCGGCAGGTATTTGAACCCGAGGTCGCGCCGCCGTCTCTGGCCTGACATCTCGATTTGGCAATAGTCGTCATTACAGCGCACAACCAACGACGCACAGGTAAGACCAAGAGAGCGTGCAGCTTCGAACACTCGTTGTCTCGCGTCCGCGTTAGGCCGGAGGCGTTGCCCGACACGGCGGGTTACGAGGGAGTTGTCGTGTCCTCGTCCACCCGGACCGATAAAGCAAGCGTATCTCCAGTCCAGCCGGGCAGGGCGGTGCAGCCGACTAGAAGATCGCCCTAGTACCTCTGTCCTTGTCGCACCTTCGGCCGCGCCCTATGTTGGAGATGGTGGGGGCCCACGGGCCCACGGGTGCAACAAGGACCGACTCGATCGTCGGAATCAGACAGCGGGGCAGCGGCTGCGGCTACCATTCCGTCGTGACCGAGCTCCTCTGCCGGATGTAATCGCCTGCCCCGCCCCGCCCCGCCCCGCCCGCCCCGCTCGCCAGGCACGCGTGTGGTGCAACAAGGTGCAACAAGGACCCTTAACGAATGTAAAGGGTCGGCGGGGCGGGGCGGGTCTTTGCATCGGGGCCACGTTCAGGCGCAGGCCGGCGGGCGGGCGCTAACCGTGCTCAAACAAGGCGTGGGGCTGTTGGACGAGCGTGCGCGCCGCAGACGACGGACAGACACGAACGGACCGGAACGAGGGAGGAAACACGCGGACCTGACAGACGGACAGATGTGTACGTCTGCGCGAGAAGGACGGATGGGGGGAAGGACAGGCGAGCAGGCAGGCAGGCAGGCAGGCAGGCAGACGCGACACGGCACCGTACGACAGAGATATCCAGCCCGACCCGACTGGCGGGGCGGCTGGGTCTCATCCTATGATTACGCCTCGAGTTAACCTTTTCCATCACGGGGCCGAGGAGGCAGAGCAAAGCGACTTGCTGGCTGCTGCCTCCTCCTGCGCCCCGCGCAAACCACCTGCCAGGAGTGCGGCAGTGCTGTCACTGCGACCTGCCAGGCCGCCAGGGCGCCGCCAGGGCTCCCTGCCAAGCCGAAACACACGTGGACCGATAGCTCTCCTCCGGGCCCGAGCCCGAGCAGCCTGCCGCGTCGGATTCCGAAGACCGCTCTCGCGCCTATCGGTCTTTGTCGCACTTACTCATGGGGGCCGGCTATCCCCATAACGACATAGGGCACCGCCATAGGTGCGACAGGGACGGAGGCGCGGGAGTGGTCTTCTGAATCAGACGGCGGAACTCATCGCCGCGGGGGCCGCCGCCAGTCGGCGATCAGCTTGCGCGGAGGACTCGTCCGACGCAGCTGTCATGTCGGATCTGAGTCCGCGGCAGTAAAGTCCTCCTGCTGTACTAGCCCAGCAGGTTATGGTCCGGAGCGGAGCGTCAGCAGGTGCGCCAGCGCGCCCGTACACCGCACCGCGCCGTGATATAATGACGTATCGGAAGTCATGGATGCGGCCCGCCCGGCCCGGCCCGGCCAGCACGGCCCGCACCCGCAGGGCCCGCAGGGCTGGCGTGACGAGACGGCCCGGCCGGGTGCAGCAGGGCAACAGGCCGTAAAGCGGCGCAACACCCCACCTTACCAAAAGAAGCAGCCGGATATGCAGCGGATGGTACACGTACGTACTTCTTTCACGTCTCGTGTCGAAAATTGTATACTATTCCCTGAAAAACCCAGCGCGGTAGTGTGCGGACGATGTGCAAATGCAGGTGTATGAATCTCACTACACGCTTATCGTACATTAAGGAAATCCAAAAACTGATACTGGATTTTTTTTTTCTTTCAGGAAAGGACATAGCTTTCGATCGTTGAAAATCAATATCAATAAAAATGCACTTTTTGTTTTCCCCCGCAGCCACGTAGTTCGGTTATTCGGTTCGGTTCGGTCGACGCCCTCGCTTCTCCTCGCGTCACTCTCGCTCTCACCACTCAAAGGGCCCTCCTAGCTCCCGAATGACTCCGCGGGTAGGACCCGACCCGCCCGCCCCGCCCCGCCCCGCCCCGGCCCGGCCCGGCCCGATACAGAGCCGCCCCACCCCGCCCCGCCCCAATCAGCGACTGCTCTCCTCTCCGCGTGCTTTCTCCGGCAGCCAGGGCGCCAAGCCGCCCCGCCCCGCCCAGACAGTGACCGGCCTGCTCTTATTTAATGCTGCGGTGGCTGATGAATCTGAAGTGAAGCCGTCGCGTACAGTACCGTACCGCACCGAGCCCGCAGCACGCCCAGCACCCGCAGCAGCGGCCTCGCCCGCCTAAAAATGACCGCGACGGAGAAAAAAGCTGCACCAAGATGCCAGGGAGGGGGGGGGGAATGCACCAGGCACGCCCCACAACAATGCACTCATTTCAATCAAGGAAGGGGAAAATAAGTAACCAGGTAAATATGAGCAGAATTCGACAAAACGAATAATCTTTGGCTCTCAGTCTTCTTACCCGAGTTGCAAAAAACTTCAATGTGGTGCAGCCTTCTCCGATGAGGCCTCGTTATTCCGAGACAAAACCCGCTCCTTTCTCAGCCACCACAGCCCGTCCGTCCGCGTCCCGGCGCGTGCCGCGCACTAATCAAAAAGAGAGAAGTTTTCACTTTTCTTTCATCTCTGTTCCGCGTTGCAAATATATAGAGCATTTTCTGCAGCGTCACCTGATGCCGCCGCAGCGCGCTGTGGCGGCGGCGCACCCTGACACGGCAGGCAGCAGTATAGGGTGATGCCGCGCAGTATACTTTCGTCTCTCTCTCTCCTAGTCGCACTGACGCATGGCTCGCACTTCAGGAGCGAGGGAGAGAAGGACACCACGAAACGCTGTTCGGAATCAGTCTGCAGGGCAGGCACGTGCACCGTGAGGCAACAACGGGCCTCCTTCTCAGCCTCATCAGAGATGGAGCGCGGCGGACACGATTAGCTCTGAGCGCGCGGCGGGTTAGGGCGCGGCGGGGGGCGGCGCGGGGCCCTGGCGCCCTGCAGGGGGTGCGCCACGCCACGCCACGCCACGCATTTGACACTCATTCGCCTCTAATTTCACCTTCCGCCTGCCGAGATGATCAGATATGCGGATGAACGTATATACCGGGCGGAATACATGCCTCGAGGGGGGGATCACTCATATAAAACTTGTACAATAATTTTTTAGAATTTTTGATTTTTTTGATTTTTGATTTTGATTTTTCTTCTGATTATTCCCGAGATAAAAAAGAAATAATATGTTACTTTTAAAAAAATGTGTTTTTTCTTGTTTTGTTCCCATTTTTCTCAGTTTTGGGTTCATTTGTTCTCGATTTTTCGGATTTTTATGCAACTTTCTACTTGATTTTATTTTGATTTTTAAATTTTTTTTTTTTTTTTTTTTTTTTTTTTTGATTTTTAAATGATTTTTTGGGGGCTGTACAATGATTTTTCTAAGTGACACCCCCCTCGACATGCCTTACTCCCCATTTGCTTCTTTTTTTCCCACTTTAGTGATTATACCTTCGCGCGGTGACGCACAAGTATTATAAATGCTGAAAATCCTTCCTGATCGTGCGGTACAGCGCGTTGCCCCGGGCCACCTTCACCGCTGGAAGCTGGCTATTCGGCAGTAGGCAGCAGGATGCGCCGCGGGCCGTGCCGGCCGTGACCCGCCAGCACACGGGAGCAGGACCTCACTTAGCCGGCGCGGGAATTAGTATTCAGCGCGGCCAATCTGCCGTCTGATTCCGAAGATCGCTCTCGCGCCTCCATCCTTGTCGCGGCTCATGGGGCCCTGCCATCCCCGACATAGGGCGCCACCATAGGTGCGACAGGGACGGAGGTGCGAAAGCGATCTTCGGAATCAGACGGCGGCGCCGCCGCGGCCACGCTCTATACCACGCCCCGCCACCGCCACGTGGATGCTGCCGGGCCAACGAGGAAGAGTGTAAGACGGGATGTCATTGACGGGTAGTGAGTGAAGAGGCTCTCGCATTGAGACAGGTGAGAGAGAGAGGGAGAGAGAGAGAGAGAGATGAGCGCAAACGTCGGGGCGAGCGCCGGGCCCGGCCGGTCCTAGCTTGGCGGCAGCGAGATGGCGGTGCGCCCGCCGCGCCCGCGCGTTAAGGGCGGCTCGAAATGGCAAAATAATGCTGATATTTCGGGCCGCGGCTGCATGTGGCATGGCCGGGCCGGGCCTGCTGTGCACGCCTGCAGCTTGCCGCATAGCAAAACAAGCACAGCGCAAATATAAGCAGCAGGGACAGGGATGCATGGGCGGGGTGCGACCGGAGGGGGGAGGGGGTGGTGGTGGTGGTGGTGTCTTGCACCAACCTCAGCGAGCAGCACTAGAGGCCGGGACGGCGGGACGGTACAGGACGACACAAGGAACAGGGGACGCTGGCAACTCGGCTCGGCTCGGCTTGGCTCGACCCGGCTCGGCTCGGCTAGGGCAGCAGCTTCGGCCCTGCCAGCCCCGCCCCGCCACGGCTCAACAAGCGCCTCTGCTGCATGGCGGGACAATTTGGCCTCCCGTCCCTAGTCCCGCCCCGCGTACCCTGCACTGGCGGCATGGAGGTACATACCTCCATGCTGGCGGCAGCCAGCTGATAACGTGTCGCAAAGACTTAAAAGTCACGGTGCTGGCGGGCCGCGGCGCGCTAAGGCTGCTGCGTGGACAACTCATGGGCTGTTGCGTCCCAGCCGCGACAAGTGTTTCAGGCGACAAGCGGCGTGTGGTTGTGCGGGAGGGAGAGTGTGGGGGCGGCGCGGGTGTTTCACGCTGCGCTGTATTAAGCGACTCGTTCGTTTAAGGAGCTCGCGCTCAGTGTAAACTGCAATGCCCGAGAGGGAGGAGGTCACTCATACAAAATGTGTACAATGCCTTATTTTGAAGAGAAAAAAATGCCTACTGATTTTAATTTGATTCATTTTATTTTTCGTTCTGATTTTTCTTTAAATTTTTCACAAAAATTTTTGGTCACTTTTTGATAAATTTTGATCTTTAACCCCAATTTCTGAATTTTTCAATTTCATTTCGGTTTTTTGTTCGTTTTCTCTCGATTTTTCGGATTGTTTTGCATCTTTCTTCTTGATTTAATTTTAATGTTTTTTCTTCAATGATTTTTTTGGGACCGTATACAATTAGTTTCGAAGTGACTCACAAAAGCGAAAAGTGTCACACTGGTGGGTTTGCAATGTGCGAAGCGAAGCGACAGTTTATGGATTTATTTTTTTGTGATCCCCACGTCGCTTGTATTTGACAAAACGATTCGGTAATTTGTCGGCGCGCGTCCTTGAGGAGAGATGCGGGGCACGCCGCCCTGCCCCGACCGACCCCACCCGGCCCCGCCCCGCGCCCCGCCCCGCGCCCCGTCCCGCGCCCCGTCCCGCGCCCCGCCCCGCGCCCCGCCCCGAGCGGCCCCCCCGCGGGTCGTCTGTCTCCTTGCATCACGACGAGAGATGATACCCGAAGAGTGTCGCCTTACGTTTTTAACCAAAGACAGTAAAGAAAAAAGACTGATGCTTAAGTCTGCCGTGTCTGTCGCGGGACATGCCCCTGCCAGCTCACCGCTTCAAAGTTGACAACATTTCCGCTTGAGCCCACGGATGCCAAATTAAGTATTTTTTTTTCCTTGCAGGGTACATCCTCAGCCGACGCGTCTGGAGAGGGCATTACTCACGGCGCGCGCGCACGCTCGTGCCGAGTTCCAGTGGGCAGGAGAGCACACGGGGTGCAATTAACAGGGCCGCGGTCGAAAAAAGGCTTTTTTCTCTCTTCCTCCCTCCTGCGCGAATGTCTTCGCACTTCTCATTCTCGCACGCTGAGACACGCGGGCGTTGGCGGAGCGGGCCAGCCTGGTAGGCCCAGTGACCCCCAGCGGGGAGTCCTCTCGCAACCGAAAACAAAAGCGAATCGCAATGCCGGGGAGGCGGTAGGCGACCAGAGAGAGAGAGAGGGAGAAACAGACAGACAGACAGACAGACAGAGAGACCGGGGGGAGGGGGGGGGGCAGAGAGGAAACTCCGGGGCATGAAGAGTGAAGCGATCGCTCACAACGTTTTCGACTTTTTTTTAATGCCTCCGTGAAGATAAAACTAAAACTACTTGCGGACGTTTCACGAGTGTACGTTATGTAGCAGGCGCCTCGCTTTGATCGCTCGTCAGCACGCGATGGGAACCCGCTCGACTCGATCGGGCGTTATTGACCGATCGTGAGAGTTCAGGGGAAGAGAATTTCTCTAGGACATCTGTTTTTTTTCTCTCTTTTTTTTTAAAGGAAGAGAAACAAAAAAAGAATTATACGTCGGGAATTGGGAAAGGATGTGTGGTGTTTCACGAGCCGCTGCATTCCTAAACCACGCGCCACGCGTTCTGATCACTTTTACAGAGTTTCAAGACTCTCGAGGCGAGGGAATACGATGCCCGATGCCCTCCCCCCTCCTCCTAAACCCCGGCGGCGTGGTCCGGTCCGCCCTCGACACGATGCGCTTGAGTCCCGTGATGCAACGGGCCGAGTGTCGCACCGGCCGGCCCGGCCCGGCCCGGCTCGCCCTCTGCACATTTGTATATGTAATCACAATGCATTTACATAGAGTCCTTATAGAAAGCGATGCGATATACGGATGACGGCGTCGACTCGTGTTTGAGGACGCGGGATGGACCCGAGCAGGACACGGTGAGGGCCTCGATACGAGATAGTCTGCCGGCCGGCCAGATAGCGGCGCCGCATTGTAGGCAAATCAGACGGTCAGAACACGAGTCGACTTCCGCAGTTACTCGCGGCCGATGCGTCGCGCAGCACACACACACACACACACGTGCGGGGCGGGCGACATTGATCCGTCAGCGAGAAAATGGAGCGATCAGGCAAGACAAGCATTACGCCTGTAGTAGAGAAGCGCTGCTCCGCTCAGAGCGCGGGCCGGGCCGGGCCGGGCTGCAAGCGCGGCCTAATGCCTTCACACCGATGCTATCACGCGTAATAACCACCTTTTAAACCCAACACCATGAATCAGCCGCCCGCCGCGCCGCCGCGCAGCACCGTGTCGCACTGTCATGTATGTGGGGCGCATAGGGGCGCGCGTGCGTGCAGAGGCGCCGGGGCAGAGGGCAGGGCAGCGCCAGACGGCAAGGCGCCCGACTACGCTGGGAGGCAGGCCGCGGTGAAACCCGGCTGTGATGAGGCCGGGTGGCCTACCCACGCGGTCGCCCCGTACGAATATTGAACTCCCCGAAAAGAAAAAAAGAAAACGAAAAAAAGAACTTGCTTTAAGTTACTGTATAATTTCTTAAGTGCCGTAGTAATTTTTAGAAAATTTTAAAGGACTAGAATTATGAGAAAATTACGAACTTCTTTTAAATTTGCTAGGCGTTCTAACTGCTCTGACGAAAAATGGAAGGTCTAACAGCAGAATTTGGGCTCTTTGCAATATGTAGAGCACATTTATTCATCCGAAATAAATGACACAATTTGCCGATAATTTTGACATTTTGACAATATTACACTGGTAACTTACCAGGCCTTTAAACCCTTGGGCGCCCCGATCAGCCTGGGAGGTAGGCAGACCCGTGAGGCACGCATGTAGAGCCGGGTGGCCTACCCACTTCCACGCAGGCGCTCTGTCAGCCTGTGGGTTAGGCTGACCTGTTACGCACAGACGTGCGCCCGGGAAGCCTACATGCCAGGCGCGCTCCTGGGCCCGGCGGCCCGGTGTAGGAGGGGATGAATACCCCAACTACTTCCGGTTCAAATACCCTGGAACATCTGTATCGCTCACTCGGCCTCGGGTGTATAGATATCCAAGGGAATTTAAGCCCCCCGGTACCCGGGAGGAGGGGGTATGAATTCCCTATGCGATTTGTTGGGCGGGGGATACATCCCCTGGAGGTCGTGTGTCCCTATCTGTGCACGGTGTTTTAATCTCCTGGGTGATTTATAACGGGGGTATGAATCCCCTGGAATATTATTACCCGGAGGTCAAGTGGGGGGTTAAGAAGTCCCGATTCCCGTACAGTTTTCCTAATCTAAATTTTCCCATAGGTGATTTGTACCGGGGGGTTCACGGTATGAAACACCCGCTGCACCTGCCCAGCAGCCGGCACGGCTCGGCGCTTGGCCCGGCCCAGCCCCGCGGCTCCGGCCTCCTCGCGGCCGTCTGCCTGCCTCACCGACACTGACCACGGACACTATACTCGTTTCCCACGTCCCGCTTCTGATTCCCGGCCCGTCTATACTCCGCGCTCCGGGCGCTCCATACTCCGCATCTCATCTTCCTGTTCCTCTGACTCCGGTCCACCCCACCCCGCCCTCTGAGAGCATGGTGTCGGTATTTATTGCCGATCACACACACACATGAACAAACAAACAAACATACATACACATTTGCAGCATGGGGCCGCGTGCGAACGAACTCTCGGCCTTTGCACCAAGCAACAAGCTGGCGCATATAGGGTCCTCGATTTAGAACGCAGCCCCACCGTATGTCAGGCGAGCGAGCTCGCGGTTCAATGTCAAACTGCGACCCGAGCGCGCGGGTCGAGCCAGGTCGAGGAGGAGGCTAGGCCACGGCTTTTGGCAGAGACCCGGAGCCCGGAGCTGTCATCCGAGAAGAGCACGGAGCACACCGGCGCCCCTTGTCCCCGCGCCCCGCCCTGCCCCTCCCCGCCCCGCCCCGCCCCGCCCCGCCCCGCCCCGCCCCGGCACGCGGCTCTTTTGTTGCCTGGACCGTATGGCGGCGGCGTCCGCGTCGCGCCTGGCCGCCCCGAACACAAAGCTATCCATCCGCGTGGTGCAATGATGAGCCCGGCGAGTGCGAGCGAGAGGGACTGAAACGGAGAGGAGGATAGCGAGCGGGAGAAACACACATACAGACATGTACCCGGAGCAGGGCGGGGCGGGGCGGGGCGGGGCGGGGCGGGCACCCCCTTGCATAACAAACTGTCCGGCAGTGCGGCGCTGCATCATCCAGACATGAGGGCCGGACATGAGGAAAACCGTCGGGACTGGACAGGACAGCACTGGACTGGATACCCATACCCATGCTGGACACGGACCCGCTAAAGGATTAGTTTTAATTACTTTTTTTTCAATTTATTTCCTTCTAAACCTGGCAAGGCACGCACGCTAAAGCTACGAGTAGTTTTTTATTTGTACTAAGCCACTGTGAAAAATATCTTTGTAGATTTACGATAAATTTTGTAAATCGTAATTTACGAAATATGTTGTAAATTTACGACAGACCTTTTTTGGTCGTGAATGAATTTCAAGCCGATATGTTGTGCTTGTAATTTTACGATTTGCAATTGTAATTTTACAACTGCACTTCGAGGAAAATTTTCCCGTAAACTCACGACTATTTTTCACAGTGGCTCTACAAATCTTAAGCATATTTATATGTACGTTCTTTTGAACACTAGTGTAGGAAACTGTATAAAATTTTGAGCATGAATTTGGGAAAAAGGAAACGCTGGTTGAAAATTTGCACAAACTTTTGCACAAAAACGTACACATCAGTTAGCCGGGTCAAGCAAGCACACATGTACGCCATTCAAGAGAGACCAGATCGGAGATCAGCACGGCGAGGGGCTGCTTCATGGGCCTTATTGATGCTCAAGCGAAGCAAGTTTTTCTTTTTTCCCCCTTTCACAGGGAAGTGCTGGTAGCGCTGTGTAATTGAAACTAGTTTGGCCGTGGTCGTGCCATATTTCACGCCATCACGCGCGCGCTGAGTCGTCCGTACAAACATGTATATATATATATTTTTTCTCTTGGCGCCAGGCCGGGCCGGCGGCGCGCCCGCAGCCCCGCGGCCGGGGGGCCAGCCAGGCAGGCGGGATCCGTGTGGGTGAGGCACGCAATCGCGCCGCTCCAGAAGTGTTAGCCGAGAAATAAAGGTCGCTATGGCTATAACGCAGTGGGGACGACGAGAGACGGGACTGTCTAGCCACACAGAAACAAAAGTAGATGAGGCAGAAAAAGGCTACGAAACAGGTCGGCCGAAGCTACCACGCGTAGTGTGAAAGAGATTTTCGTGTATTTTTGTTGGAAGATTTACTTCTTTAAGATCAATATCCTCACTAATTAAATATAAAGTTAAACCTCCAACTACTTTCACAAAAATTTGAGCGCGAAAATACTTGACTTCGTAGATTTGAATGCAAATGCGCTTGCCAACCAGCGCGCAAAATAGATTCAGAAACTCTGGACAAATAAAAGATACAAGTGCAGTTAGCGCGTGTCTGTTACGCTGTGCAGCCTCGTTCATATCTCCTCAACACCGGGGAAAGAGGAGGTTGTCCTTTACTCCAAACACCCCCGCGCCTTGCGTAACGCTCCCGCTGGCACGTGTGCGAGTGTGAGGATCAGATGTCATGTCCCTCCCTGGGTGGTATGGACCGCATGGACCGCTGCCCGGCGCTACTGTCGCGGTGGAGGGAGCGGAGCGCAAGGACCCAGTGAGAGTATAGAGTCTGCTGCGAGCCATTAATCCTCTTCACACGCCCGGTCGGCGAGGGGTAAACAACTATGAAATTTTAATGCACCTCCTAATTCAGAAAAATTAAGACAAATTTGAGAAAATTCAGAAAAGTTCAGGAAAATTTAGGAAAATAAAGAAAATGCACGACAGTTTGGGGAAAATTCTAGCAAACTTTCACAAAAATTCAGTAAATATTAACTATAATTTAAAATATGCGCAAAAAATTCACAAAAAAAAATAACGAAAACTCACAAATATTTACGAAAAAATTCACAAAATATGTTCACCACAATTCAGAGTCGTTTGCCCCTCGCAATGGTAGGTCACCGCGTGGCCCCTTTGTGGACCCTTTCTGGGCCCCTTTGTGGACCCCTCTGCAGACCCTCGCGGCCCGGCTGGGCGTGGCGGTGGCAGCGAGAGCAGCGCGAGAGGCGCGGGCGACGGGTATCGCCTCGCCGCCGCCTTGACATTCATTGCCATGTTCCGCGCGCGGCGGAGTCAGCCAACACCAGGCAGCAGCCACCAAGCAGGCAGCCAGCAGCAGCAAGCAGCGCATCTCAAGGAAAAAGTGATCTGCATGCCTCCAGAAAGGAGAAGGATGGCGCGCTGAACGGCGCGACAAGGGTCACGGGACGTGGCGTGGCGTGGCGTGGCGCGGCGGGGCGTGGCGGTCACGGATGGCCAGCCGCGGTGCGTGACCAACGATCCGCACCTGATGCGGGCGCAGAACGCCGCGCCGAGCCACGCCGCCGCGGGTGAATGTCAGCTGCGGCGGAACACAGACACACGATAAACAGACAGCTCAAGTCGAAGCCTTTTACGCACCCGCGTGATCTTTTATCCACGGTTTGACAATGGCCAACATAAATTTCAATTCATGATAAAGTTCGAATAAATTTAAAAATGATTCTCACGACGCAGAGCTTTTTATTATTTCCTTTTTCCTCCGTTCCGAACGGCGTTGCTAGCCGAGGGGGAAATCACTTGCGTAATAGCTCGTACACCCAGACCTGTAATAATTACGTAATAGAACGAAATAGCCCGTAATAGTGCGTAATAGCCTGTAATAGGGCGAAATTGCCCGTAATAGTGGCGTAATAGAGCGTAATAGTGGCGTAATAGAGCGTAATAGTGGCGTAATAGAGCGAAATAGCGTTGTAATGGCGCCTTATGAGGATGAAGCGCTCAAGCTCGAGGCTGCACTTCGGTCTGTTTTCTTCGAAGGGTTTAAAGATATAAATTGAAGCATGGTCGTAGCATCAACTACAAAACTATAAAATGATGCACCATTTTAGTAGACACAATTGAATAATAGTAAATGTCACAACAGTACCACAACGACGATTTTAGGTCTAATTCTTTTAAACCGACATTGTTCCAAAAAGGTGACGCACTCTGTTTTTTACATTACTTTCTGACGCACAGCATTAACGCATGGAAATAGGTATACTGCAGCGGGACAGTCGTAAACAAACATACTCTGGTATCGTGGTCCCACCGGAAGAATAGCCTCTCTCTCTCTCTCTCTCTCTCTCTCTCTCTCTCTCTCTCTCTCTCTCTCTCTCTCTCTCTCTCTCTCTCTCTCTCTCTCTCTCTCTCTCTCTCTCTCTCTCTCTCTCTCGCACTCATGTGCTAGCCTATACTTCCTTTCCATTTGATGTGCTAAACTCTCGGTGGTCGTACGATATGAAAAAATATGCAAGAGTGGGTACGCAGAAGTGTAAGGGTGAGTCAATCTGGCAGACCTGTCGATTTCGACTTTTGGATGGCATTAAAAAGTCTTTTTTTTTCCTTTTTTTTTCTTTTTTCACGGTTGTTTGCATTCTCTTCCGTCGGACGCATTTTCTTGAAGTTTTAGTCGTACTGATTGACTCATTTACTGGAAAGAGCAGCAAATGAACGAAGAGAAGTGGCATGCACGCAAAATATCCTCGTAAGAGCAGCGTAATACTTGTGTAATAGCTTCGTAATAGCTTTGTAATAGCCGTAATAGCTTTGTAATAGCCGTAATAGCATCGTAATAGCCGTAATAGCGGCGTAATAGCCGTAATAGTGGCGTAATAGCTGTAATAGCTACGTAATGGCCGTAATAGCGGCGAAATAGCCGTAATAGAACGTAATGTGTAATAGTTCGTACACCCTTTCCCGAAGTGATTTCCCCCTCGTTGCTACCTTCTCCGGGGGGCAGGTCCCAGGCCGCCCGCTGTCTACACTCCAGAATACAGCCGCCCTGTCCTGCCAGGCGCTTAGCGGCGGGTGCCAGGCATCTTCCACGCACGGCCCCGGCCGATAGAGCAGACACGATAATAATTGTTATGGGAACACAACTCAACACAACAGCCGTCGACCCGCCCCGCGGCCCTGGCTCTGGTCTAGTACCGGCAGGTATGCCGCGATACAATTCATCACTTCGCCTGCCCTCCAAATTTCCAACGAGATGATGACGCGGTATGCGTGTGTTGGTTGTTTTATACAAGCGAGCGCGCGCGCGCCGCGCGGTGAGTCCCGACGACTGCTGCTTCCTTTTGCGGCCGTGAAGACAAACACACAGACACACGAGCAGCTGAGAGGAGAGGCTAAGCGGAGAGGCTTAGCTGCGGTGCAGCTGCTGCCCCGTCCCGCCTGGGCTGCTGCGCGCTGGGCCTTGTAAGGAGCAGCCCTGCCCTGCCCTGCCGGAGGCTCGCTGCACGCCGAGGGGCGGCCAACTCGTTTATTTCTGTGAACACTTACTTTGTACTTCTTGTATTTCTCATGTGGGTCTTTTTGAATTTTTCAGGAATTTTTGATAAGTATTTTTGGTATTTTGATAAACTAATTAGAGTCTACATCGGTTGTCCGACCTTTTTTGTCCGACCTCGGGATTTTTGCGGCCACCACCGTCACACGTTTCTTTTTGTCCGACCAGGCAGTCGGGTGTCATAGTTATTTTTCTGTCCGACCTCATTTTCTCCGTCCCCAACAAACCGTTTGAGTCGCCTGCTATCCTCTGCGATGCAGCTCGATTGTCCGACCTGATACTTTCCCCCAAATCTAAAAAAGTGCCTGGATTTTTTTCCGAAAAAAAAAAATTGTGACCGGTATTCGAACCATTCTTTCAATATGGAGTGTGGATTTGTTTTGACTTAATTTATAAAACCTACTTTTCCTTTTTATCCACTGTACTCGCGTCCTTTCGGGCAACTGCAAAGAGACAAAGCTTCTTAAAGAACAAGCAGGCCCGCCCTTCCGCCAAACGTCGTTGCCAGCTCCGCTTCGCTACGCTGGCAACTCTGTTCGGCAGGGGGCGTGCCTGCTTGGCCTGCCGGCGGCGTTCGGTCGGGCCTTCGGCCCGACCCCTAAGTCACACAGAACGTGCTCTTAGCTTGTAAATGATCGGGCCTGCGGCCCTTAAAGGCATTCTCTTCGGAGAGGGGCAGTTTGTAACGGTGAACCACCGAAACTACAGCCCTCCCTTCTGCTTTGAAATCGTGCCGATAGTGACTAAACGGTCAGTTATTTGGCAAAAAGGGAGAGTCGGAAATCTCGAAAAATGTCGAAATACGTGAGTTCGGCCTCAGATGGAACGGTCGAACTCGGACTTTAATTGGCAGCAGTTGGGAACACTGAATTACGCTCGTCGAAACGATTTTAACGGTATAGGTGTCGAGGGGTGTCAAAAATTTCAAAAACTGTCGAAATATGTCGAAAATTGTCGAAATATGTAGAAATACGTCAAAAATGTCGAAAACTCTCGAAATATCTTAAAAATGTTGAGATAAATCGACAACTATGAAAAATGTCGAAAAACATCGAAAAACATCGAAAAATGAGGGATAATGTCGAAAAATGTCGAAGAATATCAAAATTTGTCGAAAATGTTTACAAATATCGAAATATGTCGGAATATGTCATCAATGTCGAAAAATATCGAAAAACATCGAAAATTATCAAAAATGTCAAAAAATATCAAAAACTATCGAAAATTATGGAAAAATATCGAAAAATATCGAAAATTATCGAAAATGTCGAAAAATATCGAAAATTATCGAAAATTATTGAGAATGTCGAAAAATATCGAAAATTAACGAAAAATGTCGAAAATATCGAAAAATATCGGAAAATATCGAGAAATGTCGAAAACGTCGAAAATAATCGAAATGTTTGAGTTTTGACGATTGGCAACACGGGAAATTGAAAAACGGTTGGCACCACTGTATTGCGCCCGAAAAGACGGTTCTAGAGAGGTGCGGGTCGATGGGGTTCGTAAAAGTTGAAAAGTGGGTCAATTTTGGGTGCTTTTTACAGTGTAGTCGCGAGTTGGGTCCTTTTTATCAAAAAACGGTGGGCGCCATTGAACTGGACGCGAAAAGACGCTTCCAGAGAGGTGCGGGTCGATGGGGTTCGTAAAAGTTAAAAAGTGGGTCAATTTTGGGTGCTTTTTACAGTGTAGTCGCGAGTTGGGTCCTTTTTATCGAAAAACGGTGGGCGCCATCGAACTGGACGCGAAAAGACGCTTCCGGGAAGGTGCAGCTCGATGGAGTTGAGAAAAGTTGAAAACTGGACCAATTACGGGTGCTTTTTACAGTGTAGTCGCAAGCTGGGTCCATTTTTTCGTAAAACGGTGTGCACCATTGAACTAGACGCGAAAAGACGCTTCCGGAGAGGTACGGGTCGACGGGGTTGGAAAAAGTTGAATTATTTTTTTTTTTAATTCCGTGAAAACTTTTATAATTTTTTTCAGTGCCTTAATGAGGGTTGGCAGGATTTGCCGTAGGCGTTTCGTTGTCTAGGAGTAAAACTGTAGACACCCTGAAAATTTCAAGTCTCTAGCTCATCTCCTTCTAGTGGAACAGACAGACAGACACACAGACACACAGACACGAGGTCGTTTGCATAAGCCCGCTTTTATGCTTTTTCAAAGCAGAAGGGCGGGCTAACAAAGCAGAAGGGCGGGCTAAAAAGGGGAAAAAAAGAAAGAAATTCAGGTCGGTATTCGAACCTCTGCCTACCCAGTGCTATTAACAGTTCCGATGTGCATACCAATGTCGCCACGCGGCCGAACTGTTGATGAATGGAGAGCAGGTTTCCTGATGACGCCACCGGTACAGGTTGGTCGGCGACTACGGCTCTTCGTACCGTCACCCCCGTCACCCCTAGTGGGCAGGCGTCGAGTACCGTGGCGTCGTAGCCGTGCCGGCTCAGTGTTGTCCCGCGAGCCGCGGAACCCAGGTTCGAATCTTGCTAAATATAAATTTTTCCGAGGACAGCAGCCTGGAGTGGAATTCAAACCCCCCATTTCAACGGAGCTCCCTCGTGGAATCGCCGACGGTCTAGTGGTCTTAGTACCACGAAAGCCGCGGGGTGTCATGAGACTCGGCACTTGGGGCCTGGGTTCAATTCCCAGGTAGGTTCTTCACTGGCAGCGAAAGCGAGTTGTCAGGAAGTTCCGTCCCATGCCACGGGGGGTGGTCCCTCGTGGGGAAGTAAGGCCTATGAATCTGGCTCCTTAGTAAACAGCTTTTCCATGACCTGTGCGGGAGCGGGTCAGTACAGGTCTAACCAACCGTACGCTTACTCTTCCGCAAAAACTTCTCTTTCTGCTTTTCTCCCCCTCTATCGTCCTGCCTTGCCTCTACCTCCCACTGACCGGTCATGCGGTCCGGTGGTGCCCAGTCGTTGGTCCGAAATGCTACCTACGGCTTCAAGGCGCTGTTTAAATAGGGTAGTACGGCGGGCCTGACAGGCCGCCAGCCTTAAGCGGGGACTCTCCCCGAAGAGGAGAGGACTTCTCGTGCCCGCGGGGTGGCGGTCGCCTGGAACACACCGGATCCCATCAGAACTCCGAAGTTAAGCAGGCGGGGCTCGCAGGTTGCGAGTTAGGTAGGGGCCTACCAATTTTTCAATTTTTTAAAAAATATCTTTAAAAAAAAATGAATTTGAGGTGTTGTACCATTTTTTCGGTGCATATTCCTTCTCCATTTTACCCGTGTAAACAAGGTTGGAAAAAATCCAGGCACTTTTTTAGATTTGGGGGAAAGTATCAGGTCGTTTGGGGCTGTTCATGCCTGTTTTTGGCCAAATCTGTAAAATTTCAGGGCGAAATACAGCGTAATGGACGTGATAGTCGGTTCACATAGCTTAAGAGTGAATTCCTCCTCGATTTCCTTGTAGTTTTTGTGTTTTTCTTGTTTTTTCTTAGAAAAACGCGTGTATTTTTGTGGACACGATTTTTTTTTCGAGTTGGCCGCCCCTTGCTGCACGCTGTGCGCGACTCTGCCCTCGCCTTCCTTTCCCATTAATACTTTATTTCGATACAGTTCATTCTTTTCTTCTTTCTTTCTTTCCTTTTTTTTTCTGCCAACATTTTCCAATTTGTATTCCCATTAGCGCTGTCGCCATCTCGACCGCGCCATGCAGGAAGGAGAGCGGGGCGTAGCGTCCTCAAGCCGCAGTCGGAAATGAACTGAACAAGTCGCCGCGCGCGGTTCGTGACCGCCCCGACCCGCGCAGCACGGCCCGGGGCCCGGCCCGGCCGCCCATTGCGCGCCGCGCTTCTATCTAGTTATGCTTATTTTTTTGTAGCTGTGTATAGAGGTTGACACGGGCAGGCGGGAGCCAGTGCGGAAGGACCAACCGTTTTACGACGTTACTGTCACAGGGCCCCCCGGGGAGTCACAAATGTGGCATAGTCCGGTTGGCAAACAGAAACAAACGCGGACGGGAAACTAATTTTAAGTTCGTCATATAGAAAAAAATATATACTTCTTTTTTCTCCTCCTCTACAATATGAGTGAATTCACGTAAATACTCGAGGGGGCCACCACTTCGGCTTATGATGTACACAGGATTACGTGATTACAGGGATTACACCTGAATTTTGTGGGATTACACATGAATTCTTGGGACTAAAACCACTACATAAGAACAATTAGGTGAAATTTAGTGATAATTCTTGAAAATTTAATTAAGGATTACACGGATTACACAGGGATTACACTGACAACTGTACACAGGATTACAGGAGTGGTGGCCCCCTAGTAAATACTGAACAAAATTCTGGAAGACATTTAAGGATTGTGCATGCATGCAGACATCCACGGCCTTGTCGAACAAGCGCGGGGCGGGGCGGGGCGCGACCGCTACTCACGCAGCGCGAGGAATGCAGCACAGCACAGCACACCACTGACACCACACCAGCACCCCTGCAGGCGCTCTGACCCCTGCGCACGCCTCCGCCCCCGCCCCGCCCCGCCCTGCTATTCTGCCCCCTGGGGTGTCCGACATTGCATCACTCCGCGCACAAAAACAATTATACAGGGGGGCTCGTAAGGCTCAGGGCATCGGGATCCGATCGCGTCGCGGCCGCAGCGGGCAGCGGTCCGGGAGTCGTGACCGGCAATCACACGGGCGGCGGGGCCGGGGCCGGGGCCGGGCAGGGACACGCACTTCGTTAGGCCGGGCCGGGTCACTCATTTACCAGTTATTAACCCGCGGCGCCCACTAGCGTGCGGGGCTCTTCAGCAGGCGGACCACCCGCCCCGCCCCGCCCCGCCCCGCCCCGCCCCGCCCCGCCCCGCCCCGCCCCGCCCCGCCCCGCCCCGCCCCGCCCCGCCCCGCCCCGCCCCGCCCCGCCCCGCCCCGCCCCGCCCCGCCCCACACTGCCCCGCGGGGTGGGCAGTTTGGCAGCCGCCGCGCGGACCTGACCAGCAGCAACCCGCCACCTAAAAAAGAAAAGCGCAGAGTCGCTGGTCAGGCGGCGCGGCCCCGGCCCGGCGCGCCTTGTGCAACTTGGTGGTGTGGTGGGCCACGCGGCCAGGGGCGGCCCGGCCCGGCCCCGGGCCAGGGGCAGCAACAACAAATTCTATTCTTTTTTTTCACACCCATCAATCGAATAGGAAATTGGGTTGTTGGTCAGCACGAGGCAGGGCGGGGCGGGCATCACGCTCTCGGGCAGAGGTAGGGACAGTCCGAGTGACGTGTTTGTAAAGTGGAGGTTGGGGCGGGTGGATGTCGACACCCCTCTCTGTGAATAACGCCCCGGCCTATGTGGGGTTGGCCCGATTTTTCTGTTGTTTCGTGATTTCCCTTGATTTTTTCTGTATTTTCCTGGGTTAACCTTGATTTTTTTTCTGACTTTTGAGTGATTTATTTTAGGGTTACTTACACTGATTTTTTTTTTTTGGGGGGGGGGGAGGACCCCTTGCGTTGCCCCCGCCCCGCGTGGTCCGGAGCGAGGACGATACTGCCACCCAACACCCAACACCCCACACCGTCCCCCACCCCGCCCCGCCCCGCCCGGCCACGCCGCGGCGGACCGGACCAACAATAATGCAACTACAGAGCAATAAGTGACGTGTCGACTTGTCGCGCGGCCCGCCGCCCTAGCCCGCTGCTCGCCCCGCCCGGAGACATCATGCAAACACGCGCGCGAGCGCTCTTACACACACTCACACACACACACACACACACGAGCGGGCTGGGCGCGCAGAGACACATAATTCAGCCCCGCCCCGCCCCGCCCCGCCCCGCCCCGCCCCGCCCCGCCCCGCCCCGCCCCGCCCCGCCCCGCCCAGGCCTCCTCCTCCCGCTATGCTGCAACACCACGGCGCGGCCCCCGCGGGCCCCCTCGTCCCGCGCGGCCCCGCGCCAATGGATGACAACCGCGATAGTGTTTTTAGTCTGTGTGTGTGTGTGGAAGAGACAGAATGAAACAAAATGGAAGAAAAACAAAGGAAAATTAACGGAAGAATCATCATGTTGAAAAAAGAAAATGGGAGCGGTTTGCTTTATTTTGAGCTCTCTTTTCCAACAATATGGTAAAGCAGAGAGCGAATTGATACTTAACAGGGAAAAGGGGAGGGCGTTAGAAATTACTCCCTAACCTCTCCCTCCCTCCAAAAATTCAAATTCTCTCTTTCTCTTTTTGTCTACAATAATAAAAAAAAAATTCATACGATTTCAAAAAGAAATACAATTTTTTAAAACAGAAATAATAGAATATTGGCAGCAAGTATAAGAACATGGTCGCGCGTCGCGAGGGCAAAGCAGGGCAGAAGGGCGGGTTAAGCAAAGCAAAGGGTCGAGACTCGGGTCGAGGCATCGAAGCGAATCAAGAATGGAGGTGGCCGCGCCTGTCACGTCTTATTAATGTCGACACACACACACACACAAGTCGCACACACTCTCCCTCTCTCTCTCTCTCTCTCTCTCTCTCTCTCTCTCTCTCTCTCTCTCTCTCTCTCTCTCTCACACACACACTCCGTCACACACATATTCATGAAACAATGCCGATATGTGACTTTGAGGCGGGATGGGAGATGCCATATCAGTCCTACGTACTCACAGTACCATCTGCAATTACGGCGCGAATAACAAAATATCAACTCACTGGAAATCCTTGTGTACCGGCTCTGTTTCAGAGAATACGCAACAATATTGCGGGTCTGCCGAGCGAAAGTGTCTCGGTGCCTTGTGGGACGAGAGCGTAGACGACTCACGATTACTCAGCATCGGGTTCGAATATGGCTCATACAACGACAAGCATGTAAAAAGACTCCCTCACCTGCTAGTACGAGTGACACTCGCTCACGTGGATTTCCAGTTCACTCGTATTTAATTTTCTTGAAAAAAGAAAATACATCCTAATCGTAAAAAAAAAGCCATGTTCTTATATACGTTGCATAGACGTTTGTAATTTCTGTTTCATAAACCGTTCTTCGGTCGAATACAGTCGCCAGGGGGCTCGAGTACAGGCCCGAGGGCCTGAATGAGCCCTCAGCCATCACGGGGTCGGGGATCGGGCGGGACGACCTTCAGCCCATTATTGAGCGAGGTAAAGCCTGTGCAGTTTGGATGGTGCTCCGAGCGGCAAGGCGGGGCGGCAGGAGTGGGCGGGTGAGCGAGTGAGCGCTGAGCGCGCGAGCGAGAAGGAAATAAAGAGGGAGAGAAGGGAAGGGACCATGTCATTGTCGCCAGAGGCCAAAAGAAACCCAGAGCCGAAGAGGTTGGCCCGTCTCGGTCGGCCCCCAAGCTCAGCCCAAACTGTCTGTGTGTGTGTGTGAGTGTGTGTGTGTGTGAGTGTGGTGACGCAAGGCTGGCAAAGGGGCAGGGCGTGGCGAGCATAGCGGCCCGTGCCGTGAGCTTTTTTGAACGCCTCTTAGAACAACCGCTTGAACTCGCGTGTGTGCCGCCCTTGCTCCTCGCCGCGTCCCCGCACCGCGCCCCGCACCGCGCCCCGCACCGCGCCCCGCACCGCTGGAGCCAGCATGGGCAACAAGTGCACGGCGCAGCGAGCGGAGTGGAGTGGAGGCACAGAGGCACAGGTACCGCAGCCGCCACGCCCCGCCACGCCCCGCGCACTGTGACCGCAGGGCATTTTAGTGTCAGTCTGTATCCATTTACCAGTCTGCAGGCGACGCACCAAGAAGAATATGTGATCCCCGCGAAACACTTAAAAATTTTTCTCGTAAGTTCGATGAATGCGTTTTGCATAGAGTACACAACACGCACGAATAAGATGCTGGGAGCTGCGGTCTCCTCCTTTACGCGATTATTTCGTGTTGCCTTCGTAACTCAACGTGGCGGTAACTCTCCTCTCCTCACGGGCCGTGCGGGGCGGGGCGACACGGCCGCGTCCGAACTGATCGGTATCGCATCGGGTGGTGAGTGGGAGGGGAGGGGAGGCGCCTGGGTCAGAGGATGACCTGCGGCGGGAGCTGCCCCCCTCCTTCCCCTTTCCCTTTCCGTATAATATGCACATTATATTGTTCGCTTGCGGCAGGGGCAGCAGCGGCAGCCGCCGTTGCCGCCGCCGCATCGCAAAACATCGTAAAGTGGGTACCGAAAATGTGCGCTCCCGCGTCGGCCTATAACTGTCGAAGCCCAAAGCGGTTACGTAGGAACGGCCAGAGGGGCAGGAGATAGAAGGAGAGAGATAGAGGGGGGAGGAGAGGGGGAGGTCGAGAGAGGTGCATGCATGTCGGGGGATAAACAACTCTGAATTTCGAGTACTCATTTTTTGTAAACTTTTTTTTTTTGGTAGAAATTTTTTGTGAATTTCCACTTGATTTTTACCCATGTTTTCTGAATTTTCCTGAGTTTTCCTGAATTTTCCTGATTTTCTAAAATGTCCCTAAATTTTTGTGATTTCTTTAATTTTTCTGATTTTTTCTAAAACCCAGTTCTTTTTCTTTTAAATAAACATTCTGAATTATTAAGCAGTTTTCTGAATTTTTCTGAATTACGAGGTATGCAAAAATTTCAGAGTTTTTTCGCCCTTGATGCATGCAGAAGACATCCAGGAGGCGCACCCAGGAATAGTCAGAGGCAGGGAGAGTCCAGGGCAGTCGGGAACAGTCGGGGCAGGCAGAAACATCCAGGCGCACCCAAGGACACTCGGAGGCAGGCAGAGACGCCCGGGGCCCAGGGCAGCCTGCAGCCTGGCCAAGCGGTGCTGACCACACGCGTCTGAGTGTGAACTGGGCCAGGCGGGCGGGCGCGGGGCGCGCGGGGCAGCGCGGGGAGGGCGCCCCTTGGGAACAACAGGAGCGCGGGGGGAGGGGTACGGGTACAGTACCTGGACGGCGCAGCGGTGGCGCGCCGGTCAACCTGCAGATCTTTTGTTCGGCTTCGACACCAACACCCCTACCCCCACCCCCCAAAAAGAAAGAGAGAGTCTAATTTGTCGAAGTATTTTACATTGTAATTATGCTTGCGGGCACGATCGGTTGCGACCGCATAAGAGGCCATAGTCAGTCAAAAATATTACTTTAAAACGCACGGCCGAGAGCAATAGGTATCCCTGGGGACCTAAAAGTTCAAAATTCTGACCCGTCCTTCTCGTTTTCCCATTTATAGTAGTACGGGTATAGACATAAAAGCTATTTGCTTAGGGAAGGCATTGTAGGGAACAGCATATGACTCGTCTTTTTATTTATTTGCGTAGGGCCGCGGGGAGTGGATGGTCCCGGCGCGACCCGCGACCTACCGGCCCGGCCCCGGCCACTGTATTCCCGGGCTATAAATTGAACGCGGCACGCTGCGCAAATAAACAGGCGCACCACCTCCCCCACACCACCCCCGCCACCGCCCGCCACTCCTCCACTGCAATACGCCATCCATTTTGCAAGTCGCGCATCGGCCCTTGCTCTGCGCCGCGCCGGCTTCAGATTCCCATACTGCATTTCGGCGGTGCAGAGCGGGTGCGTGTGCGGTGCGGCGGGGACTGAGGACACAACGCGCGCGGCGCGGGGGCCAGATACAGGCTCAGGACCGCAAGCCGCAGGCACAGACTTAAATCCAGGCTAAAGGCGCAGACTTAGGACGCGCCTCAGGCACAGCAGGGCACAGAGGAGGGGGTAACTCATAGATAATGTGTACAATAATTTTTTTTGACTTTTGATTCTTTTGGTGTTTTGTTTTGATTTTTCTTTTTATTCTTGAAATAAAATTTCTCCTACTTTTTGATAAATTTTGATCTTTTCTACCTATTTCTGACTTTTTTCATTTATGTGTTTAGTTTTTTTGTTTATTTGTTCTCTATTTTTCGGATTTTTCTGTCTTTCTTTTTGATTTTATTTTGATTACTTTTGTTTTATTTTTATTTCAAAAATGATTTTTTGAGGGGGCCATACAGTGATTTTACGAAGTGCCTTCCCCTCGGACTTAAGCTCAGGCGCAGCCCACAGACTGAGTCCAATGCTCAGGCACAGGCCACAGACTTAAGATTTGGCTAAGGCCTAGAATTAGGCCCAGGCTCAGGCACCGACTTAGAGGTCCAGGCTAAGGCACAGACTTAGGCTGACGTTCAGGCCCAGACTTAGGCCCCAACGCCCAGGCAAAGGGTCCTCAACTCTGACATTCCTTTGTACACGAGACTGATATTCCACGATATTACATCGAAATTACTCACATTTTTGTCACTATTACATCAATATTTATTTATTTATTTTGTCACCATTACATCAATATAGTACCAATATTAACTCAATATTTCTCTCATATTACTAACAAAGCCAATATTCTTTCGTACATAGCTAAAGGCAGTTGACGACTCCACGGGCGCAGGCAACGCGCTCAACGCCACACCCAGCGACATACGTCGAGACGGACGGACACCTCAACTTATTCACACGTTTTACTGCGCGACTTTACGAGGCGTTATTATTATGTATGAATGCGCGGCACGGGAAGCTAACGGCTACGCGATGGGCCATCATCGCAGTGATGCCCCCTCCTCCCTCGCACCCTCCGTCACCTAGCCCTACTACTACCCTGCACTGCCAGAAGGTAAAAGGGTTTACGCAGTAACACTCTAGAATCCAAACGCATTGCAAACTTCAAAGTGCGGGTGTATAGGGAAGAAAAAATTCACGTTGACGTCCTTACCACCTTCCTCTTCCAATCACAAATTAAGACCGCTTTGAGACGCGTAATAAAGACAGCTAATATACTGACTTCACGCTTTCAGAAAGAAAAGCCCCGATGCGACAACAATTATGGCTCGCAGAGTATTACGTATGCTTGCGGCATGTCTCGCAGAGCAGCCCAAAACAATTGTTTAAAGCAAAAAAAAGAGAAACATTTTTAAAAAATGCAATGTAAGAGCAATGGCACGGCACACGGCACACGCGGTACAGCACGCACGGGTCAGCGGCATATGTCATGTGCTGTTCTGTTCCCACGGGGCTCCGGGCCGGGCTCCGGGCCGGGGGGCGGGGGGCGGGGCCGGGGCGCGTCAACTGCAAACAGGGCCAGCCGCTGTCGGGTCGGCGCGGCGCGCGGGGCCGGGCCCGCCTCACTGTAGGTGCCAGACACGTGCTTGTCGCGGTCGTTAATGACAGGACACGCGTGGGCGTCAGCGACCACCCCTCTTCCCCATCCACCACCACCATACCACCATCCCCATCATCATCATCATCATCATCATCATCATCATCTTCATCATCAGACACAATTTAAAAAAATAAAAAATACAGCCATCAACATTTTCAAATTTCTAGACAAATATGCACATTATGATTTTAAAAACTTAAAAAAAAAGTTTTTTATTTTTATTTTTTTTTATTGTCTTACCTGTTGCAGGCCGGTGGTTGTGCAGATATCCTAATAAGGGTCCACTCGTTTCAAGTCGATGCGTTTGAATCCGCGCTGCAGCAGCAGGCTCGTAGTAGATAGCGGTCCTGACGTTTTCTTCGCGACACAACACTCGCGCGGGACGGGGCGGGACTCGGGACTCGGGACTCGTTACGTCGCGTGGATGCGCCTCACCTCTCCGCTCCGGGTGCGCGAGCGGACTGGACTGTACGGGGCGGGGGACCGCGCCTCAGCCTCAGCCTCCAGCCGCTGCAGCGCAGCGGACCCCTCCCCCCAGCCACACCCGCGCCGCGCCGGGCCGCGCCGGGCCCCACCCCGCCCTAGGTTAGGAACGCCCGCGCCGCGCCGCCCGCTGGTGAGCGCCCAGGAGCGCCGCGAGTGGGAAAGGTCGGGGCGGGGCGGCTCAGGGAAGGGCGGGGCGGGGCGGGGTGGGGCGGGGCGGGGCAGGACGGGCAGCACGGGCTCGACTCGACACCCTGTGCGAAGCAGAGGTGCAAATCACCACGATCACCGACCACAAATATCTCTTTTTCGGGGACGGATAGAAAATATTAATCATCGTTATCTCGGAAAAGACACGGCAATAACGCAATGGAGGAAAAGTGTCACCGTCGTTATGTCGGCCCGTCTTTACCCCCTTTTACCCTGCGGCCGTGTAAATCACAAGCTATTTCGACTGGCTGCCGCACCGCGCACCGCTCACCGTCCGGGCACCGGACCAGACCCGGACCCGCAACGGTTTCCGCAATGCGTCGTCGTGATATAGCGCCGTCCTCGTCGCCCCAATTGCGCGGCCGGGCCGGGCTTTCCCCCGAGGGGGCGGCGTCCAGCCCTTGGAGGGAGCGAGACGGGCGACACGGCAGCAGGGCACAGCAGGGCAGCAGGGCTGGGCGGGCGCGTGTGCGGGGCCGCGACTGCACTATAATGGCGATGACGACGATTCCGAGTGCAAATAACGTGACTTCCTGGAAATAGCGCTCGGCCTAATCGCACGACGACATGACGGCGCCCGTGTGTACGTGCCAGGCCGGGCGGGACCGGGCCGGGCCGGGCCGGGCCGCGGTGCACTGCCGCGGTGCGCGCGCTGTGTTTGAAGAGGAGCGCCGGCGCGGCGCAGCGCAGCACTTGTGCACGCCGCCGTCCTTGTCGCACTCATAGGGCCCAGCCATCCTCTACATAGGGCACCGCCATAGGTGCGACGAGGACGGAGGTACACGAGAGCGAACCTTCGGAATCGGACGGCTGACCTTGCAGATAAAAGGGCCTCCGGTCAGGGCGGCGGGCCGGGCGGCGCGGGCGCAGCCACGTCCGCGCACGCGGAAGAAATTATTACAGCGCAGCGCGTTCAATTTGAGTGAGAACGGTGTGTGCGGCGGGGTGGGCGCGGCGCGCGGCGTGCAGGCGCAAGGCGCAGGCGTCTCCTCACCGCGGGTGGCGGGCGGACGCGGCGCGGCGGAGAGGCGTAGCGCGCTGCTGCTGGCAAGTATGACTGCGAGTATGAAACAGACTTGATTTTAAAAGGCAGTGCGCCGTAAATCTCAAATCCTGGCAGAGCAGGCCTCTGTGTGTAAAGAGGAGCCCCCCCCCCTCCCCCTCCCCCGCGACCCCGTCAGATGCGTCACACTTTGGCTTCAAAACTACTAACCCCTGCTGCATAAGCGTGACTGTGTAGTACAAAGCCAAACAAAGAGAGAAATACAGTAATAATAAGAATAATCGAGGGGTAAGGTACAGGCTCCAAAAGTGTACACATGATTGTCTCTAGACAATACAGACAAAACAAGACAGTACAACATATTTGAACAAATTTATGCGAAAACTGTGGTCTTGAATGGCATTTTGACGCCAATGCGACTAATAATGACATCAGGTGTGGGCTAACAGGTCTTAATTTTTAATTTTTCTTTGAAAATGCTGAAAATGTAACTTTTTTTAATTCTGTCTGAAATTGTCACTTTGTAGTGTATATTGTCTCGTATTGTTTTGATATTGTTTCGCATTGTTTATACCGGCGTACACATATAGTTTCCAGTTCCTCGCCCCTTGATAATAATAGTAATAAAAACAACACTTCCATTTAAAAAGGGGGTGGAGTAACTTACTGACCAAAGAAACTAGGGCACATTAGAGAATAAAATAAACAAATGAAAGGGCTCACATTAGAGAATAAAATAAACAAATGAAAGGGGAGAATTTTTTTTTGGGGGGGGGGTGCAGGGAGCAGGGAGCAGGGAGCAGGGAGCCGGCGCGGCGGCGAGGCGGCGTGGCGGTGGCGTATGACTGGAGTATTTATGGGCTCGATAGGTGGCCTTTCATTCGCCGGGACGGGCCGGGACGGGACCCGGGACGGGATCGAGTAAATCACGGGCGACCCAACGCAGTGGGAACCAGCATATCCCGCGCCAGTACCTGTGCCCTCACCTCGCCCCACCCCGCCCCGCCCCACTACACCCCCACGCACTTCATTGCACACACAAAAAGTGCTTGTCAGGAGTGCGGGGCGCGGCCAATAGTGGCTCCTAAACGAATTAGCATGACGTAAGGCCCGGGCCGGGCCGGGCCAGGGGCCAGGCCGATCGCTGTCGGAAGCCGCAGCATTGTGTTAAGTAGTATCCTATCCCTCTCTATCTCTCTCTCTCTTGCTCCTTTGGCCCGTGCTCCATGAGTGCGACGAAGACAGAGAGACAAAACCATTGTGCGGAATCGCCTGGCTGCTGACCGGGTCGCTCGGGTCTCTACCGCACTGCGCCCCGCACCACACCGTCATCAGCACCGCCAATCAGATGCAAATGAGCTTCCGATCTTCGCTGCGGTGGCTGCGTCGGGCGGCTCAGCCCTAATAGGCTCATTGGCGACGGCTAGGCTCCATCATGATTAGATGCAGGGGAAGCGCACGGCGATCACAAGCAGACCACGTGACCACCGGACAGGGCAGGGCAGGGCAGCGCTTGGGAGACTAAAAGGGTTGAGGCATTCGCGTTCGCCTGATTGATCGGTCACTGATGGCCGACTGGGCGACGCGATGCCACAGGTTATTTAGTGGACTAAGTCACGCTGCCCGCGACCCGACTGGGAACACCAGGCCGCGCGGGTCTCGTCTGGTGTGGTGTGGACTGCGGCTTAGCCGCTGATGGAAGCGCACCCCCCCCCCTCCGGTCCTACACCGTGCACGTCGCACGCAATGGAGGACGGCATCGTGACAGAGGTGGTGGCGCCGCGTCCGCGTCAAGGGTATGAAACAAAATTCACGGTGATCCTCCTGTGGTAATCCAGAGAAATTCAAAGACGATCTTGAGTAATCCGATCCAAGTCCTTCCCCCCTCGCGTCCCGCCCCACCCCCTAGCTGCTCTCCTTGACGACGGGGGTCTCCGCTAGATCAATGGGACTGCCCCCCCCCCCCCCCCTATCAGGCCGTTACGCTAAGGTGCCTCTCGGAGGGCCCCGCAGTGCGCCGTCGCGTCGGTCCGGGCCCGGCCATGACGCCGGGGATGATCGAGATGGTGGAGCCGCCGGCCACCCCGGCCCCGGCCCCCGCTGACGACGCGCAGCCGGCGGCGCCCCACCTCGACCTGCTGTCCACGACGAGGAACTCGGTGACCCTGGTCTGGGGCCCCGCGGCGCTGGGCCTCCACCGCGGCGGCCCGGGCCGCATGACCTCCACGGCCTCGCAGGACTCGGGGCCGACGGGCACGCAGCCCGGCCCCGGCCCCGGCCCCGGCCCCGGCGGCCAGGTGCCCCCGCCCTCGCCCAGGCCGCTCTCAGGGCTCGGGCAGCGTTCCCCCCGTCCTGCGCCCGCCCCAACGCTCTCCGTCGAATCACAAGGGAGCGTCTTGTAAGTAGAGAATGGCAAAGCGTTTTTAACCGAGGGGTGCCTCACTCTTTAAATGGGTGTACAGTGAGTGGAGGGTTGTATTGTGATTGGAAGAAAAATTTGACCATTTATTTTTTTTAATTTTTTTGCACTAGTTCGATATTTTGCAATGTCAAGGTGCTTAAAACAGATTTATGTCAAAAAAAATGTGACTGGATAGTGATAGGAAAATGATTGGAACTCAGGGGGTACACTAATTGAAGAAGGTAAGGTACCCTTCGTTTTAAACTGTCGACGTATTTTCCATTATTCGAATGCGAATGCGCCGGATGCAGTCGAACCCTGATCAGCAGTAAGTTACTCACCGAAGGGAGATGACGCCTTATCTGCAGGTTGGATGTAGGGTGTCCTTTTGATGTACAGAAGAGACGCTGGTCCCGGAAGCAGCACCGCTCGAGGATGGAGAGGGGCGAAGCTGGAAGGTGCAGAAATTTGCTCGCAAGCTTTTCTCGAGCTCTCGAAGCAGCTGTTTGCCCTCCAGAACTAGAAGTGCTCCCAAATTTTCGGAATATTACTATTTTTTCTTAAATTTTAAAAGAACTGTACGGTCTAGCAGATGCGTAATTATATAAAATTTCAATATTTTCACATTATACACGGAGAGGTTACGGTAGGGTACGGCTAGCCGCAGTTGTCGAAATAGGTTTTGTGAGAGATGGGTCCAAAGAAAATGCAGAAAACTGCGGCTCTCGCCGGGTGACCGTTGCACGCCTTTCTCGAACTGTGCAATTTTCATCTCAAGTATAGAGAGGTAACTGACGTAGCCGTGATTACGCCGCGTCAAGGTTTACATGTAAAACACAGTAGGAGAGTTTTTACTCCTAAAACTTTTTAGAGGTAAATTCCCAACTCTGTGTTTTACTCCTAACCGTAGAGGTAAATCTTGTAGAGGTATTTTCGCAGCAATATTATTAGAGGTATATTGCAGTAGAGGTAAATTTACCTCTAATCAAAATTAGAGGTGTTTCCAGTAGAGGGATCGGGCCACCCCCTAAATCAGAAGGAAATCAAAAATGAATGGGGCTTGTCTTCTTTTGAAGAGCCGTCGAACAACGAACTTGCTAATCTGAGGCAAGGCGACGACCGCAGCAGCAGCGATCTGCTTCTAGAATTGAATTCGAAACGAACAAACCTCACTGCCCGATGCCGATGCCGATACGCGCCACGATAAGTCACCCGGTTCACTGATGGTCGATGGTCGGCGGATGCGGATGGATGTCCGCTGCTTGTTGGTCGAAGCTTGCCAACTGCCAGCCTGGAACAGCCCGACCTGCTCGTACATACGCTGCACAGTCGTTTTCGTCAGATCAAATAGAATCAAAGACGAGGAAATATACTGTTTGAAACGTCAATGGGCATTCAACTTTCTCCATCCGAACCGAGTCGTGCTGTACTCGTCTTGTCCATCCGCGCCGAGACACCGCCGGGCCCGGCGTGGCACGCCTGGCGCGCCTGTATGTCGAAGGAACACCCGCCCACTTCAAAAATGTGCTTCATCAGTTTGTGGTGTCACTGGTTGGCCAACCTTCGCGTTAGCCCCGGGTCGGTTCAGGTCATGGCGGCGCGGGGCGGCGCGGGGCGGCGCGGGGCGGCGCGGGGCGGCGTCGTGCCGCCCTATGCTGGCCTCTGGCCGGCGCCATGCAGAGATGGGAGGCCATGTCGTTTGAGGACCGCGCCACGTTTAGTCACGGCAGTCACGGGTCAGCGTTCCAAAGTCCAAAATATTAGGCAGGGGCGGGGAGCCGTGACACTTTGATGAATTGTGTGTACTTACTTTTCAGTGACACCGACGATCGCCCTGACTACCGCTTGCAAATCCGGGAGCGCGAAAAGCCGTGGCAGACCATTTACTGGTGAGTACAGGCTGGACCACGGCGGCACGCACATCGCTATGGAACGGCGGGATAATAAAGACAGGCTCGACTGCAAATGTGTTTCAGATTATTTTTAATGGCCTTAAAAAGTATCAATCACAACAGCAACAGCAAAAAATAAAATAATAATCCTTGTCCTCGGAGCCTCTTGCTACTCGCAGCGTTTTTCTCCTAGGTTCTGGGGCGCAAGGTCACAAACGATGATGACGCCGCTTCCCCCGCGTAATGTAATTACGATATTCAGGAGAGGCGTGGAAATGAAGTCACCGCCATTGCAGAGTCCAACTTTCGACCGCTTTTGTCCGAGATTGCGAGGAGGAAACCATCAATCATTTGGCGCCCCATCTGCAGTCGTGCGCCTTGAGCTGGTGGCGGCGCTGGCGCGGCGCCGCCGGCTCGGGGCTCGAGTTCGAGGCCTTGGTCGCCCAGGGCGCTGCGGGGTGGACGCGGGCGCGGGCGCCTCCACGAACGTGAGGGGGCGGGGGTGGCCCAGTGCTTACCGAGGCGCCGGCGCCGGCTCCCAGCCGGGCCCGCGGCCGCCAGCACCTCGGCCAGGAAGACGACGCCGGCGAACAGGGAGCCGAGGACGAGCACCGCCGTCGCCCCGGCCAACTGCCCGGAGCGCTGCTCGTTGACGTCCTGGGTCTGCGCGCGCCGCCGGTCCGAGGACACGCCCAAGGGGTGCAGCGCGTTGAGCCAGAACATCGGCAGCCCGGCGTTCTGCAGGCGCTGAAGCGCCTTGTTCACCAGGTCCATCAGGGGGTCGTCAAACCGTGTGAACATGGTCAGCTGCGGACAGCGACGCAGCGTCGCGGGGGGAACAACTCTAAATTTTGGTGTACAAATTGTGTAAGTTTTTGTAAATTTTCGGGAATTTTCGTGAATTTTTATTGAATTTTTGCTTGAACTTTTCCTAAATTTTTTGGGGGGGATTTTTGTGAGTTTTCCTGAAATTTTCTGAATTACGAGGTGTACACAAATTTTAGAGTTGTTTCCCCCTCGCACAGTGTGCACCAGGTCGGTCGGGAGGGCGACGATACAAAAAAAAAATTAAAAAAAATTAAAAATAAAAAAAAGAGAGAGAGAGAGAGAAAAAATACAGTGAAACGTGTCAGCTGATTCTCATCGGCTACGTGCGACCTACACTACACTCCCGCGCTCTCCAACCCGTCCCATCACGTCGAAGGAGCGCGAGTGAGTGCACTTCACCCTCGTTGTCCATTAGGAAAGAGTCCGTCGCTCTACAGCGCAGCCATACGCCAAAGAGCAGCTTTTTACCGGCAGCCTCAGCTGATTTATATGGGGAATGAATGCAGAGGTGAGCCCGCCCCTACCTGCGCCATATCGAGCGTCTCGGGCACGCGGTAGGCGCACATCTCGGGCACGCCGGGCAGCTTCCGCCAGGGAGAGATCTGCGAGCCGGCCAGGGCGTACGTCGCGCTGCGGTCATGCTGGTGAGGACGCGATCAGAAGCGGTCAGCAGCAGCCGTTACACATACACTGACCGCTGCTCATCACGGCACTGACCTTGAAGCGCTCCACGCAGGCGCTCATGTTGCGCAGGCAGAGGTGCGAGCGCGCCGCCAGCTCGCGCAGCTCCGGCTCCTCGGCCCCCGCCTTACGCAGGTTGTTGAGGATGATGGGCGTCGAGATGCCGAGGGTGGCGCCGCCGCGGCTCAGCTCCGCCAGCGTGCGCACGCGGCCCGCCCAGGGCGACCGCGTCAGGTCGGCGGTGATGGCTGACTTGAGGAACATGTTGACGACCAGGACGAAGGCGAGCAGCATGCCGAACACAGCCCGCTGCGCGGGGAAGCGCGGCTCCACCGGCTGCTCCATGAGGACGGCGTACAGCTGGCGAGGAGGGACAGAGCAGAGCGTCATCTGGGGCTGTGCGGAGCGGCCCCTGCACTACGAAGGAGGACTAGGAATGGAGAGGTAGCCCACGGTCTGGGCGATCAAAGGCCTACCCGAAAGAGGGGAAATCACTCATACAAAATGTGTACGATATTTGTTTCGACTTTTCATTTTTTCTTTCTTTAGATTTGTAAAGGAAAATTTCTGTAACTTTTTGATAAATCTTTCTCTTTTTCACCAGTTTTTTTGTTCATATTTGTTCTCGATTTTTCAGTATCTTTATTCTTGATTTGATTTTCTTTTAATAATTTCTTTTTGTTTGGCTGCACAATGATTTTTCGAAGTGACCCCAAATCCCTCGGGCCTACTCTGTTGATTTGAGTGTGCGCCAGCGGCAAGCAACCTCTCCATCCAGCACTCCTCCATGCCTACCTCCAGGAAGCCGCGGCCGCAGGAGCTGGCGGTGCCGCGGGGGCGGCCCCGCGACGGATACCACGGCTGCTCGCTGAGCAGCCGGCCCAGGGCTACGCAAGCGAAGTAGGCGAGGAAGACGGCGATCATGAGTTTGACGACATTTTTGTGATTGAAGATGTGCAGCAGGCCGGGGCGGGGCGCGGGCGGCGGCTTGGACGAGCAGCGCACGTACGCGAACACGGGCACGTACGCCACCATCACCGAGGGGTGGAAGTGCTGCACCAGGCCGGCAGGGAGTAGAGGGACAGAACGAGGCCAACATCCATGTCATTCACTTTTAGTCGAGACAAGCTTTTCATAAACTTGTGGCTGGTGGTGGACCCTATGAATTACCCTTATTCTCTCGACGCTCGGCATAAGGAACAGAGCCAGGTCCGCCTCCCGACGCTCCAAGTACCCGAGCAGCCCGCCCCAGGTACCGTTGGGGAACAGAACATTCACCGCATTGTTGTCTTGGATCGGTTTTGGGACGAGCAAGCCGGGCAGGGACCGGATGACCTGCTCGGCCGTGTACTGGACAAAGATGGAACCCAAGCTGTCGAAGGCGAAGGTGATCTCGGAGCGGCAGCGCATGCGGCGGGACTGCGTCCTCGCGGGGAACGGGTCCCCGCCGTGGAAGCGGCCGTCCCGCCAGAGCGACACTGGTCGCACCGCGGGGGCGGCGGGGGCGGGCCCCAGGCAGTCGGGGGCCGCTGCAAGGACCTCGGCGCCGGAGCCGTCGGCCGCCAGCGTCAGCAGCGCCGCATCCGCGATGTACTCGTCCGCCAGCGCGAGCACGATGGCCTCCGGGTCGGGCGCGGCCGTCACCACCAGGAAGCGCGCCGAGCCGTTCCACCACGGCAGGCGGCGCAGCATGTCGAGCCGCTCGCGCACGCCGTCGCGCGGCGCCTCGCCCAGGGCGGCGAGGAGGAAGCCGCGAGCGCGGCCCCGAGCGCGCAGGGGCTCGGCGGGCCCGGGCCCGGGCCGCGGCGGGGGCAGGTCACCCACCACCAGCACGGGCCGGGCCCGGACCGCCACCAGCGCGCTGACCACCGCGTCCTCCGCGTCCGCGCGCTCCTCGTCGAGCTTGGGGAAGTCCTGCTCGTTGTCGTTCACGACGGGCTCGGCGTCGGGCCTGCCCAGCGACACGACCAGCAGCTGGTCCGCGTCGAAGTAGCGCAGGACGAGCTCGCGCAGCGGCGCCGCCAGGGGGCGCGCCCGGGGCCTGAGAGCAGAGCGCATTCGAGTCCTTGCACTGCGGGGACCTTGGGAAAAGGAAGGAGTCACTCTGAAAGCTTTCAGAGAGAGCGTGTTCGAAAGCTGTTCACACCCGACGGAGGGGCGGACGCGCTCACCCGGGCAGGCGGACGGAGCACAGCCCGAGGCTCAGGACGGCGGCGAGGTGCGCGGCCGCGGCGAGCAGCTGCCGCCGGTGCCACATGGGTTCATGACGCCGCGGCGCCCATCCGCGAGTGCGGCCGGCCGCGCCGCACCGCGCCGGCTGTGACCACAGGGGGAGAGGCAGGGGGTAATTTGTGAGGGGAGGGGGGAGGGAGTGGCGGAATTATTGAGTTGTCTCGCTGAGCAAGGGTTGTTGTCCCGGGCGAGAAGTCGGTAAGTGGTGACAAATGACCGTGTGATGGCTTAAATGTGGGGTTGCCCGCGCCTCTCCCTCACATCCGCCTCCCCCGGGAACAGAGCACGTCGATACCGTGGGCGGTCGGCGGACCGAATCTGGCACGCACGTTTCCAACATGCACGCGCGCTCACCACTCGGCTCTGCTGACGTCGGGAACACTCGCCCGCCGCGTACACGTGCGCGTTGGGCGGCCTACCCGACGGGCGCTCTGCGTCCCTTCATCTCCTCTCCACAACTTCAGGTCTCGTATTCTCGCAGGGGCTTCAAGACCCGTCTCGAGCTGGACAACATGGCGCCGGGAGACAGCTTCCACTTCCGTGTGCAGAAGGGTCGCGGTCAGTGGAGCAGTATACTGGCAGCCACAACCAAAGGTATTTTTAGCAGATGATACCTTAACACCTTAACTTCAAAACATGAAAGAAAAGTCACAATAAGGTGTCAGCTAGTTTTATTTTTTTATATATATTTTTTTCTTCGTTTCGATTATTCTTTTGATTTTTCAAAGAAAATTTATGTCACTTTTTGATAAATTTTACTTTTACACCAATTTCTGATTGTTTCCAATTTTATTTCGATTCTTTTTTGTTCATTTATCAACGATTTTATGAGTTTTTGTGTTTTTCTTCTTGATTTTATTTTAATTTTTTTTTAATGATTTATTTTGGGGCCGTACAATGATTTTTCGAAGTGACCCCCCCCCCCCCCCCCCCCCCCTTTCCCCCTCGTTTGGGAACTTGCAAGATTTACGCGGTAAAAGGGGCTCCCCCTACGCTTCAGATGACCAGGCGCCGATGGTCGCTCTTCACCGCGCCATCAGCCAGGGCCTTCCTCATCGGGCCCGCAAATTCCTATCTCAGAGGTGAGTGACCGACCGCAAAGAAAAAGACTAATACGATCTCGTGATCAAAGGATGACTTACGGGAGCCGGAGCGACCGGACCCGGGCACTTCCTGGAGTGACCGTGGCGCGCCCTGCTCTGCCTTGCCCAGGCCGCTGGCGGTGGACGTGCCGGACCGCGCGGGCCGCACGGCGCTGCTGCTCGCGGTGCTCCGCGGGGACGTGGAGCTGGTGTACCTGCTGCTCAACGCGGGCGCCGACCCCAACCACGCGGCCGAGGGCGCCGCCAACCGCACGCCCCTCATGCTGGCCGCGCACCGCGGGGCGCTGCCGCTCTGCAGGGCGCTCCGCGACCGCGGCGCGCGCTGGGACGTCCCGGACCGGAACGGCTGCACCGCGCTGCACTACGCCGTCGCCGGCTGCGGCTCCGGCTCCGGGGCGGGGGGACTCCGGTCGGGCGGCGCCGCCGCGGCCACGACCTCGGCCAGCGGCACGGAGGAGGTCGTGAGGATGGCGCTGGAGGACGGCGCCGACGTGCACGCCAGGGACTCCTACGGGTGGACGCCGCTCATGCGAGCTGGTAAGGCCGAGCGCCGCGCTGGACACCGCCCCCGAGGGAGGAACAACTATGACTTTTCAAAAATTTTTGTTTAGAACTACAGTGAATGTTCACTTTGATCATACGTAAATTTTTGTGAATTTTCCTGAATTTTTCTTGCATTTTTGTGGGTTTTTTCCCTTTTTCCTAAATTTTACTGAATTTCAAGGAGTAAAAAAATTTCAAAGTTGTTTGCCCCTCGCCTCGCTTTTCAGCCAGTGTTTCTAGAAAAGTTGGCAATGAGTAGCTGAAACACAGTGGAGAGAAGTGGGCTGCATCTGCGCCTGCCAACCAGGCAACACCTCAGCTCAGCACTGGTGCGTGCATGTTGGCCAGTGGGCAGACGCATATGCAGCTCGCTTGACGGCCCACTTGTGCTGTTGAGGTTCTGATTGCCTACTCTCACGGTAACACTGACGCTTGAACGAATAGGCGACTGAAAAGCCCCGGTCACATTTGGAAGTGCGTGGAGGTAGCCGCATCCTGTGCCTGCGCGCAGTGATGCTGGGCGCCGGCACGCGCGTGCTCACGCTGCTGCTCGAGGCCGGCGCCGACGTCCTCCAGATGGACAAGCAGGGCCACACCGCGGCGCACCTGGCCGCGCTCGCCGGCCGGCAGGATGTGTCCGGCGTGCTGGCGCGCTGCGGCGCGGACCTCAGGACCAAGTCACGCCACGGACACTCTGCCCGTGAGCTGGGGCGGTGCTGGCCTCTAAGCCTCGCAGTAAGTTTAAAACCAACGATGATGATAAATGGTTTTCAAAGGGCACAAAATAACAGTAGCTTCCCGATTTTACAACTCATAGGATGGAGCCAACAAGGGAGGGATTGAGGCAGCGTTGGCAGTGGCCGCAGCAGCATCTACTATGCTCAAGAAGAGAGCTGCTCGCAGAAAGCAAGATGAGCTGGATGATCAAATTTAAAGAAAAACATGATTTTTTTTCTCTTCCATTTTTGTAATTGCCCTGTACACTACATCTGCTCAACTACGCAGACACTGAAACATATATGAGGATATCTTCTTCCTTCCAAACATTTGGTAGATATTTACATAAAATCTTAAACAATTATTCATAATGAACATTATTTTAACATCTCAAGTTTTATCAACAGCTAGCTATTTATGTATTTACAAGATGCAATTCAAGGAAAGAATAAATTCAGACGGCAGATACTGGTACTGAAAAATTTTCAGTTACCAGGTACAAGGAATACCTAAGCTAAATAATGAAAGACTAGTTCAAGAGAAAGTCATGGAAAAATGTGCAAAATTATTTGTGGAAAAGTGCACAAAATTTAAAATAACTATCATAAAATTAAGTAAAATTTTAGATAAAGATTAGATAATTCATTTTTTCCATATGTCACAGATAAAAGAATTTATGTAAAAGTGCAAATGATAACAGTAGCAGGCACTAACAACACAGTTTTTTGTTGTTTTGTTAAAGGCAGAAGATGGCACCTTAATTTAGGAAAACTCAGCCTTTCCCTTCTGAGAGCCTAAATTTTACTCTCACAATTTAACACTCTCTAAAAAAGAGCTGGTGCCTTACAAAATTTTCAATGTGTGAAGTCATTTTACCTTTGTGATTTTAGCATATAAATACTATGAGTGCTCAGTTTTGCAGTCAAAATGAAGGTGTATTCATCTATTTCAAAGAGGATCATCAAAACCCAAGTCCCACCTACTTTTACATTTGTGGGCATATTCCCTTTTCCTGATTTCACTAATTCATTATTATTGTTTCCAAATGATCTATCATTTCACATCTCTACAAGTGGCAAGCATAAATTAACACAGCCGTGGAGTACAATGTACTGATTCAGATTGGAGATCCCTTATGCAGGTTCAAAAAAGAGCTCTGCAAGAATGTTCTCTCCAAAATATTAATCTGGTGGCTTACAAATAGGAATAACACCAACTCCCACACCTCCCTCATGGGCACACATGGATGCAACAAATGACCAGGTGTTTGATTGAGGATCATAAACTTCTACAGTAGACAAATTTGAGTTTCCGTCATAACCACCTATTGCCCACAACTTTCCCATGTTGGCAACAAGTGCAACTCTACTCCTCATCACATTCATGGGAGCAACAAATTTCCATCTAAAATAAAGAAATGAAAAATTAATTACTTTGCATAAACTTTGCCAGATATGAAGCAGAATATCAAAAGTCTTACTCATTCGTAGCTGGGTCAAACATCTCGACAGTCTGAAGAAAGACTGAGCCATCATATCCACCACAAACATAGATTTTCCCATTTAAAGTAGCAACACCAAGTCGACAGCGGCGGCTCAACATTGGTTTGACAGTTGACCATCTCTGAGTCAAGGGGTCATATCTCTCCACCTAAAACATAGTAGGGATAAACAAGAACATTTTAGCATTTACTAAGTCAGTGAAAGGTGTGAAATACATAGTTCCAGATACTTACAGAATCAAATATTGACAGCCCGTCATGACCACCTAATGCATAAATATAGCCTTCAAAAGCCACAACACCGCCAGCACTTCGATGTTTAACCATGGAAGGAATTAAAGTCCACTCATCTCTGTCTGGTTGATAACATTCTACTGTATTTAGAGATGTTATTCCATCATAACCACCACAAACATAAAGCCTGTCATTTAAAGCAGCAGCTCCAACAGCACTATCAGAAAGATGTAAGAAAATTAAACAGTGACAACAAATAAACCATGCACCCAATACTTGGAGTAGAAAAACCAACCTGCGTTTGCAGTGCATTGGTGAAACCCTGCTCCATACTCTTTCAACAGGGTTAAAAACCTCAACAGTGGACAACCTTTCAGTGCCATTGTATCCACCAAAGGCATACAACCTATTGCGCATCACAGCAACACCAACTCGACTACGTAACATAGTCATGGCTTCAGCCATCTGCCATCTTCCCACCAATGGATCAAAAACCTCGACAGTACTTAAGGAATCACCTACAAAATTGAAGTCCGTGCAAATTAGAATCTCTTAAGGTGGTATAGGGAAGGTAAAGAAAAAGGGAATTACCTGATTTGGTTAAACCTCCTACAGCAAAAATATGACCTATTATAAAATTACAACACCGTGGTCGAGTACGAAATGACTGGAGTAGTGGTCTTCTTTCTGGCATCAAATGATAATCTCTAGCTTCGTCTAACAAATCACTACAGGACAAAGAGAAAAACATTGAGATAGCAAGCAAAGAATTAAGAGATTTTATGAAGAGTAATAGGGATCGCACTAACCGGCACTCATGTGATGTGCGTATCAACTCTTCAGTGGCAACTCTATCAGCAAGATAATGGGGAGACAATAGTGGAAGACGAACTTTGCCTAGGAGTGGAGGCAGGTCTTTTCTACGCAACTCTGGATCTCTATTGACCCAATTCATAACCGCTTCAAAAACCTGCAAATAAAGTCAACAAATTGAAAGTAAAATCTAAATAAAACAAGCGACTAAAACAAATATCTCTCTATAACGCATTGTTTCCTTGCCTGTTCTTCTGATGTCACATGAAGCTCATCCCGGTGAATAATGTCAGTTAACTCTTTATAACTCAGGGAGAGGAATTCATCTGAGCTGGATACATCTTGAAAATATTGTTGTAAGTATTTGTCTGCGGACTCCACCAGAGGAGTACAACCCAAAGTATCAGCAAATGTTCGAATACCTAACACATTCTGAGGATGAAACCTATATAAAGAGAGGATTAGTATGTGATACTTGGAAATTAGATTTGAAAACAGGGAATTAGATTGATAATTGTACCTCTTTTTAAGAAATTCAGCACACGCATTACGGACTTGAGTTAGTTGAAGAAAAGAGGCACCAACCATCAGAGACTGCACATTGTTCACATCTATAGTAATAAGGCCTGAATATGCAAAGTTTACAAGTGCTTCCAGAGCCCTGCAAAAGAGGAAATTGTGTTTTAGAGGAGGATACTATGTAACGTAAGGGAAATATTTAGGAACTATACATACAATGCATCTATGCCATGTATTGTGATATCCCTTTGTGTACTTTCAACCATATCATTTGTGAACATTGCATAGAAGTAAGGGATATTTGCAGCTAATACAATTCTATGAGCACTAAAAGATTGGTTATCCACCTAGAATTTGAAAAATGACAATTATTAAGTTATGAAGATTACTCTACGACCTTTTGGAATCAAATTAAAATACTGTACCTTCAAAGTGACATCACATAGCTTTCCAAGCCTCCTAATTTCTTCCATAATTGGAAAGCCTTGGAGAAACAAATCATCTTGGTGAAATATTATATGGTCATCAGACAGAGGATGATCTGATGGTGATAAAATCGGACACTTCAGAGCTGGTGATAAAGATGGGGAGGAACCAGACAGGCTGAATCTCTGTTTTAATTTGGTGTTTTCTATCTCCATCAGGGAATCCATGAGATTCTTCATCTCAAACGACTGAAAGCAATCAATCAAAGTAACTTACAATGACATTTTACCTAACCCTACACAGAGTGTCTCGACACTCGACAGCAACTTGTTTGTTGTTGTTATTATTTGTTTTTCCATGGTGTTGCCGTCTCTCGTCTGGCCGCGGAGTCTCTTTCTCTTCCAGTCGGCTAGGGTCATTGTGCGATGAGCTGGCGCCCCCTACCGGCGCTGGGTAACATAATCCCCCCCTCTCCTCGTCGTGCTTCGCCTTTCACCACCCCCCTCGCCGGCAGAGAGCGATCTGGCCCGTGTTCGTTCGTGTTGGTTGGTTGGGAAGCGTCAGTCTGTGTCTGTGCCGTGCCGCCGAGAAGGTACTGCTTCGTGATCCGCCTGGATTCTGTGACTGTGTTTTCATTGCTCACGTCCGCGCGAGAGAGAAGTGTGCGGTAGTCGGTTGTGCGTCAAAGAGCTGCAATAGCGCCCATTGAAAAGTTGTGTGGGATAAACCCTTTGTGCTACCTATGCGGATACCTATGGATAAAGACAACTAGCAGAAGATACCGCAGTCATCAGGGCGTCAAACACTCAGGTTCGTGACAATGTAAACAAAACAAAACGATGACCTGACCTGTCAGTGCTTGTGCTTCCTGTCCACCTTTCCAACAACTTGATCATGACTCCGAATTCAACTTATAACAGGTTCTCAGCTGGGTGCTAGAAATAGAAGTCGAGTTTGACGTTAAATATTTTGATTGATCACATGGCTTAGGTTTAACTAAAAATTAATGTCTAAATTGGTATAGGACATTTGCTGTTTTTCAATTCTTTCTCTTGTCGCCTCACAATCACCAGGATAACCTTACTAATGAATTTTGAAAGCGATTGTTTTTTATTATTTTTTAGTGTTGATTTAAGATAACTTAAATTCGTCTCAGAAATTTTTACTTCATGCACAAATTTATTTGTTTCAACCAAGTGAAATGAAATTAATAATTCTATAGCATAAACCTGAATTTAAATGGGTGCAAACAACTGGCTTTTGCTCAAGGATTTTAATCGAGCTAAGCTGTAAAATTGACAGTTGAAACAAAATTTGCTGATCTTTAGTTTGCAGATGCGTGCCAATTAGTTTTTACATCAAATGCCAACACTTACTGAAGTTCTCAAAGAGATGGTAGATTTAGTGGGATCCGTATGAGATCACTTTTTCCAGATCCTCCCCACATCCTCTACGTTTTACGTTACCTTGTCTATGGATGTCTCCACCCCATCCCCTTTTCAACCTCCCACGTTACCGCTTGCCGCCCGCCCTTCCCTCCTACCAACTCATCCTCCCCCTCCGACCAGACTACCTGCTAAGCCACCCCGCTCAAGGTGATGTGTTATACATACACATATCGCTCCTCCCCTGCTCGGCTCCCATGTCCCACCCCGCTCCGCAACCCTGCAGTGCTGTCCTGCAGCGCCCTAACCCGTGGCCACAGGAGACAGAGGTGATGACTCACCTTCGTAAGTCAGTCACCCCAGGTGGGGCGGGGGCGGGGGCGGGGGCGGAGGAGGTCAGACAGCAGGGCAGTGGGCTCGGCTTTGCAGTAGAGCCTCCTCGTTGGGGTGAACCCACCGCCCCTCCCCGGCCCTGCCCTCCCCGGCCCTGCCCTCCCCGGCCCTCCTCGACCCTAACTCCATCTCCCTCAACTGTGCCGGGGCGCCCAGCCCACGCTAAACGGGCCTAAAATCGATAGCGGAGCCGTGTGGGCTGCACTTGTGGCAGCGCCCGCGGTGCAGCACGCGCGTGCTTACGGCCCGGCCGGCCGGGGTGTGAAAGCACGGCCTACCTCCCCCGCGCCCCGCCCCGCCATTCCGTTCCTGAGGGGTTGATTCCTGGTTGGGCGGCGCCACGTGGTAGCCACCCACCAACCCCCACCCACCCACTCCCAGCCGGCGCGGCGCTGACGCTGGGGAAGTCCTCTTGCGCTGCGCACTCTGTCCAGCCGATGCCAGCATCGATAATGTTTGCTTCTGCTGATTCGGCGACAGTGCCTGTTCTCTGTTTACGGAAGGACAGCCGGTCTTTGCACTAAATTCTTATTATGAACATTTTTCATACGCAGCTACAGATTTCTGCAAACATGCTCTGTTGACGCATAATTTTGTGCCCAGTTATGGACAAAATAAGCTGACTATGGACAATTTTGTTCATAGTTGCACAGAAAATTATGCGTTAAACAGAGCATGTTTACAGAAATCTGTATAGCTGTAGAGTTCAGTGTGTTGCGGTGTGAGGCTTTTACGCTCGCGGGTGTCCCTTTTTGCTTCTGCCCTCCGCGCTCTGAGAAGAAATGCGGGCCGGACCGCGGGCTGGGGCTGGGCGGGGAGTGCCAGCGAGAGACGACGACGTCCCCGCTGAAAGGCGAACCGAAAATGGGATCGACGCATCAACATACCGGACCAGCTGGCGCGGCGCGGGCGCGGCGCGGGCGCGGGCGCGGCTGGGCTCCTCCACGGCGCTGCTACTGCTGCTGCTCCGCTGCGCCTTCATGTCATGTGTTGCGCGGGACGGCCGGCTGCCAATCATGTGGGTGTGAGCGAGAGGAGACGAGGCGAGGCGGCGAGGAGGAGAAGGAGGAGGATGGCTGGAAATGCGACAAGAGGAGACCTTCAATTGCGGTGGACCATATGCGCGGGGCTGGGCTGGGCGGCCGTCTGATTCCGCAAGTCGGTCTCGTCTGTCTGTCCTTGTCACACCGTGGTCGCACTCATGGGGCGAAGCCATAAGGAGCAAGAGAGAGGACACAACGGACCGATTTTCGGAATCAGACGGCTGCGCAGTGCAGAGCGCGTTGCACAATGGCCACGCGCTGCCACGCTCCGCCACGCCACGCCGTGTTCTCTTTAGGCGAGTGGGTTAAGTTAGTTTGTGCCAGGTAGCAGGTAGCAGTCGTCACCCCCTGGCCGGCCGGTCCGGTGCGGGCGGAGCGTCTGCTTGCCATTGTGCTGGCCTCTTATTATTTTTTTTTGGGTTGCTGTCTATCTCTCTCACCTGTTCTCTTGCTCCCGTGTATATTATTTTTAATGGTTTGGTGCGCCCAACCCAGCTCCCCACCAGCCGGCCGCGCACCCGCCCCGTCAGCGGACTTGGACTCGTCTATAGTGCCGGTCTTGATCGAGATCCACACCGCCAGGCGTGGCGTGGCGGGCCAAGACATGGAAACTAGATGCGTGGCCGTCATCAATATTCTGGAAGCGTGTGGTTATAAGCATACCGAGGTACACTGTGCGCGTAAAAGACGAAAACGAATTAAGTGACAAACGACTATGGGGCGACTCGCACCTTGGGAGAGGACGTCCCGTGTAGCTCGGCCGCCCACCAGCTGCTCTGACCCCGGCCGCGGTCCCGGCCCGGACGTGCTCTGCGATCGGGCCGCTATGGGAGCGCCCGCGCGTCTCTTTCACGGTGTGCGCGCCGGGGGGTAACAACTCTGAATTTTGGTGTACAAATTTTGTGAATTTTTAATTGAAGTATTTTTTTAATTTTTACCGAAATTTTCGTGATTTTTTTGTAAACTTTCCTGCAAACTTTTCTCTGTATTTCCTGATTTTTTTTTAAAATTACGAGGTGTTTTCCAAATTCTTAGAGTTATTACCCCATCCGTGCGCGCCGCTAGTCTTTACGACTAGTCGGGGCAAGCAGGAGCCGTCGCCGTGCCCGGTGCTCGCCCCGGCCTGCCCCACCCCACCCCATCCGGCAGGACACCAGCGCCATTCGCAGTGACGCCTTGGTCTTTTCCTTTGTTGTATTGACTCTGGTCATTCCTGCTCCGCCCTGCTCCGCCCCGCTCCCGCCTGCTTCGCCCCGCGCCGCCCGCCGCCCCGCTCCTTTTAACTCTTGTTGCCGCTGCCGCCGCCGCTGCTGATGCTCGCGGCCTGTTGTGTGGTGGATCGCGCCGTATAGCGTAGTATCGTATCTATCCGGATGTCCAAACACGGCATGCTTGATTCACTCCCCAGCCCCGCCACGCCCCGCCCGATTGGTTTGTTTTCCTGGGCTGTCCGGGCCGGGTCCGCCCCGCCCCGCCCGCGGGCCGCGAGTGTGTTCACCGTGACGGGCACGGGCGTGGCAATTAATGCAGCCTCTCTATCCCGAGTTATGGCCACGGCGAGAGCGGGTAGGCCCGGCCCTGCCCAGCGCGCCCGAGCCAGACGGACGGCGACGCGAAAAGACGCTTGGCGACGCCTGGCGCAGGGGCGGGGCGGGGCGGGGCGGGGCGGGGTGAGTTAACCCGCCTACCTGAAGTGAAAACGCTGAAATGACCGCGCCGTCCTCTTAGTTTGGCTTTAAGCCGGGCGGCAGCATCAGGGCTGAGTTGAGCTCGCTGCAGAAACGATGCCCGTTTTCTTTTCCCGAAACGGTTTTGGATAGTCCGTGTTAATGAAGAGACGGCTACGAAATAAGCGGCCGGTTCCTGAAGTTTATGAAAGTTGTCTTCTTTTCCTAGTAAACTTTTTTTTTTTATGAGGAAAATTTATACTATTTGTTTTTCTTATTTTTCTTTGGCTAAATGAAAAGACCTTTTCGCCTACAGTTTGGTAACAGCGCAAATCCTTTTTCCAATCTAGGCAAAATATAACATCCAAGTATGTTATATTAAAAAGAGAAATCACACTTGTCCGTACAAAATTTCTCGAGGGTTCGAATGGTGATGAGTCGAATTTTGTTGACGGCCACTCTAAATACGGTTTATCTCAAGTATAAAATTTTAAAAATCTGGCTGACAGTGTTGCTACGTTGTAGGCGAAAAGGCCTATTATCTACTTAAAATTAGGCGCCTTAGCAGGTCCGGCGGGCGGGTATTGCTCTCATGTAGTCATCCTAGAGTCTAGCGCGCGGCTTGGCTGGCTGAAGGCGGTTGAGCGCGGTCCTGCTGGGCCCCGACGATATACTATACAGCACATTGACGGCGAAGGGCGGGGCGGGGCGCGCGCGCGTGGGCAGTGCGGCTTAGCCTAGGCCCTAGGCTCTCGGAGGAAAAAGGCATTCGTGTGGCATTCGTGAAAGGGAGTCAAAAGGTCAGGGCCTTCCTGGTTCCCTCTTATCCGTTCCAAGGGGTCCCCCCCACTCTCCAAGAGGGTGTAAAAAGAGTTTCGTGAGTATTGAAGAGTATCTTGCGAGTTTTATTCTCCATTTCTTTTTTCCGAGTATCATGCGAGGTTTTCCCCAATTTTTTTTCGCTAGTATTGGCGTGTATTTGCGAGTAACACGCGAGTAAATTTTTTCGTGTACAATAAGTATTTTCGTTGGGGACCCATTGCACCGCGGCACCCCGCCGCCCGCCGTCCTGCACCGCTCTGCTTCAGCCTCTTCAGACGCAACGCACCGCACCTCACTGAGCCTTTAAGGATGTCGCCTTTCTAAGGGGAAAAGACGACGGGGGAAAAAAGTGTTCGCGCCAACCGGGGGAAATTGTCTCTCTGGACGGACTGAGGCATTAACCTACTTCTCCCGCCTCGCTGTTGTATAACTCGTCTTTCGTTTCAAGTGCAAGGCCCGTCTCACGATGCCGGTCGGTACGGGCCGGTGTCGGGATTATGGGGACAATGTAGGACTTTTGACTCTCTAGGAGGGTAGCTCCCCGGAGGCAGACCCGCAACAACAAACTTGCTTTCTTTTAAATTAAAAATGTATTAGTAGTGGAGAAAAAGTGAAGTATGCTCCACGCTCCTTAAACTTTAAGCAACTCATTGTAAATTTTACTTTTTCTCTACTACCAATAATAGCAAATTTTCAATAAAAAGAAAGCTTGTTGTTGTGGGTCTGCCTATCCGAAAACAAAATGGGCGGGGGTGCGTGGGCCACTCTGTACACTCTCGCGGCCTGGCTGCGCGGGGATACCGTGCCGCGCCCCGTGGTGCGTGAGGGCTTCCTATAGCCGCCCGCCCTCGGGCGCCGTTATTATGCAGTTTTTGTTGAATATTATCTAAGCAAGCTCTTGAAAATCATATGCGATGAGATCATCGCAGATTTCTCGTAAAATTTCGATCGAACGAGCATATGTGATAGCTTTCTGACCCTAGTGTTGTGTACAGACCAGTCAATAGCACTACTTGTAACATTCTTAATTCGAGGTCGGAACCCTGACATATATGCTCGTTCGATCGGAAATTTCACGAGGAATCTGATGGTTTCATCGAAAATGAATCTCAAGAGCTTTGTTCAGATAGTATTCCACAAAACTTCAGGATAACGCTCGTCATCCGTTTGTGATACAGACATGCGTCATTACATCCCTTTTCAGTGGTCGCGGTGCGCGAGGCGCTCAGAGGTGTGCGTCGTGAAAGCTCAAATCATAAAATTAGCAGAGTTTGAGTTTCGCTGACCGTCATGCCTCGGCGTCGCGCTCGCGCTTTTACTCGCGGCCTGGCCTGCCTCTCCTCCTCCTCCTAAACCTCCTCCTCGTCTTCCTCCTTCGCTTGATTTTCTTCCTCCTTTCTCCTCTCCGTCCTCTCTCCTCCCCTTTCTCGTTCCCTCTCTTTCTCTCTCTCTTCTCCCTCTGCGCCTCTTTCCACTTCCTCTCTATCCACTTGCCGACGTGCGCGCGCGGGGGTCTGACCGGAAAGGGGAGAGGGAGCACGAGGGAGAGAGAGAGGGAGAGAGGGAAGCGGGGGCGGCCGAGGCGGACTATCATCCAATCACAGCTCTTACAAATATGAGCGAGTAACCAATGTGTCAGAGGGGCGGGGCGGGGCGGGGTGAGGTGGCGTGGCAGTGCGTGTGTATGGGAGAGGGGCTTTGGCTGCCGCTCACTAAGCCGCCTGTCGACACCCACGATGCTCGTGGCCCTACTAATATAGATTTTCTGTTTTTATTTTACTCCCCTCCCCCATCTAGGTCTCCGAAGGGGGCACATCCTTCATCTTTTCCAATTATTTTGCCGTAAACGGTGTGGTGGCGGCAGACCCTTCGTATAGAGGCCAAGTAACGCTCCTACCTGTCCCGGTGCGCCCGCACGTCGGCCGAGCGGGGCGCTCGAGGGGTAAACAACTCTGAATTTCGGTAAACACATTTTATTGAATATTTTTGAATTTTAGTAAACTGTTGTAAATATTTTACGAAATTTTGGGGAATTTTCTCTTGAATTTCACCTAAATTTTCCTGCAGTTTTTTGAATGATGAGGTGTACAAAAATGTTCCCCGCTTGGGGGCGCTGCTGCGGCCATGTGGCTGTCTCAAGGGCGAGCCGGCCGCTCTCCAGCCCAGCCCAGCCGGCCCTTGCCTCGCCCGGCCCGCCTCGCCCCGCACTGAACAGCACAGGGCAGTACAGGGCTCCGCACGACGGTTATTCCCCGAAAGGGAAAGTGAAGCAGTTTGCACATCCCTAAATGTGGGTCATGGCGGTGCGCTGCGGGGCGTGTGTGATGGTGCTCGGCCGGGCCGGGGCCGGGGCCGGGCTGACCAGGGCGTGGGAGTGAGGGGAGCGTGGAGCCCGCGGCGGGGCGGGGCGCGTACCACTATACGCGTGATCCTGGTGCTGCCTGCCGTGTCTCATTCTGAAGATCGCCCTCGTGCCTCCGTCCTTGTCGCACTCCTGGGGGGGCCCTCACAACCCAACCCCAACATATAAGGGCACCGCTGTCATCGGCACCATCGGTGCGTGCGACTAGGACAGAGGTGCGCGCGACGCGTGGCGCGGGCGCGGCGGGTCTGACCGGAGACACGGCTCGGCTCGACTCGGCTCGACTAGAGGCGAAGAGAGGAGAGCGCGGCGGGGAACCGATGAGATGGGACGGGGCGGGATGAGAAGGCTAAATGTGTCCCGCCCAGAGTTGGGTGGACCTTTTAAACGGCGACGGGACGCGACTCTGCTCCGTGCGCCCCGCCCCGCCCCGCCCCGCCCCGCCCCGCCCCGCCCCGCCCCGCCCTGCCCTCTCCCCTACTGTCTCCACTCCACCACCAGCCTGCCTGCTGCTTCCTGTCATCTTCCCAAAATCAGCCCGCCGCCCCGCGCTATACCCTGCGCGTCTCTATAATATCACGTTGGTGGAGGCGCGGGGGGGAGGGGCAGGGTGAGGGGTTTGGGTGTCCATTTTCAGCGATGCCGCAAGATGCAGTGGCTGCGGCGCGGCGGTGCGGTCGGTGGGGGCCAAGGGCTCCCTCCCGAGGCTTACAGCCCTACGCTCACTGCTCCTCTTTTGGTGTTGGGGCTTTATGCGCTCACGACGCCTCCTCTCGTGCGACGCTGCGGCTCCCAGCAGCGACGCCGCTCCCCGCCCCGCCACGCCGCGCCGGTCTCCTGCTCCCTGCTGCTCCCTTCCCTCCCTGACTTGACTTCTCGATGACAGCGCGTCGCCTCCGCCCGGCCCGGCTCGGCCCGCCCGCTCGCCCAGACCAGGCTTCTTTCTCCCCCCGACCCCCACGTGCGTCTTTGGCTTTGGTTTTTGTTTTAGTTCCGAGCTTGGCTGGGCCTATGGGCCGCCCTGGGCCGTAATGCGCTGCAGGCGCAGGCCGGGCTGCAGCTCAGTGTCGTGTAATGCAGCACGCTGCTGCTGGGCGACTCCCCTCCTCCATTTAGGTGTACTTATCAGGCAAAATAATTTTTTATTTAAAAGTACTTTTGTTCTAAGTTTTGTTTAAGAATGTCATCATTTTACTGTTCTTATGGACGAAAAAATTTACCCGTTTAAATCTCACACGTGCTTGTGTCAAAGCATCCTTCACAAAAAAAAAGAAAGAAAGAAAAGAAAGAAGAAATCAGTGTTCACCCTAAAACAAATGTTTTAAAAGAAATGAAAAATTCACATTAAAAAATCACGAAAAAATCAGATAAGATCTGAAAATATCTGACAAAATATCAGCAGCGAAAAAACTCAGGAAATAAACGAAAAAAAGAAATCAGAAAATTGGTGTACGCTTGAATTTATAGTGACGGACCCCTCGGCCTCGGCTTGTGTACACCCTAGCCATAAGTGATTCTCGGTACTCGGTCCTGCTGTGATCGTGTTGGCGCTAGCTGCGCCGCCGGGCCGCCGGGCCGCGGGCCGGGGGCAGGCAGGGTCCTGACTCGCTCCTGCGCCTCTTTCGCAATAGCTTCTACTCTCCGCCCGCGGCACTGTGAGGAATGTTTGAAGGGGTACGTTTGTAGGCGGACATTTTTTTGCGAGAAATCTCGTAAGTTCTCAATATCAAATGAGAAAATCACGAAATTTAAATTACATGTTTTGTATTAAATTGTCGAAGTGGGCTCCAAAAAAAGGGGGGAGGGGGGAGGCCTTCGTAAATATACGATTACGATCGCTAATCTTCAGTGTCAGTTGTACTCTGGAAATTGAAGTGTGCGAATGTCGCACACTAGGTGTGCGAGGATTCTTTCGGCCACACACCCGTGTGAACATACTAGGAAAAATCATTCGGTTGCGTGGCCAAGCCCACGAATAAATCTTCGATTGAATCCTTGAATGAATCCTCGCGCCTCGCACACACCTGCAAGTGTGCGACATTCACACACTTGGTTTTCCAGTATAAATCAGAAATTCGGAGAAATGTACGAAAATGTTTTTGACAGTGGGGGTGCCTCGCCTCGCCGCGCGGCCCGGCTCGTGCTCGTGTCCTGTGCGGCGCGCTTGGTCGTTGCGGTCCAGGCGGCGCTGCTGCCGTTTAGTGGCGGGGCGCGGGGCGGGGCGGGGCGGGGTGGGGCGGGGCGGGGCGGGGCGGGGCGGGACGGGGCAGACGGGCGCGGGGCCGCAGGCGTGCGCGGCCCAGTCGTACCTCTCCGCGTCCCGTCCCGTCCGCGGTTCTCCTCGGCTGGCCTCTCGTCTCCGCACGTGGCCACTCGCTGCGCACAAGAAGAGCCACGCCGTCAATATTTTGACAACCGCACCGCACCGCGCCCTCTACGTGCAGCTCGTCTCGTGTGCGGCTCCGTGCCGTGCCGTGCCGTGCTGGCTCTGTAATCCTCACGTCGCCACTTAGCACGCGTCCAAAATTTCGGTATATATTTCCTAATTGAGAATGCCAATAATAACATCCGCGGTCTGTTTTAGAATGTGCGCGAAGCAGAGTGTTTACAGTCACCTTCTTTTTTTTTCTCGAAGGACGCAAATTCTATAGGCCGCTTTTGACTGCCAAACCTAGTTTCTTTTATTGGGAGGGTCGCATAATGTAGCGTCTCTCCTGGTGTCAAAATTTTGCGGCGTATACCTTGTGGGTTAGACGAGCCGTACCCGCCGCGCGCATAGTCGAATCCCTCCTCCTGCAGCTCAACACCTCGCGCGCTGCTCAGCTGAGTCCGCACTCACGCGCGCCGCGTGGTGGCCGGCGAGGTGCAGATAGACCGCGTGCCGACAAGTGCTTTTGACCAGCAGCAGCCAGCAGCCATCTGATTCCGAAAGATCGCTCTCGCGCCTGCCGCATCTCCAACATACGGCACCGCCATACGTGTAAGACAAGGACGGAGGCGCGCGAGAAGCGATCTCCTGAATCAGACGGCAGCGCGAGTCTCTCGCGGGGATCTTTTGCCGCTATTCTCGATTACAAAGCCGCGCGCACAGCAGGCAGGCAGGCAGGCAGGCGCACGAGGAGCAAGAGCGACGACGCTCGCCGCCGCTCCGCCGCACAGAGAGGAGAGGAGAGGAGGCTCGCGTTGAAGCTCCTCGTCAAGGTGCGTGACTCGCAGACGAGGGTCGGAAACAACTCTGAAATTTTTGTTCTCCTCGTTATTCAGAAAAATTAAGGAAAATTCAAAAAAAATCACAAATTTACAAATATTTAGGTAAAGTTTAAGCAAAAATTCAATATAAATTCACGAAAATTATCAAACATTCGAAAATGTTGAGCCTTCACTCCTCATTTGGAGGATCTCCGGATTGCCGAGATTGCCGAATTGCTAGCGTAAAGTTTGGGTTTATTTAGCATCGAACGCCTGTAAATAGGCAAAATGTGCTCTACTTTGCTCCTATATGTAGGCCAAAAGCATGTCTTTGATGGTAGCTTTTTAAAGATTGCCGTCGGATTGCCGGTTTCAGGAATACCGGATTGCCGGAGTGGAGGCCCCCTCAGAAAATTTAGAAAAATTCACAAAATTTGTACACCAAAATTCCGAGTTGTTTCCCGCGGGGCACGCTCGCAGAGGAGCAGGAGCAGCAGCAGCAGCAGCAGCAGCAGCAGCGTGCGTGACCTGCGCATCACGCTCGTACAGCAGTGGAGCGGTGGTGCGCTGCGTTGCGCGAGGCTCGTCTCTTGTCTCTCCGCCGCTGACGTGAGCTTGTCGGGGCGGGCCCGGCCCGGGCCTAATGAAGTCGACCCAGTAACCTTTATGTCCTGCGGGTTTGCTGCTGAACCCTCCGCCCCGCCCCGCCCCGCCCCGCCCCGCGCGGTGGAGGCGCACGCTTAAAACGCAGCACAAGCAAAGGGGGAAAAAAAAAACTGGACCGAGAAAAGCATTCGCTTTGTTTGTTTTGGTTTGATTTTATACGTATTCTTTTCGTTTCGCGCGTTTTAATTGGTCTGGCAGTGTTATGTTTTTAAAATGATTGTTTCCTTTTGTATATATATTTTTTTTACTTACTCGGTGATAAATATGCTTACCCGCTCACGTCAAAGTCATCACACCGCACCGCGGCGGCGCGTGGTGGGAGTGCGGGCGGGAGTGGGGCGGGGCGGGGCGGGGCGGGGCGGGGCGGAGCGGGGCGGAGCGGGGCGGGGCGGGGCGGGTGGCCCAGTCGTTCACCTCGCGCGATGAGTTGAGAGGTGGACGAGGCGAGGCGAGACGAGAGGCCGCGAACTGCGCCATGTGTTTTGGCAACTCAGCTAGTCCGAGTATGGAGTGGCCCCTTCCCCTTGGCCCGGCCCGGCCCGGGGGGCTCCAGGTGGGCTGCTGCCGCTGCTGGAGGATGACTTCACGCAGAGGTTTCGTCTCTCTGCTTCCTTGTCGCACTCACGGTGTAATGCCGTGAGGAAGCGGGGCGAGTGAGAAGACACTACTCCAAACGCTTTTCGGAGTCACCGTGCTGTGCGGAGCGCGGGCCGGCGCCTCTGCGAGAGCAAAGCGTGCGCAGCGGCAGCGGCTCTCTGTTACCTTATTTATGGCTCATGAAATGTGCGGAGGAAATCTATTATTGATTGCACAACGCGGCTGCGGCTGTGGACAGAGGGGATTTACGCCACACTGGGCCGGGCCGGGCTGGGCTGGGCTGGACACGACTCGGCAGCGCCTGATCTGGACCAGATCTGTCTTTCTGCACACAGCACAGTGAAAGGCCTCCTCCTCCTTACAGCGGCGCGGCGGCGCGACCGTTCTGCGCGCGAAAGTGATGATGGTGGAAGTGCGCGGCGTGGCAGGGCGGGGGGGGGGGAGGGTAGCGAGGTGTGCTACGCGGATAATGAGATGAGTGCGAGGCGAGGCCCGATTCCCGCCGTCCGTATTATTCTCTACGCCGCGACACGCCGCGTGTGTGTGCGCGGTGCTGGTGGGCTCGCGCGGCGTGCAGCAGGAGTAGCCGGGCCCGCACGGGACGCGGGGCGGGGCGGGGCGGGACGGGCAAGTGACTATGAATCACCCCCTCCCCTCCCCGCAGGCCACGCCGCGCCACGCCGCCGCGCCTCACGGCTGAGCCACAATTGATTTGGCGGCGAGTCCCGCTATGGGATAGGCAGCAGGCGGCTGTGCTGTGTGCTGTGCGGCCGAGCTCGCTCCAGCTCCCCGCACAGCCCCGAGCCCCGGCTATAGGCCAAAGCTCCGGCCGGCCGCCGGGTCCGGCCCCGCTGCGCCCGTGGCTACTGGTGGTAGCAGCCGTGGAGTAAAGACGGCAGAGGTGCAACTCTTTCGGGGTCTTCGTCACTGAAAATGGAGGAGTCGCCTTTTTCGATCTTGGAAGAGCGACTTTTATTCTGTACCAAATTTTCATGCTCCTGGGAGAGCGACATGCATGAACATCGCTTCATTAGAGTCACTTTGATGACTCTTTTTGAGTCAAATCACCAAACGTCACTCTTCCGGAGCGATTTTTAAAATTCCAGAAAATACTCGATTTCATTCGTTTTGGCGAAAGTCACTTTTACTGAGCGATGAAAAAATACTCCGCTCATTACGGGCGAGAAATGTGACTAGTACCTTTCCAGTGGTTTCGCCACTAACCTGACGTTTTTTTTTCTTTTTTTTTTTCTTTTTCGTGCCTCTTTTTTTCTTTATGGGTAGCAGTACCGGCGTGACGGGCCGGGCCGCGGGTGGCCGCGGGTGGCCGCGGGTTCAAATCCGCTTAGAGCCGCCTGGGCGGGCCGGAGCGTGGCGCGGGCGCGTCTTTCTGCCGGACTGCAGTGAGAACGCCTCACTGCCCCGCCCCACCCCGCCCCACCTCCCCGCTCGCTCGCCCGCCCTTGCATTGGCCCGGCCCTGCCGGCCACGGAAGTAGGTCAATGGACCGAAGCGGGGCGGGGCGGGGCGGGGCGCGTTGGGGCGGGGCGTGCGGTGAGGCGTGGAGGAGCGTGGCGCGGCAGGACCGGCGGAAGCGAGGCACATACCCGCCAGTGGGTACGGGTACCCCGGGTACCCCTCCCCAGGAAGGTACTCGCGCCAGCAGCATGCGGCCAATCTGGCAACCTCTTGGAGTACGTGTACCAGTACGTGGCGCTGCCCGGCCCGCCCGGCCCGGCGTGGCGTACAGTATCTCTCTGCGCTGATTCGGCGCGCTTCAGACCCCAGCAGCGCAGCCCAGCCCAAGCGGTGCGCGTGGCCGTCGACCCCGCGCGTTGTGCCCGCCCGCCCCCCACCACCACCACCCGGCGGACCTGCATGGCTTTGAACTTGAACTGCGCGCGCGCGCGGCTCTGCCCGGCGGCGCGGCGGAGCGATCAGTGTCACCCTGCGGCGTGACCAATGGACTATATCGCACCGTAAGTCAGCGCGTCAAGTTTTATGGTTTTGGCGCGGTGCGGCGCGTTTAAAGGCGCAGCTGCCTGATGAGCTCTGGGCCAGCCTGCAGGTCGTGTGTGGGGCCGTGGGCCGTGGGGTGGTGGGCGGCAGAGGTCCCGCAGG